>JAZAYU010000003.1:9294778-9930311 GCA_038501625.1 Corbicula japonica
CTAGATCTACACTGGTCGCATACACATAAAAATGCATATATGGGGAAAAGAGATAAAGAAGGACAATATTTTTTTTAAACTCTTGTATAAAAAGTTTTAAAACACAGTTATAAAGACCCACTTACAACATTGCGTATAAATTGATAAAGTCCAGTTTTACTTAAAAAATTTAGAAGAATGAAATAAACCATTGCATACAAATGTTGGTTTATACATGTATCTGTCTTAAGGGTCAACTACACTCCTCCTTGCACATTCAATGATATTAAGAAAATGATCAAAATCTTGATAACTGCAAAATGCCCCTCAATGAAACTATACACAAATGAATGATACTAATGGGCTGTTTAATAAAAAATGGCTGGTTTGGGTTTTCCTGTTATAAAAATGTACAAAAAACAGTTACTTCCATTTTCCTACTTTGCAGATGTGTCTCATCATGCCGTGACATTTTCAAAAATCACATTTGTTCAAACCATCATTGTACAAAAAGCTTGAATAAAGACAAGTTTTAATGTTGTTTTAGTAAATTTATTTAGGTGCATTTATTAGTCATCAATTAATGATAAAATTAAGCATATTATACTTCATGTAATCAAAATTTATGCTATTAAGTCAAGCGTGGTAGATAAGAAAATACCTCAAGAAAATCAATACATCTTTGCTTTATAAAATTTATAGGACTTTAAAGATTAATAGTAAAAAAGAAATGTTTTGTGTATCATTAAGTTTAATGTTTCTAGATGCAATAATTATAATATTATCACCTCTATTGAAGTTACATTTGTCTACAGCTCCCTTCAGAAAATGTCAGCTGAATTTGTCAGGAGTGTGACATTATACACATATTGCAATATTCTGTCAACACATCCTTAACATGAAAACAAGAGCATGTTTTTTCCTAGAATTCTATGTCATGTTTTGTTAAATTGTGACAAACAGGAATGGCCTTAGTGAAAAGTTTTTGAGTAAGCTGCACTTATGTGGTTGTCAGGAGTGTGACACACTTTCTTAAAAATATGAATTTTTTATGTTTTTGTGATACCACAAGTTCTAAAGCACTTAAATTTGATGCTTAAACATGTATTTTAACAGAAATGCACATTTAAATAATAAGAAACAGTAATAATTGTATTTTAAACACATAAATTAAAATTCTGGTGATTTATTTAATATTGGTCAATAAAGCTCCATAAAAAATTTATTCTGCTACATATGAGTATTACTTGATCAATTTTGATCACTGTAAAGACTGTACAAACATATGGAGCAACCAGTTTGGACTTTTTATGAACTTCAATAATTTACTTTTTTTTCACTTCACTTGCCATTTTTTTGAAATGGCCCAAATGACAATATTTCAGCAACCAGTTGACTGATTTAAAAAATCTTTTCAGTTCTATAGTCAGTTTCAATAAGCAAGACATAAAGAATAACAAGTTTGGACTTTTTATGAACTTTAATTTTTCACTATGTTTTCACTTTTCCAGCAATTTTTTTTTAAACAGCCCTAATGTATCTTTATTTTGCATATGGTAAGACACGTAAGGACAGTAAAGAAGAAGAGCGAAATCTAAAAATTTCCAAAAACTTCTATTTACATTAATTCACAAATACTTAACTACACAAAACACAATTTAAATGCCCACATGAGTAATATGATACTGACAACAATATCTTGTGACTTACATAATTATGTAAACTAAATGAGATTTTATTAAAAGTATGTTTAATCTTAATTTCCTAGTCGCTTCCTGGTTGAGTAAATGGGTGACAAACATTGAAATCTCTTTGTAGTTGAAAGTTCTTTACTAAGTACACAACATTCTCTTGTCTGTATCTTAACCCTCATGTTGGAATTTAAAATAGTGTTTTGTATTGCTTAGTTTTTGTGAATTTATTTAAATAGAATTTAAGGGAATTTAAGGTCTCTCTTTTTTCCTTACTTCTCATACTGTTCTTAATAAGTAAAATGAAGATGCACTAGTAACAATTATTTGGTTGAACATTAATCTTATAGTTACTACAGGGGTTTCATTTGACCCAGGAGATGTCCCTTTGACTTGAAATTTCCAAAAAGCCTCATTATGACCCATGAGATTTTTGCAGAGGGTCGTTTTTTTCTAAAATTAGGGGTATTTTTCCTCTAAATTGACAGAATCACTTTAAGTGATCAAAATGACCGTTGAGATTTAACAGCAAGTGGAACCCCTGTTACTAGCTTAAATGCCATGTTCAAATGGTCCATGGATATGGCTTTTATTCCATCTGCAACCAGTATAGTACTACACTTTTATATTAAATAGGTTATTTCTGACAAAGAAGCAGTGAATATCCTGATGATAATGTGTGGATTTACAGTATTGGATGTACACTGGTGGGATAAAAGCTTTTGGTTTGAGTAAAGGGTTAATTTTGTCCAGTATTTATTGATAATTCCTTGATCCATGGAGGTATAACACACAGACAAGGCTTGCAGCATTAACCCTTACTCCATACGCCTATTATCACACGTGGAAACTGTGTAGATCCAGATCAGCTGGCACATCCAAACGGTCTGATCAGGATCTGCACTGTTCACTTATTGGTCAGAAATAACCTAATAAATCAAAATGAGGACCGTGTAGATCCTGATTAGTTGACACAGAAGTGCCAGCTGATCTGGATCTACAGTGATTGCCCATGGATAACAAACATATACTAAGAAGTAAAAGGTTAAGAACATTCTGATTCTATTCACTGAGGTATGGCACAGGGGGATGTTAATTATTTCAATTCTTACATGCTTATGCTTTTTTTTCACAGATTATAATTTAATATATTTTATACTACAACCACAGCTGCATTATTATTTTGTCAATAGGAGTACAAAACAACACAATTGTTTAGCTAGCACAGTAGTTAACTACCAGTACATGTATATGGGTCAGGTGTTGTAGAACAGCAAATAGGAGAAGTATTTGATGTTACTGTTAACAAAAATTACATTGTTCATGTTATTGTACAGACTTCGTTGTATGTTCAATAAAGAATATTATAATTTCCTTGAGTTGTCAGAAGTATTTTACAAAGATTTTAGTTTAACTTTTCCTTCCATATATGCGCCTTTATTTTATGGCAGTGTAGATCAAGATAAGCAGGCACATCCGTGCCATCTGATCAGGATCTGCATTGGTTGCTTTTTAGTGGGAAATAACTTTATAAATCAAAAAGCGATTAATGAACAGTACAGATTCTGATCAGCGGGCATGGATAAAAAGACATATATATATGGTGGAAAGGGTTAACAATTTGGTCCAAGCTGTTGTCCAATCTAGTGTCCTTATTCAAAGTCTTGTCAATTGAACAAAGCCCTCATTAATCAAAAGACCTCATTATACCCCCACTAACGAAGTTTGAGGGGGTATATAGGAGTGAGCTTGTTGGTCGGTCGGTCTGTTGGTCGGTCGGATTCTTCGTTTCCGAATGATAACTCATGAAAGGCTTGACAGAATTAAATAATTTTTGGTACACAGGTATATCATCATAAGATACAGGTCAAGTTCGATTTTGGGGCTGGTGGGGTCAGTGTCAAGGTCACTGTTACTAAAAATAGAAAAATGGTTTCCGGATGATAACTCATGAAACACTTCACAGATTTAATCCTTGTTTGGTAAAAAGATGTAACATCACAAGATACCGGTCAAGTTCGACTTTTGGGCTGGTGGGGTCAATGTCAAGGTCAGTATTACTTAAAATAGAAAAAAGGTTTCCGGATGATAACTCATGAAACACTTCACAGATTTAATCCTTGTTTGGTAAATAGATGTAACATCACAAGATACAGGTCAAGTTCGACTTTGGGGCTGGTGGGGTCAATGTCAAGGTCAGTATTACAAAAAAGAGAAAAATGGTTTCCGGATGATAACTCATGAAACACTTCACAGATTAAATCCTTTTTTGGTATATAGATGTAATATCAGAAGATACAGGTCGAGTTCGACTTTGGGGCCTGTGGGGTCAATGTCAAGGTCACTGTAACTTAAAAAAGAAAAATTGTTTCTGAATGATAACTCATGAAATACTTCATAAATTTAAATTTTTTTTGGGACACAGATGTAACATAAGATATAGGTTAGGTTTGACTTTGGGGCCTGTGGGTTCAAGGTCAAGGTCACTGTTATTTAAACTTCAAAACTTTGTTTCCACTCAGTAACTATAGCTTGGTATTGGTGGTTTTTGTGAAGATGACTTTTGGGATTCAAAGTAAAGCCTGTGGGGTCAAGGTCACTGTTAATAAAAATAAAAACTGTATACTCAATAACTGTGGTTCAGAATGAGATATTGTGATGAAAATTGCTATTTAGGTAGTGTCTGTGAAGACGAAACTTGGTATTGAAATTGGGCCTGATGGGGTCAAGGTCACTGTTCACTGTTACTAAAAATAGAAAAAATGGTTTCTGAATGATTTCTCATGAAAAGCTTCACATATTTAAACAATTTTTGGCACACAGTTGGTAGATAAAAGTTAGGTAAAGGTCACTGTTACTAACATATTCAAACCATTTCTGCTCAATAAATTTAGAAGGAATGAGATATTGTGATGAAACTTGCTGTGGCTACTGTGAAGACGACACTTTGGATTGAAAGTGGGGCACATTATGCGATTGATTCAAAGCATTCCCAGTTCAGTTATCAAGCACACATGTATTTAATCACTTTCAGTGATAATTCTAGTTAATTACTGTTTGTGTCTACACTGAAGGATTGTTTATGTTTGTGTTGTTGGAATTTGTCATTTCCTTGTAAAAACCCTGGTTTGGTCATTTCAGTGTACAAAACCTGAAAAAAAGTATTTGCCATGAATAACATTAAATCATTTTTGAGGCCAATTTTTGATACAAACATAAATCCTCACAGTTCTTGCTGAACAATGATGAAATCATGTAAAATCATGCATAACACATTAATGAGTAATCAACTTTTTTTGAAAGATGGCTCATTTCATTCATCAATCAAAATAAAAACTTATTATACATAAAAACTGGGAAATGTAGATCTATGTTAATTAGACTTGGTGGATGGGAACACAGATCAACACATTAACTTAATAAGCAACCAAAGGGTTATTTGTAACTTACAAACCCAGTTTTCCATTAAATTTTGGCAATTTAGCTTTTTCAATCTTAATGTCATTAAATTACTGTTCCAAATGTTTGGAATGGTCTTAAGTCAAAAAGGTCAAGTCCAAATTTAGTTTTGAAGTTTCTTGAGTTTTCAATGTAAAGTCAAATTAATTTTTTTTTGAATCCGAATTTATGTAATTACTATATAAAACTCATGATTTTTGTTCGGTGTCGTGCAATTAACCCTTTCCTCCATAGAGACACCTTTATTGCATGGCATCTATGCAGTCTGATCGGGATCTGCACTGTTTGCCTGTTGATTCGATAGGTTATTTCTGACAAAAATGTGACCAGTGCAGACCCTGATCAGTCGGCACATCCATGCCGGCTGATCTGGATCTACACTGGTTGCACATGCATAAAAATGCATATATATTGAGGAAAGGGTTAAAAAGGATCTATGGTATGGTACTTCATTCAGACTTCCAACCATCGGTCTGTGCACTTAACACTGCAGTATTAGTCCAATCTTAAGGGCCTGCCACACTCCTCCCAATTCTATTCATCGATAAAAAGAAAATTATCAAAATCTCAATAACGGCAAAATGCTGTTAAATGAAACTTAGCACAAGTGTATGTTATTAATGTATCTTTATTTTACAGATGGTAAGACATTTAAGAAAAGTAAAGAAAAATAGCGAGATCCAAAAATTCCCTCAACTTCTATTTACATAAATTCACAAAAACTAAAGAACACATAACATCATTTTAAATGCCCACATGAGTAATATGGTACTGACAACAATTTATTGTGTCCTCATGATTTACTTATGTAAACTTTACGAGATATTAGTAAAAGTGTGTTTGACCTTCAATTTCCTGGTCGCGTAAACGGATGACAATCACTGATTTCTCTTTTAATAGTTGAATGTTTTTTACAAAGTACACAACATTTTCTTGTCAGTATCATTGCGCTCACGAGGGAATTTAAAGTTATGTTCTGCATCCCCTAGTTTTTGTGAATTTATGTAAATAGAATTCAAGGAATTTTTAGGTCTAGCTTTGTTTCTTCACTTTTCTATTTTGTCTTACTGTATGCAAAATAAAGATACATTAGTAACCTTCATTTGTGCAAAGTTTCATTGAATGGCAGTTTGTCATTACTGAGATTTGATGATTTTTATTTTATCGATGAATAGGATTGGGAGGACTGTGGCGATGCCTTAACCTCAGTTGATTAAATAAGATTATGAAGCATTTTTACAAGGATGAACACAAATGATCTTTTGACTAAAATGTGATTAAATATGAGTAAAATTGTTTCAGTAAATGCTTTTAAGTTCTTTCTCCACAGTTTACACATTTTATGGTATGTGTGAACTGTGTAGATCCAGATCAGCTGGCACATCTAAGCCATTTGACCAGGATCTACACTGTTGGCTTCTTAGTCAGAAATAACCAAATGAATCAAAATGCCAACAGTCATCTAATCAGATAGTACAGATCTGTCAACTGATCTGGATCTATATTTTTTGCCTATGGATAACAGCATTAGGTTAACAAGTATTCCTATAGAAAGCAAATTTTATTGACTGATTCAACAAGTTTTTGACCTAAACCATACTGTTCGGTCCGTTCTAATACCCCAAACCACCCCAAACTACCCCAAACCACCCCAAACTACCCCAAACCATACCCCAAACTACCCCAAACCATACCCCAAACTACCCCAAACCACCCCAAACTACCCCAAACCACCCCAAACAAAATCCAATATAAGGTTGTGATAATTAATTAAGTCCATATGAAATAAAGACTTGTGAGCTCAAGTTTAAAATCAGTGTTAAACTTGTTGCCTCTGTAGCAAAATATACATCAAAATTTTAGTAAATGACATGACTGGCCATAAATAAGTATGACACATAGTGAGTGTGAAATACCCCAAACCACATCTACAGTGTTTACCTCAAACCACTTGAAATCGACTACATTTAATATTTTAAGTGTTATAATCAGATTACAGGTAAAATGCCCCCCCCCCCCCCAAAAAAATTATTATTTTCAATGTGTATTATTAAAATATGGTTATAGAGGCAACAAGTTTAACACTGATTTTTATACTAGAGCTCACAAGTCCTTATTTCATATGGACTTATTTAATTATCACAACCTTATATTAGATTTCGTTTGTGGTGGTTTGGGGTGTGGTTTGGGGTAGTTTGGGGTATTAGAACAGACCCCATACTGTTCATCAAACATGGGCATGTTAAAATGCTGACACAGCACTTGAGACTAAATAGTAAATAGATTAGGTTTTGAAATGGAGATTGTATGCAGTTATCAAGATTGCAACCAAGGAAGTTAATTTACAAGTCACCAGTGGCCAAAAATAAATGGTTAACAAATGAAATGTTGTTGATAAGTGCAAGCTGTTAAAGCCAGCATATGTTGATATATGGTTCATGTTCCTGATAAGCTGGCTGTCGTGAGGTTGCAGCAGATGTAGTACAATAACCGCTAATGGAAAATTGTTTTTGTTTCAGTTTTTTCAAGGCTAGCCTCAGGTGACAATCATTAAAAGATAACATCATTATAAATGAGTCACATAAAGTAAATGGTATAAAAATGATTTTGAAGATTTAGTGCAAAACTGTTGTATTTGAAATATTGTATAACCAAAAAAAAATGAACATTGCAGATCCAAATCAGATTGCCATCAAATCAGTTTATAACTAGAGCCTATTTAACTAAATATTTTATGGTCCTTTCTTGTTTTTGAAAACTGGGATTCTAGACACTTACATGCTGTAAACCATGGACCTGTTTCAATTATATTTTATTTTAAATTTTCATAGTTACATGCCCATAGCCATGCTGAGGCACACTGAGGCATTTGCCTCAATGAAAATTTGAGAAGTGACCAAAACAAACGTGTTAGTGTTTTAGCCCGAATTAATTTATCAATCCGTTATGATATTTCCTTAAAATTTGAAGCTTTCGTTTTATGAAAAACACTCCAAATATATACCAAATTGCATCCCTCGAAATAAAAACATCTGGGGAAGCATGCCTCAAAAATGCCCAGAGAAAATATTTGCCTTCATGCATTTGAATTTGGATATGGCCCTGTAATAGGAGAATTCACTATTACCAAATTTGAAATTTCCATTTGAAACAAGAAAGTATGGCAGGTTACTAAGACATGATCAACATGTTGTTTATTTCAGCTGCTGGAGAAGTTGTTCAGTTTTCTTGCCAGGAAGACAGATTTTTACACGGGAGGCAAAAAGGGAGAATCAGAAAAGGTACAGCTTCACATTCTTGAATTAAGCAGTAGAGTTAACTCTCTTTTCTTGATGTAGCATTAGGCACATAAGAGTGACACAGTAAACTCCCTTTGTTCTTGTTCAATCATTATAAAATAAGCATTTAGACTTCACCTTCTGATTCTGGTTGGTGTCTGTGTGATGAAAAAAAAGAGAGTGAAATATTGTTCTTAAATTGTGATTCAGCAGTTAATGTCAGAATCTCATCAGAACATGATGTTGCTGTTATATTTTGATAAAATATCTCTTCACCTAACCCTTTACTACATATATACTGATTTTAATTTTGTATGGGACCAGTTTAAATCCAAATCAGATGGCACAGATATGCAGGCTGATCTGGAAATACACTGTCTGAAAATGGGATAACAGCTATATTTTATGGGATAGAGGCTCCTCAGTAACTCATTATGTTTGTTGTAACTAGATGATCATGGACAAGTTCCGGAAGTTTGAGGCAATCGCCCTGGAGAAGCAAGAAAAGCTGAGGGCAGAACGTGAGGAGGAGGAGCGGCGGCGGCTTGAACGACTGAAGAAGAAGAAAGAAGAGGAAGAACAGATGGAAAATGAACCAAGAATAAAGGAGCTCACAGACGAGGAGGCTGAGAAATTACAACAAGAAATTGAACAAGTATTACATATTTATTTCTTCATATTACCACGGCTCTAGTCAAATTATATTTTATTGCCGTGGGGTAGTTAATGATAAAAATTATCCATAGTATAAAATAGTTACTTATAACATATTTGGACAATCTTATGATAAAAGAATGGTTCATGTAGTTTTACTGATGAAAGCCTTTTTATTTTATTGGTCAAACTGGATCAAAATTTGTCTGATTTTAAAATGACTCAAAATAACCCTTTCCTCCATAGACACACCTTAATTGCAACAGCGAACAGTGTAGATCCAGATCAGCCGGCACATCCGTGCCATCTGATCAGGATCTGCACTCTTCACTTTTTGATTTGTTAAGTTATTTTTAACCAAAATGCGACCAGTGCAGATCCTGATCAGAGGGCACAGATGCGTTAAAATGCGTATATATGGAGGAAAGGGATAAGTGTTATCTGGACTTACTGTTGTTGTTGAATGACTGTAAGAGCATATTCCACAATATTACAGAAGAAATCAGTGCCAGCAGAAGAGAAGACAGAAGCAGCTCCACCTGCTGAGAACGGAACCACAGAACCTGGAGCCAAGGATGAGGACAAGGGAGATAAAAAGGTGACACAACTCTGCTCATTCTAGTACACAAAACTCTGCTGGGATCCTATGTGTTCACAAGACAATCTGATCAGGGGCCTGAAACATTAATACTGATTTTAATAAAGAAAGCGAAACTAACAAATCTGAATTTTTACATATTAAATGATTTACAGTGGTGTAGGGCAAGTCTGTGCACCTATCATAAAAGCTTACATTTAACTGGGGTGTATAACACGTTCAGTAGCTGAACACACTGGTACCTACTGGAAAGAAACTGTATCCACTCAGGAAGTGGTTTGTTGTCGTTTATGTGCATGAATTTGCATATAATGCTTTAAAATGATGTCATACTGAAATCACACACATGTTTACATGACGTCAAAAATGTTGCCCCACTCTCCCAAGCTGCAAACTTTTGAAAAGAATATTGAGTGAATGGTTAGTATAAATAACAAACATTTATTGGGTAACAATTGTCAAAATAGGAAGTTTTGGAATATGGAGGTATATATAGCAAATTTATTTGATGATTTTGTTACGTAATAGTAGTTATTTACCTATAGACAGTTTTCTAGCAAGATGATTTAAGTTTGAGAGTCATATTGTTCTTAAATTTAGGGTATTCTGACAATTTATTTACAGAATCCCCAACAAAATGATCAAAATGACAATTGAGATTTATCAGCTTCTTGCACCTTTGTTAATGCCTATTGATTGGCACTGACTGTGACTGAGTTTGCATGACAACGGCATTTATGGCTAATAAGTAGTGCTCTTTTTACATGATGTTATACTCTCTTCATTTGGATCTTCTTTCAATGGTATTAAGCACATTTTCAAAGCCAAAATATGACAAATAACCATGTTCACGTATTAAAACAATAGGAATGTTTAACAATTAAATGAAATCTTCATATTGTCTCAACTACAAGTAATCTGCATGACTATAGTATTTAACAGAAAAAGCATTTAAGAATGTTAATACAACAATAACACCAAAGAATCCTGGTAAACATGAGAGGTCACCTGACTTTATACTTGTTCTCTCTATCTCTCTCTCTCTCTCTCTCTCTCTCTCTCTCTCTCTCTCTCTCTCTCGATCTCTCTCTCTCTCTCTCTCTCGTTCTCTCTTATCATATCTTATCTTATCTTATCTATCTATCCTAATCTATCTATCTATCTATCTATCATAATCTCTAATCTATCCTCATCTATCCTAACGTATTCTCATCTATCCTAACGTATCCTAATCTATCCTCATCTATCCTAACATATCCTAATCTATCCTCATCTATCCTCATCTATCCTAATCTATTCTAATCTATCCTCATCTATCCTAATCTATCCTCATCTATCCTTATCAATCCTATCTAAATCCATCTTAATCTATCTTAATCTATCTAATCTATCTTCTCGGTTTAAACTTGTCACAAAGATTATATGAAATATTTAAGGATTGAATCGATATTTGATGGTTTTCATTTGGGTATGGAAAACAGTTGGATTGTTTAAAATGGGTGATGCCCGAAGGGCTTCTCGCATACTTTAAACAATCCAACTGTTTTTCATAATTTCTAATGGTAAACAGTGTGACATAATAATTTCAAAGGCATGGCTAAAGTAGAACCGGTCACAGTTTATTGGACGTTTCACAATGTTGTGACGTGTGACGTCGCCAAGCACGCACGTTTTGCCACGAGTTGCTGTGAAAAAGCTAGCCGTCATTCACTTTGTCATCAATGTTGCTGTTCCAACAGCCATTCGAAAAAGCTGTAATATCAAATTCTTCTAATAATTTCTGTATAAAAGAGAGTATTAATGTGTGTAAATGTAAGGATTGAATCGATATTTAATGGTTTTCATTTGGGTATGAAAAATTGGGCTTCACAGACTTTAAACAACCCAACTGTTTTCCATACCCAAATAAAACCATCAAATATCGATTCAATCTTTAAATGAAAACCATCAAATATCGATTCAATCCTTATATTTTCACTCATAAATAATCTCATTAATTCAGAAATAACTAAAAGAATTAGTGATATTACGGCTTTTTCGAATGGCTTTTGGAACAGCTACGTTGACGACAAAGTGAACAACTCGTGGTAAAACGTGCTTGCTCGGCGACATCACACGTCAAAACATCCTGCAATATCCAATAATTTGTGAACGCCTCTACTGTAGCCAAGCCTTTTTAAGTAATATGTCAGACTGTTTACCATCAGAAATTATGATTCGTTGGATGAGTAAGACTTCATCATAGGGAACATAGTTGAAGTGTATATATAAAGAAAGTGAAAGCTACCTATTACAAAGTTAACCCTTTTCTCCATATATATGCTTTTTATCACATTTGCAACCAGATAAGTTGTCTGAACATGATCTGCACTGTTTGCTTCTTGGTCAAAACTAACCTAATCAATAAAAACGCATACACTGCCGATCCTTATCAGATGCCACGGATGTGCAAACTGATCTGTTTGCCCATGCCATAAGGGTGTAAATGTGGAGTAAAGGGTTAAGTACCTCTGCCATAATTATTTTTATTCAGGGTTCTGATGATGAAGAAGATGAGGATGCTAAGGGAAAGTTGAAACCTAATGCTGGTAATGGGGCCGACTATGAGAACTACAGCTGGACACAAACATTGAGTGAACTTGAAGTAAGTTACCTCCAACAATGAACAAGAAGTCAATTAAATCTTTTAGTGATTAAGAAGTCACTATTTTTGTAGTGAACTAGAAGACAGTTATACATTCTATAATGGACAAGAATTCAGTTACAACTTATAGTGGACTAAAAGTCTGTTTCATCATTTAGTGAACAGGGCTAGTGTAATTGAAAAATGTTTATTACATTATCATAATTGTGAATAATTAATTACATTTGGCCAGATAATTAGATGTTCTTTGTAATTCAATTTTCAAATTACTTGTAATTTAGTTAATTACGTTATTAAAAATACATTTAATTAAACCAGTTAATGCAATTACTGTTAATTACCTTTTTATTGTTTATAAAGTGCCTATTACTTGCAGTGGTCGGTTTTTCTTTCAAAATAGAAGTGGTGTTAATGAAAGCAGAAGAGGGATTCTGAGTTTAAAAAAAAGCAACAAACTGGTGCAATCTCCACCTCCTTGTTCTTATTGAGACCACTGCATTATAGATCTCAATCAGGTTTTATTGTCCATGCAATAAAAAAATGCAGATATTTAATTGCTGATTAAAAATGCAAATAAAAAAACAACAATAAATAATAATGTTGAAATCTTGTCTAAAACAGAAAATCAGCAGTTTACCGGTTTTGCATTATTAACACTTTCCTCCAAAGACTCTCCTTTATTGCATGGGTGAACAGTGTAGATTCAGATCAGCCGGCACATCCAAGTCGTCTGATCAGGATCTGCACTGTTCGCTATTTGATTTATTAGGTTATTTCTAACCAAAAAGGGACCAGTGCAGATCCTGATCATAAGGCACGAATATGCTGGCTGATCTGGATCTGTGCTGATCGCAGAGGTGTAAAAAAGCATATATATGGAGGAAAGAGTTAAGGGAGAAGCTGTAAATATAACTGTACTCTGCTGTAAATAGAAAACATCAAGTGTCTTGTCGAATCATAGAATGGTGTGCTGTTACAGACTATTACATGTAAAATGTTCTGGAATTTTGTAATAAATGTACATAAATGCCAGAGTACTGAGAACAGGACTGGGGAACATTGAACCATCTATTCTGTATTTCAGGTTGTCGTTCCATTTAATGTGAAATTCCGTGTGAAAAGTAAAGATGTAGTTGTACAGATAGAAAAGAAGGTCTGTATAATGTGTTTATATTCTTTACACAAAGTCTAAGAGAAACATTTATCTAGATCCTGTTGTACTTTGTAAGGAAATTAACCCTTTCCTCCATATATACGCATTTTTATGCATGTGCGACCAGTGTAGATCCAGATCAGCTGACACTTCTGTCTGATTAGGATCTGCACTGGACGCATTTTGGTCAGAAAGAACCTAACAAATCATAAAGCAAACATGCAGATCCTGATCAGATGGCATGGATGTGCCGGCTGATCTGGATCTACACTGTTCGCCCATGCAATAAAGGTTACTGTTTCTATGGAGGAAAGGGTTTTATTAAGCCACATATACAAGTTTTTTGGACAGGTTAAGATGAGTCATTATGAAAGCACTTGTGTTGGTCTTGACCATAACTGAAATTTGCATTAAAACTGTATGTAATCAGTTTTTGCTTGGTAGTGATATCAGAGCAGACTGCAAGGATTGCTTGTGACAACACCATGCAAACATGTGTTTGTAACAGTGCTGATCCATCTTGATTTAGGGTTAGTGTCAAATCTATTGGTTTCATGTAATTAACCCTTTCCTCCATAGACAAACCTTTATTGTGTGGGCAAACAGTGTAGATCCAGATCAGCCGGCACATCGTGCCAATTGATCATGGTCTAAATTGTTTGCTTTTTGATTCATTAGGTTATTCTTGACCAATATGCAACAGTGTAGATCCTGATTAGACGGCATGGATGTGCCAGCTAATCTGGATCTAAACTGGTCGCACATGCGTATATATTGAGGAAAGTGTTAATTTTTGTACCACAACAATTCACTTCTCTAAACCAAACACCTTAACTTATTATTACCTTTTCTAAAAATTTTAGTATTTAAGTCATGCAGAATTAACAGACAGCTGGTTTTGTGAAATTATATAATCATTTACCTTTGACTCCATGGATACGACCTATATCCCATGTGTGACCAGTGTAGATCCAGATCAACTTGTACATCTATACAGTATGATGAAGATCTACACTGTTTCCTTTTAGATTCGTAAGAATTTTTCTGACCAACTTCGAGAGGAAGCAAAAAGTGTAGATCAAGGTCAGACTACACAGATCCACAGGCTGATTATGATGTTAAGCGGTCACTCATGTGATTAAAGTTTTACCATGAAGGAAAGTGTTAACCCTTTCCTCCATAGATACACCTTAATTGTGAGGGCGACCAGTTTAGATCCAGATCAGACGGCACGGATGTTCCGGCTGATCTCGATCTACACTGGTTGCACATGTGTAGAAATGCGTATTTATGGAGGAAAAGGTTAAGGGTTCCTTTATTTTATCAGAGTGTTAAAGTGGGCTTAAAGGGTCACCCTGCAATAATTGATGGAGAACTACAGCATGATATCAAAATGGAGGAATCCACATGGACCATAGAGGATGGCAAATATGTCAAGCTCTTCTTTGAAAAGGTAATAAGATGCTATTAAAAAAATGGCATGCCCATAATTAGTGTAATTTAGTCATTTAAGCCGCTTAGTAGCTAAAAGGCAAACACTGTACAAGTATCGACAAAAATGGTGGAAAATTTAATTGATAGATGTTGTATATTGCAGACCATGTACTTAATGAAATTTGTTGATACATTATAACAATAGCTGTCCAAGTTACTTCAAGTCTTCACAAGTAGTAAAATGTCATTTTGAATCAATTTTACATGACAATTTCATGCAAGTTAAATTTGAGTATTTAACATGGTCACAGCTTTCTGCAAATCTGATTGAGTGTTACTAGATAATGTTGCATGTATCTAAAATTGCATTACAGTTATGTTTCATTGAAACAGATATGTGCATAGTCTTGGCTAGGGTCATGAGATATTCAAATGATACAGATGTTTTGTCAGGCATCAGATGCATATTAGATTTAGAGCTCAAATGATATCTGGTTTTGACATGATTGTTAGCTGACTCAGATATTTTTTTAACACTAGGCCAGGTAAGTCAATACTGTCATGTTTCTTTCAGGTGAACAAGATGGAGTGGTGGAGTAAAGTTCTTACAACCGACCCTGAAATCAACACAAAGAAAGTCCAGCCTGAAAATTCCAAGGTATTGTTGCAATTTGATATTTCAGGAGCCAATATCATCACAACTTGTCTATGTATTACATAGTGTCCATTGAAAAAATAATTGTTTTCTTTTAACCCTTTCCTACATAGACAGACCTTTATGGCATGGGCAAACAGTGTAGATCCAGGTCAGCCGGCACATCCATGCCATCTGATCAGGATCTGCACTGTTGGCTTTATGATTCGTTAGGTTATTTCTGACCAAAATGCGACCAGTGCAGATCCTAATCAGACAGCATGGATGTGCAGGCTGATCTGGATCTACACTGGTTGGACATGCACAAAATGTGTATATATTGGGGAAAGGGTTAAGCAGTGTAATTGATAAAGCTGCGGACAGTATGATTCCTGACAGTTCTTCATTAATATTTGTCTAAATACAATTGTTCATGTGTAGAAACTATGTACAGTAAAACCTTGTTATTATGTTCACTTATGGGACTGGACTATTAAATGTTGTCTGAACCCTTTCCTCCAAATATACGCATTTTACGCATGTGCTACCAGTGTAGATCCAGATCAGTCCGCACATGCGTGCCGTCTGATCAGGACTTGCACTGGTCACATTTTGGTCAGAGATAACCTAACAAATCAAAAAGTGAAAGTTTAGATCCTGATCAGAGGGCATGGATGTGCCGGCTGATCTGGATCTAAACTGTTCGCCCTCGCAATAAAGGTGTATCTTTGGAGGAAAGGTTAATAGTGCGATGGTCCTGATGTTGGAGTAGAAAAAAGTGCAAAACTGTAAAAAGGGACTTTCAAATTCTGGTCTGATTATAGGATTGGTCTTAAAATTAAGGGTGGTCTTATTGAGGGTTTTAACCCTTTCCTCCATAGATACACCGTTATTGCTAGGGTGAACAGTTTAGATCCAGATCACATCCGTGCTGGCTGATCAGGATCTAAACTGTTTGCTTTTTGATTTATTAGGTTTTTTCAGACCAAAATGCCACCAGTGCAGATCCTGATAAGACGGCACAGATGTGCCAGCTGATCTGGATCTATACTGGTTGCACATGCGTAAAAATGCGTATTTATGGAGGAAAGGGTTAACTGTTGACTCGTTAGAAATATACAAATACAGCTTGGGTGATATACAGCTTGGGTGATCTGACTTCTGCACACCTGAACACTTTGAAAAATAAACTCAACATACAGTTTTACAGATAAAAAATTTAGTATACACTAAACAAATTTCATTCATCTTGGATGAATTTGTATAGCTATCTGACTTGGACGGGGAAACTCGTGGCATTGTCGAGAAAATGATGTATGACCAAAGGCAACGGGAGCTCGGACTTCCAACCTCCGAGGATGCTAAGAAGAAAGAGATAATGGACAAGTAAGTTCTTGATCGCACTTGTGATGTTGATATGTCTTGCTGAAAATTGCAGTTAGCTGATTTGGATGGGGAAACTAGATCTATGGTAGAAAAAATGATGTTTGACCAACGGCAAAAAGAAATGGGGTTGCCCACATCAGATGAGCAGAAAAAGCGTGATGTTATGGAGAAGTGAGTTAGATGGAGGATGAGACTTACTGTTGTTGTCCCATACCCCCCATAGTTTAGTCAGGGAATGGCTTAGAGAGTAACTTGGGAGAAAAAGTTGTTACTTCTTTCTGTTCAGCCAGTGGAGAGTATTTTCCCTTTACTTTTCATATACAAAGCTGCTAACTTTTACCTTAACTCTTTACTCCATATATATGAGTTTTAATGCATGTTCATCCAGTGTAGATCCAGTGCTGTCTGATCTGGATCTACACTGGAAGCATCTTGGTCAAAATGAATAAAATAGCGAACAGTGTAGTTCCTGATCAGATGGCTTTGATGTGCCAGCTTATCTGGATCTACTCTGTTGCCCCATGCAGAAAGATGTATCTATGGAGTAACGGGTTAAATTTGGAAGAACTTCCCAATGACAAAACCTAAGCCTGTCCCTGGTTTAGTTTGGTTTCGTTTGCATGTGGTCTGGTGTATTAATTATTATAATGCAGTCCAACTTGTTGATTTCAGACCACCAAGTGGCTAACTTGGGTGTTGGCAGGGTTGGGTGGTTTGTTACCGGTAATTGAAATTCATTCAAATGATTTTTCTTTGGAAGAACTTTTGAGATTTTCAGTGATGGTCTTTTCAACAAGTTTGACTGTATTTTATTTATTAACTGTAATAGTTTACACTTACTCTACACTTCCTTATAATGGTTATGACAGCATTTCGTCTTAACAAACAAACAAATTTGTGATCAAATTCCTCCAGACATTTGCATTCACTGGCATTATGAATGTTATAGGAGTTTTCATGTTATTTATGTCAAGTTTTCATTTTGGCTCAGTATATTTTATAGAAAACTGTCATTAAATGGGTAGTACCTATTTACACAGCCTGCATCATAAAATATGCTGTTACAGTAGATGTTATAATGTATCTATGATTACACTTTATATGCCAGTGTTACACTACATGTTTGAATCTTAACTCCACATATACCAGTTTTATTGCATGTGTGAAAACTCAACAGTGTAGATCCAGATCAGCTGACAAATCTTTGGTGTCTGATCAGAATCTACACCGATTGCTTCTTGGCGACTGGTGATCAGGCAGGAAATCCCAGTCTCATTATGCATGAAAATTGATGTTCAAATTTGCACTTAAACATTTTGTTTCAGCATTTTAACTAGCCAGCAGTTTCTTTCAGTTTTAAGTTATAATTCATTTAGGACAAATTAAGTATAAATTAACCCTTTCCTTCATATATACATCTTTTTACGCATGTTCGCCAGTGTAGATCCAGATCATCTGGAACATCAGTGCCGTCTGATCAGGATCAGCACTGGTTGCATTTTGTCAGAAATAACGTAATGAATAAAAAAGCGAACAGTTTAGAACCTGATCAGACGGCACGGTTGTGCGGGCTGATCTAGATCTAAACTGTTTGCCCACCCAACAAAGGAGTATCTACTAGGTGCAAAGGGTTAAGTGAAATTAATGGATACATAATTGTCTCAGAATATAATAAGGTGTTTTCATTTATTATTTTATATAATGCACATATTACAGGATAAAATCTTTTAATGTAAGTTGTAATAATAAAAACAACAAAGAGTTTCATTCTTGAAATTTTAAGTTCATATTAGAATAATATCTTGCAGGTTTCTCAGGTATGCTCTGAATTATATGTGTATAATAAATTACATGATGACAGGGTTTTAGTCATTCAAGATCTTAGGTTATTAAAGATAAGTTACAGCAGTTACATTGGTCTTAAAATCTATAATAAACTCTAGTACTACTGAATTAGATTCCAGATGTAGCCTACATATGTTAATACTAGACTATGCCTTTATAATCTCAGGGGTTCACCATCTAAAATGCTCGCAGGAAAAACTCCGAGTTGCCATAGTTTATTTGCATTTATGAATAGCTTTTTATGAACCATCATTAAACTCATCTGAAGCTGAAGGAACCCTTAGATCAGGGTGTCAGTAACCTGTTGTCATTTTCAGCTAGTTTCTTTAAGTCACATGCCTAGCTTATGGAATGTTTTCTGTCATTTTTGCAGGTTCATGAAGGCACATCCTGAGATGGACTTCTCCAAGTGCAAGTTCAACTAGCTGACTGCTGGACGGACTATCCAACTAGCCGCTGTGATTCTTCTCATTGTCATTTTTTTTGCAACATTCACCATGTACTAGCATTGTCATGGATCATTGTCAGTAATGAAAGTTAACCCTTTCCTCCATCGATACACCTTTATTGCATGGGCATACAGTTGCAGGGTTGTTAGCATTGTCCGTGCTGTCTGATCAGGATCTAAGCTGTTCGCTTTTTGATTTGTTAGGTTTTCTGACCGTAATGCGACGAGTGCAGATCCTGATCAGATGGCACAGATGTGCCGGCTGATCTGGATCTAAACTGGTCGCACATGTGTAAAAATACATACATATGGAGGAAAGGGTTAAATGAAGAATGTTTTTGGAAAGTTGCCAAAGATTGCAGTAACAGATTTTGGAATTGGACCAGAATTTACTTTCATGTTTTACACATAGGTATATGTGATTTTGAGAACATTTTCTTTCAAGTGTGTTAATGATTTCCATTTTGATGAAAGGGTTAAGTTATCTGGTGATGCACCAAGTGTTCTTGAATAGACTGTGATGGAGTTGTCGCACTATCATATGCTGCAAAGTAATAAAGTATGTGAAGCAAGAATCTGGTTGTTTGTATGTTTGTATGTCTCTTGAGACAGCCAGCCAGCATACTGTATACTGGGTGTCCTTGATTAAGCCATCGCATAAAGATCACTACTCTCATATTTTCACAGACAAAAGCCACATTATGTTATGATTTCAAGTCCTTTACAAGGGGGATAACTCACGACTCTTCTGCCAGGAATATTTCTGTTAATGATGATCATAAATTCCATATTTCAATACAGACTTGACAATAGATCAAATATTTCTTTAAGAACACAACTCACTCAAGTCCAGGCAATAGTTTTGAATTAAATAGAACTTTCAGTGTAAAGATTTTCATGGAGGAAATGCTGATCAGATGAAAAATGTTACAACTATGTATTGTTATGGTGAGAAGGTTTCAAACTTGACCATCATCAGAACAAATATCCTGACCAAGTTTGATGATAATTGAATGTAAAATGAGGTCAAGCTTTTCTAGTGTGACCCGTTTTCAAACCTGACCATAACATCCTTACTTTAAAGGAAATTGGATGAAAATGTGACCACAGTTGCAGTAAGAAGTTTTAATGCAAATAGAGTTGCAGTAATCCATGTATATGTGCGTTCTACAAATCTTATGGTCTTGTGTCATTTACTGTCCAGCAGATTTCTTTCAAACTTGCATATTTGAGCAGGTACCTCATTTGCTTCCAGTTCTTTCCATACAATCAAAACATGATTGTGAAACTTCACCGAGTTCTTAGGCTGTAATACATTATACATAATTCTTGTTATAAATCTGCATAAGTGATTTAGTGAGGGTGTCAGTGTCCTGTGGACACAGTCTTTTTTTAATTGACTTGATGACTAAGTTTTTGTTAAGCCTCGTTGTGGTGAAGGAGACATTATCCTCCCAATTAACATCAAAGTGTATTGTGTGTGAATCGGAAGTGTATCCTCTGTCCAGAGCTTAACTTTATATAATACATGTAACTACCAACAGACCTGAACCAGACTTTACACAGGTGTACAAATCAAGTCTGTGATTTTACCTCTAATATGTACTATGATCTGGATGTAAAGTGTGATAAAACCCATATATGAAGTCAATGGTTAATGCAGTTTTTGCACACCAAGTATTTTGGCAATATTAGAAATCTTTTCACAATATTTCTGCAGAAATCCAATGTCATGGCTTCCACTGCTGGACAACATAAACCCTGTGAATCTACCTGCTTTAACAATTATTTTTGCCAATACAGCAGAAATACATTTGAAGCAAATAGTGTAGCAAATATTTTGTAACAGTAAAGTTATTTTATTTTAAAATAATTCTATGGATAGTATACTTCAATGAAAATAGTTTGTTCACTCTCAGAAATACATGGTGTTGATAAAAGAGTGAACAAACTAAGGTAATTTAAGTTTTACCAGTAGAATAATGAAGACAAACAATACCAGAATAAGAACTAAAAACCAATCAAGACTCATATTTTTACTATTTAATGTTACTTTATAACAATAATGGGTCATATGTAACAAAATTAAGCACATTCTGATTAATAAACAACAGTTGAACAAGCCAAAACTTCGAACATAACAGACTGAGGCACCAAAGCATTTCAGAGGTGCTTTATCCCTTTCCTCCATATATACGCATTTTTAAGCACATGACCAGTGTAGATCCAGATCAGCCGGCACATCCCTGCCATCTGATCAGGATCTGCACTGGTCGCATTTTGGTCAGAAATAATGTAATGAATCAAAAAGGCAACAGTGTAGATCCTGATCAGACGGCACTGTTTGCCCCTGCAATAAAGGTGTGTTTATGGAGAAAAGGGTTATTAAACTTAAAATTCCAAGGAGTAAAAAGGTTTATCTTGCATACTGAATAGATTTAGTTGTTGGGTTTTGTTTTTGAACACTAAATACTCGTTTTCAAATTTAAAAAGAAAGATACAATTTGTTTTTGGTAGTGTTAACACCTGATGATTCATAAACAAAAAGTGGTGAAATTTGAGACAAAAATGGTAAATGTCATCAAAAAAGTAATGAATAGACCTACAGTGTCATGACAGTTTTATATTTCAAATCTCTTCTGCCACTGTATGTGGTTTCTTCCTGTACAGGGAATACTGGAGGATGCTGACATAAATTTTCAACCCTTTACTCCATATTGCAGTGTAGATCCAGATCATCTGGCATATCAGTGCTAGCTAATCAGGATCTACACTGTTCGCTTCATGGTTAGAAATAATGAAATGAATAAAAAAGTGAACTGCATAGATTCTGATCAGAAGGCACAGATATGGCAGCTGAACATCAACACTGTTTGTTTAAGAAATAATCAATAGCTTTCGGTGAATTATCGCAGGATAATTCACGGGGCGGAGTTCAGATGCGTAAGGATATATCACGAGGGGCGTAGCCCCGAGTGATATATATCTACGCAGCTGAACGACGCCCCGTGAATTATCCTGTGATAATTCACCAGAAGCTATTGATTATTTCAATTCTAACACGACACATCTGACTGAACAAGCAAAATAATCATAACTCAATTTTAGTGCGTCGTAATAAACGCAAATGGGTTACAAGATCGGCAGTTAGTGTTTACTCCCTAAACATCTCCATAATTCAAAAACTGAAAATAATAAAAAGATTGAATAACAAACTTGAATACATGTCCATCCAACCGCGCATTCAGCACTCTCCAGTCGTCGTTCGAACCTTATTTGTCATTCCAACGGTTTGATACTGCACCAGGAAACTACATGTAAACAACGGAAATGACGTGACGTCGTTAAAATGGCGCGTTAACGTCACCTTAACGTTGCCGCAAAATAGCGGAAAATAATTATAGTATTTTACCTAAATATATAAAATAAACATTATTCTATTACTGTGGTATCATCATATTACGCGCGGGTAAAAATTTCGCGTATTTTGTGCTTTCTTAAATGCGCGAAATTAAATCCCAGCGAAAAATACAATTGTCACGTGATAAGTTTATACCAACAGGTAATTAGTAATAGCCGTGAATTATCGTGTAATAATTCACAGCAAATTCAATGCGAAAAACGTCAAGTCGTGTTAGAATTATTGATAACAGCCGAATTCAATGGAGTAAGGGTTAAATTTTATTCATATTTCAATATGCAAGATTGTAAAATCCATTCTCTGATCAGTGTTTGTAGAAATATTCCTTACCATAGATAACATACACTTAGTAATCATATTATTAAACATGGAATAAGGTACACTGTAATTTAAATATATGCAATCCAAGTTGACAACTATTAATTTCTAAATGCCAATCTGTCTAACAGAAGAGAAATTTAAATTATCATTTGTTTATAAATATTGTTTAAATAAAACAACATTTTACAATTAAATCCACATTTTTACATACACCTATAATTACAATGTAGATAATGTAACTGAAATATAACAAATAGAGTCAGTGGTATATTTATTAAACATAAATTATACAACAAGATCTTGGTAAATGGATAATTGTATATAATACAATATATTCACAGGATTTAAATGGATTATTGTATATAATACAATATATTCACAGAATTTAAATAAATTGCACAGTTGTATCTATAAACATAAAAATAACAATCTGATTACAATCGCCTGTCAGAAGTTCTAGTCCTGTAAGCCAAATAATGCATACTCTGATCAGACTGTGTGCATGCATTGGATGATCCAAAGATCATTTAACCCTCTCCTCCATATACACACATTTTTACACATATGCGACCAGTGTAGATCCAGATCAGCCAGCACATCCGTGCCATCTGATCATGATCTGCACTAGTCGCATTTTGGTCAGAAATAACCTAACAAATCATAAAGCGAACAGTGCAGATCCTGATCAGATGGCACAGATGTGCCGGTTGATCTGATTCTACACTGTTTGCCCACGCAATAAAGGTGTCTAAGGAGGAAAGGGTTTACTAAGAATAAAGACCAGTCTCAAATCCCAATCATCTGATTTGCTGAAATACAGACAATTCTCCGTTTCAGCTTATCAGTTGTTAGAGATCAAAGACTGGTCTCCAACCTTAGTTTTTAGATTTTATGCCCTGAGTCTTCAGTAGTGGCATAGCTTTGCTGTGATTAGCAAATATATATTATAATATATATTTACCAATCCAAGCACCAAGATTTAGATCGAACCGAAAAGGGTCACATGTCACTGATTCATAGATCCATAGAATATAACTTCATTACATTTAGAAAATATATGTTTGAAAGGTAAATAATAAAAGATATCTTTATGATCATTCCAATTTCAAACCCTTGTCTCAAAACAATAACTAATCTTAACTAGTTAAGAGATCTGTTTAGATCATTTTTGAATGTTTATTGTTAATTAAGCACCACATTCTTTCATTGGAAACATGTTGTGACTATTATCAAGCTGTTCCACCTGTCTATGATACCTTTTGTCTTGATTACCGTAATCTAAAGATTTAGCCATCAAAATAAGTAAATTGGGAAAGTTTAATTTCTGGATCTACACTGTTTGCCTATGCCATAAAGGGTTACAAAATTCATAGCTTACGCTCAATTGAAACTACTTTATGTGTTTAGAAGATACCAGTTTAATAATAATGATAGCTTAACACTCAAAAAACGTTCCTGCTATGTCAAATAAACAATAAATGGATTGTTAACTGCTATCAACAAGAGAAAATATGACCAGACCTATACACATGACACCCAAAAGGGCACTGGAATTTCAACAAAAGGAGCAATGGATGTACTTGGAAAATCCTGAAGATATGCACAAGCAGAATACTGGTAGGTGACAGACATTCCTGTGACATTTTAATGAAATCCTCCAAAGGGTTTTGGAGATGAAGTGTGCCTTAGTGTGGAGAACGTTTAAGAAAAATTGACTAAGGGCCCATAACTTGGCCAAAAATAATCCAAGCAGAAACTCCTGATGTTATGCACAACAAGGCTTGGTGACAAGCATTCCTGTGAAACATAACTGAAATCGCCAAGAGGTTTTTGAGATGAAGCCTTTTCAAGGTTTTTATATAGAAGTTAAAGTAAAAAAATTACTAAGGGCACTTAACTCTGGCAAAAATAATCCAAGCGGAATCTCCTGACAATATGCACAACAAGGCTTTAAGAAAGCTATCCATTGAAGTTTCAATGAAATCCTCCAAGCAGTGAAAAAATGAATAATGGCCCATAATTTGGCCAAAAAATAATCCAAGCCGAAATTTTCCTGACAATATGCACAACTAGGCTTGGTGACAGACACTCAATGAAGAGAAGTTTCAATGAAATTCCTCAAGCGGTTTTGGAGCAGAAGCGAGGACAAGATTTTACCAGACTGACATTTCGGACAGATGGATGGACGGTGCGATTACTATTGTGCCTCCCTTTGCGGGAATAAAAAGTGAAGTAAAGCACCATAAATAAATGCAGTGACCAAAAGACAGTTACATGAACTTGGCAATCTCCATGAAAACTGTTATGAAGAAAGTGATGAAACATTTATTGCCAGGTCTCTGGAGAAATTGTCATACACCATGAGTGATCAAGCCAGCATCGAAGAATTGGCCAATAAAATGTTAGATGAATGGCATTGTTTTAGAAAATTCCAATGAAAGCAAACAAGCTGTGCATCTTTTCCACTAGATGACTCATGCACTTCTTGATATCTGGTGTAGTATCTAGAAATAGTAAGCCAGCACATCACATTTTGTTTGGTATTGTTTAATACATAAGGCCATAGAAAATTAATTCCTAGATTCTCATCCTAATGTTGGGAAAAATGGGGCAGGTGGGTGGGTTTTATTTGTTAATTTTTATTTTTCATTCTCACTGTGAACGTATCCATATATTGACAATATATAAGAATTTGTTGTTGTATAAGTGATTACTATTTTAAAATAAAAACTAAATTTATATAATTCATGAATAAAAGCAATATACAATGTGATTATTGTGCATTATTGAATCCTTCATATAAACCAAAATATCAAAAATTTAATTTTCTTTCGGTATGACTAGATAAGTATCACAACTAAAATGTATTCAGTATGACTAGATAAGTATCATTACACATGTTGGCATTATAGCATGTTATATCGCCCGATTTCATTCAATTACTTGCTGAAAATGTTCAACTTGTGAATATGATCATATCCTAAGAACAGGAAGTTTAGCAATTTTTGATCGAAGTGTTGCATTTCAGACAATGTATCACATGTTGACAAATGGATAAATTAAACATTTCTTGGATAGCAGGGCTTTTTTCACTACCAGAGGAAGGGGCCCACGCCCTATAATTTTAGGGAAACTTTGATGATAGCGTGATTTTTTTTGCTCTGAAGGGGAATGCAAAAAACCTGATGTAAAGTTACTTTTTGGGGTAAAATGCATGATTTTAAAGAAATTTAATGAGGGCAAGGCACTTATAAATGGCCCATACTAAAGAAGGAAAAAAAGCCCTGGATAGAAACTTAAAATCTATGCAGTTACACAAAAAACTAAAAGTACAGGTCTTGAAATATCACTGGGGTCACACTCAAAGAATGTTTTAATATAACAAAATTTGATTGAAATGCAATATTTAGAAAAACAATTGTTAAACTTTCTGTTCTTAGCATATCAATTAATCAAAAACTACTCAATCTAACATTTGCACTTTACACAGCTTTTTGAGCTGCTGGTTGCTGTTTTCTTCTTGGCCAATGGTTTTTACCACTATTTTATCAGTCATCACACAATGGATTATGAATGTTTCTAATGACGCTTGTGTTGTGCAAAGATAAAGCGTCTAGCCGAGTATTAAAAATATTGGCTATTCGCACTTAATTTAAATGTTTCATACTGCGTATTGGTCGTAATCTACCGATTCGTACTCGTAAGGTAAATTTGGTATACGTATTTTTTTTTTCAAAATAAAAAACGTTCGGGCTGAATGATTTTCGAGGGGCGGGCGGGGATGAGAATCTATGAATTAATTTTCTATGGCCTAATCAGTGTTATGATAAGAATAAACCAGTAGAAACTTATGTTCTTTATCAGAATCTAATCAATAACGCCTCAAATACAACATGTGGTGACAAGGTAACAGCAATAATCGAGTCTAAGTATCCACATACAATATAGCCAATTATAAATTGACCAGCCTTCCCATTTTTGATGAGAAATGTGACAAATCCAATGCAGCCCACCATTAGGAGAAGTGGGTGGGGAGATGAGAAAATTTGCTAGTTGGACTAAATATCACAAACAATGCTAGGAAATGTGTGCTTCTTCTTCATTATGCAGGGGAACTAGTATATGAACTATATGACACAGAAAAGGGTACATCAGAAGAAACTTATGATGCAACAAATAAGGTGATCACAGACTATTTATTTTGCCACAAAAGTGAACACACAAATGGATGTATAAAAATTCAGGTCATGTAAACAAGGTGAATCAAAGTTGTTAGAGACGAATATGTTACACAGTTGTGATCCTTGGCTAGAACTTGTGAGTTTGGAGATGCAGTAGACCAGGAAATCCTGCTGCAGTTGATACAGCATTGCTCGTCAAAAACGTTAAAAAGACAAACACTCAGGGAACCAGACAAAGGTCTGGGCAAGATTTTAAGTATAGGAAGGACAATGATACTGTCAAATGAGCAAGCATCGACCATGGAACAATGAAAAGATACAAACTGTCAGACATGGCAAACCAGGATTAAGAGGTGGCAGCCAGCCTGGCAGAAGGGATCGAGGTCAACCGTCCTCCAGAAGTCATGGACAATCTTCCTCAAGGGGTTGTGGTCAACCATCTGGTCAACCAGCTTTCAAACAGAAAGTATCACACAGATGGTCAATCAATGTTACAATGTGTACATGCTGTGGTGGACATTACAGTCAAGGTCATAAATACTCATGCCCAGCAAGAGGGAAAATTTGCAGATACTGTAAGAAACCAAACCATTTCATGAAAGTGTGTAGGAAGAAAAACTTCATAAACAACATTAATGAAGATGGCACTGTTGGTGACAAATCTGATTCATCAGGCAATGAATACTGTAAAGACAATGAAAAATCAGTGATAAAAATTAAAGGCAGCTATGTTAAGGTTTTCATCATCAAAGGGGCTAGTGTTAACATTCTGGATGACAAATCCTACAAATCAGTTGGAAGTCAAAAATCTATCCAAACACACCAAAGTTACTTCCATATGGAAATACTATGCCATTGAATGTATTAACAAAGTGTGATGTAGTAGAAAAATGAAATAATAACACTTGTAATCTTTTTTAAGTTCAAGGAGACCAAGGGAACCTCAGGATATAATTCCTCAATTTGTTAAATCTCATACATCATTTCCACAGTATGGTTCATGCACTTCTTGGTTTCCATAGCTATTCCACATATAGGGTTAAAGAAATTGAGAAAGATTTGCTTGCCAATGACAGACGAATTGATGCCCTGCCTTATTTCAAATATTGGTCTAAAAAGGAAAGCATTGTCGAAAGGGCAGTAAGAACAACCTCAGACGTGTTCGGACCGTATGGAGATCATCAAAGCATGCCTGACAAAAAGAGTCATATTGTGTAGTAAATGCGATAGTCTGTAATCGGGTCCTGTAAAGACAACCAATTAAATGGTACATTTGAAACACCTGCACAAGTGTATCTATACAATTCTTGGAGGTCTAAAAATGATAGAAAGTCAGAATTTAAAACTGAAATCTGTAGTTGCTAATTTGAGTTCTCCAGTTGGTAGTGCATTCCTTCAGTGCATGCTATGGTTTATTTTAATCAAAATAACTGGCCCCTATTGGAACTTGGTTACATCAGGCAAAGTGATTTATCTCAAGCTTTTACCACACATCCTTGAAATGAAAGTGATCTTTGAAAAGTGTTTACAGAATCAATCCAATCCATCTTCTAGAGAAAGAAACTCTTCAGTGCCTAATCATGAACATTTTTCCCAAAGCCTCTTTTATGGGGCCGTAGAAAGACTTGCTATTCCGAATCATTTTCACAGGTGCCAGTAATATCTTAAAATGTGTTAATAAACAGTTAGTTGACTTTTAAGAAAATGTTTAATTTTATGGGCCAAAAGATGAGAAGGAACATGAACACAGCAAATTTGCAATGGTAACAAACCTTGGCTGTGAACACCATTTTGGTGACTTGGACAGCAGCCAGGAAATGCACCATTATTCTAGTGTACAACTTTTCAAACACAATGGAAAACAGATGATGGCACGGTTACGTGGAAAGGTCAAAATTAATAGCATGAAAAGGTGTTTACTCTGAGCTAAACATCATTTCAATGAAAGAAATGGACAATATGGAAATAGTTGCTGTTATAGAGAACAAAAGGCAAGGAACGACACATCCTTTCAATGAAAGAAATGGACAATATGGAAATAGTTGCGGTTATAGAGAACAAAAGGCAAAGGAACGACACATCCTTTCAATGAAAGAAATGGACAATGTGGAAATAGTTGCTGTTATAGAGAACAAAAGGCAAGGAACGACACATCCTTTCAATGAAAGAAATGGACAATGTGGAAATAGTTGCTGTTAAACAGAACATAAGGAAAAGAACGACACATCCTTTCAATGAAAGAAATGGACAATACAGAATAGTTGCAGTTATAGAGAACAAAAGGAAAGGAACGACACATCCTTTCAATGATTGAAATCGACAATGTGGAAATAGTTGCTGTTAGTAAGTTTAAAATTAGAGATAAAGTAACAGTATAAATATCCTTAAAAAAGGTTATGTATTTATTTTTAATTACAATGTGAAAATAAATTGGAATTCACAAACAGATGCCAATTATTAGTTAAATAATGTAATCAGATTTAGAAGCAATCAGTGTTCATAAGATACAAACACATGTTTGCGCTTGAGTGTGTCTGTGAGCACTAATTAGAGCTTGTGTTTGTTTTAACAAAGACCTGCAGTTCTACAGTTTGCTTCAGAAAGCGATGAATGTCTAGCTATACAGCAAATGCACGCTGTTTGCTGTGACAGCTGAAATCAATGGCAGCATAGAAAATGCAAGAAAGGATAAAATCAAAGCATTTTATTCCCATTTGTTTGAGTTTCTAGCGATCTTTAAAGATATAATAGCTACCTTTCAAAGATACTCTGTGAATCATAAATTTTAAAATTATTCAACAAGATTGATAATTTATTTACAGAAGGAAGTTCAGAGATTACCGCTGAACAATACCGACAGATGGTACAGAACACCCTGACACTGGACTGGATCTGCGTACCATGCTCAGTGAGTGAGAGACAATGCACAATGGACGTCAGTCTGCCAGCTATTTACGAGCCTCACTGCCATCGACAAGATGGAGACCCCAGCTCCGGCCTGCCGAAGATACTCCATCCTCCTCCATGCACCAGCTGTACACAATGTACGTCGTCAACACGGACGAGACACCTGGTGCTGACCGGCCATCATTCTTTGAAGACCAGTCATTCGACATCTCTGGGAGAGAATTCCAGCATGCCATGCCTCTGGACAAATACCTCTTAGACAGACAGTTGGATGACTTCATTCCAGAAGATGGACTGGTAACGTACAAATCGTCCAAGGTGGAACAAAGCGGGTAAGGCAGAAACTAATCAGCAGCGACGGGTTTACCTACACGCGCCGGATACATATATATAGTTGTAAATTAATTATATATTCTTTTATTATCCTCCCTGACCTAGTTGATATATTATTAATTTAAAGTAGTAATAAAACAAAATAATCTTGATAAAAATACTTCGTATACATGTAAACTAATTATTGATTTCTTTTCGATGATCCTTGATCTTTAATAAAGCCTATAAAACTTGTTTCAGGAAATGAAAGGAGAGAACATACTGGACCTGCAGAGTCCGCAACAAGACACTCAAGTGTGGCACTAGCGTGAAACAGTTTGGAGATTTATTCACGCCCAGTATCCTAGGCCATCTGCACCCCGTAGAACCTGGGATACAGAAGAAAGTGAAAATCACAGCAAAGGTAATTGTTAGTTAGTTTTATGTATATGTGTATGTCAATTATTTTATTTTATTACGTAGTTACTAATAGTAAATGCCAAATATTAATAATATTAATAACCTTGATCAATAAATTTCTCATTAATGCTACTGATTATACCGTCTTAAATTCTAGGTTAAAGAGATCGCACGCCAAGATGTGTTCCGGTCTGCAGGTGCCATAGTTAAAGATGTGATGAAGGAGCTTATACCTAGTGACGTCATGCTTCTTAAGTTGGACCTTCTAGCCAGAGCAGCCAACCTACATTGCCAGAACACGAGGCCATAGATCCAACAACGCTTGCTTTTGATTTTTATTAACAATCCGTGAAACAATTTATCATCAAACTGACGAACCACAGGTAAACTATATATAAAATCAAACTGATGAAACCGCTACCTGTTTTGTACAGTAAAATCAAACTGACGAACAGGATAACTGACAAATCCACCGACACCAATGGTACTGAATCAGTTTCAATTTGCTAGTAAAGAAATTTATGAAAGGTGTCTCGTAATAGACCAAATATACCTAAACACCCAGTTATGTGGGATGTGAACATTGTTTTAGAATAGCTGTTGAACACTCATACTTTTTCAGGAAAATTGTCAATATTGTTCTTGTTACTTCGTGCACAGAGGTGCCAGACTCTTCATTTAATCAAATGCAAATGATGTTGTGCTGAATGCCAATCAAGTGATCATACATACATCACTTACAAAACTGAATGCCAATCAAGTGATCATACATACAAATCACTTATTAACACAATCCAGACCAACCCATCACCTGCCCCAAAAAAGTGATACATAAGTATGTATGTCAAAAACCCACAACTCTGCATTGTTGCAACGTTCAGACAGTATCTCAGTCGAACAACACTCCTGCGAGATGCAGATGAATGTAGGCTATTAATTAGTACCCAATCTCGGCACAAAGGTGTGTCACAAGCTACAATTGGAAGACAGGTCAATCTAATCATATGTAAGGCATGTGTAGGCAGCAAGTTCACTATAAATTGTACAGGGCGGCTGCCACCAGTACAGCAAAACTGTGTGGTGTTTCTTTGGATAAGATTATTAAAACAGCTGGTTGGTCCAATGTCAAGACATTTAGAAGGTTCTCTGATAAACCTGTTTGTGAGAAGTCTCAAACTTCAATGCAGTCTGCTATTTGGCAATAAATGACATATAAAAAGGTATTTGCACTTTGTTTCAATCATCCTGTATGGAAAAATTTTATCCATTGAATTTAACACTTCTAACAAGTGTTGTATTTGACCAACAGTCAATCATGTGCCATATTTAGCTATGTGTTGTGTTTACCCAGGTATTTTCAACAACGTGAAACTGACCCAATCATCAGGGGCTTACAGTTGTCTATAATACATAAATTATATTCAAATACATTTGTATATGCTATGAATTTTTATTATTTGACAATACAATTAAGAAAGAGTAAATATATTATTGTTTGATAATATCTTTAATAGAATAAATATAACATATTTGTCATATTGTGACTTGTATATAGGCTTCTTTGTTTGAATTCAACATACATTTAAACTTAATTTTTCAGTTTTACTGTTATGTATGTATTTATGTAATGTACATAATATGACTGCATCTGTTATTATCTCCATGTAAAAGGTCAACATCTTTATCTATTTCACAATCTAGTGAACAAGGTTTAACAAAAGAAAATTGATGCAAACAGCTTTCATATGCTGAATACGATGTACATTCAGGATTTGGCCAAATACCTAAAAGACTGTTCTGAGGATCCAGCAGTTATTCTTCGTATGCAACGTCCTTGGAATGATGAATCTTACAACATCCCCAATCACCAAAGATTTCTGGATTCCCTGTGTGTTAACACAGAAAACCAAGAACTGCTGCTTGAACTTGTAAAAGTTACAACAATGGGAATGATGCGTTGTGTTGAAAAGCAGCTGGTGGATTTTCTCCCAGGCGGAAAATACAGTGAGAAGCCAGGGCTGGAGGTTATAAAACTGAGCATGGAAACCAGTCTCAAATCTCAAGCATCTGATTGGCTGAAATGGCAACTGGTTGCCATTTAAGCCAATCAGATGCTTGAGATTTGAGACTGGTTTCCATGCTCAGTTTTATAACCTTGGGCACAGAAGTTCAAGAAGTGACAAGGACACAATATGCACATGTTACAAACCTAGGCTGTGAACATCATTTAGGTGATTTAGATCATAGTCAGAGATGACGCCAAAGTGCCTCTATGCACCATCATTCTTCCATCCAGATAATCAAACGCAACAAAAAATCCCTGATAAAACGGATTGAAGATATGCCACCGGCGAACAAAGATAACATAATGAAATCAGCAAGAAAACGAGGACAAAATCTCAGAAAATCTCATTTGGAAATGGAAAAAAGTACTTACTGAAATTTATGAAGAAATGACAAAGGAAAAATCTACCCCAAGAAAAAGAGGAAAAAAGAAAAGATCATGATGAGAAATATGAAGGTCCATATGAAGTAGATATTTCAAGGTATTTCGAGAGAACTGCCAAAAACTGACCACTACGTTGACAATGAATACATTGTACAGGCACTGAGCCTGCATAAGCCTATCACTTGTTTCAAGTTTTTGTATGTTGTACATATTCTGTGCGATGTACTCAAGCCCCCGACAACCTTGTCTAAGACATATCAGACCAAAGATTTAGACTTGGCAGAGGTAACTCCCTTACTGTTAGCTACCATTGATAGCATAGAGCGCCTAACTACTAGCAAGGATGGTTATCATCTAAATCAGTGTCTGTGTAAGGTTCCAGCAAAACCTAGTGTAGATAGAGATGGACTAGTTACATTTGATTTTGAGGGTCACACTATCAGAGATAGTGATCAGCAGAGAAAAGAGGCAGCTAGCATTTGTGATAAGTTCTCGGCAAGCATAATTAGAAGTTTACATGACCGATTCACAGACAATGATGATGGGGCTGTGCTCACATCATTAAGCAACTTCTTCAACCCCTTGATAAGCAAGTATTCCAAATCTGGTGATGTGACCCTTTAAGAAAAGTTTCTATGTAAGATAGGTATTGAGGGTTGTATTGATGAGCTTAAGCTGTATCTAAACTACCTACACACATTAGTGGATCAGAAAAATAAATCTGTCACTGGAACAAAGTCAGCTGCCAACCTGGCCATTAAAGACTAAAGTAGTTCTCATCCTTTTTCAGATCATACATCACTTTTCAACATTTTTTATGTTTATTCAGCTGCTGCTGAGGCTGCACATAGGTTACTTGTAGCACCAGTTTCTACAGTAGATTGTGAAAGAGGGTTCAGCAAGCAGAATTTAGTTAAGACTTGTCTGATAAATAGGATGTCTGTTTAACCTTATATACCTGATGAGAATTTCACTTGAAACCAGAAACAACACGAAGTTCCCCTTTGATAAGGCATTTAAGAAATGGGCATCTGCCAAGAATCGTACAATTTTGCAGTAGGCACAATTGGCATGATTCTATAATGATAAACCCTGAAATGTTATGGATCCCTACATTTCACAATTGCCTGTGTAATTTTTAATGTTTGATAAGATATTAGATAACTTGTAATACATGTGTTTATTTTAATATGGATTATTTTCATTAGCAGTCGACTCTAGAATGTAGTGTATATATAGATGTATTATTAAGGTATCGCAAACATTGCAAATGGCGAAAACAGGCTAAAATTTCAAAAAATGAATTTTGGGGGAAATACTTATTGCCACCTAGATTTTAGTAAAGAAATGTATTTAGACATGGATGTAGTAAATGTTTGCAAGCTCAGTTTAGTCTAATTCATGTTCTAATTACCAAGCACATACTAAAACAAAAGAAAAACCATTTGCATGAAAACTCTGAAATTCATGAACAATATACCAAAGCAACTCATACCTGAAATAAGTATATGCTAGATTTACTTTCACTTTGAACCAGGAAGTAAGATTTCCTTGAATTTCTTGAAAATATTAACAGTATTTTGACGAATTGGCACTAAACATTGTAGACCAGCATTTACTTATTTAAGGTATGAGTTGCTTTTTTAAATTTTAATTTAATTGGTTTTATAAAAATAAAGACTAAAGTAGTTCTCATCCTTTTTCAGATCATACATTACTTTTCAACATTTTTTTTTTGAAAATTGTTTTTTTTCTATAAAATAATAAAAAATGAAGAAATTATTTATTCTTTTTCTATCATGTGCTGTATAATGATTATGTGCTGTTACATATTTATTATTGTTATTTTTTCTAGAATAAATTAGAATAAATAATTATCTGTATTGTTGTTTTATAATATGAATAAGTGTTCTAGTGAAAATTAGATGTATTTGATTGACTCAAAATTTAGGCGAAAGTGGCTCCTTACTGGCTCCAAATTTCTCCAGCTGGCGTAAGTGTTGGCGAGAACTCCAAAAATACCAGCGAGAACCCTGTACAGGCATACCACAACGTGGTATCCTGGCTGTGTTGTAAAGTCAAGTGGAAGGGAAGCTACTGTAAATTTTATGGCACCTACAAAAGTACAAGAAAACCAGGAGTTTTTGTTTGGCTATTAAGAAAAGATATTCAGTCTGTTTAAAGTGAATTTCTCCTGAAGCAAGGCTTTTATACTGGAATGTTTGAACTAGGGACGCCACCAGACTATAAAATTGATGTTATTTGAAAAATATTGCGACATTCATTTTAAATCTTAAGGAGTGATATTACAGGCATAATATGGGGTTGCAACTTCTCAAAAGGACAGTTTAATACAAAACAGAAATAGAATTGTGAAAGAGATATTATATTAATTATTTTTTTATTTTAAGTACTGTGATATAAACAGCTATTACTATATTTGCTTTGCTTTATTAATGAAATTTCAATTTAGTATCATTCACTGCTTTTTGAAAAACATATTACTCTTTTTTGTTTTTTAGAATGAACATTTGTTTGTCCAGTAAAAAATTTGTTAGTATTTGTTAGCTACTGGTTACAATAATCATAATACAGTAAAACTGATAACAAATCTGAAATCAGCATGTAATTTTACAGCAATGGTTGAACATTTTATTGAGCTATCTCAATTATTAAGAAGTGTTTGAATAAAAAAACATGAAATTTTGGTTCCATCTTTTTGTCGCAAATTTTCATCAAATAACTGAAAATTATGACCAAAAACATATTAAAATTGACAACTTCATATTGCCATAACTTTTTTTCTATTTAAGATATTTCAAAAATTTAAACTGTTCCATGATCCATTCAACAAGGAGTTGTTTTTCAAAGAAAAATTAAAGACAAATATTTCCAAGGTATAAATAGACAGGTGGAAAGTTTGACAATCATCTCAATGACTACATGAACAAGTTATCACAGACATAAGAAACACAAACTGCACAGAAGACGAGGTATTTATATGGTCAGATCAACACATTCATTTTTATGCCCTGATATTTCATTTAAATGATTTTTTTAACCCTTTTCTCCACAGACACACCTTTACGGCATGGGCTAACAGTGTAGATCCAGATCTGTGCCATCTGATCAGGATCTTAACTGTTCCCTTTTTTATTTATTAGGTTATTTCTGACCAAAAAGCGACCAGTGCAGATCCTGATCAGACGGCACGGATGTGCCAGCTGATCTGGATCTACACTGATCACACATGCGTAAAAATGCGTATATGTGGAGGAAAGGGTTAAATCTACAAATCACATTGCTCAAAATAACAAATGTAATATGCCAGTTATAGATACCTTATTTCTGTAATTCATTTTCCAAATATGCAACCAAATGTCTTTTTCATTTACAAAGTAAGTTTCAACCAGACTTGGTCATGTTGGAGAGTTTTTGAGAGAAATAGGCAGGATGACCCTAACCAATTTAAAATATTTCAATATCTAATAGGCAAACATCAGAGACACCCTATGATATTCTTACTTCTTTATGTATATCCTGCTAAGCTAACACATTTGACTTAATATCTGGTTAAACAGTGAATAGCTTTCAATTTTTTGAGATCTACAGTATTTTTGTAAAACCCATTAATTGCTTTGTGTCATTTGGGGTGTGCCACGGGAAAAGGTACCTTCGGTCATATTTCGTGACATTTTAGTTATTACTATATTTAGAAAGAACTTTCAATTATCTATAAATTTTTCAAAACTAACAAGTGCTTTTCTTACACATTTTGACAATAAAATGATATTTTTAACGCGAAATGCATAATAATGAATGTCGTCTGCTCAACTTTATGACGTCATTTCAAGGATTGACGTTAATTGTCCGACGCGCCCCATTTATGAACCCCCAAAAAGTAGCTTACAACATAGTTCTTTAGAATTCAAGAAAGCTGTGCTGTACCTACATCAAGTCAGAAAAAGACCATTCCCTGCTCATATTAAAAAATGTGGAAAAATGTTTTCTCACAAATGTCCAGTCAAGTTGCCAAGTTGCTTTCCTTATCAACCAGAACAACTAAAATTACATTACTTGTAAGTACAGTGGTCTTCATGACTAGAAATGATTGTCAAGATTCATCTAACCAGAATCTGACCTTCACGATGACCTGGCTTTAAGATTATAAAATTGGGATAAAACTGGTCACCATTTCAGCCAATCAGATGCTTGAAATTTGAGACTGGTTTCCATTCTCAGTTTATAACCTTGGGACCTGATTTTAGTTTTTGCGTATGTGTCATTGAATGCCATTTACACTTAAATAAAATCAAAATACAAAAGCAATGCTATTAAATGATGAAAACTTTAAATAAAGACTGGGAAACTGGCTGCCTCATCTATTTTGGAAGTGTGACTGCAGCATGGGTCAGCATAAGCGCCTTTACCATAATGATAATGTATAACATATCATTTATCTGTAACTAACCATTTTTACATCTCAAACATATGCCATGCTCATGTTATATCACAAACTGGAGAGAGCATCGGATAACTCTTGAGAGGCTGCCACTGACAGATCAATCATATCTGGATTTCTAGACACCGAGTTGTTATCTACACCTTGTAATGACGATCCTAATTCATCTTCAAATGGGAAATCATCAGCTACTGGATTAATGAGCACATATTCTGTGTCTGTGTCCACTAGTTCTGAATAGTCTGCACACCTGTCTTGACAGTGAGGGTCCGGATGGGATGTGTCTGACATCACGTTACCATTGGCTTCAGCAACCATTGACTCAAACACCTCCACTATATCCATATTATGAGACATATTCTCCGTCATTTCATCGTCACTGGACCTCCTAGCAAATGTTATATTGATTTTGTCTCTAGCTAATGAGCTGTGAAACACTGGAATGCATCGCGCTGCACCAGGCTCATCTTCCGGAACCTCTGGTACAATGCTGTTTTCATCAAAGTGAAATTCTTTCCTGGAATCTACATTGTCAGCCATTTCCATAGCCTGATTTTGTTCATAAATGCTGTTGTCATTGTTTATAGAGTTTGTATCAATAGAAGATTCGTTTCCGTTGTTAGAAACAACAGAGTCTCCAATCACCTGTATAGGTACAGTAGCAACGCCGTCACTTGTCACCTCGGCTCCACTTGGTAAAATGATGGGTGTAGTTATAAGCTGGCTGGTCTGTTGGCCAGTTGGAGTGTTAGTTATAATACTGGTCAACAGATAATGCTGCACAACAACATTCTCTCCTTCTGTTTGTATCTCACTGCTGTTGTCATTTTGCAATGTAAGAGTATTTGGATCCAAATTACTTGCTTCCGTTTCAAATTTCACATTTTCTATAAAATTAGGTTGTATGTCTGCTGTTGGTTCCCTGTCTAAATGAGACACTACATTATGAACACAATGAGCTAATGGTAATTTTTGCTGTGCCTCAGCAGTCTTGTCTAAAAGCAAGGAACCAGCCACTGAAGTGTTTATTATTGCACTGGAAGTAGGAACCAAAGAAACTGCATGAGCATTCACTGGTTCCAGGTCTTGTTTTAAAGCTACAACAGGCTGTCCTTGAACTAAAGTCTTTTTGAATTTGATCACATGTGGTACAGAAGATTTCTGAGAAACTTTTGATGTTATGCTGTCACTTTGAGTTAAAGTTTCTGAAACAGAAACTGGACACGTGGAATCAGAGGTTGTTTGTACTTCTACCTTTGAACTAGATGCTGGCCTCAAAATGTTTGGAACTTTGCATATAACTTTGTGTGGCTGTAGTCTAGAACCTGGTAGAGTGGCTTGGTTGACTATATCTGATGACCCATTGTTTGATTGTTTACACCGATGACCCTTTAACATTAATGGCACTGAAATCAATGGCTGGACCGTATCTGTGCTCACCCCAGCAGCGTCGTCATCAGCCTGACTCACTGGATATACTAAAAGATATAGACAAAAACTCAACAACATCATAACTAAAAGTAATAACAAGTAATACATCTGTGAATCAAGGAATTTCAATGTTAAACAAGAGACTGTTGAAGACCAATGATGCTCCCTGAATGGGTATCTTTTCACAAACACGGTTAGTTGTTAAATATGACATAATTTATTGATCATTTAAAACCTTTAAGAGGACATCTCTCTCACAATTCCCACAACAACATCTGCAGATGTGTTCTGCATTTTAACTTTTAGATTAAAAATATCGTTAGAGGTACCCGAGATACCAGCTTGGGGTATAGAGGTTTACATGTGGATAATGTTTTAAAGCTAAAGTTTTACAAGTATTTCAAAAAAACTTGAAACTTTACAAAATAATTTGAAAAAAGGCCATTTTTCATTTAAATCAGATGATAGTTAGAGTAGTGATACTCAAAAACAATTATACAAAACTTTCAATGTGAAACACCCAAACTTTTACTGTATTTAAGTAAAAGGGCTATAATTGTATCCATTAATGCAGAATATGATTGTTAACAAGTTTTAAGCACGATATAATAGGGCTGTATAGTAATAATAAACTGAAATGTCAGACTGCCAGGGCCAAAGATCATAAAACTAAGATTTGAGATCAGTCTCAAATCTCAAGGATCTGATTGGCTGAAATGGCGACTGGTCGCCATTTCAGCCAATCAGATGCTTGAGATTTGAGACTGGCCAGTCGCCATTTCAGCCAATCAGATGCTTGAGATTTGAGACTGATCTCAAATCTTAGTTTTATGATCTTTGGCACAGTAATACCTATAACTGCCCTCCAATATCTGGGAATATAACATAGGGGTCTCGATGGTGAATGTATGAACTTACATGTGATACTATATCCTTGTGATGAGTGATCAGAACTGTCGAGAGAATCCAGGAATTCTTCTGTTTTTATTATTGTACCTGGTATAGCCTGCAACATGACAAAAACTGCATTGAAAAACAACAAGTACCTAATGAGTATAAAAATCCAATGTGTGTTTATAGGTCAAAAGATGCTCTGATGTTCATAACAAAAATGTGATGAAAATTCCTCTTCAAAAAAAAAACAAATCAAAAGATTGTAACAATGAAGCCAGTGAGGCAACCAGGCAAACTTCAGGAATTTTTATCTCACGAATGGTTAATTGTTGTAGTGGCATGTTCACAATTATTTTTTTTTTTTCATTTTTCATTGATGGACAATCACTAAAATGAAAAGCATGAGCATTTCTTGGATAATTACGATTGTAGTACGGCTCACCTCTTTTTCCATTCTTTCTATGATTGAATCAACACTCTGAAAAGAAACAACAGTGAATCATGTTTCTCATAATCATGTCCATTCAATTAAGTACACCATAGCAACTAAAATTTTGAAACATCTCTTGTACATAAAATTATGATATACAGGGTGTCCCATAATATCTGTTACCATTTTGAAAGTGTGCTATTTTATTATTTGGTTGTCAATAATAGATTGAACTTGAATATGTCACCTTTGTTTTCATATAGTTTCAATGCAAATAAGTAATTAACAAATATAAGTAATATGGGTTTAATGGTAACAGATATGGCACACCCTGTATGTAATTCTAAATAAAAAAATAATTTCAACTTAAATTTTAAGAAAATAAACAAGGTAATATGTATATTATGTCAACAATTTCTTCATAATACAATTTTTGTCTATTTAAGAAATCACTGACAATCTGAAGATTTTTACATTAAATATCAACATCTAGCTATGCATGGGGAATCCAAGATATGATATTAGTGGCACACACTTTGAATGTGCATCTTACAATGTACACCTTTCAAAACAAAATTGAAAAATGACATCTCTTAATTAATCAATGGATATTTGGGTTGTTCCCCAAAATGCACCTAGATGCTTTTATTCTCAAATAGTGCATTAATTCATATTTCTTCTCTAATATTTATGATAGTGATATTGATATTCAACTATGACAATTTAAAAGTATGGTGCACCCATCTAAATCTGATAGTGCTTTGTTTAAAACTACATAACATGTAGCTACAGGGATAGCAGGTAACAATGTGACAAGGTTCCAGAATGGTTTCTGCATGCTACTGGAAGACAATACAATAGAATTGCCGCGCAGCTATAGAGATTACCTGTTTCATTTCTAGTTTAGTGTGTCTGTTGATGTGGTTCTTGAGGCTATGTTGGGTGGTGAACCCTCTGTTCTCACACTGGTTACATTGGAATGGCTTCTCTCCTGAAACAACCTATTATCTTCTGTATGTATGCTATGTGTTGAGAACATGTTACTACAAAGCGCTCCGTGCATAACCCTTTCCTCCATAAATACGCATTTTTATGCATGCGCGACCATTGTAGATCCAGATCAGCTGGCACATCCGTGCCCCATGATCAGGATCTGTACTGGTCGAATTTGGTCAGAAATAACCTAATGAATCAAAAAGCGAACAGTTTAGATCCTGATCATACGTCACAGATGTGCTGGCTGATCTGGATCTGAACTGTTTGCCCATGCGATAAAGGTGTATCTATGGAGGAAAGGTTTAAGATAATCCACAGTACTGACACGAGTTATAATAACATTTGAAAAAATTCATAGATCTGTTTGGGTGAGAATAAATAATAAACAGAAAATGGTACAAGAAATTTATCGTTAATGTATCAAATGTTATATTACATCATAATTGTACAGGCCAATAATCAATGTGACAAGTTCATTTGCTGGTCCTAAATCGCAGATCCCATAACATTGCAGTTTGAAGGTATGGACACTGCAAACCATGATAATATCAAAGCTCTACTGTATCCCCAAATATTAATGAAGTCCTTATTGGCGCTATTGGCACTAAGCTTAATATATATGCCTATCCTTTTAGCCTTCTACTTGTCCATCCTTTTAATCTTGTTTGTTACACACGGGCTGCATTACAATACTAATAATTTCATAATATCATATGTACAACGGTTGCTCAGTACATTAACTGGTAGACAAGTATCATCAGTCAAGGAATTGTTACAGTCACTGATGCAGATGCTAAGTTTTCACCAATTGTCATGATACATGTACATGTGAAACATCAAGATACCTGTGTGGATGAGCCTGTGTGTTTTCAGATGATGACTAGCTGTAAATGCTTTACCACAACCATCCAAGTCACACCTGTAACACAGAATCAACACTATCAATTTTTATGTCTGTTCATTTCATATAACAAATGTAAGAATAGAATAGAAAAGAACAAAACTTCAGTTGTGTGTCTTTTTTTCTTGAAGAGCAGCACAAACATAGTTAACAACTTATAACTATTCTCAGTTTTCTTATTATACAGTGCCCCCCACTTCCAAATTTCTAACACAAAGTATGTCTAGCTGAAAAAATTGCTGAAATCCTTAATTTTTGATAATGATATACAAATATGCACACTTGCAATAAAACATATCAAAACTTATCAAAATTTAAGGATTGAATCGATATTTGAGGGTTTTCATTTTGGTATGAAAAACAGTTTGTTTAAAGTGTGTGAAGCCCAAAGGCTTCTCGCGTACTTTAAACAATCCAACTGTTTGTCATAACCAAATGAAAACCATCAAATACTGATTCAATCCTTTTATTTACACTCATAAATAATCTCATTAATACAGAAATAACTGGAAGAATTCGTGATATTACGGCTTCTTCGAATGGCTGTTGGAACAGTTATGATGACAACAAAGTGAAAGATGGCATGCTTTTTCGCAGCAACTCGTGACAAAACGTGCATGCTCGGCGAGGTCAAAACATCATGCAACGTCCAATAAATTGTGAATGGCTCTACTGTAGCCAAGCCTTTTAAAGTATGTAATACGTCACACTGTTAACCATCAGAAATTATAATTCATTCGATGAACAAGACTTCATCATAGGGGATGAAGTTGAAGTGTAAATATATAACTTTGGTAAAGTTTTGTGGTTTTCATAAGTGTTAAATATTTTCCAGCCAATCAGATGCTTGAGATTTGAGACTGGTTTCCAATCCCAGTTTTATAACCTTGGGATCTGAATATTCTTCAGTTAGCGTGTGAAGTGTTGAACATAACTTCAGTAATGTTTACTACCATTAGACTGCTCTGTTTGCCACTCAGTAAACAAATTACTATATATCGACAAACATTCTTTTAAACAATGAATGGACATTGAAATTTGGAAACAGACCAGTAAACATTTCCCTGTCATAGATAAATGGCTACATGTAGACAAGTGGTTTACAACCAGGAATAAACAGCCCCTTTCCCACAAAAGGGAAGTTGTAAATAAATAAAATTTGACTGGCATCAAATTATTCTAGAGAATATTGGTCACCATGCACTCAAACTTTGCTCATTTCCCTGTCACAATATCTACTTACTTGAATGGTTTCTCGCCAGTATGAGTTCTTATATGTTTACGTAGGTCACTGAGAGTGGTGAAGAACTTTGTACATCCATCCTCTCCGCAGTTAAATGTGCTGCCAGTATGTAACCTCTGGTGGGCACGTAACCTGTAACATACACAGCACATGCTGAGATCCCAGATTGCCCAAAATGATAAATACTCCCACTACACTAGATTCAGGGTTCCACTATCTGCTGAATCTCATGGGTCCTTTTCATCATTTTTAGGGGATTCATATAATTAATAGCCAAAATACAGTACCCCTAATTGAAGAAAAAATAACGCTTCAGATAAAATTGTAGAGGGGAAAATGTGGCTTTTAGAAAATTTCAAAGAGACATCTTCAATGTGGAATGAAATCTCTGATATTTAATTAAATCCAGACTTCATGAAGACTGAATACCAATTAAGAAAAATGAAGGAATTTTACAGGTTTAATTAGGTTGATCATAAATCATGGAGACAAAACTGTCTATAAGTGTTGTCTTCCAATTTAAACAATAAAAGGGCCAAAGCTTAAACATGATACCTACATGTAGCATTTAGCTGACCATCATTTTGGCTTATATACTCTATCACCAAGCTTTATAAAGATGATTTAAGTTAGTAGGGTGACACTATAGTAGCATTCTTGAGCATACCTCAACATATACCTGCATTTCATTCTGTGGATTTAATTACACAATGTTAAAACAGTTGTTTAGTAAACAAAAATGAGATCATAATGTAAAGATTATGATGTCAAAATGACCAAACATGTTATCTTATATGTTCAGTAAAATAGGATAGAAACAATTTAAAAAGCTGAAAGGTCTTTTTATTATGTTGCATGATTTTGCTGTTGCTTTAAAATTCTGAAGGCAGCTCATATCCTATGCCATAACTTGCTTACATACAAGTTGTTTCAGTAGATTGACCAGAGAGGTTACAAAATTTATGAAACTACAGTGGATGTGGAATCAAAGTTGCATAGAACACTAGGATAGATATGGAATTGTGTAACAGTAAAAGTGTTTGTAACTAAATATAGTAACTACTTTCTGCAGGCTTCATAGCTGAAAAATTAATTATATTAATCCCTGAAAACATGAAGTTTCATGTTCACAGTTTGGAAAGATTGATCAAAACATCGTCAGATGCAGGTGGTACAGATACATAATTGAGTCACTTTCAAAGCACTTCAGTTTAACCCTTTCCTGTACAGATCCACCTTTATTGCTAGGGCGAACAGTTTAGAACCAGATCAGCCGGCACATCCGTGCTGTCTGATCAGGATCTAAACTGTTCGCTTTTTGATTCATTAGGTTATTTCTGGCCAAAATGCGACCAGTGCAGATCCTGATCAGACGGCACGGATGTGCCGGCTGATCTGGATCTACACTGGTCGCACATGCAAAAAATGGCGTATTTATATATTTTAACCCAGGAAAGGGTTAAAAGCTTACATTGCAAAAACTCTGGTAAATCCTAAAATTCATAAAACAAACCTATTTACATACCTGTAAACTGTGTTAAAGGTTTTTTCACACCCGGTGACCTCACACTCGAAGGGCCGTTCCTTTGTATGTACTCGTATATGGATTCTGAGAGCATATGATGTCAGAAACTGCTTCCCACAGCCCGACTCATTGCAGATAAATGTATACTCTCCTGAAACCAAGCAATGCAGCATTAGTAATGTTATAATTGCTACTGTCATACCTTTGAAAAAAATATCTTAAGAATCAACACAAACTGGTATTTATTTACTGCTGGTCTTTGAGTTTGGATGAAAATCAGTGTAAACAAACGTTTTGGAAATAAAAGTGAAAGATATCGTTTAACACAGGTTCAACTGTTATAATATGTGACATTAGGTTTTTGAACAGTTGTCTTTTGAACAAAAGCATTCAAAACAGCAGCCATAAAAGATCAAAACTTCATTCAAAACTGACCATCTAATTTAATCATAATGATGAATTTCCATTTTTTATAACCCTTTACACCATATATATGCATCTAGATCTTCACTGGTCACATCTTGGTCTCAAATAACCTAATAAAACTAAATGGATGTGCCAGCTGATCTGGATCTATACGGCTTGCACAATCAATAAAGATGTATTGATGGATTAAATGGTTAAGGTGTTTTCCATGTAAAAATTAATACAATGTATACATGGAAACTCATATTCAAGACATTTATTGAAACAATTTAACATTGCAACAAAAACTCAATGTTTTACATCAAGACTAACTTAAATTTGTAAAATAAATTTATTATAAATTCAGTTTTTCAAATCATACATAATTTGTATTACCTTTGTGTGTTTTCTTGTGAGTTTTTAAATTCCCTTGAGTACTGTAGGACTTTGGGCATCCAGCATAATCACATTTAAACCTGAAGATTTAACATAAAATGTTGATCAATCAATGAAGAAACTTTCATGATTTATGTTCTGGGCCTTATCTGACTTACAAAGTAACATGTAAAGAAAATTCCAACCATTTTGGTGGGGTTATTAAACTTTAAAACCTTTACTCATTGATGACTTGCACTATGTTACCGCCTACTTTCCCACATGTTCGGTTCTCTCTTCTCCCCCTTCCGCCAACATTTCTGTGTAGATGTTTTATTTTTTTCTTTTCCTGTTATTCACCCGTGTAACTACATTTAATAGATTAACTTGATGTTAACCTTTATAATGTTGTTAACATTCTCATCTTTTTATTTATTTTCCCCCTATATTATGATTCCATGTTCAGGTTTAATTGTTTATTGCCACGTCAAATGAATATTGTTAAACTATTGTACGCATTGTATGCTCATGTGCCATTATATGGCTTGAAATAAAATAAACAGATGTTCTGTTCTGTTCTGTTCCAAAGATACCTTTTCCTCTAGACTAACCTGCCCCAAATTAAAGATTCTTGTTTTAATCCAAATCTCAGCCATTCATGTCATTTAAAATGATAGAATTGATATACAAAATCTAATGTGCAAAAAGTTAACTGTGTACCTAGTTATCTCTTTGTGTTTTGTGTTAGGATTTTGGCTTTCTATTGTCAAGGTCACGTGTGTTGGATTCTCTGGCATTGGCATCTCTCCGGGATTAAACTGCATGTAGATCTGATTGTCCGACAGTGTGTTCTGTATATACCTGAAATGACAATAACAAAATTAAGAAAGCATACAACATCTAATTAGACTAGCAGCAAAAATGCAATACTCTTAATTAGTGTCAAGCGGCGACACACAGTTTTAACTATGATATATCATTACAGGTGTATCCAAATATGTAATCTTCTGTGGTGATGGAGGGACTATAATACGCACCAACCCTCCAGGATCAGAGACATAAACATATTTTAACACTAGATGGGTGTTCAGTGGATACTTGTTTGGCCTTTTGTCAGAATAAAAAAATTCAAATACAAAAAGGGGCATAACTCCATCAAGTGTGACCTTGACCTAAAGAATTTGGTATTTTCACAACTATGTTGTCATAAGCAATACAATTTTGTATGGCACAGTTATAGCCAACATTCAGTTTCATGACAGACCAACCAACTGACCCTTTGTATCCTCTTTTCCTCAAAAGGGTGACACAAAAAACAGAGCATTTTGTGTCCTGCACATGTACAGTATAGCCAATTACTTTGTCAAAAATATGTCTACATCCTACAATAGTTCATTTCCTATTTAACACCTTTTTAACAAGGCTTTTATCTATTGATACAGCTTTTTTGTGTTTTGGTCAGAAATTAAGCAATGAATCTAAATGGATACATAACATACACATCTACTGGTATTAGTCTAATAACTGGTTTTAAAATCTGGCTGGGAACTCAACATACTGCATTAATGAAAGTGATACATAAAATGTTTACTTGTTATAATGCTGAATGAAACACTGATCTAAAGTTAGGCAATAATAAGTTGTTATTACGAAAGATATTTTGTAAGTAGTAATTTAGCTAACTGTCAAGTAACTGATAACATTATATTTTGGGATTGTGTATTATTGACTGTCTTAGGACAAGACCTGTAGGTCAATCCTTCACTTCAGTGTTTTTTTTTCACTTTTGGGGGAAGGGGGTCGCAGCCCTTTGGAGGGGGAAAATTGCGATGCGAACAAAGGAAAGGGGCAGCTGTCAAACACAACGAAACAAAGTATTCACTGATCTTTTGCTTTTTGCTTTGCTAACACTGTAGTTCAACCAAATAAATCTTGCCTCGTACTTCCCAGAGTTGAATTATATTGCATCAGAAAAAATTAAGATTTATCATCTTCACATAAGCGGGACAAATCGAAACGTCCGTTACAGACTCCAGCAAAGGGGGAATTTTATTTGGATGTGGGGGAAAAATATATACTATTTTGAGGGGGGAATAAGGCCCTATTTCTCCAAATATTTGGCATAAAAAAAACACTGCACTTAGACAGTTAACCCTTTACTACATGTAAAAATTTTCTCAGTATGATACTATCTTCTAACTTAAAATAGACCAGCTGACCTACTTTCATTTTTCTCAGAAAGGAAAAGTGTGTTGAATGTTCTCATGCTGTTTGGAGAAACCAGTTTTCAGAGTTTTTCACACAATGTCATTTACTAATAAAATAGTTGTTTAGTTTTTTGTGGTCTCTATGTACACAAAAACTAAACAAACTATTTTATTAGTAAATTTTCTTACTTTTTTGCATTGTTTAAACCTGAAAAATAGTAATTGCCCTTGTATAACTGTACATGTAATTCTTCATTTTAAATTTAATATCCGTTCAAAACCCAAAAGTACCAAAGTTTAAGTTGTGTCTCCAGAACAGGGAAGTTTTCCGGCCTACAGTAACTGTTGTTTCATTTTCAAGAGAATAACTTCAAATGTTAATCAAATGACTGACAATTTTATTGCCCATTACATAGCAGTATATAATTAGTGAGTTTGTGTGCATATGGACTGAGGTTGGGGAAAGTTATCACTTGTCAATGACAAAATGAAAAAAAAAATCTTTTCACTCTCAACCATTTTGGAGATTTCTTGACAAAGTAATATGATATTTTGCAAAAATGTTACAAGTCAAATTTGTTGTGTTGACTAAGTAATGGCCAACAGGAGGATTTTAGTTTAACATTTCTGATGTAAGAAGTCACAATAAGAATCTAACAAAATAAACATGGAAATTGACAGACTTCATCTATATTTTTTGGCAAATGATTATATCAAGACACACCAAGGGTCAAGCCCACCCAATCAATCATCACAGGCTAGTGAACATTTATAAACTCAGTAAAAATAATTTTGATTGTAGTCCAGAAATCAGTTACAGGGTGTCTATACCACATGACTTTTTGGATGTCATGCACACACAAAATCACTCGCTTCAGGTAGGTTTTTGCTTATTTCTCAGCAATTTCTGGACCAATTTCGATCAGATAAAGAGCTCCTGTTTAAAGGCACTTTCACTGACATTCAACCTCCATTATCAATTGGCTGCCATTTTCTCAAACATTCAAAGAAAAATTCACACTTTCAAACAAAATTGTTTTTGAATGTTTGAGAAAATGGCAGCCGATTGATAATGCAGGTTGAATGTCGATGAAAATGCTTTTTAACAGAAGTAAACTTCTTGTTCGATAGAATATCACATATATTATGCCATTCCATCGCCAAAATTTAAAGTGTAGACTAAAATAATTTTTTTGTTTTTGCTTAATGCTGAAAAAATGTTGTGGTTGTTGTTGTTGTTTGTGAACAACATAGCTGTAATTTAATTTATAAACACTCTTCTTTTTTCTGGAACAAGAAAATTAAGATATAACGAACAAAAAGTGGATACTGTGACCACACAAATGTCGCAATAAATGTATTTCAATAATTTATTAATAATATAAATTAAAATAAAATAAGGTGCATATACTGGTTATTTCTGTACAATTGGATTTTTTTTACTTTCTGGAGTATCAAATACACCTATTGTGGCCTACACACACAACAATTTACCCTTTAGAAATGTTAAATATGGCCATTCTTTGCAATCATTTAAGTCATTAACGTATTTAGGGAGATTCATTAATGAATGGGGGAGCAGAGGTGTTCAATTTGTTTTTTTGACACGCGCCTTGCAGGTCGAGTGAATGAAAAAATGCACTCGCCCTTACAGAAAGTACACACGCCCATACATTTCTAAACATTTTCAACATTTTGACATATGGAGGGAAAATATGTGCACTTGCAGCCTCGTTCTGATTTGGGAAACCCAGTGAGGATAAAAATAAATTGCTGCTGTTACCTTTACATGTATCAGAAACATTCAGAATACACCGGAAATCAGCCAAATATACCAGAAATCAAATTGTATTTTGTAAACAAATTGAAAATATTTTATTTTCCGAAGAAAACAGATATGTGCATCAGGGTTTCGCTGAGTACTGAGGTTTAGTACTCGAGTAAGTACTAAGTACCGGATGCTTAAGGTGTACTCGAGTAAGTACAGAGTACTCACTTTTCTGAGTGTACTTAAGTAAGTACTGAGTGCTACTTAATGTACTCACGAGTATTTTGCGAGTACAAAAACTTTTACTTTTATTTTTAAAATAATATAGAATACTTTACACTTATTCAAATGTGGTATGCAACTATAATTTTATTTATAATGAAGTACCAGTAATAACAATTTTATTATTGACATTGTAACTGGACAAAAATTATATAAACAGACACAGAAATCATAAGTATTCCATTATTGAAAAAAGTGACCATCAACAACTAGTTCAACTGTCAATAGTCACAGGTAATGAGGTATTGCATAGTAACATCATAAGCCTTTCAAAAGTGTCACCTACACATATCTGGTCTCAACATAATAATATTTGCAAAGGTGAGAAAACATGTTATCTTCCATTGTATTATAATAAGGTGATAATCAGTTCTGTTGACTCCATTGCAAAATCCTATAATCTTATTGAATGCACTGTAAATTTTAGTAAGGTATTTCAACCATTAACAAATACACAAAAAATGTATAATGATTTATTTAATGATTTTTATAATAAATGAAAAAGTATAAAAAAACATGTAAGCACATAACAGCATATACAAAAGTTGTTTAATTACCCTGCCCAATATGTGATGTTAACAGTTAATGAATTATTTCTTACCACACATTTATATAACACACTTCATTAGGTTAAGTTTTATTCAATTTCATTTTATTTTATTGAAGTGTGAAAGTACTCCTATAGTACTCATAAATTACTCATAAGTACTGACCATTTTTTGTCAGTACTTAAGAAGTACGAGTACTTGTAATTTAAGATGAGTACTGAGTCCTGCTGAGTACTTGAAAATTGGTACTCGAATAAGTATGAGTACAAGTATGAGTACAAGTACGAGTAGTGAAACCCTGATGTGCATTGCTGAAAAATTTACCCGCCCGGTCGGTCGAGTGTTTCAGCCGCTTCACTTGACCCAATGGGTCATTTATTTGCAAGCAGTACTGAGTAGAGTGGAATTCTACACCCGAGGAGTCGTTTTTAATTATGGGGCGAGTCGTCATTATATATGGGGTGAGATGCTATGGGGCGAATTGTGAGTGGGGCGAATCTTTATGTATTCATTAAAACCCGTTTTATAATTACACGCAAAAGAAATGCGTCTTACGCACAAAAGTCGTGTCTTAAGCAAGAAAGCCATGTCCAGTTTGGTTATAAAAGGAAAGAAATCACTCTAGATGTGAAATAAAACTTGTCTGAGGATTTTCCCCTCCATATTTGAACAGTTTAAGTTAGATGGTGAGGTAAGTACTGTTTTACCCGATACTGCATCCATCCTGAGAACTGTCATGGCTGGTTTCCACTAAACTGTAGATTGATTCACTGTTCTGTGTTCTCACAAAATCAACGTTTTTGTAATTTGAATCACTGGAGTTGTCAAAAGACACGTGAGTGAAACAAGAACGGTCGTCCTCGAAGTTATCATCGCAATTATCGTCTTCTGTGAAGTTCTGTGAGTTTTCCATGTCTTACCCTTTAAGACTGTCATCCCTTACTAACAACGGTGACATTGATTGGATCAGCGAAGGCTCAACATCCAATCAAATTGTTGGTAACAAATATCGCCGAAGGTGAATTAAATATTCTCATTGCTGTAAGCAGCGTCGTTTTGTGGTTCCCTGCACCAGTTCTGGTTCAATAGCGGTTTTACGGTACCAACGTCGCAACTTCCTTTTCCTGGCTGATATTCCAACATGGTAGATATTGCTTTAAATTTTTGACAAAATCAAATACATCAGGTGTTTTTAACATAATTAAATGTTAACTCAATAGCTTTTATTGAAGATATTTGTTTTGAGGTTTGAATGGTATGCTATTTACGCACATCCTGGATCAAATACTAAGATAAATGGAATCTGAATCTAACCGTTGAGTGATAGAAAAGTATTTATGAGAAGTGTTGTTGATACTAACATAGTGGAAGCTGAATCTAGGCTAGGAGGGATTGAAAAATATTCATGAGAAGTGTTGTTGATGTCGAAATGTAAATAGAATTATTTTGTCGCGGTTATTTAAATCATGTCACTAGACCGCTGAAACAGTGAAAGGTTCCATTCAGAGTTAGACGTGTATCCATCGACATGAACTGTTTGATCGATGCTAAAGCCTGACTTACGGCTGTAGAGGATTAGGTCGTCGTCAGTCTGTCTTGGTCAATGGTGAAAAGTCAGACGAGGTACCTGTCACCTCAGGAGTCCCTCAGGGTTCTGTTCTTGGCCCTCTGCTCTTCTTGCTCTACATAAATGACCTGCCTGAAAATATTATCTCGCAGGTCCGGTTATTTGCAGACGACACAGCTGTATACATCACGGTCAAAAATGATTCAGACCAGACCTTGCAAGAAGATCTAAACAGGTTACAAAAATGGGAACACACTTGGGACATGGAATTCAATCCCTCCAAGTGCACGGTTATAAATATCACAAGATCAAAGCACCCTCACAAAACAAATTATACATTGCATGGTCAAACCCTAGCCACAGTCAGTGATGCCAAATACCTTGGTGTTTGCATCACTTCTGACCTTAGCTGGAACAAACACATAAATCAGGTCACCACAACAGCTAACCAAACACTAAATTTTATCAAACGGAACATTCCCACTAAACATCAAAACATCAGGCAGTTCGCTTACAAAACCCTTGTCCGACCACAACTTGAGTACTGTAGCTCAGTGTGGAGTCCCCATACACAACAAAACATCCATAAGATCGAAATGGTTCAGCGCAGGGCCGCTCGATGGGTCACCAGTGATTACTCACATTATAGCAGTGTCACAAGCATGCTAGAAAAGCTGGGGTGGCGTTCCCTTGGTAACAGAAGGTGTGATTCCAGACTACTTATGTTCTTTAAAATCGTCCATGGACTGGTTGCTGTTCCAATGCCTCAGTATGTTTTACCCACTACTCGTCTCACTAGACACATGCATCCCCTCTCTTTTAGGCAAATCCAAACTCCTTGTAATTACTATAAATGTTCATTCTACCCTGCCACTATTGTACTGTAAAATTCTTTGCCAGCAAATGTTGCACAGGCACCCACCCTGGACCAGTTTAGGCAGGGGGTAACTAAACTGTGCCATAATTTCTAAGCGACTATGCTGTTTTTACTCTTTTAACTGTAAATCTAGTCTTTTAACTAACACTATCAGCTTTAATTCAGAACTCTCACAAATACATTATGTATTACTTTTTTTCTCCTGTACATTTCTTCTTTTAATATTTCTTGTACAGACGCGCACCTGCATAAAATGCTAAACAATAGTGTCATGCAGTATTTATAGATAGATAGATAGATAGATAGATAGATAGATAGATAGATAGATAGATAGATAGATAGATAGATAGATAGAATAGAATAGAATAGAATAGAATAGAATAGAATAGAATAGAATAGAATAGAATAGAATAGAATAGAATAGAATTAGATTAGATTAGATTAGATTAGATTAGATTAGATTAGATTAGATTAGATTAGATTAGATAGATTAGATAGATAGATAGATAGATTAGATTAGATAGATTAGATTAGATTAGATTAGATAGATAGATTAGATAGATTAGATTAGATTAGATAGATAGATAGATTAGATAGATAGATAGATAGATAGATAGATAGATAGATAGATAGATAGATAGATAGATAGATAGATAGATAGATAGATATCAGATCAGATAGATCAGATCAGATCAGATCAGATCAGATCAGATAGATAGATAGATAGATAGATAGATAGATAGATCATTTCTGTAAACCCTTTTTGTTTCTGGCAGACATGGGGTGAATTACTTTTAAAAGTAATGCATTAAATTAGCATTATTTGCCAAATTTGTGCATTAAATTAAATTAGCATTACTATATTTTGAGAAAGTAATGCATTAAATTAACATTATTTCAAAAAGTAATGCATTAAATTAAGCATTATTTTACAAGTGAACTGACAAAAAAATAACAAGTCAACTGTCAGTATATGTACAAAATGGATCATCTCCCAAAAAAATCACCCCAAAGTATAATATACTAAATATCAGTCTGAAAGTGTGAAGATCTAAAGTGACACCTCAAGAACTTACAACAAAACTATTCTCAGTATATATAGATTAATACAGGTTTAGCTTTTTACACACTTTATTATCTTTGACTTATTGCTGTTTCCACACATTTAGTGTTGTATTGACAAAGGACTACACTGCCAACTATCTAATTAAATCATTATGTCACATGTATCTGTGTTATATGCTGATTTCCTGAAATCTGACATAGCCTCTAATATTGTACAATGACACTGATTCAGTAAGTATAATTTGGATAAATGGTTAGAAAAATAACTTCATTTGATTGTGAAAGTATGAGTTTTTTGCAAGGTTTAATTTAATTTCCATGCTATTTATTTCAGAACAACATTTTCGGTATTTTGCACTGAACTTCAAATTTCTATCAGTAACATTTTCAGGAATATTTAAGTGTTTGACAATTGGTGGGAAATATCTTGTCCCAATGAATGTGTATACTAAAACAATTTAAAATAAAATAAAAGTGCTGTATTTGTTGACAAAGCTTTATAGATCACTGGCTATTGATTTGTTTTAAATTTAGCATTTTCTTAAGACAACTAAGCTTAATATCTCATTGCTTAATCATAAAAAATGTTCAAACTTTACAACTTTCTGATGAAAAGACTTCACTTATAGTCTGTATCTTGTTTTACTAATAGTAAACACATATCAAAATACTTAACTGTCATATAAATGTTTTTCTCTTGCTATAAATAAGATATGTAATAGACTTATAACATATTAAATATTTCGAGTATCATTGCATAAAAAAGGTTACTGTTAATATAAATATTATTTAATAAAACAAATCAACAAAATCCAATAGTAAACAAAATCCAATTAATGCTCAATAATGCTAAGCATTACAGCATTTTGGCATAGGTAATGCATTAAATTAGCATTAAAATAATGCTAAATCTGTTGCATTAATCATTACCTTGCATTACTGACAAAAAGTAATGCATTATTAATGCATTAGCATTAAAATTTAATTCGCCCCATGTCTGGTTTCTGGTTATGAGCATGCTTAAGTTTTGTTTTGATAACTGAGAGTAGATCTATTTCATGATCATTAATTTGGGGCTTCTGTAAAAAAAAATTCCATAAATACCATTAGGATTCAAGTTTTCTGCAATGTTTCACACTGGCACCTGTTTAGAGGCCCATTTTGGGCTAAAATGTCAGTAGAGCTTTACAACAGAGCTCTGGTCCCAGAAGGTGTGGTATTCTTAGTTGAAAATTTATCAAGGTTGGGGGTCATTGTTTCTTTGTGGTAATCCTTTGTTGTCTAATCCAGCAGTTTCAATATCTAGAAATTTCAAAATCTTTATATAACCAAAATCTTATTATATTTTCTGTTTTTACATTTAAGTTTTGTGTACAAATATTCTTGAACAGAGATCTTGATCATTTATCTACGTGAATTGTCATAGTTCTTATAGCTCAACTCTACTGTTAAGTTGATTTTGCAACTTATGCTACCAAACATGAATAATTTACTAGCAACCTTTAATGATAATTTTATTTCAGGGAGTCAGAGGTCGCCGAAAGCATTTGAAGCGAGTTGTAGCTCCAAAGTCATGGATGTTGGACAAGCTTGGGGGTGTTTTTGTAAGTACCGAGATGAAAATGTTTTTGTTTCTTGGTAAACATGTTTTGAAATAGAGCAGTTTAACAGCTAACCAGCGAAATTTTGTGCATAAATTGTTGTAATTACATTTTTCACTAATCTGTAACATGACAATAAGTTAAAAAATAATATTACTAGATTTAAAAATGTCATGAAATGAAATTGTTGTACAGTACAGTTTAAAATTTGCTTTTGACTTTAAAAGGTTATCATTCGTTTTGTTACATGCTTCTTTACATTACAAACATAGGCCCCCAAGCCGAGCACTGGACCCCACAAGGCCAGAGAATGTCTGCCATTGGTAGTGTTCCTTCGTAACAAGCTGAAGTATGCTCTCACTGCACAAGAAGTGAAGAAGATTGTCAAACAAAGACTTGTAAAGATTGATGGCAAAGTTCGCACAGATACTAGATACCCAGCTGGCTTCATGGGTAAGAAAGGATTGGTTTGTTGTGTTCTTGCAAGTTTTGTTGGACAAAGCCTTAAAGATTGTTACCGTTTTTTTTCACAGTGTTCGCTGTTTTCTCTGAATGGTTCGGTAACAGATATACCTGGCAAAACTAAAAAAGTATCCATTTTCTTCCTGCAATTGGATTAAAATTGAAGCCTTGAATTGCAGGGGGAAATGGTGTTTTTGGTTGTTTCCACCACCTTTAAATTTTGCCCTTTTTTTAATGCAGATAATACTGGCATGTATCGAAGCAAAATATTTCCAATGAAATATTTAGTCAAAATCATGCCCAAATAAATTTCTACTGACGGTCGCGACTTGTGATTATGTTTGCACTTGTTGCATTACCAACAGTTGGAACATGCCATCAATGTGACAGTGTTTTTGATTAACATTGTAGAACAAATGCAGCAATTATTTACAATCCAGAACATGCAACTAAAAACAAGAAGTGTATTCAGTATGAAAGTATCATGTATGGTGCAAGTGATTGCTTTCTAGCCGTGAGTAAAAAAATGGTTAAAATATATTTTTCTTTGTAGGCACAGATTTTTTGATATCACATGTAATAACTCAATATAGGCCTTGATTCACGCATTGCCTTTACTGTTTACAATGGTAGGGGAGGGTTTCCATTATTTGTGATTAGTATTGATCAGTAGGGCTTGGAAAGTTGATGCCTGGAAGAGCTTCCTCACCCTTTCACTGAAAAGTTTTGAGGGTATCCCACATTCCAATGTATTGAAAATGGTTATTACATTGTATGAAGATTTCCATTGTAGCCAATCGTGTTTAAGGGTTATTTCCACTAGCTAATCAATTTCTATTTCAGACATCACTAAAAATAATTCTTTGAAAACTTCCTGGAAAATAGCACATCAACAAATAAATCAAATCCCTGGCAGCTAAAGGGTTAAGAATATCAAACTACTGAATGGCGACATGTCTTAGGAGAATTATCAGGGCTTTTCATCCTTATATAACAGAGGCCTGTAAAAGGCCTCTTCCCAATCCAAAAATATAGTAATTTTTCCCAATTGTGGCAGAAACTCTTCCCAAAATGCTAGGTAAGATGTCCAAAAATGGTTAAAACTCCTGGGAGGAGTGTTTGAAAATAGAAGTCTGAAAAATAAAGTGCATAATAAATTAGATTTAAGTTAAAAATACCTATTACTATTCAATTTCATAAAGTAGAACCCATCTTTCAATTAATTTTGCTTTCCCAAAATAAACAATTATTGCGCATAAATTTCCCAATTGGAAAGGCCAGGGCCTCTTCCCAATTTTCTGATGAAAGGCCCTGATTATGTTTCTTTGTACTTGTTACATTAAAACCTAATTTAAAAAGAAGAGGTAGAATCTTTTGGCAAAGTATATTCATTAATATTTTCAATATGTTTTAAAACAGATTCAGTTACATAATTTGGTTTGATTTGATGTCTGGCATGTATCGAAGCGAGATATTTTTACCTGAAATATCTGGTCAAAGTCGTGCCAAAATTAACATCTGCTGACGGTCGCGACTTGTGCTTTCTGCACTTGTTGCATTACCAACAGTTGAAACAATCTCTTTTGTCTTATTAATTTAATCAACAAAGATTAATGAAATGACATGATTAAAATTGCAATTTCAAGCGAGTCAGGTGCCCTGTCGGCTTCAACTCTTTATTCCATATTTATTACATGCAACCGGTGTGTATCCCGTTTCCATCTGATCAGGATCTGCATTGTTTGCTTGTTGGTAAAAAATAACCTAATAAATCAAGCAGTGAACAGTGTAGGTGATGATCAGATGTCATGGATGTGCTGGCTGATCTGGATCCACACTTTTCGTCTACACCATTTAGGCATTTTTTCGAAGGAAAGTGTTAAACCTAAAAAAAAACAGTGGAAATTAATTATTGAACAGGATTAGCTTTGTAATTAAAATTGTGTAGCTGCTTAGGCGTAAGTAACAATATTTCTTTGTGCTTGTAGATGTTGTGTCCTTGGACAAGACTGCCGAGAACTTCCGATTGTTGTATGATGTCAAGGGAAGATTCACAGTACACAGGATCAAACCAGAGGAGGCCAAGGTAAGGCAATGAGTTACATCTGGATATATTGGCAGAGTGAATGGCAAACAACACCTTTTAACAGTCTGCATTTATATCCACACTGATACAGGTTCTGCACTATTTGCAAAATAAACAAATGCTCAACATTTATAGTTGTGATGCTGGTAACAAATGTGATCAGAGCTTAATGTTCAACTTCTCATTGAAATTTGATATAGTGATCAGTATGTAAATGCAGCATCAGAATGCTTGGTTTCTTAATTTGTTTATCTGTTTTATGTTTATGAGCTACTTTAAACAAACTTTAAAAAAAAATAGAGATCATCTGTATTTTTCATTATTATCAGAGTTTTGTTTGATCATACAGTACAAGCTCTGCCGTGTCAGGAAGCAGGAGGTTGGACCAAAAGGTGTTCCATATGTAACAACCAATGATGGACGCACCATCCGATACCCTGATCCACTGATTAAAAAACACGACACTGTGATGGTGGACATTGCCTCAGGCAAAATCAAGGACTTTATCAAATTTGACAGTGGTAAGTTTGACTGGCATGAAATTGAATTTAACCCCTTTCTCCATTATATACATAGAGGATACAACATGAGTGATCATTTTATACTGAAATTATTAAATGAGTTGTCTAAATCGATATAAAACGAGGCTTTTGCCGAGTTTTATATCGATTTAGATGACGCGTTTAATAATTTCAGTATAAAATGATCACGAATGATGTATTCTATTTATCACATACCCTGAAAAAAACAAGCAAAATCTATTAAATGTCCCTTTCTATCGCCTAGTAGAGCGAACTTAAAACGTGTGTAATTCGGTCGTATCGGGTGATACATAAGCTAGTCCCCAAAAAATTTTCCTACCGTTTTTCCCATTTGCCAAAATAAGTTAAAATAAATAAATAAAATTAACTGCGCTAGAGTCTAGATAAAAAAAATCTATCATTTATAGGCTTCTGAAGTTGTGTTTAATTAAATAAATCGATCTAGTGTATGACGTCATTTGTGTAAACTTTCATAGCGGCATATGACAACATTGATATTTGCTGGATATTAACTGTAAATTTGGATTGAAAATGTGTTTCTAGTGTTTTTATTTTGTTTCGGGGATGTTGTGAGATCACACCGACGATGTTCTGAAAACGATGTCAGCGTCTGGGTCATTTTGTTTTCGATTTAAACGAAATGAAAATGGCTTTGTTGCTGTTGTTGAATTTCATCATAGACTTTCGGCGTATTGCTATCTTACGGAGTAAACAAGATTTTAGAAAGTTATATTTTCCGCGGATATTATCAATATAAAGGATGCTTAAGATCCTTATAGAAATTGATTGCTTGCCTGAAGTGGTCAGATGGCAAAAGTAAGTCATTTTCAGAAATTTGTTTTGATCGCTGATAACGCGGATGAATAGTGATTCGGCTACGATATATAACTAGTTATATATCGAAAATATATAATGGGTGTTATTACACCCACACACCGGAAGGTATGTGATAAATTTTAATTTGTTTGCAACCAATGAAGATTTAGATCAATTTACATTTGTGCTGACTGATCTGGATCTGCACTGGATGCATCTTAGTCAGAAAATAGGTGCAATGAATCTAAAAGCGAACAGTGTAAATCCTGAGGCCTGATTGCACTGATGTTTCAGCTGATATGGTTCTACACTGTTAGTCAATGCAATAAAGATGTATTTATGGAGTAAAGGGTTGAGAAAATTTTGCATTATTCACTGTTATTATTTTTAATGTAATTTTCAACATGTTAACTTTAATTTGCTATTTAAAAAACTGATCACATGTCAAGCATGAAAAGAAATGATGTTGCCTTGTGTGGCCCAGTCAATTTCTTCATCAGACTCGCAAGTTATATTGCTTACTACAACAGGGTTTGGGTGATGCTAACATCAGGTCAAGGTTACATTTATTACATCTCCCCCCCCTCTGGGGGAGACATATTGTTTTTGCCTTGTCCATCAGTCGATCTGTCGCACTTCGTTTCCGCTCAATAACTGGAGTACCCTTTGACCCAGAGCCTTCAAACTTCATAGGGTGATAGCCCTTATTGAGTAGAAGAACCCTTTTGATTTTGGGGTCAGTAGGTCAAAGGTCACAGTCACGGGCCCGAAGTGTGAAAACCGTTTCCGCTCAATAACTCGAGTACCCTTTGACCCAGAGCCTTCAAACTTCATAGGGTGATAGCCCTTATTGAGTAGAAGAACCCTATTGATTTTGGGGTCAAAGGTCAAGGTCACAGGGGCTCAAAGTGTGAAAACCGTTTCCGCTCAATAACTCGAGTACCCTTTGACCCAGAGCCTTCAAACTTCATAGGGTGATAGCCCTTATTGAGTAGAAGAACCCTATTGATTTTGGGGTCAGTAGGTCAAGGTCACAGGGGCCCGAAGTGTGAAAATCATTTCCACTCAATAACAGGTGTTCTATTTCTCCCAGAGCCTTCAAACTTCATACGATGGATGTCCTTATTGAGTAGAGGACTCCTATTGATTTTGGGGTCAGTAGGTCAAGGTCACAGGGGCCCGATGAGTGAAAATGGTTTCCTCTTACTAACTGGAGTTTTATTTTACCTAGAGCCTACAAACTTCATACAATGGTTGCTGTTACAGCCTTGAAGAACCCTGTTCACTTTGGGGTATTTAGGCCTGACTTCAACATCACAGGGACCAGTAGAGTTAATATATATATATATATATATATGTGCATGTTCATTATACCATAATAAATGACACAGGCTTCCGTTTCAAAAAGGTGACATCACTTTCTTGGCCTTCATTCAATAGGGCGATGGGGGGAGACATGCGTTTTTCACCAAAACAGATTCTAGTTAGTATTGTGCCTCTTTTTGTTTGTCTTGGGATTTGTTTTCACAACAACATTATTTACGACAAAGATTCAAGAGTGATACAAGTGTTAACTGAACACCCATTCAGTTTATGGAGATCATTCCAAGTTTATAACATAGTAACTGTTACTCTTGCATGAATTGTGGATATGTCTGTTTAAATTGTTTTTGATTTTGTTTGCATATTTTGTTACATTTGAAGGCCTTGTTGCAAATGACTTTAATGAGCAATTTGATATTGATGTTGTTGTCTTAATAAGTTATCTTATAAGATATTATTATTGTAATTATTATTATCATTCTTGTTAATAAATACATTTTATTAAAACATCCTAAATGATGTCCATCAAATGCAATTCTTTTCAAAGTTAAGTTCATGATAATTGATTCACGATGACCAACTTACAAACCGCATGTGAAGGAATGATGTGCAGTTTCAAGTTAATCATAACCTAAAAAAGTAATAAAACATCATTAATGCAATAAAACTCAAATGATAAAACTTAACTTTATTTACCAGGTAACTTGTGCATGATCACAGGAGGTCACAACTTGGGGCGTGTTGGTGTTATCCAGCACCGAGACAGACATCCGGGAGGCTTTGACATTATTCATATTAAAGATGCTGTGGGACACACTTTTGCCACAAGGTACAAGTCTGCAACCTTTATTTATTTACTACTTGTGCTATCCTTGTGATATTTAATGGAGTTAAACAGAGCTGAGATGTGTTGTCAGATTTGCTGTCAGCAGCATGCTAACTTCTATGTGATAAGAAAGAGTACATTCGTATTCTAAAAGGGCTTCTAATTTTATTACTGCTGTTTTTCACTCTTAAATATTAAAGATCAAAATTACATATGAATCCTACTGTATGAAACCAGGGTTGTTTTGTTTGATCTGTTTCACCTGTATAAGGGATGTTTATTAATGGATAATGTTTTCTTCAAATTTGGAAGAATGCATCAAGTGCATTAGATTGTTTTAGTGTATGTTATACTTTCTTATACTTGTATGGTCGGGCAAGATAATTCTGCAAACAAATTATATAGGAGTTGTAATCTGCTTCAAAAACATGTTGTTTGCTTTGCTTCAGGCAGATTTTGATTTAATTCCTTTAAGCATTGTCGCCGATTGCTTTTGTTGGTTTTTTGGGGGGGTTTTAAGACGTATACAAATTATGTACACTGAGAAAGAAATGATGTCTTGTATAGATCCTTTCATGTGTAATTTAAGACACTGTACACAAATTATGTGCACTGAGAAGAAATGTAGTCTGTTTTTATACTTTCATAGTGGGTAATTTGGTCATTGCATCCATAAAAATCTGTAAAAGTATCATTCTCAGATATCTCTCAATTCTATTTTTCTTTGTGAATATCAAGATTTTATTTGAGTTGCCTGAAGCAGGTTTGATAAAACTTGATGCATTTTGTATCTTTCAGAGTGAATTACGTGTTTATTATTGGCAAAGGCAACAAACCCTGGGTGTCTCTGCCACGTGGCAAGGGAGTGAAACTTTCCATCGCTGAGGAGAGAGACAGAAGAATGGCCATGAAAACTCAGTGATTTCTTCTGTACATACTGACATTAAATCTGTCTGAAGAGAAATCTTGTTTGTGATTCCTTGTATATGAAAATGGATTATTAAGTTAAAATCTGGTGGATATCTGATGGTTAAATGGTTGTTTTGCTCTTGCATCAAGCCCTTCAATATCACTCTAAACACACTCGTAAAGTGTGAGGCATATAGAGTTGCACTCATGTCCCCAAATCTTGTGGAATCAACTCCTCAATAACGCTCGGGAATTTCTTTTAAACTTTCACAGATATTCATCTCATAAAATATTTTTTTCATGAGACCATTTTTAACACAGTAATGGCCCTTTCTTTACAAATTTTGTTGCAGCAGTTGGGGTATCTGTGTTCTGAGGACACAGTCTAGTGTATAAATAATTTACACAAAATGACAAGTAGTCTCCCTTGCTGTAAGAGTTCTGTTTTGCTTAATTGATTTAAAAATGGTTTACACAAAGACCTTGTTGAGGTCATCTTATATGAACATAGACTTAAAAGTTTAAAAACTGGTTTTGATCATATAAAGCATTATCTAAGTTAAGCCAGCCTTTTGCAACATTTTTTATCAACTTGTTCAGATGTTTATCTTGAATGTAATGTCCTGAATGGAACAGGCAAACAAATAGGTAACCATTTAATTTTAGGACACTTCAATTGCTTAAATTTATTCGGTTTCTACGTTCTCGACTTTCGTTTGTGTAAACAATACTGGCTCATGTTTATCTCCTGGCGGCTCAGGATAAAGGAATGGTCTGTGTGGACTGGAGATTTTGTGTCTGTTCAATAACATGTAAATCATTGGAAAGAATTTCATGAAACCTGGATCAAATGTTCACACCATCATAACATGTGCTCCAACCAGGCCAGGTCATGGTCACCAGTGGTGTTTAAAGGTTTGAATCCTGTTTTTCTGTCCACTCCATAATTTTTCAACTCCAGGAGAATATTTCATGAAACTGGTCAAATGTTCACTCCATCAAAAGGTTGTACAGAACCCATCTTCCGACATTGGATCTAAGTCGCCAGTTTAAATGTTTGAACCACGTATTTCATGTCTGCTTTATTCCTTCTAAACCTTTGGGAAGGAATTTCGTTAAAATTTGGTTAAATGTTCACCTCGAATCATTGAGACGATACGCAAAACCTGTTTCAGCGTTGCTGGTTCAAGGCCATAGTCACAAGTGAAGGTCAAAGGTTTAAGCCATGTATTTTCTGTCTGCTACATAACTTCTAAGCCCCCCTGAAAGAATTTTATTAAACTTCGGTCAAATGTTCTCCTCATTAAGACAAGGTTACAAAGCCTATGTTTCAACTGTGCTGGCTGAAGGACAAGGTCACAAGTGAAGGTCAATGGTTTTTACTTTTAGTAACATTTTGCGGCAAGCCAAATAATGTATGGTTTATATATACACCTATCATTTCATGACTGGATTGTACAATCACAATAATTAATGTGAGCCCAGTGTGGTAAATTTTTCGTACAAAGATTTTGCAAATTTTTTCTTTAGATTTCCTGTTGAGCATCGATAACCTTTTCAACATTACCTTAATGAGGTGGTGGATATTGCTGTCCGGATTGTCTTGTTAATCTGGTTACCGGTATCATCTAAACTCTTATAATGTTTGTTTAAGTGACTTTTTAGCTCACCTGTCACATAGTGACAGGGTGAGCTTTTGTGATCACCCTTCGTCCATCCGTCGTCCGTTCACAATTGTTGTCCGCACTCTAGCGGTCTTAATTTTTATCTGATCTTCTTCAAACTTGGTCAGAATGTTTATCTCAATGATATCTAGGACAAGTTCGAAACTGGGTCATGTGACCTTCAAATCTAGGTCACTAGGTTAAATTATAGAAAAAACTTGTCTGCACTCTAGCAGTCTTAATTTTGGTCTGATCTTCTTTAAACTTGGCCAGAATGTTTATCTCAATGATATCTAGATCAAGTTCGTAACTTTGTCATGTGACCCTTAAAACTAGGTCAGTAGGTTAAATTAAAGAAAAAGCTTGTCTGCACTCTAGCGGTCTTAATTTTGGTTGGATCTTCTTCAAACTTGGTCAGAATGTTTATCTCAATGATACCTAGGTCAAGTTTGAAACTGGGTCATGTGACCTTGAAATCTAGGTCACTAGGTCAAATTATAGAAAAATCTTGTCTGCACTCTAGCGGTCTAAATTTTGGTCCGATCGATTTCCAACTTGGTCAAAATGTTTATCTCAATGACATCTAGTTCAAGTTTTAAACTGGGTCATTTGACCTTGAAAACTAGGTCACAAGGTCAAATTATAGAAAAAGCTTGTCCGCACTAACAGTCTTAATTTTTGTCCGATCTTCTTCAAACTTGGTCAGATTTTTTTATCTCAATGATATCTAGGTCAAGTTCTAAACTGGGTCATGTGACTCTGAAATTTAGGTCACTAGGTCAAGTTAAATAAAAGCTTTTCTGCACTCTAGTGTCTAAATTATGGTCACTTCACTTTCATTACCATAAGATCTTGTTTCCTTTCTTCAAATTGTCATATTGCATTATTGGTTCCAGAGTAATGGCCCCTGGAAGTGCCAAAACTAACTATTTAGCCCTTGTCTGCACAATAGCAGCTTCATTTTTTATTTGAATTTAAACAGACGTGTACAATACTTGAGTTACTATAAGATCTCGGTTCCTTTCTTGAACTGGCTAGATTCCATATCGTGTTCCAGAGTTATGGCCCTTGAAAGAGCCAAAGTGTTCTGTTCTACCTTTCATGTCTCTAAGAATCAGGTGAGCGATTTAGGGCCAATTGGCCCTCTTGTTTGAAACAAGGGCTGAAGGTTAAAAAACTGAGATTGGAAACCAGTCTCAAATCTCAAGCATCTGATTGGCTGAAATGGCGACTGGTCTTTGTGAATTCATATTCTTCGTTTGATCATCATTAGACAACAGCCCTATATTGACCGAATGAACAAAATTTTTGATTTTAAGCGTTGAAAATCTTGTTCTCGCATCCTTTACGTTCTTAGTTAAATATGATAATGCTTTTAAAGCACTTCGAAATGGAACTTTATGCGTCTATTTAGTCTTCTTACAAAAAGCCAATTAAAAGTTAAACCTTAGCCGCTTTGCATTTCAAAGTATTTATCATACTTACACATAAACATAACTTTAAATTAAGACATACACACATTACATAATTTATTTATTGTTAAGTGTGGTATTAATTAATAATGTCGTTCTCAGCGTCACATTGTAACGTTCACGTTTTGCTGCTCTATGTAAAGAAAACCAATGCAACTTTGCGCCAAGAGATACATTTTCTCATCCTAGATTTTTAACAATTATTCTATAGTTGCGCATTTTCGTTTACAACTGAAGTTGTCGGCTCTATGTCAATAGCCCACTTCTTCCGTGTTAATATAACTGTATATTTTTACGGTAGCATCGCCTCCACCTACCCACAGAAGACCGCCTTTGTCTACGGCTACGGAGGTAGGACCGAATATACCGTCAGCCTCTGTGAGGAGGTACATCAGGAATCTACCATGTTTGTCCAGCAGATGAACCATGTTGCTACTATAGTCAGTGACGATGACATGACCGTACTTGTCACAAGTTATGCCTCTTGGATCAAACGGGGGTAGATAATTCAGAAACTCATTTTCGTTCTCGGAGTCCACGTCAGTGACACTGGCCGAGTCCATTCCACCCGTCATCCCCGTCAAAGCTTTAATGTACGCCGGAACTTGAGACTTCTCAGGGCTTTCGATCTGTTTGAGCGAGCTTTGTAATGTAACACTGGTTTCGAATGAGCTCTCGTAACTTAGGTTTATCGGTGCCAACGCTTTCTCCGAGACCTCAACTGTCTTTGGACTGTTAACGGGCGTGTTTGATGAGTCCAGTATAGATTTCGGAGTCATATCGAGGGGGCCGTCCTGTTCCTTACGGCTTTCCGGTAACTTAAAGCTGACTGCTCCATGTCGCGGAGGTGACGTATCAGTTTTGCGCGATCTGGTGGCTGTTGTCATGTTCGCACGGGACGGGGATGTTACGAGCTGGATTTCGCTTGCCTGCCGGTTACCATTATAGGTTGATTTTAGTTCCCCGTTCGGTCGAAGGAACATAACCGCGTGCTTCAGGTTATCCGACACGCATAATTCGTCATTGGTATTTACGGCCACTCGGATGGGATACATAAAGCACAAAGAAGGGTTATTGAGTTCTTTAGATTCATCGCCGTCCGGTCCAAGCTTGAGAACTTTATTTTGATGGCTGGGTTCGTAGTCAAAGTAGGTTGTGGTGTTATTTACACAAATCACGAGCTTGTTGGTGTTTGTTGTGGCAATCCCGCGGGGATACTCTATGTTCAGTGTTGCCATACGTCTACGAAAGTTTCTGTCAAAACGTTTCACGGAGTGTTCTTCCCGACAGGAAACGTAAGAATTCCCGTCAGAATCTATGGCAAGGCAGTCCACGTCCCGTCCGACTACCTTAGAGCGAACCATCTGGCCATAACGGTCGTACAACATGATTTCCGACTTCCATCCACAAGCAACCCAGCAGTTGCCGTCAGGTGACGGACAGATTGAGTTGATGACGTCAGACGTGGTCTCCACGCGGAATGTTGATACCTCCGACACACTGATGTACGTCGGTGGCACAATATCAGTATACAATCTCCCAACAAGATACTTCAAGCTCATATCTGCCTGCTTCTGATATGCGAAATCAACATTCAATTTGATGCCGGTGATACACAGCGGAACATCCTTCTTCGCCAAAGCTAAGCTCCCCAGAATATCTAGCCGGCCTTTCACAACCTCGATATCGGATCCGAAATCAACCATCTGGTTCGCCGTAGCAATTTTATGGGACAAAGTCAGCATATCTTGCTCCACGCACTCCTTATCTTCCTCAATTCTCGCCTGCTCGTATTTCACCTCGCGCTCAAGTTTGTCCAGAAGTTCATCACAGACCTTGTCTACAGCCTTGTGGAATTGCTGCCTTCTCTGCATGATCGCCTTCTTTGTGATATTCTTCTTCTCCGCTATTTTCTCGCTGTAGACTCTCAGTTCTTCTATCTCATTCAGCATATGGAACCGATGGCCTTTATTCTCGTCTAGCGCTACTTTTAGATCCTTGCGAGTACGGACCGCAAAGTCTACAAGGTCCTCGGTCGTGTGGTCCTCGTGTGTCGTCAGACGACAGCGCATACATACTGGAGCTTGGCACGTCCGGCAGTAAAAGGTTAACTCTTCGTTCTTATGCTTGTCGCAATAACCTAAAAAAAGAAGCACACATTGATTATAATTGTTGTATAATATTCTGATGAAACGAATCGCTTAAAACAAATGTCAAAACCTTTTTTCTCTAGCCACAGAAGATTAATGATGCGATGCCATGCCATGTACCGTATACTCTCCACAGTAAAGGCTTCTGCGCTTGCATGTGTCGATCTGCTATATAAGTTCTAATATATTTTAAATCGTTAGGTCAATTTATTAATTGTTCAGATTGGTGTTTCTTACAAATTTACTGACTAGGACCCTAATCTGTGGGTACCATGGTCATAACTTTGGCATTATTTGTAAGCTATAACCAGTTTACCCCAATTCCAATATACGATATACCTCCATTAGTTTAGGTCCATTCAGTGAATGCTTAATTCAACAGTGTTGCTAGGACGAAACAGTGTCGCTAGGACGATCAAAACTGGATCTGTCGAACAAATTGCCTAATGTTAGCCATTGTGGGTTATATGAGGAAATTACACTCTTATTCAACAATCATAGTGTAAGAGGGTGGGTTTGTATGGTGGCCTTAAAAGAAAGTCACACTGTAGAATTTACAATGATGTAGCCCGTACCTGTAGAAACGAGAAAGTGTTTGCCTTCCGGTCCTCCTATATTGACCAGGGTATGAGTCTTGGCGATGTTGAGCCGGAGATGAGCCTTACTGCACGACTTGCAGAAGTTCTGCTCACAGTCAATACATCTCTGGCTGGCATCCTGCTTATCCTCACACACCTAGTTAAACCGAAATGTATCAATATTACGCGTATACATTATGATGTTTACAAGTTTAAAAAACATTCCTAAAATTACGTTGATAATCAAAAATGGAGATTTTTGTTTACTTATAGCATAAGGAAAACTCAATTCTTAACAGAACGATGACGATAACGCGACAGTACGATATTGATAACGCGACAGCACGATGATGATAACACGACAGTTCGATGTTGATAGCGCGACAGTACGATGTTGATAACGCGAAAGCACGATGATGATAACGCGACAGCACGATGATGATAACACGACAGTTCGATGGTGATAACGCGACAGTACGTTGTTGATAACGCGACAGCACGATGATGATAACACGACTGTTCGATGGTGATGACGCAACAGTACGATGGTGATAATGCGACAGTACGACAATTCGGCAGTACTATGATGATAACACGACAGTTCAATGGTGATAACCCGATAGTACAATGACGATAACGCGAAAGTACAATGATGATAACGCGACAGTACGATGATGACAACACATGATGACAACACGACAGTACGATGGTGAAAACCATACTGTATCGCATTTTCACCATCCTACTGTCGTATTATCGCGTTTTATTTATCACGGTGTCGCGTTTTCATTATCGTGTCATCGCGATTACGTCATCTGTGTTTCGAAATTTCGCCTGTTTTTATCGTACGATCGAGTATCGCGTTTGAACGGTTTTAGATTAACACTATTTAAGGCGATGGCTCTAACCCAATTCCGTAGGTCGTTATAAAACATAACTTGATGCTTGTTTCTGATGTAAAACTTCTCATTGGCTATCAGTAGATTTGCTACTGTCTACCTTTACTCCATACTATATGTGGGGTTTATAGCGACTGGTCGCCATTTCAGCCAATCAGATGCTTGAGATTTGAGACTGGTTTGCAATCTCAGCTTTATAACCTTCAGCCCTGGTTCTGTAACATCTGGAACAGACTTTTAAACAAAAAATATCAGTTACCTCACATGGTACTTGGATGTTGGAAATAGTTTCCAGTATTTGTTCACATTTAATATGTTTGTTGTCTTCAAACTTAGTGATGCCACCTTCTGGCATGGGCAGCTCGATGTTGCATACGGGGCACGGGAACGTGCCTGAGCTGCGCAAGTGCTTGATGACGTACTCATCGAGGCACTTGAAGCATGTAGAGTCAAGGCATGGCAACAACTTGGCGTTCTCAAACTTTCCGAAACACAGCGGACACCTATCCATTTAAGTTAAATTAACTTTTAAAATCCACTTTGTAAATCATTACGTTCGCTACTTGAGTTAGGTTAGGAAAGTGACTTTATGACATTAATACGACACTGAACCATTTGTCTTTTGTTTCAGTGAAAGCGTCTGTGACAACGTGTAAGTTAATGTAATATGATACAAGCTTTACTTTGTACTTAAATATTTTATTCAATAATAAAACAAACAAATCAATGCGCAACGGGGTTTTATTTTATTTTATCTTTTGCTGCGCACGAAAACTGATACAAATTATGAGCATATGTCAGGAAAATAAAGAAGAAAGATGGATTTTCATAAAGATTCAAAGCTTTCTTTTTTCAGTTTGTAAACCACAGAATTTTCTTTTGCAACTGAAAATGAGCAAATCATTAATAAGGCTAGCAGTAGACAAGCTGACATGATTATGAAACTAATTATAACGTTCTCAGCTAGGTTTATGTCAATATGGAAGAACCGACCATACATGGTCACTGGCTCATATTCAGAGTCACAAGTAACGTCATCTTCACTTGGTTGTGACAGTTGTAACAGAGAGGGCACTATCTGTGTCCAGAATGTCATCTGTGGCTCCCGGAAGTACTGTTTGTCCGAGATGGAACTGTGGGTGATTTCTACGTAAGGCGATGTGACGTCATTGAACGGCGACCAAACGAGACCCTCTGATAAATTGGACGGCAGCAATTGATACCTGAAGAACATTAAGTGCTATAACTATATGTCTTAATAAGATACACTGAACACGTATATTGCAATACCACACCAGCCAGTATTAGGATCTTCAATTTCATCCACCGGGGGACATCGCTGTAGTAACGGCTGATATCACTAACTTGGTGGACTGAGTTCTGTAATTTAATTAATTAAAATTTTAACAAACATATACTTTCCATGCACTTTCCTAATTCTTTTCAACAGACAGTCAATGAGAAATTCTAGCAAAACATTTCTCTTTTTTTTCAAACAGTTCTGCGAATTCTTTCCTTTATGCATAATTAATTTCAGTTTGTATGTGGTTAAAATCATTAAAATGTCAATTAAATATTACTGTCACTAAACAGATATGGCACACTAAGGATGTTCGTCAGTGTCCACTTAAACATTGCATCTTCCTGATGCGTTTGGTCCTTCAAAACATTATTTGCGTGACTTTTGTCTACAAATCAGAGTTCTTCGTGTTCATAAAAGGGTAATTCTTTATTTCTTATCAATTATAAGGTTGTTAAACGCCCATGTTGTTACAAATAAATGTGAGAGATGCGGATATGAGAAAGCATTCATATTTTCTTTTTTCCCTACATTCAAACGCTTGGATATCTTTTCTATTTAAAGGACCACAAAAGCATTGATGCAGTGTGACCCATGTAGCATTTAATTACTAATTTTAGTGCTTATCATTCAACTGAACCAGGAATGCAATAGATTAAACTTTGGTTATATAATAGATCATTAAACCTTTACGAAACTTTGCAACCTCATGATCATTGAGATATCTAAATGAAACGCATGTTGATTATACTAAATCCCCCAAGCATTAAATGTACAACACATCTGTCTTACCCGGTTTTAACAAAGTTGGTAATGAGAGTCATCCATCTGCGAGAAGTCTGAATTTCAGAGGCTGTAGGAACAAATCTTTTCGTCTGCTCCCAGGCATCCATGTTGCGCTTGCTAAATCCAAACAGGAAGTAAACATCGTCCCCGTGATTTGCGCCTTCTAGCCAAGATGGTGTCTGTGATTTTTGCAGACTCAGATTTGCAGAAAATTGATACAGAAATGTGCGGTTAGTGCTTGTCATTGAATGAAATTTGGCTGTCTTTAAAACTGGAGCAGCAACGTCAATGTCTGTTGATAAATCCACTACACTGTATTTCAGTTTTGTTAAATCATTGGAGTCTTTTACATTTAAATACTGAAAAACAACACTCTGCAAAATAGCTTCCGGTACATTCTCGCCGAACACTAAGTCCATAGCAGTAGGAACAACAATATTTGAAAAATCACTTTTGCTGACAACGAACGAGTCACCGTGTTGATTCAATAGCTGTGACCACATCAAGGCAACATGTGTACCGCCTTCTTGGTTTGTTGACCCCAGCATCAGATCTACCATTCCAAAGGCTTCTTTGCAAGGAACAAATTTAGTATCATTACTTGTAAGAATGGTTTCTGGTTCGTCTAGGATAAAATCTCCATCGACAACTGGTGTAAATGTGGTGGAATACGTCATCGCAGCGAGTGCTGTGTTGATTTCTTCAAGAGTCTTGCTTCGAAGACATTTCAAAGTTTCATTGATATTCTCTCGTAAACACTTGACACTTTCAATGAAATCTGCACCTTTCGGTTTCTGAAGAAATAAATTCTTTTTATATGTTGGAAAAGGGGTTCCGGACAGGGCAACCACTCGTTTGATAATGCCCATGTTTGATGGGTTTAAAGCTTGCAGAATGGCGTTAGAGCCGCCCATCGAGAAGCCAACTAGACTGATAGCTCGGTGATCTCCACCAAAGTTCTCAATGTGATCCCTGACCCAGCGGATAGCAAGCTGCTGGTCCCACAAACCGTAGTTCCCGGGAGCGCCGGAATCCCCTGTACTAAAATATCCCATCAAATGTGTTCTAAAATTAATCACGACCACCACAACTTCTCCATGTACACTTAATGCATCTCCCGCAAAGCCCTGAGAAGCCCCGGTTGCCCCAAATAGGTATATAATGACCGCGAGTGGGCCTCTTGTCGCTGTGGAGTTGTACGGGATGTAAATATCCAAAGTCAAGCAGTCCTCCGACATTTTAACACCTACAATAGCACTGGGTCCAGTCGGTACCTGGCCGTTACCCTGATGACACATCGGCCCGTACACGGTCCCGTTATGGGTCCCATTCCATGGTTGTTTTGGGACAGGTTTCGCGAAACGTAAATCTCCAACCGGCGGCTCTGCGTACGGAATTCCAAGATACTGCACGAACTTCGAAGAAACTTCATTTCCATCTTCATCGTAGGTATTCACGTCGTCTACAAAACCAGTAATTTTGCCTAAATCCGTGCTTACATTAACAAACTGTAGATTGACGGTCTTAAAGTAAACGACAATAAGTAATAACGTCAACCACAAATATTTCCGTGATTGATGTTGATACATGGTTGCACGCTATTTGAAATAATTCCCAAGCGTTCGATACAAATAAGTGAAGGTAAATATTTGCACTTCTCTTGGTTCTATAATCAACTGGTGATAAGGAAAATCCTTTAAAACACAATCGACTGTACTATTTGAGCGTTTATTTCTACAGTGAATACTTATCAATTATGTATTGCGACGGATTGTAACAACGTACTTGGTTTTGTAACCGAGGGCGACAAAGCGTGCATTTATGCTAATACAGTAATGCTTCAGATACCTATTTTTCACAATTTATTAACTATGCAAACTTAACGTACCACTAAGTATTTAATTCAGCAAAATGATAATTTGAGTTGTACACTACATTATCTCGGGTACCAAAAATGGTAGTAATACACAATCACAACCAACTGTCGGTGCATTTGATAAATTTCAGAAACATTCCATGCATTACACAGGTAACAATCCGAGTATTATGTATATAATATTTAAGCTTAGTACGTGTATTATGTACATAATTAAGCTGAAAATATTTTTTTAAATTCATGTTAAAGTTATACGTAATTACTACACTACAATTTATTTTTGAAGTTTTGTATGATAGAGCAAACAACTGCTATACCTACCGATTTTGCTATCTGGCTTAGGCTTAATGCCCCCAAACATGTGACAGAACTACCATTTCAAGTGGTTTTCGGCTGTCTCACCGGCTGATATCAAAATGTTGCATATTTTCGTATAACACAAAATTCTTCTTTAAAGACAATGCTACAAATTACACAAAATGCATTCCAAGCCAATCATTCTATATAGAAAACCGAGGCCAACTCTCTTTGGATCTAAAATGTGACACCTGTCTTTTTGTGCGTTATAGCAGGGTCTAGTAATTGACAGACCCTGGTTATAGATAAGAGATTGAACCTCCATCCTGTTTTCGGTGCGCAGCACCATTTGTACTTAGTGCCCGCAACAGTACGTAGTATTCAGTGCGCACAAAATCCACTGGCGCTTGCCCTGCCCCTCTAACCCACCCTTACTAAGACCCTTGTTTTCTTGTAAAAATGGTGGTTTTATATTCCATTCTATCAAAATGGTAAATGTTCTGAAAAAAAGCATTTAATGTATATAATAGAATATGGATTTTAGAGCATTTTCGCATGTTTTGATAGGATCGAATAATATCAGTAATTTGACAGCATTTTACAAAAAAAAACAACAAAAGTGTAAGATAGTGATGTAACGATTATCGATTAAAATCGCTTAATCGTCTATGAATGCCTTTTCGATTTGATAATCGATGTCATTCCCTCATAATCGATTTATATTGATGTTTACCACTGTCAGTTAAGTACAGCATAATAAGGCATATTGTAGTCATTTATTTGTACAAGTCATAAATTTTGTTGACCTTGTAGGTATTTTTTTCCATTTACAACCTGTTTTGGGGCTTGCAGGGATTCAAATAGGTGCAGATTTTTGCATTTTGATGCACACAAATTTGATTTGTTCCACTTTTGACTGGATATATTTTTTGCAAAGCATTGTTCTTTCATCCTATTTTCATTCAATGTTTAGTACATGAAAACAAAATAATTGAAAGATGTTATATTTTATCTTTCATAATTTTTTAATTTTTCAAGAAGAATGCGCCTTAAAGAATTTTTTGCTGAACAAGATTCTTCAAATATAGATGAACCCGCAACAAATGAAGGTATTTCTGATAAGAAATTCTTCAAATAAAAAGTCTTCTATATTCACACCAAAACACGGGCGTGATATTTATCTAGATTTTTATTTAGAGGCAATAAATCAGGAAATACTTAACTCTTCAAACCCTAAAAAAACGTTATAACAATATTTCTAAAGAAGAATTGCATAGTTTAAATGCTCTTGCAAAAGACAGTTCTATTGTAATTAAAAAGGCTGATAAATCAGCAACTATTGTTTTAATGAATAAAACTGACTATATTGAAGAGGTGAACCGACATTTATGTGATGAAAACTATTACGTTAAGCTTGATCATGATATTTCTGAATCAGTACGCAAGCATATCAGCGACTGTATAGACAACATCTCCAGGTTGGATGAGTCTATCGAAGACAAGTTTGATATATTTCCTGAAAATGTAAGGATTCCTACCTTTTATATTCTCCCAAAAATTCACAAATGTTTTGACAAAAAATTACCACTGGGTTATCCCGGTCGACCAATAGTATCAGCTTACAATTCTTATACTGACAATATTTCAAAATACTTGGATTTCTTATTAAAGCCGTATATGCAATCCTTACCCTCATATTTAAGGGACAGTACTGATTTTTTGTCTAAACTAAAAGAATGCAATATTAATAATAACAGTTATCTAGTTACCTTAGATGTTTCTATGGAAACGCATAGGGTCCCCCTTGATAATTTAGATCGCGATATTTTTTACGCGCGAAACACCTCAATTATCACGTATATCGTGACAGTTTTCTCTTGGAAATCCCAAAACATATTTGTATGATTTCAAAAATTGTGCACAAAGAGCTGATATTTTTTCATGTCATTCGCGAAATGAATTCAGCCATGTCAAAACTTTCTGGAAAAGAAGAATATTTTATGTTGTATAACGTCAAATTTACAGCATATTGAATATCAATGACTAGCTTATTTGACTCAAAAATTGTTTTTTATTCCCCTACCAGTTTATCGGGAAGGGGATGGGGTGGGATGACTCTATGTTTGCTCTTCGTCCGTCCGTCCGTCATTCTGTCCGTCCACTTTTCTTGTCCGGACCATTTTCAGTCATTTATTCGCGGATTTTAAAATAACTTACTACATATGTTCCCTTTGGTGAGAGGGAGTGTTGCGTGTATGAACCATGATCAAACTTTTAAGCCATGGCACAAAAGTATTTTAAGCCATGGCACAAAAGTACTTTCAAATTAAAAATTTTAACATAAATCCTTTTTCCTGATCATTTTTAGATAGCCTTGCCACAAATGTTCTTCTTGGTGAGACGGAGTGAACCATGACCTTACCTTCAAAAGTAAAGGTCACATATAGATTTCAGTTCAAAGATAACATTGAAAAGCAGAATCAATATATCACCCTTGAATTGATTGGTGATCAAAAAGGCAACATATGCCTATCAGGAATCGCCACACTAAAAAAACACAGCCTCCCCACGCAGCGAGAAAGATAGAGAGAGCGCACGTTTTATATATGTATGTCAATTCAAATAGGACGCCACAAACAATTAATAAACAAGAGAACCTTTGGGGATACCGCCTTGGAAAAAGCTCATCATGGCATGGTAGATTGTCAGATCATTGTAACAAGATTACTTCCCCTGAAATTATTATATAGACACATGAGATCTATTTAATGATAAGAAGTTGCTAGACTGAGTAAAAAATTCTCCAAGGGTGGGGATGGTAGGGCATGGGTACCTGACTGACAAAAATATTCTTCAGGTTTGGGGCAGGTGGTGGTACCCATGTCTACCCTGCTCTGCCCTGTCCCCCACCTTCACATTTTTATTTTCCATTTTGTTAAATATTGTTTACACTCAAACTGACAAAAAAAAAATCGGGAATGGGGTGAAAGGTAGAACCACATTTCCCTACCAAAAAGTAGATTTTTTAATTCCTAGAGTCAAATCGGTAGCCATTTCTTTAGGGTTGGGTGGTTCTCGGTGGTGGGTGGGTAGTGGCCACCCGACTACGCCAGAAAACTTATTGTATCAAATCTTAAGGCCCGGAAGGGGGTTGCAGGGGCATCTGTGCAATAATAAGTCTCTTTTGGCTGTCCAAACATTCAAAATAATAGACCTACATGTAGCCGCCATTTCACCACGTTTATAGAGCATGTTCATGATGACGTAATATTGAAAGAAGTTTTGCGCTAAAAATATTGCGTAAAACACAAATTTTCGCTAAACATATACATGTTCTCTTGTTAAATATCTGTGTTCACCCAATAAAATATTGCAGATAAACAGCAAAAATATCCCGTGAACTCTTTTAAAATAAGGCTTTTTGACGTTAAAACAATTATCGCGATCTAGATTATCAGGGGGGACCCTATGCGTTTCCATATGTTTCTTCTCTGTTTACAAATATACCTCACGAAGATGGCATTAATGCTTGTAGATATTTTTTGGAGAATAATAGACCGGATAATTTATCTGTTGACAGCATATGTGATCTAATAAAAGTTGTTTTAGAAAATAACCACTTTCAATTTAACGGTGAACATTATCTCCAAAAAATAGGAACTGCTATGGGAAGTGCTATGGCACCTAGCTATGCTTCTCTTTTCATGGGTAAGCTTGAACACATCTTTTTGGAAAAATGTGTCTTAAAACCGGCTCTTTGGCTTAGATTCTTTGATGATATTTTTGTAATATGGAATCATTCTTTGGAGAATCTGCATGACTTTATAGATCGCTTGAATAATTGTCACAATAATATAAAATTCACTTATACTATTTCCAAAACTAATGTTTCGTTTTTAGATGTTGATGTTATAAAAAATGATTTAAATCAAATTGTTACAGATGTACATGTAAAGAATACTAACATTCATCAGTTTGTTGAGTATTCATCATGCCATCCTGTGTCATGTAAAAATGGAATACCACTTAGCCAGGCTAAGCGGTATAGGAGGATCATATCTGACAATGAAACGTTTGATAAGTCACTTGAAAAATTACGGCTCTTTTTTAAGGAAAGAAATTACCCTGATTTTGTAGTTAATAACGCTATTAGTGAAATAAAAAATATGACACAAGATGATGCTTTATTATGCAATACCGTGAAAGAAAAAAAGAATGTTATTCCTTTTGTTGTTGAGTATAATACATCTTTGCCTAATATTGGACAAATTTTACACAAATATTGGGACTTACTAAAACTTTCACCAAAGACATCGGTAAAATATGTGCATAGTTTCAATCCTATAATGGCTTATAAAAGACCTAAGAATCTCAAAGATTTTTTAGTTAAGTCTAGATTAGATTCACCTCTGCCATACACATCTAAAAAGTGTAACAGACCTCGTTGTTCTCATTGTTCTAAAATTGTTATTACGGACGAATTTAAAAGTTCGGTAAACTCGAATAGGTTTAAACTTAAGTGTAATGCTGATTGTAGTACTAAAGATGTAATATATCTTAATTATAACATGTAAAAAATGCGCAAAACAATATGTTGGCCAGACACGGCAAAAAGTTTCACAAAGAATGAATAGTCACAAATTTGACATAAAAAATTTCACAGATCCTTCTTTTGCTACTAGCATAGCTGTACATTTCAATGATGAAAATCATTGCTTTGACGATTTTAGTTTCTTACCAATCGAAATTATTAGTGATAACATGGAAAGATTACTTCGTGAAACTTTTTGGATTCATAAACTAGAGACATTATATCCCAGAGGTTTAAATACTAATAGTTTATATAAAGTGTAATTTGAAATGTTATAAAGGTTGTTTGTTTTTACCAGTGTGTGATATTGATGTGTTTCGCCGGGTTGGCTCCGTGATTCGTATTTTCACAAGTGACTAAGCCACTTGTGAGGGTGCATAGTTTCGGGGTTTGTGGGTGTAATATGTTTCTATTTTTCAATGGTGGAAGCAAACTTTATTTTTCTTTTTATTGTATGTTTTCAGTGAACATTTTGCGTAAACCGTGCATGAAATGTTTTTTGTTTAAGACTTTACGTCTTTATTTCATATATATCCATACTTATGCCCGTTTTCTAAGCGTTATCTTTCGGAATTTTATGTGATTGTTTTTTTTTTGTTTTTTGTTTTTTTTGGTACCTGTATGCAAAAATAGTGAAACCTAAAGTGATATTCCACAATTGGAAAATAGTGTGGTACCACTTTTATTTCACCGAGAAAATTCTATAATTCTATAATTCACTGTAAAGCATGAAATAACTTATATAAACTATTATGTTATATCATGACAAAATGGGTATTGTTTGTTTCAATTTCAACAAAAATATTTTATCTTTAAAACTCCAAATTTTATGTTAAAAGTGGCAGCAAGCACACAACAGTAAGGGGTAATTTTGTAAGCTACTACCATTTTGTGAATGATACACTAAGCTGTTTCATAAATTGGTTCTTATCAATGAAATCACATTGGAAGTGGCAAATGATTCCAGCCAATGATTGTTCATGATTTGCAACCAATATCCCAATACTATGATTGTGTCTGAAATTGTTAGCAAATAAAGGTTCAAGTTAAAGGGTGTAGTTGTCTCTTGAATAGTGATTATTTAAAATAATTTACTACCAAATGGGATTACATCAGTATGTGATGCTATCATAATTTACAAATGCATTAAAAATTGAACATGTTCAGTCATCAATCCAAGATCATGTTGATGCACTTTCATACTGAATTCTATTAGAATTCTGCTTCAACTTTGAAACAAAACTAGAATGGAAATTTTACCAGCAGAATTTAAAGTACTTGGTTTATGTATTTTTGTTCTTGATTTCTCGCAGAAAAAAGCGCTGTATTATTTTGCTCATATTTTTCAATGCCTTTGAAATTGCAGCTTGCTGCTTAACACAGTGTATTTGTAGTCCTTTACATAATTAGTTTTTGAGAAAACTAACCCCAAAAATAGGGCAAAGCATTCATGTCACACACCATAGCACCCAGACTAACCTTCTGTAGATTTTCAAGTTAACATTATAGCTGTACAAGAATGTAGGTTCTGTTATTTACATAATGACTGTATAGTGTTTAATTGAATTGATTCTCTCAATTGTCTTATTTACATTTAAAGTAGCTAGTTTATAGAACATAATTAAACATTAAAGGTGCATAGCAAAACACAGGCATTAACCTTCAAAGCCTGTGTCAAAGTTTTCGATTATTTTTCGATTTAAATCGATTTCTTCTAGGAATTTCGATTCGATAATCGATTATGATATTTGTCCGATTCTGCAACACTAGTGTAAGATAAGGGTGTGTGTTAGGGGTAGAGCCCGGGTTGGGTGCCGGTCAAGCGCCAGTGTTAAAAACAATCATTTTCTTTATTTAGGCACAAAGTGTGTTAGAATAAATTAAACTACTCGCGGCTGCTGAATCAATTCCGGGATCATGTCCTAAAGAAAAGCACGGAATGAAAACTTATATACTTAAGGACTTTGAAAACGCACCCTTGGGATAAGTGTATTTTAACTTGGAAAAGGCCTTTGAAATGAAATGTTTCACATACCTTTGTAAAGTACAATTCATTGCCGTCAGTTTGATAGTAAAATATTTAAGATTGGTCTATTTATACAAAAGATATTGCGAGTTAAAGACAGTAACCCTAAAATCAAAAGTAACACTTCACGCCTATAGAGCTTGCATTACAATTAAAGGCATATCATTGAAAACGAACGCTTGTATTGGCTAAAGTGTTACTTTTGATTTCAGGGTTACTGTCTTGAACACGCGATATTTTTATTATCAATGAACCAATTTTAAATATTTTGGTATCAAAATGACGGCAATGAGTTGTACTTTACACAGCTATATAATATGTTTGATATAAAAGGCGTCTTCTATGTTTATATACACTTATCCCAAGGGTGCGTTTTCAAAGTCCTTAAGTATATCATTTTTTTCAAGTAATTTGTGTAATGTTTTGTTCCGTTTCTTTATAGCTTAAAGCTGCCTATTTACAGTGCGGGGTGGAATACTTCAATATATATGGGCTGATGATTATAAAACTGAGCATGGAAACCCGTCTCAAATCTCAAGCATCTGATTGGCTGAAATAGAGTGATGCTAGAGATTTGAGACTGGTTTCCAATCTCAGTTTGATAACCTTCACACCAGTTGTGGTTAATATTAAAGTTCCACTATATAATGCCTATGAATTACTGGAAAGGAGTGAATTTCACCGACAATTTGGACAAATAAGGATCTACTGTGATTGAACTTTACAGCATTAGTAACGCTGTATCAATTTTGGCTTTTAATATATTCACTCGTACATTGACTATGTTAGAAAATTACATCACACTTACATTGTTTACCGATCTTTGAAAGTTTATATTATAAATGTTGATCTTTGAAAACACTTTTTTTTTCAATTTCGTCCTGTTAAGTGAGCAGGCACCTTTTTGGGGGTTGCTCTGCTGCCTGAAACCCATCCACAGGCTATACCAGTGCTAGCTTACTTATCTTCTACCGTTATCAGGTTTTCCATTTGACCCAAAAGACCTTATTTTGACCGCTATGATTTTAGCTGAAGGGTATTTTTTTCCTTAAAATAGGGGTACTTTTGGCTTATAATTGAGAGGGCAAAATGACCCTTGAGATTCATCAGCTTGTGGAAGCCCTGGTTATAGTAAAGTATCATGTGACAGTGTTAATATTGTTAGACACTCACTTCCCATTGTATTGTCCAGAGCGTAAAAAGGTTTTCCCAGTTTTATCCCCACATTTTTTGCCAGCTTTTGTCGGTTATTTTTTTGTTTGGTTTTAACTAAGTTCTCCGTTGCTTCCCTGCTGTTCTGTGTGGAGTAATCTGTAATTGTCTGTGTAGCTTCTATTCACCGTGTTCACATTGACATACTTACCTTGTTACTGTAAAACCTTCAGCCAGAGAACACAAGACAGTTTCAGACAGACAGGCAGGCAGCAAATGGATGTCAAATTTATAGCCCTTTGACCCAGTGTCATCTGGGTCATTTACTCATGCAGTCTAATCATACTGTGCGGTTTGAAGACTCAAGGGCAACTGGGGGCAAAGGGTATTTTAAATATTCAGCAGAAACTGAACTGGATAGCCAGTCAAAAAAAAATTTAGAATATTTACTGGAGTCCAAACATCCTCCGGAGTTCGAAGTCTCAGACAGAGGGTCCTCGAGATCTGAGCAGAAACCAATTAGACCTTATGGTCTTGGAGACCTTGACTTTTGACTTGGTGACTCCAAAACAATAGGGGTCAACTACTCAAGGAGTCCAATCACCATGCCAAGACTGGGACAAAGGGTTATTTAGTGGAATCAGATCTGACCTGTATGTTCCATACAAACTTAACTTTTTAGCACCCAAAACAATTGTGGTCATTAATTTGTAGTTGGCAATGATGATATTTATAGCCTATGTGACCTTTAACCCAGTGATCCCCAAAACAATAGGAGTCATACACTCTCAGGATGGAAACTAGATTCTAGTCTTTTAAAATGGCCAGACTTTTCAAAACAAGCCATATTTTAACTTACTGTTGTTCTTTTTATGTTTTAGTGACAAAACAAATTTCTATATTCACAGAAGCAAAGTTTTATTCCATAAAATAAGTGTAATGTTTATCATTAAGAGTCACATGAATAATGAGTGATCTGGTATCTTTTCTGTTCTTTCTACAGCTAAGCTGTCCTTGTAAAACCTCTCCTGTAACATAAAATGTACAATATCATTCAATCTTAACAACAGAGATGTCATGTACTTTCTTGCATATAGCAGACAGGCATTAAGCAAATACTGAACATGAATGAAAGGGTCCTTCACTCTGATACCTTTAGATGTCAGCTAACTGTAAAAAAACATTTCAAAGAAAAAATTAAGTTTGATTGGATGAGGGAGACAAATCAACTGCAAAAGATCAAACCTATTTTATAAAGTTCCAATGATTTAAAGAGGAGTACCTTGTTGACACTGTAATGGTGTATCCAGAAGAAACACTGTCTGCTTCCAATGTGTAGGAATACTGGCTGGTCCTGTGCTGAATCCAAGCTGAAATCAAACATAATATCACCTGGAATTATTACTAGTGCTTGGTTTATATGTTATGTATTTGAAATAAGAGCCCATGTGTTTTAATACATGAGAAAACTGATGGTATTTCATTGCAATGTCACAAATACTGTCAGAAAATAGCCATACTAATTTTTAGAAAGAAGGAAAACTGGATTTACTGTACAGCATAGTTATTTTATAAAATGTTTACAAACAATGACTGAGGTTTAAAAGCAGTAACATATACTTGAAAATGATAAGCCACATTTTCTCTTAAATTATTGTAAAATAAAAACAACTTGGGAGTAATCCTTTATGTCATCCATCATAGATTTAAAGAGACTGATCAATTACATTCCAATTAAAATGAGACCAGTACATATCAGCCATGTTAAGTTACACGCTCAGTTTGGGAAGAGGAATAACAAAACTATTTATCAATCAAAAGCTTTTTTAATCAGAAACAAGAGCCATGTTACACATTGTTAATCTCCCCGCTGGAAATAAGTTACCTGAAGGTTGTACTTTCGTATAATTTACGAAGAAAACCCCTAAAAAATAGGCACGGTAGAGTTATTGTTCTCACACACTGAATTACCTACCAATGTGCTCTGTCAGTGTATGAAGTTTGAATAAAATCCCTCTAGTAGTTTTGGAGTTATGCTAAGGACAAAATTTATCAAGTAAATCTGATAAAGGGGAATAACTCTAAAAAATAGGCAAGGTAGAGTTATTGGACTTGCACACTGCACTACCTACCAATGTGCTCTGTCAGTATATGAAATTTGAATAAAATCCCTCAAGTAGTTTTGGAGTTATGCTCCGGACAAAATTTATCAAGTATATCTGATAAAGGGGAATAATTCTAAAAATAGGCAAGGTAGAGTTATTGTTCTTGCACACTGCACTACCTACCAATGTGCTCTGTCAGTGTATGAAGTTTGAATAAAATCCCTCGAGTAGTTTTGGACTTATGCTCCGGACAAAATTGTTTCGGACGGACGCACGCACGGACGGACAAAGGGCATTTCTAATATCCCCCTCGCCTTTGGCTGGGGGATAAATTTTAATTTGATAACTACAAGTAGCTTTACTGATAATGAAAATTGATGATATACTCAACAAAAAAAGAAACCTGACACTGTAACTTTGAATAAGTATGAGGTGCATATTCAAAATCTATATATTTTTGCACCATCCAAAAGAAAATAACCACTGAATCACTTGTTTCATGCACCAAAAATATCAAAATGCATAATTAAGTTCAAAATATGCACAATTTTTATTACATACCACAATTCAATTAGCTTTAAATCTGATTCCAGGAAAATACACCAAATATAAAGTGTCAGGTTTCTATTTTTGTTGAGTATATATTCCATGTTTAAGAACAGTAGTATGAAATCTTTTTTTTCAAGTGTTAAATATGACAATAAGTTTCTGGTTTCAGCATTCTGATTAAAAATGATGCTGATGGAATATATATGATAGCGAAAACTTGAATATTCATAGGCCTCATTAAGCATGTTGATGAAGTCTTTTGAAAGTAGTTTAATTTTAAATTTTGACAATCTGGAGTTATCATTCTTGTGACTTGAAGTAAACTTTAATATCTGCTATGCCAGATCTAGTTTTATTGCAACAGTACATTTACCAGTACTTTTTTTATAAACCACATAAGATCACAAATTGAAAATCTTTTGAAAGGGACACAACTACAAAATGTTTCTATCAGTAGTTACAAATCTAGTTGATAAAAATAACTTCAAACTTTTCCCCCCAAGTTATAAATAACATAAAATTTTAGATTAAAAAAGCATTTGAAATAACAAAAAGATTGGTCAATCAGGAGTTATCATTCTTGTTGTCAAAAATATTTGTCTTGGTAAAAATTGTATTTCAATTTCTGTTCAATACAAGAATACTTTTCAAGGTAAACAATATTATCAGGATACTGTCATTTGAAAAAGGCATAACAAAATCAAAATTGGTTTCTGACATGTTAATGCTGAGTGACTACATAATGTGTACCTTCCTGTATTAACCCTTTCCTCTAAAGATACATCTTTATTGCATGGGCAAACAGTTAAGATCCAGATCAGCAGCACATCTGTGCCATCTGATCAGGATCTAATTTGTTCGCTTTTTCATTTATTAGGTTTTTTCTGACCAAAATGCGACCAGTGCAGATCCTGATCAGGCACAGATGTGCCGGATATTCTGGATCTACATTGACCGCACATGCCTAAAATGCGTATATATGGAGGAAAGGGTTATTTGGGTAAATACTTGATAATGCTACAATGGTTTTTATACGCCCGTTTGAAAAACGGGACATATTATGGGAACACCTGCGGCGGGCGGGCGGGTTGGCGGGCGGGCGGCGTCCACATGGTTTCCACTCTCTCAGTCAAAGAGTTTTCATCCGATCTTTATCAAACTTGGTGAATATGTTGGTGGGCATAATATCTCGACCAAGTTCTATAACCAGCCAAATCCCCCCCAGGCACTCCTGAATTATGGCCCTTGAATTGTCCAAAATTACTGTTTTCGCTCTCTAAGTCAAAGAGTTTTCATCCGGTCTTTATCAAACTTGGTGAATATGTTGGTGGGCATAATATCTCGACCAAGTTCTATAACCAGCCAAATCCCTCCAGGCATTCCTGAATTATGGCCCTTGAATTGTCCAAAATTACTGTTTCCGCTCTTAAAGTCAAAGAGTTTTCATCCGGTCTTTATCAAACTTGGTGAATATGTTGGTGGGCATAATATCTCGACCAAGTTCTATAACCAGCCAAATCCCCCCAGGCACTCCTGAATTATGGCCCTTGAATTGTCCAAAATTACTGTTTCTGCTCTCTAAGTCAAAGAGTTTTCATCCGGTCTTTATCAAACTTGGTGAATATGTTGGTGGGCATAATATCCGACCAAGTTCTATAACCAGCCAAATCCCCCCAGGCACTCCTGAATTATGGCCCTTGAATTGTCCAAAACCTGAATTAGCGGTATCTGCTCTCCAAGTCGAATAATATTCATCGGATCGTTACGCAACTTTGATGATCAGCATTTTGACGGGCGTATTTTGTTTCAGTTTGGCACTCTTGTTTGTAATATATTTTTGTAAAATTTTCTTGTCATACCACTGCTTATCTAATACATGTATGTCTCAATTGCTTACTTACGAAAACAATGAATTTCTTTGCACCAACCTTTAATGAGCAGTTCTTCTCAAAGAAGGCATCAAAGTAACCAATTAAAGCAGTCACATGACCTGGTCTATTCACTGTGAGAGAGAAGCTTGATGTAAACTGTAAATCTTCCAGACCACAACCACATATATCTAGCTCCTGTAACAGAAAATATGACCATTTGTTTGTACTACTAAATACAAAGATATAATATACAAACATATTGGGTCTAAAAGTTGTACAAAAGAAATATAAATTTTTTGAAAAATTATTTTCAGCAAGAAATGATGTTTTATTTTGTATTAAATTTTAATGTTAATTACAGGCTTAATAATTATAAAACTAACATCTGAGACCAATCTCCAGTATCAAGCAGCTGATTGGTTGAAATTTGTGTCCTTTCTCCGAAGTTAAAGTTTCAAGACTGATCTCCATTTACAGTTCTAGGACCTCACCTTACCTTCTTTTCATTTATTTGATCATGTGATAAATTTCTTTTACTCACCACCAAACTTGGTGATAATGAAAGTACATCAATAATTCATCTTGACAAAGGCTTGTGATCAAATCTTCTCAAATAAATAAGAAAATTTAACAAAAACTGAGACTTACTTTGATAACACAGACATCAGTGATGACTCTGTCTTGATTAACCACCTCAACACTTGCCTCTCGCACCACACATGACTTCATGCTGGTCATCTTAAACCCGTACACATCATCCCAGAAGGTCACATGTTTGTTGTAAAGGTCAAGGTCACTGATAGCAGCTATACTGATGTTACATCTATCAGGGTACACTGAAAAACATGTTTTTCCAAAACTGATTATTTAAAGATAAAACACCCTTATAAATCTCAGTAAAAATGCTAAGCCAGGAAAGTCTGATGTGTCATTTATCACTATAATATAGTGATAATAATATACAATGTATTATAATTAATGTGCACCCCATTGCAAGTTTCTTAACATTCTGAATATACAAAGGTGGGGAAGTCCTACAACCATAAAATACATCTTAAAGCGAAAAAAAGTCTGTTAGAAAAAAAAGAGTATTCATCCCTATACTTATAATGTTTCTGATGTAAAATTTTAATAATGTGATTGCTTCCCTTGAAATATTTTATAAGTATTTTGCTTAAAGTTGTCAAATTTATTTCTTAAGCTAGGCACCTGTAGTTAAGTTAGGCACTGCTGCCTTACCTAAATGTAGGATAGATCCCATTATTTTCACAATAAGAGAACTAAGTTACGGTTCTAGCAGACATGGGCTTTCAGTCTTTGTTCAACTGTAACATCTGAGATGTTTGATTATATAAATTATGAAACTCATCAACTTACCAGCTCCATCATGCTTGAGATATTTAGCTCTGGCAAAGAGAATGGAGTCCAGCATAGATTCAAACAATAAGAAATATCCCATCCACTCCGAGATGATAATATCTACCTGAAACCAGTACATGTATGTCAACATGCAGTGACAGGTAACAGGTAACATAGGATGAAGTTTGATCAGATTTGACTGTATGTACTGCAGATTTTCTTATGTTTCTGAACCAACAGTTATAAACATATATTAATGTACCCTGTATATGAAAACATATGAAATACATTCACCCAAAATTTTAATGGTCACCAATGGTCTATGTATATCTACTTTTGAAGCTTCCCTAAAAAATTCCTTTAAAACATAAACAAAATAAATGGGGTGACAACCCCACTGAAAATTTTTCATTTAGATTCTACTTCATTCTAAAGCTATGTTTGAAAATTAAAAATTATTATTTAAAAAATTTGGACAGAGAGGATGTCTGCTGCCTCATAAACAGTAATTTATTGTAATTCATAGGCAGTATGTAAATTTAAAAAAAGGGGGAAAATAACAAAATCTTCTATAAAAATTCTGTTTTCAGGGGTGGGTTATAAGACCTGCCCCATACACTCATGGAAATTTCCTTTCATGCCAATGTTTAAAATGATATGATCTAAACGAAGAATTCAGGGTGGTTGGACCCAACATGCTGCTATATCCCCATTTCCCTAACATGAAGTTCAAATCAATAATCACAATTAAAAAGATGCAAACTATGAAGTCAGAGAGGATCTAACCAAACATGACCATTCAAACTTGTGAGTGTACATGAACAGAGCTCTAAAATGTCTTTCACATTCAAATCTTAAAGATCCAAATCTAGTACTTAATTAAATCATTTTAAATGAGTTAACCCTTTCCTCCATAAATACGCATTTTTACGCGTGCGCGACCAATGTAGATCCAGATCTGCTGATCTGGATCTGCACTGGTTGCATTTGTCAGAAATACATGTAACCTAATGAATAAAAAAACAAACAGTTTAGATCCTGATCAGACGGCAGTTGATGTGCCGGCTGATCTGGATCTTAACTGGTTGCCCTCACAAAAAAGTGTACCTATGGAGGAAAGGGTTAAGAAGGGCAGGCTTTCACCATTCTACTGATCAGTTCATCTTAAAATGAACAAGAGCCATGTTACACATGGTTAATCCCCCCACCGGAAATAAGTTACCTTAAGGTTGTACTTTCGTATAATTTACGAAGAAAACCCCTAAAAAATAGGCAAGGTAGAGTTATTGTTCTTACACACTGCATTACCTACCAATGTGCTCTGTCAGTGTATGAAGTTTGAATAAAATCCCTCTAGTAGTTTTGGAGTTATGCTACGGACAAAATTTATCAAGTAAATCTGATAAAGGGGAATTACTCTAACAAGAGGGCCATGGTGGCCCTATATCGCTCACCTGAGTACAAAAATACTCTCAGTTTTACCCCGGGGTCAACATTTAAATAATGCTGGTAAAGGGTGTTTTCACAATACTCAACACCAAATATCTAAGGTCTAGTCCTATTAGTTTCGGAGAAAAATGACTTTTCATGTTTTCCTATAAAAATCAATGTAAACTAAGAGAACCCTGGGGCGTGAACAATTTTGGCCCAGGGAAATAATTTGAACAAACATGGTAGACATCCACTAGACAATGCTACATACCAAATATCTAAGCTTAAGGCATTGAGGTTTCCAGTAGGAAGATTTTTAAAGTTTTCCTTTTTTACATATTAAGGGCCCCCAGGGCGGGGCCAATTTTGACCCCAGGGCCAACTTTTATACAAAGTTGATAAAGGGTCTCTACAAAATACTCAGCACCAAATATCTTAGATCTAGTCCTATTAGTTTTGGAGAAAAATGATTTTTAATATTTTTCCTATATAACTGTATGTAAACCAAGAGAACCCTAGGGCGTGGCGGATTTTGGCCCAGGGAACATAATTTGAACAAATTTAGTAGACATCCATTAGACAATGATACTTTCCATATATCTAAGCTGTACGCATTGTGGTATGTGAGAAGATTTTTAAAGATTTCCTATATGTCTATGTAAAATGAAGTGACCCCTGGGGCGGGGCAAATTTTGACCCCAGGGAAATAATTTGAACAATCTTTGTAGAGTTCCACTAGAGGGTGCTAAATGCCAACTATCTAAGCTATTAGCCTTGTGGTTTCAGACAAGAAGATTTTTAAAGTTTTTCCTATATAAGTCTATGTAAAATGAAGTGATCCCTGGGGCGGGGTAAATTTTGACCTCAGGGAAATCATTTGAACAATCTTTGTAGAGTTCCACTAGAGGGTGCTAAATCCCAAATATCTTAGCTCTAGGCCTTGTGGTTTCAGACAAGATTTTTTAAGTTTTTCCTTTACAAGTCTATGTAAAATGAAGTGACCCTGGGGCGGGGCCAATTTTGACCCCAGGGAAATAATTTGAACAAACTTTGTGGAGTTTCACTAGATGGTGCTAAATGCCAAATATCTAAGCTCTAGGCCTTGTGGTTTTAGATAAGAAGATTTTTTAAGTTTTTCCTATATAAGTCTATGTAAAATGAAGTGACCACTGGGGCGGGGCCAATTTTTACCCCAGGGAAATAATTTGAACAATGTTTGTAGATTTCCACTAGAGGGTGCTAAATGCCAAATATCTAAGCTCTAGGCCTTGTGGTTTCAGACAAGAAGATTTTTAAAGTTTTTTCTACGTAAGTCTATGTAAAATGAAGTGACCCCTGGGGCGGGGCCAATTTTGACCCCAGGGAAATAATTTGAACAATCTTTGTAGAGTTCCACTAGAGGGTGCTAAATGCCAAATATCTAAGCTCTAGGCCTTGTGGTTTCAGACAAGAAGATTTTTTAAAGTTTTTTCTATATAAGTCTATGTAAAATGAAGTGACCCCTAGGGCGGGGCTAATTTTGACCCCAGGGAAATAATTTGAACAATCTTTGTAGAGTTCCACTAGAGGGTGCTAAATGCCAAATATCTAAGCTCTAGGCCTTGTGGTTTCAGACAAGAAGATTTTTAAAGTTTTTTCGATATAAATCTATGTAAAATGAAGTGACCCGTGGGGCGGGGCCAATTTTGACCCCAGGGAAATAATTTGAACAATCTTTGTAGAGTTCCATTAGAGGGTGCTAAATGCCAAATATCTAAGCTCTAGGCCTTGTGGTTTCAGACAAGAAGATTTTTAAAGTTTTTTCTATATAAGTCTATGTAAAATGAAGTGACCCCTAGGGCGGGGCTAATTTTGACCCCAGGGAAATAATTTGAACAATCTTTGTAGAGTTCCACTAGAGGGTGCTAAATGCCAAATATCTTAGCTCTAGGCCTTGTGGTTTCAGACAAGAAGATTTTTAAAGTTTTTTCGATATAAGTCTATGTAAAATGAAGTGACCCCAGTGAAGAGATGTCGTTTAAATTAAAAGTTTACGGACGGACGACGGATGGACGGACGCCGGACAAATTGCGATCAATAAAGCTCACCTTGTCACTACGTGACTATGTAGAGTTATTGGAATTGCACACTGCACTACCTACCAATGTGCTCATGTATGAAGTTTGAATAAAATCCCTCTAGTAGTTTTGGAGTTATGCTCTGGAAAAAATCTATCAAGCAAATGTTATAAAGGGGAATAACTCTAAAAAAAAAGGTTAGGTAGAGTTATTGCACTTTCACACTGCACTACCCACCAATGTGCTCTGTCAGTGTATGAAATTTGAATAAAATCCCTCAAGTAGTTTTGAAGTTATGCTCCGGACAAAATTTATCAAGTAAATATGATAAAGAGGAATAACTCTAAAAATAGGCAAGGTAGAGTTATTGGACTTGCACACTGCACTACCTACCAATGTGCTTTGTCAGTGTATGAAGTTTGAATAAAATCCCTCTAGTAGTTTTGAAGTTATGCTCCGGACAAAATTTATCAAGTGATTCTGATAAAGGGGAATAACTCTAAAAATAGGCAAGGTAGAGTTATTGTTCTTGCACACTGCACTACCTACCAATGTGCTCTGTCAGTGTATGAAGTTTGAATAAAATCCCTCAAGTAGTTTTGGAGTTATGCTCCGGACAAAATTGTTTCGGACGGACAGACGGACGAAGGGCATTTCTAATATCATCCTTGCCTCTGGCGGGGGGATAAAAAATTCAAATCAGTAGTAAAAATAAAATGTTTATACTCAAACAGTTCAATAATAAATAACTATGAAATGAAAAATCACATGAATTTGTAAGACCACAACTCCTAAACTAATTATTACATTAGTTTATTTTAATTTTTTTTAGTTTATTTCAATACATTATTTTGCTTATTTGCTTTTAGTAGTAAATCCCATGGCAGATCAAAAATAAAGCTACTTTGCAATGTTCAGTGTGAAATCATTCAGTTACGCCATTTCCCGAAAACTTATGATGTGTGCTAAGGTTGAAAATTGCATGAACAGGCTCAAATAATAATACATTGTATATGATGTACCTTTTCTACAGGAAGTTTGATGTCCTCCAATTTTCCCTTGATGAAAGTGATCTTATCTGATAACTTGTTCTCCCTAATGTAAGGAAACAAAATATGTTGTACAGTCTATAAATCCATTTATGATAAAGTATTTTGATTGTACTATTACATCATGATTATATTTCCAAAGGAACAAACTGAAATCCCTATATTAGCCAGGTGACACACTTGTATTATGGCTGAAAAAATTTGATTATTAAGAAAACAACAAAGCATAAAATCTTAACATAAATGGTAAAAAAATAAGCCTGCTTTAAACTATGGTAAACAACTAACATGAGGCAAAACACCTATTTTGAGTATATTGAGCAATTTGCTAGTAGATTTAATAGTTAAAGTTGAGTTGATCTACAGCAACAAAAGATGCAAGAATGGATAAACAGCTCTGAGAGGACACAAAACATCTACAGCACTGCATCCAAAACTTAGATTTTCATTTACCTGACAATGTCCATTGCTTGGTAAATAATCTCTGCCATATCTACAGCATAAACATGCTTTGCTCCAGCCTGTACAGCAAACATAGACAAGATTCCTGTGCCACACCCAACATCCAACACAATCTTGTCTTTGAACACATCTGGGTTTCTGTACATAAAGTCACGGTAAGTCTCTGTACGTACTGTGTCCTTAAACAAAATGGCAAATTACAGAACATTTTTACTCCTTATATACGCTCCAATGAACAGTTTCACAATCCTGTACGAGTTACTTACCTTTACTGGAAATCAGCAGTAAACGGGAAACTGAACGATCGGACTAGCACATAATGGATAACAGAATCCATTAAATTAGAGTCTGCGCTTGTCACCTCCAGTTAAAAATAAGTTACTTAAGATATCAAAATGTGACATTTTACCCTTCCCGTAAGCTATGGGGTCTTTTGTTCAAAGATCCATCTTCTGGAACAACTAATCCACTATTTAATCCTTTAGCTGTTTGCATGATCTATTTCATCAAATCCTGATATTTTTTTTCTTATTCAAAGAAATATATGAGTAAACACCTTGAGCATTTCTTCATGTATACTGAAGTGTCCATACGAACTGAAGTAAGGGTCTTCCTCTGCATTGTCTGGATTAGAGGAGTGACCTCCATCATCACCAGATTGTGACACGACACTAGTTGATTGTGACAGCATCAATTCTCTTGTCTTTTCTCTGTAAAATGAGATCTTCATCATACAGCGGAGTAATCTCGGAAACCATCAGTTAGCAAAAATGAACAGATCAAACTTTATACTGTTTTTAATAAAATATAAAAATTTAACTTCAATATTTATCTACACTCATTAGTAAAAATAACAAGAGCCAGTCGGAAACGACTGCACGCTCGACTATTCGAAGTCAGACATATTTAAGCACATTTAAAACTGGGCTTCATTTAAACTGGGGAGTGATTCAGGAGTTTATGAAACCCAACACACACACATGAACAAAAGTTTCTTAATCCAAGTTAGGAAATCAATAAATTACACTTAATTTATTATTGTAGTTTTTTTAGAGGGTTTACACAACCCAGTCCATACACCCCTGATCCCACACCCATCAACCCACTATCCCCGCCCACCTATAGTGATGTGGTGGGGTGTGGTGTAGTATAGTAAGGTATGGTATGCTGGTTGCTGTTGTTGGTGGTGTGGGTGTTGTTGCTGTTGTTGGTATTGTTGTTGGTGTTGGTAGTGATGGTGTTGTTGTTGTTGGTGTTGCAGTGTTGTTGTTGGTGTTGTTGCTGGTGGTGGTGGTGGTATTTGGTGGTGTGGTGGGGTGGTGGTGGTGGTGGTGTTGTTGGTGGTGGGGGTGGTGGTAGTGTGGTGTGGTGGTAGGGGGTGGTGGGGGGTAGTGGTGGTGGGGGGGGGGGGGGGGGTGGGGGGGGCGGTGGGGGGGGGGGGGTGGTGGTGGTGTGGTGTGGTGGTAGTGTGGTGGTGGTGTGGTGTGGTGGTGGTGGGGGGTGGTGGTGTGGTGTGGTGGTGGTGGTGGTGTGGTGGTGGTGGGGAGGTGGTGGTGGTGGTGTGGTGTGGTGGCAGTGGTGGTGTGGTGTGGTGGGGGGTGGTGGTGGTGGTGTGGTGTGGTGGTGGTGGTGTGTGGTGTGGTGTGGTGTGGTGTGGTGTGGTATGGTATGGTATGGTATGGTATGGTATGGTCTTAATTCTAATTTCTTAGCGAAAAAGGGCAAAAATTAAATAAAAAAAGCAAGGATGAGTTATGGGCCTTTGAAAATCAACCTGATGTATGATAAAATAAAGGTATACAAAGTTTTAAAGTTGTTGTTTTAATAGAATGAAAGATATGAGGTTTCACCACCTTGCACGCAAACTTTCACCTTAATTTCAGTCCAAAAAAGGGCAATAATTTGATATAAATCAAAGAAAAAGTTATGGTTCTTGGCATACATAGTCAGGGTCATGATAGTGAACAAGTTTCAAAGCTATAGTACAAGAAGAATGAAAGTAACTAGCTTGCAAGCAAACTTTAACCTGAAATTCTAAGTAAAAAAGGGCAATAATTTGATAAAAATCAAAGAAAGAGTTATGGTTCTTGGCATACATAGTCAGGGTCATGATGGTGAACAAGTGTCTTTAGTTTCAAAGCTATAGTACAAGAAGTATGAAAGTAACTAGCTTGCACGCAAACTTTAACCTGAAATTCTAAGTTGAAAAAGGGCCATAATTTGATTAAAAATTAAAGAAAGAGTTATGGTTCTTGGCATACATAGTCAGGGTCATGATGGTAAACAAGTGTTGAAAGTTTCAAAGCTATAGTACAAGAAGTATTAAAGAAACTAGCTTGCACGCAAACTTTAACCTAAAATTTTAAGTAAAAAAAAAGGGCCATAATTTGAACAAAATGGAAGTTAGAGTTATGGTTCTTGGCATACCCACTCAGGATATGATAATGAACAAGTGCTGAAAGTTTCAAAGCTGTAGTATAAGTAGTATGGAAGTTATGGGTTTGTACACTAGCTTGCACGCAAACTTTAACCTGAAATTCTAAGTCGAAAAAGGGCCATAATTTAATCAAAATGAAAGTTAGAGTTATGGTTCTTGGCATACACACTTGGGAGATGATGATGAACAAGTGTGCCAAGTTTCAAAGCTGTAGTATAAGTAGTATTGAAGTTATGTGTTTGTACAGTAGCTTGCATGCAAACTTTAACCTGAAATTCTAAGTAGAAAAAAGGGCCATAATTTGATGAAAATGAAAGTTAGAGTTATGGTTCTTGGCATACACACTCGGGAGATGATGATGAACAAGTGTGCCAAGTTTCAACGCTGTAGTATAAGTAGCATTGAAGTTATGAGTTTTTACAGTAGCTTGCACGCAAACTTTAACCTGAAATTCTAAGTCAAAAAAGAGCCATAATTTGATCAAAATGAAAGTTAGAGTTATGGTTCTTGGCATACACACTCGGGACATGATGATGAACAAGCGTGCCAAGTTTCAAAGCTGTAGTATAAGTAGTATTGAAGTTATGTGTTTGTACATTAGCTTGCACGCAAACTTTAACCTGAAATTCTAAGTCGAAAAAGGGCCATAATTTGATCAAAATGAAAGTTAGAGTTATGGTTCTTGGCATACACACTCGGGAGATGATGATGAACAAGTGTGCCAAGTTTCAAAGCTGTAGTATAAGTAGTATTGAATTTATGTGATTGTACAGTAGCTTGCATGCAAACTTTAACCTGAAATTCTAAGTTGAAAAAGGGCCATAATTTGATTAAAATGAAAGTTAGAGTTATGGTTCTTGGCATACATACTCGGGACATGATGATGAACAAGTGTGCCAAGTTTCAAAGCTGTAGCTATATTAGTTTTTAAGATATCAGTAGGTTGCATGCAAACTTTAACCAAAGCGGGACGCCGACGCCCAAGTGAGTACAATAGCTCGACATATTCTTCGAATAGTCGAGCTAAAAATGCTATAAACGTAATATTTCCTTTAAAGCCCTTCAAACTTTAAAGTTAGTGTAAGACTTTCCTTACTTCTTATCTAAACATAATTAAGCAACAGAATGATATTTCATTTTATTTTATTAGACCCTTTACTCCATTTACAGACAATCTAATGAATCATAAAGCAAACAGTGCAAATCCTGATCAGATGGCCAAGGATGTGCCAGCTGATTTGGATCTGAAATGTTCCCCATGGGATAACAGCCTTATCCCATTTAGTAAAGTGTTCAGTAAATTCTATAGTATTTGTTTCTAAAATAACCGGTTCAAATTACAATGATACTCGGAGCCCAAGGTTACAAAACTGAGATTGGAAACCAGTCTCAAATCTCAAGCATCTGATTGGGTGAAATGGCGACCAGTTGCCATTTCAGTCAATCAGATGCTTGAGATTTCAGACTGGTTTCCAATCTCAGTTTTACGAGGGCTGTCCGGAAAGTTCATATACTACTTTATTTTTTACACTAAACCAATACATACATAAAACAAATTTAGCCAGAAAATACATACATATCTAACAAACAAATTTACAAAAAAACTGTCAGGCTGTAATGAACATTAAAATAAAAACAGTCCTAACATCCAACATATATACATAATCACGGAGCACTTTTAAACGTCATCAACGTTAAATGAACGTCATGAAATCACTCCGTGAATATCGCCCACACGATTTTACTCATTTCTGATAACGGCTGACCCATTGCTGGTATACCCCTATGTACCATTCTCGATCAAAACCAGATATCGCCGATCTAACACCGACGCGAAGTTCTTCCAAATCTGCAAATCTTTTACCAGGCAATTCCGACTGTTCTAACGCGTTCTACGTAATTCGGCTCTGCTACTTTTGGTCGTCCGCTTCGTTTCTTATCTAACACATTTTCATTCCCGCTTCTAAATCTGCTGTGCCACTTAAACACAAGTTGCCTTGAACATTTACCGGTCGTATCTGTTTTTGAAATAAACTTCTACGTCTCAGTTGATGTCATATTAGCATGAAAACAAAACTTGATAATACTCCGTTGCTCCGTCCGTGAAATTGACGTCATTTTTTCGAAACAAATGTTAAGCGCCCCCAATGCGTCTAACGGTCGTTTACAACTTGTTTATTAACGTATGATGTTGTAATTTTCACCAAATGTCATGCAATGATATCAAATAACTTCGCGTAAGTAAAAACGCGTTAGGCATAAAACTTTTATTTTTATTAACTTTTGTTTTGTGTAGCTACTGTCATGAAATCAAAGTGCTCCGTGAACCGTCGGTCATGTTACCATGGCGATGGGCGTTTTGCAAATATTATTGTTATCATGTTTATAAATTTAGAAATATGTAGCCAATACAAACTTAAGCAAAATACCAAAACAGCTTATTGATATGACTGCTAATAATTATTCTGTAGCCTTGTCTACGAACTTTCCGGACAGCCCTCGTATAACCTTCAGCCCAGATAAATGAAATTCAATTCTTGTAATTACAACTTTCAACAAACTGTTTCTGTATTTCTCATTTATTGATTTAGCAGATGTGATTTGTTCATAGTATTATGACCATCTGAATACAGAGCTGCTTCACTGAGAAATGAAGCACAGTCACATGACCCTAATAAGCCAATCAGATATGTGCTGTTCTAGAAAATGTTACAAGGTTGTAATTATTATTTCTATTACTATCATACTTGATAGAGTCCATGTCAAGAAGAGCTCTCTCTAGATTCTCCTCACATTGTCGCAGTCTCTCCTCTGACCTCTGTAACCGTAGCAACAAGGCTTCGTGCTCTGATGTTGTCATAGTAACAAGGTCGCCTGAAGGTCCGTTTTCTTTGCTTGCTGGCCCATTGCTTGTTGAGGCTACTTGAGATGTGTTATCAGTTTCACAGTTAGCTTCAATATCTTCAATGTCTGTTGAGATACACAAATTATTTCCAACATCAGTAGTTGCTACATGTATTTTATTAACTATATGTGTTATGATCTAAGATGTTAAAACATACATATTAACTCACTAGAATTAAATGATTCAATAAATAAAAAATATCATACAAAAGATTGACGATGCAATACATCATTTCAGTCTTCAAACAATGTATTGAAGATAAGACAATCAAGCCTGTATACTTGGAGGCATTTTTAGTTTAAAGTTAGCAGTCATAACAATGGATACTTCGATTTCACAAAGAACAATAATCCAGTTTAAGCCAAAAAAGAGAACAAATAACACTTAACAGCTGGCTAATAAAACAATATTTTACAAATACCAGTATACATAAAGTATTGAAATATGAAAAATGTTGAATTTTTATTTCAAAATATCTAAATTAAGTAAGGATATATCTCCTTGCAGTAACAAAAACAATATTTATTTGCCAAAATAGTTAACTTCACAGTTTGCTATACAAAATAAGGAAATGTATGATTAAAATATATAATGAAGTCACATTTATTTTACAGTAAATTACAGTAAACATAAAGTATCATTATAATGTGACAATTCAAAATCCCAAAACAAGAAAAGCATTTGCTGTTTACCATATTGCAGCATTGGATCTTCCGGGTTTACTGGTTGCATGAAATCATCTGATTCCCAGGGAGGCTTGTCTCTGTTTTGTGGACATAAAATCAGATCTGTTGTTGGCCGCTGCAAAAACAATAAGATATAATTATAATACTTTTCGTTAATTGTTTGTGGTGTCCATTTTGAAATTTACAATTTATATTACCCATGTTCTTTTTTTTCTCTCTACTTATTGGCTGTGTAGGGAGACTGTGTTTTCTGAATAAGGCCATTCCTAATATGCATATTTTACTTTTTTTAGCAATTCATTATGAAGTTGGTGTCACTTATATTTTCAAGATGCCAAATAATCAAGTAATGTAAAATATCTTCAAATCTGTAAATACTGTGAACCCAGCTAGCATCTATAACTGATATTAGACTTAACTTGCATCAGGATTCACATTCAGAAATATCTCGTGTCCTGGCTGAAAGGCAGTTCGCCCAAACCAGATGGTAAACATAAGCTGTCGGACTCGGCGAAAAAATGTAGGAATTTTTGCTTAGAAAATTTTATGCAACTGTGAACTTCAGCTGCACATTGAATCATCAAGAAAGCGTTGCGGTAGTTTTTTTACCTTCCCCCCCCCCACCCACCCAAACAAAAATAATATCTAGATGTTATGTGTTTGATTTTTGCTGGGTTCCGTCAATATCAAATGTAGATTTTTTACTAGTTTGATAATACGTGTGTTGAATATGTAGTAATAATAGTGTTTGTGTGTATTTTCAGCTGACCAACTGGATGCTATCAAGAGGTCTAACCTTAGTGCTGAAAAACCTATGCTTGAACAATGTTACTACATTTAGTTAATGTTGTTGATTCATAAAATAAAGTTTCAGTATGTAGTTGTTGTTCTTGTTTGATACAAAACTTAATAGATGTAAAAGCATGGTACACATCATTTGTCACCGAAGTCTCCCACTTCTCCCTGAAGTCTCCTCACTTCTCTGAGCTGAGGGAGAAGTCACTTCTCCCTAAGATTTCAATGTAGCGAGAGCCCTGAGGATTACATGATATAATTTCATCAAATGGATTAGTCATGTGCATAACCTGGAAATATGGTATCAATTAACCCCTAAATCATGTGACTTCATGCTTCACACCAAGCACACTCAAATTTGTTTCTTAAGCAGTATTAATTATTAAAATTCCTGACTGATTAAACGTTAAAACATATTTAAGTTAGAATAGAACATACATTGTATTACCTTACTTCTAATGAAGTTGATCATCTTTATGTACCCAAAACAATCTAACTTCCACATATGACAGACACGGTTAATCTGAAATCCATGATCAGCACTACAATGGGCGAACACTGCATCGGGAGATTCAAACGTGGTATCACAGAACAGACACTGCGCTGGCTCTGTCCTCTCATCATCAATCTCTGCCCAGGCATCATCATCTCCATCATCATCACATTCATCATCATAATCCTCATCCTCTACCATTGCGTGTGCTTGATGAGACATTTCTGTTTTAAAAGAAAAATAATCATATTTTCTATTATTTCCATTAATGTATAAGACTGGTTCATTTAAACCTCTACACTAATTAAGTATAGAGAAATCGACTTTTTTGAAAACGGATAATTTGCGTTCTGAGTTATTGTGTAGTTAATTTTACCAGCGGCCTCGATAGCTCATTTGGTAGAATGTTGGCAATATAAGCTGGAGGTCCAAGGTTTGAATCCTGGTAAAGGCTACTCTCTCTAACCAAAATCTGCCACATTGGTGTCCTGGACTGGGAGATTACACATGGAGCTCCTTAGGGCAAAGCATGTGGCTAGGGTATTTGACCCGAACCTTGGCAGACCCTTGTGGACATTTACCAAGTCAATTGGAAATGTCTCATATAGGTGGGAAAGAATGTAGTAGATTTCATACTAGCGGCCGTGGGCTTGGTAACTCAATTGGTAGATCATTGTCATGGTTACGGTGAGCCGGACGTCCAAGGTTCGAAGCCTATTGGAGGCTACTCTTTCCAACCCGAATTTGCCACAATTTTGTTTTAATTGTGATACAGATCGCCCATTCATTAACTGATATTGACCAATCTTGGCTCTAGAGCTCTAAAGCCTATATAGCTTTACTGATGTAAGGGACAAGGAATTGACCCCTAACACTTACAGGTGTCTGTGGTCTGGATCTAACAAACTGAACAATTTATCTGCTACCTTTTTGCCAAAGAACAGGCTGTATGAATTCATTACATAAAGTTAATTGTTTTTTATTTGACACTTACTGATTGTCTGATATGTTGGCAAATTCTTCCTAAATACACGTGAGTTTGTTTACGGAAGTGAGCATTTTTCACGCTGAAATATTTCGCACGGAGCTCAATCATGCGCCCAAGCATTCAGTAAAACTGATGAATCTGAAAGTCGAAAGCATGATTTTCCAGCAGTTTAAGAGAATTCTTTGCAACATTCACCAATCAAAAGAATTCTTAAATGGTAAACATGTTAAAGTAATACACTTTTGTTAGATGAAACATATGTTGCATGTCATTGTGGCAGATTTGGGTTTAAAAGACTATCCTCGACCAGGATTCCAACCTCGGACCTCCGGCTTACCGTGCCGTCGCTCTGCCAATTGATTTACCGAGGGCGCTGGTACGAAATATACTACATTACATTTCCTTCCCACTTATACGAGACATTTTCAATTTACTTAGAAATGTCTGCAAGTTTCTGCCTAGGTTTGGTCGAATACCCCAGCCAAACATGCATTGCCCAAAAGAGCTCCAAGGATAATTGCACTGCCAACAACGCCACTGTGGAAGATTTGGGTTAGAAAGAGAAACCTTGACCAGGATGCAAACCTCGGACCTCCAGCTTACTGTGCAGTCGCTCTACCAATTGAGTTACCTAGGCCACTGGCACAAAATCTACTAGTACTACATCATCATGAGTTCCACTAGTTTCTGAACATCAGTCTCTTGAAGTGTGTAGTGATGGCAGCATAGTTTCTAACAGCAGCCTCGCTGGTGGGCCATCTTTTCAGCGGCTTAATTAAAGTGTAAAAACTGCCCATACTAATTAAGCACAGATGCTCGGTCATTGTCTGGATGGGTGTCACGCTAAGTGTCTGTTGGTTCGCCCCGAGCTGTGAATTACTTTACTGGTGTCAGGAGCGATCGACAAGCCCATGTGATTGTTTCGGAGTGGGTTCAGGCTAGAAACTGCAGTCACTGGGTCTGTGCAGTTGATACCTAGCAGACATGGTGCAAATTTGCCCCATGTCTGAAAGATAAAAGAGATTGTAGTGACGGCAGCCTAAGGTCACTTCCAATAGCCTCACTGTAGGGCTAGCTTTTCAGTAACGTGAATAGAGTAACACAACTATCCAAACTACTTAAGCAATGGTTTGCTCAATCAGTGGGTGTCTCACTGGGGGTGGTAGGTTCGCCCCCAACTGGGAATTACTTAAAGTGTAATTTTTGCCATTTTTAGGGGATTCTACCAACTAATGGCCAAGTACCCCTAATTTGACGAAAAATGACCCTTTATTCAATATATGGGTAAAATGAGATTGTAAGAGTTAAAGGGTCATCTCATCTCAAATGGAACCTCTGCATGATGGATTTTAATATTCTAGGTGATACCAACTTCCATGGTTCTTCCATCAGTAATAGACTGTTTTGTTTGAATAAGTCATTGTTTAAACAAGAGAGAGCAGACCTGCCAACACTCCAGAAATTTATGGGAGTCTCCCTGATCCTAATTTATGTTAAGTTATTCAAACTCCTGCACATTATTTACATGAGTTCCACTTGAATAACTTTTAGCCATCATGAGTTTTTCCCTCATTGTTTCAGGTGTGCAGACATTGGCCCCAGCTGCTAGCTTGACCGGACACTTAACATGTCAAACAGCTGTAGCAGTTGGCCAGTACACTTCCCAAAGATGCCTCAACACAACTTGTAAACGCTTACTTGTACCGCAAGCCATAACTGTTCAACACAAATGTCATATCAGAAAAGTCTATCCTGACCCTTTTGAAAGAGATCCAGAATATTATTTATTGTAAGTAGACCTGGCTTGAAGGTTATAAAGCTGAGATTGGATGCTTGAGATTTGAGAATGGTTTCCATGCTCAGTTTTATAACCTTGGGCACAGTACTCAGCAAAACAAGAAACCTGGCACTTTATCACTTTGAAAATTAAAATAATACAAACAATTGTAAAAGTTACACAAGCATACACAAGCATACTGTTGTTCGGTTTACCTGACTCAAATCTAAACAGAACTAATCAGAAATTGTATTTGCCATACAGATATAAAATTAATCGACATTTTTTAGCTCACCTGTCACATAGTGACAGGGTGAGCTTTTGTGATCACCCTTCGTCCGTCGTCCGTCCGTCGTCCGTTCACAATTGTTGTCCGCACTCTAGCGGTCATAATTTTTATCCGATCTTCTTCAAACTTGGTCAGAATGTTTATCTCATTGATATCTAGATCAAGTTCGAAACTGGGTCATGTGACCTTAAAATCTAGGTCACTAGGTCAAATTACAGAAAAATCTTGTCCGCACTCTAGCAGTCTCAATTTTGGTGTGATCTTCTTTAAACTTGGTCAGAATGTTTATCTCAATGATATCTAGATCGATTTCGTACCTGGATTATGTGACCCTTAAAACTAGGTCAGTAGGTCAGTTTAAAGAAAAAGCTTGTCTGCACTGTAGAGGTCTTATTTTTGGTCCGATCTTTCTGAAACTTTGTCAGAATGTTTATCTCATTGATATCTAGGTCAAGTTTGAAACTGGATCATGTGACCTTGAAATCTAGGTCACTAGGTCAAATTATATAAAAATCTTGTCTGCACTCTAGTGGTCTTCATTTTGGTGCAATCTTCTTTAAACTTGGTCAGAATTTTTATCTCAATGATGTCTCGATCAAGTTCGTAACTGGGTCATGTGACCCTTAAAACTAGGTCAGTAGGTCAAATTAAGGAAAAAGCTTGTCTGCACTCTAGAGGTCTTAATTTTGGTTGGATCTTCTTCAAGCTTGGTCAGAAAGTATATTTCGATGATATCTAGGTCAAGTTTGAAACTGGGTTATGTGACCTTGAAATCTAGGTCACTAGGTCAAATTATATCAAAATCTTGTCTGCACTCTAGCGGTCTTAATTTTGGTCCGATCTTCTTCAAACTTGGTCAGAATGTTTATCTCAATGATATCTAGGTGAAGTTTGACAGGTGAGCGATTTAGGGCCAATTTGCCCTCTTGTTCTTAGTATCTATGTATCCTTTGCCCCCATTCTGTTAACTTTTTTTTTTGGGGGGGGGCGGCCTGTTTGGAGAATACGGGGTCCGTCTTCCAAGCACCTGTGAGTGTGAGCACTGAAGTAGACCTGTTCTTTATGCTACAATATCCATGATTCATAACCATGATTCATAACCATGTGACTTTAGTTTTAAAATGAAAAACACAATTGACATGATCTGTGGTTGCCACAATACACAAATGAATATGCGACAAGTTATTATCTGTTATTAAACTTTAATTGTGGCACAAGGTTCTGGGATTTTTCACCTGATTGTTATGTCTACAGTTTGCGGTTTCATTATATTAATAAAAGTTTTGAATTGAGTTAGTCAGATCTAGTCTTTTTAATTTTTGTGCTTTTCTGTAAATTATGTACATAAAAAACCCAGTTCTTTGCAAATCTTCAGTTGTATCAGGTGCTCATAATTGAAAAAAGTTTTTTGTCATGCTGAACATGTTATTCACTATGCATCAGTTTCTAACTTTTAAAAGTTAGTCTGAACTATAATTGTCAGCCACTTGTAATTAGATCATAATATAAATTGTAGAAGTTTTCATAAAATGTGTTTTAATAAAACTTTGCAGCTTTATTTTGACTATCAATATTTAATGACATGGTTGTTTCAGACCAGAAGAAAAAGAGACCAGCTTAGATTTACATCATGTACCAACTCTAGGAAACCATGGACCAGGTAGTCTTTAACAGACTTACAACTGTTCATTGAAACATAGCTTACTGATAATTAGCTCAAAGACTCCAAATCATTTATTGTAAGCTTGCTTTGATTTTTACAGGCTGTCCCGACTTCAGTAGCTTAGTTGTAAAATATTTTAGAATCCTTTTATAAGTGCTATTAATGTATCATTTGCGGGATTTGGCATTGGCACAGTTGGTTGCATGGTCTGATTTTTGTGGCTAGGCATTGTGGCCATAGCAAAGCTGGTGTTATTTCCAATTGGAGCCTGTATCAGTTTATTTATAATTTACACTATTTGTGTAATGTGGTTACAGTAGAAAAGTCTCCTTATTCAATTTAGTCAGTACATGTTTTGTCAACTTGATAAATCAGTGACTGGTTTCAGTGGCAGTGGCTCAGATGGTCCATTTATGTGTCTAGATGCTGCAGCCATAAAATTAATCGTTTGGTTCTCAGTCTGAACCTGTATCACTCAGTGTAATTTAAGCTTGATCAGTTTTTCAGAAACTCATAAAAGCTCAGTAACTGATTGTGATTGACATTACAAAAACACCAGTGAGATTCACTATCAAAGAATTGCTTTTCAACAAAGAATTTTTCAAAACTTCAAATGGTAACATGAATTTCGTGCCAAGTTCTTGTGAAGACCGCAAGCAGAAAATATACATGGTCTTGTCTTCACATGTCTGTTTGGGAGAACAGTGTAGATCAGTCGGCACATCTGTGTGTTTTGATCGGAATCTGCACTGTTTGCTTTTAGACCCATTAGGTTATTTCTGACCAAGATGTGACCAGTGTAAATCCAGATCAGATGTGCCAGCTGATCTGGATCTACACTGGTTGCTCATGCATTAAAATACGTATATATTTAGTAAATGGGTTAACTTGGCATGTGCTGCTTAGAGTCAGATTTGATTATTCATTAAAAAAATACATTTCAGAATTGGTGGCTAAAATGGATGAAGCAGTAAAGGGAGACAATTTAGGGCGACTGTTTGCTGTTCTTCACATTGGAGGTGAACAGAGAAAAGTTACCACAGAAGACATTATTATTGTTAATGGATTTTTCCCTCCACAAATTGGTGATAAAATACGTTTAGAAAAGGTAAAAATGTAGGTTGCAAATTGCATTTAGGAGTAACAATGTTTAAATAAAGCGTTATAGTTTTTCGAACAATTGAAAGGATAAGAACTGTTACTTGACTCACATTTCAAGCATGGACCTCTCAAAAGTCTAACCTCATGTTAATAAATTCTTTCATTAACAGTCATTCAATTAAATGTATTGTAAGATTACTCCCTTAATCAGACAGTTTTAACAAGTTCATTGTTAAATGGGACCATTTAAAGATCTGCTAGTGGACTAGACATACAAGATGGGTTGTATTATGTGATCATGTCTTGCAGGAAGGTACAGGGTGTCCTGAATGTAGTATTACCCAATCATTATGAAACTTTTATCATGTGTATATGGTCATAATGTCAAAGCAGCAAGACAGAACCAATACACTGCCAAGAAATCTTGTGACCAGATATTGTAGATGACATATACAACCTTATATAACCTTGTATAAAACCTTATTTTATTTGCATAGGTGATGCTGGTAGGTGGCAAAGATTTTACCTTGTTTGGAAGACCCCTCCTTAGGTAAGTATACATTGAATTTTGAATTGGAATATTTGTTTAAAAAAAAAATTATTATGCCCTCACCAAGCGGGAGGCATATAGAGTTACACTTGTCAGTACGTCTGTCCGTCCCCCAAAACTTGTGGCATTGACTGAGTACTCATTAACTATCGGGCGGATTTCTTTCAAACTTGCACAGATGATCAAGCAGGATATGTTGATGATGGTAAAGAGAAGTTTTTTTCCTGCGATCATTTTTACTAGTTACAAATGGTTTTGTAGCAGTGGGGGCATCAGTGTCCGAGAACAAATTCTAGTTAAAACAATTTTTTTTAACATTTGACACAAACAGTGGCATTATTTTCTTGCCATAAAACAAGACATTTTAACAGGGAATTTAACAAATCAAGTGTGTCAGTACTGAAAGCAAAATATCGTAGAGTTTATATTATCATCTGTTGATTGTTTTTCAGTCGTGATTTAGTGGAGGTGAAAGCCACAGTGATTGAGAAGACAGTGTCACATGTCAAACTTCATTGGACACAGCTCAAGCGATACAGGAGGCTCAAGTGTAAGCTAACTCCTCTATCTTGTCAATGATATCAAAGTGTATGGCCATTTCAATCTTCAAGAACAGAAATAATCATTTCAATAGTGCATTTATGGGCTGTAAGACCTGTAATAATTAGTTTTAATATCAACAAAATGTGTCGTAAGAAAAACAGATTTGTTCATTAATGTTTTATATTTAAAGTATGGAATAATGTCGAAAGTATAGCATGTTAAACAAATTATTAACCCTTGTTAAATACGCAGTTTAACCCTTTCCTCCATATATATAAATTTTTAAGCATGTACGACCAGAGTAGATCCAGATCACCCTGCCATCTGATCAGGATCTGCACTATTAGCATTTATGTCAGAAATAACCTAATGAATAAAAAAGCGAACACTGCAGATCCTGATCAAAAGGAACAGAAGTGCCGGCTGATCTGCATCTACACTGTTCGCCCACGCAATAATGGTGTGTCTATGGAGGAAAGGGTTTACATGTGTGCAACCAGTGTAAATCCAGATCAGCCGGCTCCTTCCTGCCAATTGATCTGGATCGGTGATGTCTGACTTTGGTAAGAAATAACCTAATAAATCAATAGTGAATAATGTAGAATCTGACAGCTGATCTGGATCTACACTGTTCACCGTGTGATACAGATGTATCCATGGAGTAAAGAGTTAAGAAAAACTCAAATTTACATGCTCAGCTCTCAGGACTGTAAGAAAGCTAATTGGTGAGCATTGTTAGATTCTCCCACCGTTTTGCTTAATGAAATTTGTTATAACGGATATGCCCATCTTCAAATTTGCGTTAATCCATTTATTATTCCTAGTTATGTTATATAGGAATTTATTGACTGAAAACATCAAACACTATTGGCCCTGGTCTACATTGGGAACATATTGTGATATTTGTGTTAATGTAAATTGCAAATTCTTAATGCTATTTTTAACAGTGTTAATTTAAATTAATTTCTGTTTAAAAAATTCATGTTTAGTCCTATTTTTTTGCATTTTGTGAAGTCAAAGATAGTTATGAAGCCAAGCTCATGCTTATAATATAGAACATGTTGTTGTACACCTTGACCAGATACGTCTGTATTTTATTACCTTTAACCCTTTCCTTCATATATGCGCATTTTTACGCATGTGCGCCCAGTGTAGATCTAGATCAGCCGGCACATATGTGCCTTCTGATCAGGATCTGCACTGGTTGCATTCTGGTCAGAAATAACCTAACAAATCAAAAAGCGAACAGTTTAGATCCTGATCAGACGTGTGTCTATGGAGGAAAGGGTTAAATGCCAAATAAATTCATGATAAATTTCAAGTTTGTTTGGTCCTAGCAGACAATAGACCAGTCTTAATATTGTCTCATGAATATTAAGTGATTTTCCAGAACGAGGCTGAGTGAGCAAGCAGATTGTTTACATGACAAGCTATGGCATCCTATAGATATCAAAATTTATCATTAATACCAGATATTTCATTTTCTTTTGTTAAAAGTTACATAAAAAGTACCTCAAGATCATCGGCAAGAAATCTCTAGACAGAGGTTTGAAATATTTTTGTGAAAACTACATAAATAGCTTATCAGGAAAATGCTTTTCCCAAGTCATTCATATTATTAGCTCATATGTTTCGTACAATATAAGTTCACAACCTTTTGCATCTGTAACCTGCTTTGGATTCCTAAGGCTATATACAAATATTTTCACTTGTTTCTTTCAATTTTCCAACACTAGTTCCTACGAGGATCTTATACTAAGTCAATACAATAAACAAATAATTTGATAATCTTGATCCCTTAGAGTTTATCTCATGGATTGAACCTTTCTCATCAGGGGTTCAATAAATAACTTGACCTGGAAGAAAGTTTCTACAAGAAACAGTTTGTACCATAGTTATTCTAATTTCAATTCAAGTATGAGGGTAATCCAGTTGTGCAAGGAGTGCTATTACTCACAGAAAAGATAATTATGAAACATCAAACAACGGGTCGGTAATTAACTGTTAGTACCCACTCAGTCTACATTAATATCAACTCCACAAGAAGTGAAATCTACATATTTCAAACCTACACGTGGAGATGGTGTAGACTGGAAGGCCTTTATTGCGGAGTGTCAAGTGACAAATGAAGCAATGCGTCATATATTAGCATCTGAGCCAATAACAGCATCAGAATATGCAAAGTACTTAAACCAAGAAGTTAACTCATATGCTTGTGGAGTCCTTTAAAACAAATTAAGTCATCATCTCTGAAATGATTTAAACAATTACTACAGTTGAAGCAGTTATGGATAAAAATGTTTTAGTTGAAGATTTACGGTAAAGATCATATAAATGACATTATATAAGTTTGTATTAAAAGCTGATTGAATATAAAATCATGGAAATATCAGACCAAGAACAAACAATAATCTTTAGTTTAACTTAAGTTTATATTATAGTGTGGTAAATAATCAATGTTATATTTTTATTTGATATGATCTCATAGATTATACATGTTAATCTCACATGAAAATGGACCCTGATCTCTCATTATTTTCACTTTTCATTCTTTTCTTAAGTTTTAATATTTTGGAAATTTATGAAAACTTATTTTGTCAGTGAATCTATCATCTGATACACATAGAAATACAACAATGTCTAGCACTACTCCTTGATGTGGCCATATTGCTGGTCAGTTTGTTTGCTCACTCAGCCTCGTTCTGATAATGGAATCTCAGGTATGCATACAATTTGAGAGGGCTCTATTGCTTGATTATGTGTTGCCAAATTAATACAGAATTTGGGCATTGTTTCTTGTATTTTTCAGTACATCAGCATCCTCAAACAGTGCTTGTGATCAACAGTATAGAAGTGGACCCGTCTGCTCTGTCCAAGTGACAAGCAAACCAGTCTGGATGTGTAATGTTAAGACTTGGTGTGGTCAGTGTATGTGAATAGACTGGAACAATGTCAGCGAAAAACATCTCTATAACACAGATATTTACAAAATAAAGTTGGAATACAAGTGTTAAAAACTACATGCTGAATAGAGTATTGAATGTGGCTGGCAGTACCTTTAGGACATATTTCAGGAATACAAGTGTTAAAACTACACAATGAATAGAGTATTGAATGTGGCTGGCAGTACTTTAAGGACATATTTCAATCATGTTCCACTTTTTTCATATAAATATATATTTTTTAAACTGAAAGAATGGATTGCATGAAGTAAAAATAAAAAAGAATATAGTACAAAAACAATCCTTTATTTACACTTCTGTGGTTGTCAAATTTATAATAAAACAAAAAATTGAGGAACGGACCAGAAATACACAACGAAAAGAAATTAAGGTAGGAAAAAACAGCACATCAACCCAACTAAAAACTAAATGCATTTGTAACAGAGGAAAAGAATATGTTTCAACATTTCATACATATATAAACTGTACAGTTCAATTTTGCTTAACACGTAAAGGCACTGACAGATTCAAAATGTATACAAATAATGTACATGTATTAAAGGTGGACAACCAGAGCTTGATGGTAAATTGTCAAAACTAGTATTGCTTTCAAAGGATTCTTTAGTTTCTTTCACATATTTGACTACATGTATAAATCTGTGTAAATGTATGAAACAGGAACCACAACAATAACATTGTGTTATCACTTATATAGCCCTTTGAAGTTTGTTGAACAGAATACTATAATGTTGTTAAACAAGTGAATTCATATTGGCCTTGTTATTGGGCCGAGGTTATTCATAATATGAATGTGACTGCCTGAGGCCCAATAACATGGCCAATATGAAGGCTAAACTGGGCCAATATGGGAATAGCTGGGCCAATATGAGATAGTTAATTAATAAATATAAAATATTTGTGTAAATATTTAGGTGGTTCAACCCGGGGCTAGGCGGCGTAAAAAGTAATGTGGACTTGCATTACTGCTCATGAACAGGCTCAATCAAATTGTGCCTGCAATATTTTGATATTTGTCATGTTCAGTGGCTTTCAAAGTTCCATTTTCATCTACTTAATAGGTTTATAGCAAAATTTTATATTTATGTACATTCACACTTGGTTTTGCATTCTTATATGCATATTAGGATATCTTACTGAATACATTGGTTAATAGATGACATCCGTTTTACACAATATGTAGAGTTCTATCCATTTAAGACATTAAAGACAATGGAAAGGCTGGTTATCCCTTTAAACAACAAATGTGCCCTTACAGAAGTTTATATAAATAAAATAAGGACTTACTGACTAAACATTCTTTTGCCAGTGAAATAAAGTGAGATCTATGTATCACAGATATTCTATCTATACAATATATTTACATCCAAATATCTCAATATTTACAAACAAAATTCAACTTAGGCCAACAAGTTAAGATCAGAGAAAAACAAAATGCCACATTTTTGCCATTTTGGGTTAATTATTTGTTTATTCATTTTAGCAAGTTAAAGCTGCATCAAGTAAGTTCATGGTCATGTTAGTAATATATTGCAGACAGTGTGAAATACTGATTCTGGTATGGCACAGCTCATGGCTCATTAGTAAGTTTGAGGTTAGCAATGATAACATTTGCATAAGACCAAACAAGTACAACTGGTGAATTTGTCCATTGACAATGGCATTAGTCCTTATCTCAACAGAAAAACTGGATGAGAAAAACTAAAGATTTATCCCAAAACATAGTAATAATTATTACTAGCAAATGTTTGCAGATACTTTTACAGTTACTGAAGATGAGGAATAAAACAAAAGATTTGCATTCACTAATTAACAATGAGATTCCTTGATTAATCTGTAGGATTAACAATTTAACAATCTGACCACCCCTTAGAAAGAGGACTGTTTAATCACACAGATACAAATAGTTGGCAACCTGCAGTGGTAAAAATCAGTTAGTGGGTTTTGATCTGTGTGGGATGAAATTTTGACCACATTTTTCTTTAACACAAAAAATAATCCTAAGTGCACAAAAGTGATTCCATAGCATGTCTAGTTAGGCCTTCACAAACATGTATACATCTACATAAACTATCTAGAAAAGAGCATGAAAACAAGTTCAAATGAAATTTATGTAAAGAATACAATGTAGGTCATTGAAAAGAGGTATACTAAATAAATATTTGGCACATCGAAACAAAATATCGTCACTAATAAATAATATGAAGGAATGACTATGAAGATAAATACCCTTATGTATGACATTCTATGATGGATCATGACTGTTGAATTATGTAACAAATGTCATAAAGCTTTTGCAGTTTTTTTAACATTATGTTGTAAGTGACATCAAACAATCAAATAGCTTCTAAGCTAACAAAACTTTTATTCTTATTATCAGAAAAATGCTTTTGCTTTTGTCATTGGGAAATACAAAAAGAAAACTAAAATTATTTAATCCCAGTGCATACGTCAATTTACATTAGATCCATTAAAATCAGTTTTTTTTGCTATCTACGTCCATCAAGTTCAGATCCTAGCTGCCTTATACAAGTCTTGTCAAGATCAGATCATTTCTACCTTGCACAAGCTCCAAATTCTAGCTGCCTTTAATATACACATCTAATCAAGATCAGATCATTAAATTTCAGATTCAACATATATGCTTACAGTTTATAGTTAAATGTTTCAACTCGTACAGTAAAACCCATCATTATGACCACAACCAAAATAATACACGTACCACTATTTCAACTTCCCTTTTTACAGTTTTGCTCTATTTTTCACCCCAAAATTATGACCACCCTTCTATAATGACCTCTTTGGTCCTGTCCCTGACATGGTCTTAATATCAGGGTTGATACTGCTTTAAACCTTTCCTCCACAGATACACCTTTATTGCATGGGCGAACAGTTTAGATCCAGATCAGCTGGCACATTAAATTTTGTGCCATCAGATCAGGATCTAAACTGCTTTTTGATTCATTTGGTAATTTCTGACCAAAATGCGACCAGTGCAGATCCTGATCAAGCGGCACATATGTGCCGGCTAATTTGGATCTACACTGGTCGCACATGCGTAAAAACATGTATATATTATGGAGGAAAGGGTTAATCACACGGGCAATCTGCAGATTCAGATCCACCTGCACATCCATGTGAGTTTGATCAGCATCTATAGTGCTCCCTTTTCAGTATGAAATAACCTAAAACAATTTATCTGACAGTGAATACTGTAGCTCCTGGATTACATTGTTGCCATAAGATGTTAAGACAAATCCATTCAGTAAAGAATGAGAAATGTTTGCCTGTAGTCATGAAATAACTTAGTCCATAAATCTAGGTAGCATAGATGAGCTGATGTTCTATAATGAGGTTTCTCCTTAAGTCCCGCTACTGTGTAGCACAGTTGAGATTATCTCCCATGTCTTTGGCATATTTGTTGCACATCATGTTCCTGATTTTCTCAACTTCTGCTCGCAGTTCCTTCAGCTTAGCAAACCAATTTTTCAATGACTGCTCATCGGTGAACCCTCCTATTGCCCCTTCTTCATCCAGGGAGGCTGAAATATAATAATAATCAGTATAAAAACACACATATTGCTGGTACTAAGATCTAAATGCTCCAATATCACAGACACCTGGGTAGCAATCCTAAGTAGTGTCTTGATATAAGCTACCCACAAACCAAGTTTGGTGTCAAAAGGCCAAAGCATACTCAAGTTATTTAGCAGAAACTGAATTTCTATTTTTAGCAACAGTGACCTTGAGCTTTATCACAGACACCGGGGTAGCAATCTCAAGCTGCATCTTGATATAAGATACCAACACTAAGTTTGGCATCAATATACCAAAGCAAACTCAAGTATTGAGTGGAAACTGAATTTCTATTTTTAGCAACAGTGACCTTGATCACAGACACCTGGGTGGCATTCCCAAGTTGCCTTTTGATAGCAGCTACTCATATACCAAGTTTGGCATCAATAGGTAAAAGCAAACTCAAGTTATTGAGGGTAAGCTGAATTTCTATTTTTTAGCAACAGTGACCTTGACCTTTATCACCGACAACTGGGTAGGAATCCCAAGCAGCCTCTTGATATAAGCTACCCACAAACCAAGCTAAGCGCCAACAGGCAATTTGGCATCAACAGATAACATTCACAAAATGCTTAACAAAAAATCTAAGTCAAAAAGGAGCATAACTTTGGCAAAACACAGCCAGGGGTTATGAAACTTGACCTGATAATTGGTACTGTGGTGTCAAAAAATTATGTTAAGTTTCAAAGCTATACCTTGAATGGTAACTGAGAAAAAGACAACTTTCAAAAAAACTTAACAAAATTTTTAAGGTAAAAAAGGGGCATAAGTTTGTCATTATAAAGTCAGGGATTATGGAACTTCTCCTGATAATTGGTATTGAGATGTCAGACAACTATGTTAATTTTCAAAGTTGTATCTTAAACGGTTACTGAGAAAAACACAACTTTCACAAAAAACTTAACAAATTTTCTAAGTGAAAAAGGGGCATAACTTTGTCATAATACAGTCAGGGATTATGAAACTTGTCCTGATAATAAGTATTGTGATGTCAGACAACTATGTTAAGTTTCAAAGTTGTACCTTTAATGGTTACTGAGAAAAATGCAACTTTCACAAAAAACTTAACAAAATGTTGACGCCCGCCCGCCCGCCCACCTGCTCAACGACATACCCCAATCTAATAATAACCAGGATTTTTCTAAAGAAAACCTGGTTAATAATGATTATCACCCGAATAAGATGTTATAAAGCTGCACAGTGCTTCACAGTGTTTGTGTTCACCAACCTCTAGAGCCTAGCAGTAAGGAGATATTGGGATCTTTGCCATCGGCTTGCTGTACACAGATCTGTACCAGGGTCTGAAGCTCAGAGAAACACATGCTCATCTCACGCACAAATCGTCTCTGTAGCTTCTGCGTCTCATCCATGGATGTCGACTCAAACTGTTTGAGCTGCTCCTTCAGGATCAAACCCTCATCCATCAGATCTTGGTTCTTGCTGGCAAACTGACAAAATACAACACATAATATTGCAGAACATTCTTTTTTCCTGCATTGTGAAAACATTCCAGTCAAATAAAGTAAACTGAAATAGAATGAAATTAAATCTGTTTTAAGACCAAATGAACCAAACTACATGAAGGGGGAATTAAACGAAGTCTAACACATGTTTTCTGGCAATTTTTACATAGTTGGATTTAAATTTAATATAAACATTTAATTGCTTATGCAGACAAAGTAGGTTTTCAACTTTCAAAAATGGATATATACCAATCCAAACAGACAATACATTGCGACTAACTAGGTTTTCTTCTTAAATATTAGTGAAAAAGGGGCATAACTACATGTAATGACAAAATCAAGGAGGTTCATGAAACTTGTCCTAAAAATTGCTATTGTGATGTCAAACAACTATGTTAAGTTTCAAAGCTCTACCTCTTTAATGGATCTCTTGAGTTTACTGATCTGTTCGTCCTTGAGGCGTACTTCCTCTCGCAGTGCCACGACCGACTCCTCCTCCTGACCAAGTCTCTCTTGAAGCTGACGGTACTCTGTCTGATGCTTTGCCTCCAGCTGACGTAACCGACGGTGGTTTACCTCTAACAGCTAACAAATAAACAATTCTCATCATCAAAATATTCAAGTAAACTAACTTAGACACAGAAAATAATCTACATTTTGGACTCCATGGGTTATACATGTATTAATATCTATCATTAACCTATAAGAATAAAAGATTGACTTAAATGTGTATGTGTTTTAAAATTACATAATAACAAATAACTGCACAGGAGGTAAGGGCCCAAGATCATAAAACTGAGATTCAAGACCAGTCTAAAATCTCAAGCATCTGATTGGCTGAAATGGTGACAACCCAATCAGATGCTTGAGATTTGAGACTGGTTTCCAGATTTAGTATTATGATTTTGGGCATAGGTCATCTGGAAGTATGGTGATGAAAAACCCAATGTTGAAGTTGTGATTGCCGGTAATTTTGTGGTAATGGCAAGTGTCTGGAGTAACCAAATAATTATTTCTGATCACTGCTTTAAAACCCAATATTTTCTTTAGTTTTATAAAAAGAATGTAATGCAAAAGTTTCATCAGATATATTGAACATTACCTGGATTTTACGTTATCAAAACCAATACATACATTTGGTTTAGTTTCATACTATTTTCATAAAATAAAGATATTATTGTTGCCTTTTACACTTGACTTCTGTACAGTGGGTTATACATAAAGTTCCATTACTTTCGAATACCAAATACATGTATCAGTAACTCTGTATATTTTACACTCTTGCTACACATAGTTCATGCATCCAAGTTAAAGTTCAATGCCCTTTTCAAGCACTGTTTGTTGTATTAGTCACACTTAAGCAACAACTATAATTCTCTTTACAAAACAGCACAGCTTTCTGTGATAATATTTGTTAATCAGCAGAGTACCCTGTTGGAGCATAGTATAAACACATACTTGTCTTAACCATTTCCTCCATATATATACCATTATTGCATAGGCGAACAGTTTAGATCCAAAACTAAATCAAATCTAAACTGTTTGCTTTTTGATTTGTTGGGTTAGTTCTCACTAAAATGCGACCAGTGCAGATCCTGATCAGATGGCACGGATGTGCGTAAAAAGGCGTATATATGGAGGAAAGGGTTAAATAATGAAAGCTATTAGATGGCACTTATTTATGAATAACAGATCCAGATCAGCCAGCATATCAGTGCCATTAAACATGGATCTACATGAGTCACTTCTTTGTCAGAAATAACATAATGAATCTCAAAGCGAACCGTGTAGATCAAGTGGCTTATCTGTATCTGCACTGGTCGCCATTGGGATGCAGCCATATTCTGTAGTGTTAAAGGGTCAACAAAATACTTGACAATACTTTCATGAATTTCATGGAAAACCCTAATCTCAGTCTTTATTTAGTAAAATATAAGCTATCAATAATAATATATACATATTATATATATTAAATAGTGTGTATTTTGTGTGAAAATCTCTCAATGTTACATTGGTGATGGAAACAGATCACTTACTTCAGATTATGCTTCAAGTAAATGTGAAATAATATTAAATATCATGTAAATAACATGTAAAATAAGAAAATGTTTATACAGGTTCTATTATTTTTATTTTCAAAAACAAATAAAAATGGTTTAGTTGTTGTTAGATACATATATTGATAAAAAAAGACATTATGGCCTTAGTCATTCAAACATGAGTGTGTCTGTATGATTGTGGTTTATTTTAAAGTGACAGTCCATAAATTATGTAAAAATGTAAAAAATGTTAATGAAAAGTATGTTTTTGAATAAATTGTTCGATTGTATAAATGCCACAGATAGAAAAACAAAAATGGTCGCTTTGTCCAACTCTGCTTTTAACAATATAGTCATTAAGTATGAAAATTGTTGCTTCACTGCAAGAGATGCAAATGAGGCTCTTGCATTATGTCTACGCATGTGCAGTGCAGTGTAAATAGAAAACAATTATTACCGAACAGCTTGAGTACAATCAAATAATCGGCCTAGGAACAAGTATTATGATACACTTCGACTAAAGACAAGATATCTGTGAGCCCTGGCAGGGTAGCAAAGCAATTGAAGGGTTTTTACCACATCATGACTTTGCACTTTGGTAAATGCACGGTAAACTTTACTGGCAGCATTTATATTTATTATCTTATGATGTGATGTTAAAAATAATCTGAAATGGGTAAAATATCATGGACAGTCACTTTAAATGGCAAAAGGAAAGAGTAACATGTATTTTGATATCAAAACTTTTAACAGTTTAACAAAAAAGATTGTTTATATATACAGCCAAAATGTCCCTTTTTACATGGTGTCTAAAATATTAGTACAAGCAAATTTCTAATATAATAGATATAGATTTCACTAGATTCCTAATAAGTGAAATTTCAGGAAAGCAGTATGTTTGACTACATGTATGAAAACTGGTTTTTAAAATTTACACATTTAACCCTTCTCTATCTGAGGCATGGTTGTCACATTTGCTGCTTCTGCAGATCCTTGCAGTCTGCACAGGTTATACACTTTGTTATCCTACATTTTTAATTCTAATGATACACACCTCAAAGAATTAATGGAAAAAAACTATACACCAAGAAGGAATGAGAGATGTTTGTAAAACACATGTGCCCCCAAATGCCAATTTGATAGTAATCTGCTGTTATATTATTGAAGATCACCTTAACCTCTGACCTACTGATCTCAAAATCAGTACGGTGAGGTTAGTCATTACTCATCTACTTGCGATGACTAAACTCCCTACCAAATCTGAGAACTGTATGTCAAATGTATTATCAGGCAAGGTTGGTTATGGATGGATGGACTGACAGACCAACATGTGCAAAGCAATATACCCCCGCTTCTTCGAAGAGGGGCATAACAAGGAATAACGGTTTCAGTACTGACAAGCCACCACCTGTATTTACCGGTACTTTCAATAATTTACCAGCTTACAAAACTATGTTTGAAAAAGGGAGATAAGCTGCTATGTTTACTGTATAAGGGCCCAAGATCATAAAACTAAGTTTTGAGATCAGTCTCAAATCTCAAGGATCTGATTGGCTGAAATGGCTTGAGATGCTTGAGATTTGAGACTGATCTCCAGATTTAGTTTTATGATCTTGGGCACAGGCATGAATAGCTGATCATATTTCTCAGGGAAGTTATACGCATATATAGAATAAACTAAATACTGCAAATAAAAATGTTACATGTTTAAGCAACACTTACTTCATAATCCTAGTAACATGCAAAACAAAATCATCATTCATTGTTTACTGAATAAAACATTTCATAGAAACTGAATCTCTAATAAATATAAGCATGCACTTAACAATTTTGCTGTAACACAATCAAATGTCCTTTTAATACAACTACATGTGTATTATCATTTGTCAAAGAAACCAAATAATTTCCTCCACTAGCAACCAAAACCACAGTAGCTAAGAGTATATGGTATTCTATAAACTAAAATCACACAGAAATCACTAGAATATACATGTATGTAATGTGCTAATTTAACTAAATGTGCCGCAAGAATTTAACTAATATCATCTGCCCAATATACACCAAAGACATGATAATTTGATAATTACAGAAATAATCCATATGCACATTACCTTTTTAGCTTTTTCGAGATCAGCAGTGACTTTATCTTTAGTTTCTTTGGTCTCGGCTAACTCTTCCTGAGTCTCAGCCAGAGCTTTTCCCTCCCCATCTGACTTGATTCTCCTGATCTCCAGTGTCAACTCTCGCATTTTACCAGCCAGCTGCTCCTGCTTACCTGTGATCACAAAAAATGGATTATTATACATGTATTTGTGCGGCACTGAGCTTTTCCTGATAAATATATGTATTATCCAGAATTCCCATATGTGATAATCCCACAGAAATTGATCACATAACTAGTGTCTGCATAACACAAGTCTGCATAACATGAGTCTAATATGTTTGATTAAAAGAAAAATAAACTGACCAACAAATCAAGCACATCCAAGATGTAAGAAATAGCACAGACAATAATGGTGCTATTTTATATTATAAAGAAATTCAAAAAGCTATAATTCTGTCGATATCACAAAGCCAAAGTACTTTAATAATGTTCATATTTTCTCTTGTACGAAAGGCTTAAAAAATGTCATTAAATTCCAATTTGGTAATTGCTAAAAAATAGCTTGAACATGAATGGTGCTATACAGTCATTTAAAAATCCATTACATTATGAAAACTGTGATAATAATTATGTGCAACATCTACAATTTTTCATACTGAAGACACATTTGTTTAACAAATGTATAACAGTTCACTCTAGAACGACAAGTACTATAATTTTATGCAAGCTGCAGCTTTTCCTTGAAGCCTGTGCCCAATGTTATAAAACTGAGCATGGAAACCAGTCTCAAATCTCAAGCATCTGATTGGCTGAAATGGCGACCAGTCGCCATTTCAGCCAATCAGATGCTTGAGATTTGAGACTGGTTTCCATGCTCAGTTTTATAACCTTCAACCCTGATCTGCTAGATGCAGCTAGTGAGGTATAAAGAACAGATAAGACCTACTTTCCAGTGTAAGAATGGTGGTGTTCCTCTCTGACAGCTGTTGTGTTGTGTCCGATAACTTCTCCTCTAGCTCTGCTATCTGGGCCTTCTTCAGCTTGTTTTCCTCGTTAATATTGGCAAGGTGATACAATGTCAAGGACATAATTTATATGGATGTATAATTATGGCTGTTATGATTAAGGGAATATATCTGGCTCAAAATTGAACATTAAAACCATAAATAAATATATAAATGAGTTAAAAACCAAAATAGAATCCAGAATATCACACATCTCATTTTAATTTACATTTAAAATAATCTTTTTCTAGAAAGCACACTTTTTAACACGCAGATTATGGCATGCTAAATTTATGTTTTACATTAAAACAAGTTTAGAATTAAACTGCAGCCTTAAATAACATCTACAGTAATAAAAGAATAGATTCACGGTTGTGTTGGAGAAACAGCATGATCTCGTACCGAAATGGCTTTCAAAGTCCAAAAGCAAAACAAAAGCAAATAAGAGTAGATCCTGATCAGTCTACACATTAGTGTTAGCATAGGAGATATAAGCCACCTATGAAGTAAAAGGTAAAGACAGTATTATAATCAAAATAACACAAATGCTAGTAAAGGATATATCTTCAGCATTCTTGGTGAACTCTTCCAGGGTGGGTAGGTCAGCAAGGTATCTCTCCATACCATCTAGTTTATCCTTGAGACCCTCAAAGTTGTTGGTCAGCTGGGAGTGCTTTCTCTTCCACTCCAATATCTCCTCATCCTTCTCCTCCAGCTGTAACACATACAGGATCACATTTACCATTTACTCTGTGGGATATGGCTGTAACACATACAGGATCACATTTACCATTTACTCTGTGGGATATTGCTGTTAACCATGGGTGAACAGTGTTGATCCTTATCAGCTAGCATATCCATGCTCATCTGATCAGGATCTACACTGTTCAGTTTTTGGTCAATCTGAATAAATTTCTAGAAATAATTCCTGAAGCACATTTTGACCAAAAAGCAAACAGTGTAGATATTGATTAGACATTATAGATGATCTGGTTCTACACTGTTTGCACATCCCACCTAAACAGAGTAAGGACAAACCCTTTAAGGCCTGAACTAACTCACCTTCTATCAAATTGGGCAATTAGATCAAGATCAGCCTGCACATCACTTTTAGATTTATTTCATAATTACTGACTAAAATACAATCACTTTAGATCCTGATCAGACTGCATGGATGTGCAGGTTAATCTGGATCTATGACAAGTCATACATGAGATAAAGTCCATATCCCATGGAGTGATGGGTAAACAAAGAAAAATGTGCCAACTGACTCACCTTTTGTTTCATTTCAGCAGCATTAGGCTGAGACTTCCTGAGAGCGGCTTTCAGTTGAACAACCTCATGTTCCACACCTCTGTAATGCAAATATATTATGACTTTAACCATTTCATTCATATATATACATCATTAAGGCTTGGGCAAACGTTGTAGTTTCTATTCAGCTGGCACATGCATTGCAGTCTGATCAGTTCTGGCACTGTTTGATTTTTGTAGGTTATTTCTGACAAAAAGCAAACATTGCAGATCCTGATGAGACAGCATGTATGTGTCAACTGATCTGAATCTACAATGTCACACATGCGATAAAATGTGTATTTTATGGACTAAAGGGTTAAAATAATTATTTGACAGTGGTTTTTGTTTACATTTCTGTATTCTATAATAAAGCAGGTCAATGCATTGAAAAAGCATTTTGGAGTAATGAAAAAAATACTGTACACATAAGTATAATTTGTTAAACTATGGCGCACAAAAAGGCTCAAAAGGTATCCAATTCTGTTGCACCTGTATTTTGAATCATTCAACATTATACCCATAACGAATCAATTTTAAGGTACTAAGAGTGCATGGAATAATAAAGGTGCACGATATATTTGTAATGCTGATATAAAATTATATGTCCAACGTAGAAATTCTATACGTTCATTGCACAATTCAGCCGTGCACTTGTAATTTATATATCTTCCAGTGCACCACTGTTTGATACAATGGACATAAAATATACATTTGGACATCTTAAAATAGACTGGTATTTTAAATGACAGAACACTGGTATTTTTTGGTGCAAATTTATGTATATACATCCATAACATTTATTTATCTATTCGACATAGAGATTAATGGGTGACCAGTAATTTTGTTTGTAGGTGCACCTCTGCTATCTTTAGAGCCTTTTTGTGCACAATTTTAAACTTCATGACTATCATCAACTTTGCTTGTTCTAATAATCATCCCTTGTTCAAAGATGCAGAGTAAATTAGATACTGCACTGGTATTTTACATGTGCAATTATTTGGATATACATCCATCACATTTATTTATCTACTTGACATATAGATTTATGGGTGACCAGTAATTTTGTTTGTAGGTGCACCTCCACTTTCTTTAGAGCCTTTTTGTGCACAATATTAAACTTCATGACCATCATGAACTTTGCTTGTTCAAAGAATCATCCCTTGTTGAAGATGCAGAGTAAATTAAAGATCAAAATTTGGAATAATCAAAAATATACCCCAGTTTGATTTCGAGATCTTCTACTTCTGTGTCTTTCTGCAGTTTGAGTTTAGCAACTTCCGTACGCAGCTCAGCATTGCGGAATTCCAGCTCCTACAAATACATTCACAACTGTGCCAAATATCTTATAACAAAAATTGAAGACCAGTCTCATATCTCAAGCATCTAATACTTTCCATTTCATCCAATCAGATGCTTGAGATCTGAGACTGGACTTATGATTTGGGGCCCTGTTTAAAACAAAAGACTCACACTTCATCAATAATATTTACATTTTATAGAATCTACAAAATCTTCTAATTTAAAATTATATAATTTTATAGTTAGCTGAATTTCAGACTGACAAGCAGAAGCCTTTTGCATATTGCATATTTTGCATAAGTTGCATATCATTGCATGTCTTTGTTATTTCACAATTATTTCTGCTGCAATGTGACAAGCTGTGATAGAAGACAGCTTCATTGGACTGTTGTTACAGAACAATCTACAAGTTGCCATCATTTTGTTTGAGTAATTGAGTTATTTATAAGATTTTACATTATTCAAATTTATTTAAGATTTCTGCAGTATTTTCAGGCAAAATAAAATCTGTTGGCCAGTACTTCACATTTAAAGTGTATTTTCCAGACTGTAAATACCACTAGTAAATACTGGGGTAGTATTTATCACACAACCTTGATTTTTATTCTGCTGGCACCTCAAATGCTGCTTTCTTTTTTCCATTACATGGTCATTTTCTTCTTCTGAACTTACTCTACAAACATTCCCACACAAAAAATGAAGTTCAAAATTAAACATCTACCAAATTTAATGATTCTACAATGTACATATAATTGGACCATCTCACCATCAACTTTTACTGAAACTTAAAAATGAAAGCTCTGGTAAATCCCTGAGCAAGCTGTTTACATTTTGGAAACTTGTCACCCACAATATCAACTTGATATGATCTAAAATATTAAATTCTGTTCAATTATAGACATCTGCACCAGATGGTAAATTCATATCATTTTGTACAGTCATACCTGCATCTTTGAAAAGGTAGCCGATTCCTCTGGATTTCCTCCCCTTGACATAAGAGCTCTTCGCAATTTGTTCTCATATTCTTTAACCATCTCTTCTTGACCTACAAGTCTATCTTTCAACCTGTAAATTAAACATTGACAGTCTAAGTTATACAGATACATCATTATAATACTAGCTGCCAAAGTAAAATATTTGTTTCCGATACATTATGTCTGTGAGAAAACATCATGCATCTGCATTGAAAAATCTTGTAAAGATCTCGGTATACCATAATCATATATCATTCTTCAGTTAACATTTCTACAAGAACTGAAACTCTTAAGGTTTGTTTTAAGTAAAAGAATTTATCAAATATCTTAGAAAAGCATGAAATAGTGTTATAGAGAGTCATGTTCCTAAAGTAAAAATACACATTTTTCAAATGTAATTTACTACAAAATAAACTTCAACTCCATAAATGCACTAGTGTAATCAAATTCAGTGTAATGTAATTTCTCAAGCACAAAAGTATTTTCATGAGTAAAAGGTTTGGAAAGGTACACCTTTATTGTGGGGGCGAACAGTTTAGATCCAGATCAGCCGGCACATCCATGCCGCCTGATCAGGATCTAAACTGTTTGCTTTTTTATTCATTCTAAAGGTTATTTCTGGCCAAAATGCAACCAGTGCAGATCCTGATCAGACGGCATGGATGTGCCTGCTGATCTGGATCTACACTGGTCGCACAAGCGTAAAAATGCGTATATTTGGAGGAAAGGGTTTAAATGGGCTTCCTTGAGGACCAGAATTTTCATCCAGAGTGAGCATTTGTGACAAATATTATAAAGTATTTTGCACATCATATATCAATAATTGTTCTCAATATTTAAGAGGTTTGTAATTCCAAACTTGGGACTTATTTTACTGTCAGGTGGTAGAGGGTGGGGGTTGTTTCAGAACAAACAAAGAAAACAAACACATAATAATATGGAGAGCAGCAGATACAAATTCCACCATGGCTTAGATTTTAACAAGGTTTTGGAAATCCACTGCTACGGAGCCAGGACAAGTTTCAATCCAGGATGCAGCTATTGCGTTCGATTAATACAAATCGTCAAACTTGTTTCACAATTGATAAGAATAAATAAGTTTAATCAAACTTACTAGTAAATACTCCATAATTAATATTCACAGTTGTTTTTTTCCTTTAGTTTCATACAAGTAAACAAACCTGAAGTATTATAACAAATATGTTTTATCCCTATTAACTCTATATACTGATTTTATCACATGTATGGCCAGTGTAGATCCAAATCAGCCTGCACATCCAAAACATCTGATCTGGATCTATACTGGTTGCTTCTTGGTCAGTATTATCCTAATGAATCTAAAAGCAAACAGTTAAGATCCTGATCTGATGACATGGATGTGCCAGCTGATCTGAATCTACAATAATCACCCAACCAAAAACATTGTATCAATGAAGTTATCTATATATTAAATTCATAAGTAAAGATATATATTTACTCATCAATGATTGCATCCTTGTCCCTGATGATGGCATCTGCTGCGCTTCGGATATGATTCATCTGCTCTATGTGGCTGTGTGATGTCATGGTGTCAATGTCGTGATGGCGAGGTGACAGATCATGCCTGTCGTGATGGCGAGGTGACGTCAGGTAGGTGACATGATGGCGTGATGATTCTGTGTCCAGATGATGTATGTCAGGCTGACTATTGTAATAATCTCTCTGTGGTTTCTGGATAATAATATCTTTTATTTAAGAATTAAATTTTATTAGGTGTGAACATTCTGACTGTTCATACATCAATGAAACGCACAAAATGAAATTTAGATCTTATAATTACATCCTTTGGCCAACTTTCTCTGTATTTTAACAGTAATGATTATGTTGTATATTTTTACCCGTCATAATACCACCACCTGAATACGTAACATAGTCAAATGACCCTAATAAGTCAATTAAATATGTGCTTTTCTGGAAAACATTACAAGGTTGGAATAATACGACAAATTAAACAATACTGTAATGGAATGCAAGTGTTCTTTGAAATAATAGCTGCATACCAATAGCATTAGAAGATCAGTGGTGAAGTACATCAAAAAAGCATGATATAAAGCTAACCTCGTTATGATATATGTTAGTTGATGGTTTAAGAACCAGTTTGGTATTATCTGGAAAAGTCTGGTTCCTTTGCTTCTGTTGCCAGTGTGTGAGATCACTGGTCTTGTTCCTAGCCATCTGCCCATTCTCATCTCTATGAGCCAGGGTGGTGTCTGCAATCTCTCCATGATACATTTCTGGGGACTTGAAGCTTGATCTGATGTTATCTGCATCATGGCCGTTCTTCTGTTCCAAGTCTGGGACATGTGAGATCTTATCATGTTGCAGGGTACCAGAATCTTCCTCGTCTGTGCTTTGGCCATTCCTGGTTCCCAAATTATTATATCTGTCCAGATTCGGTTCACTTCTGGACATGTTTCTATACTCGGACATGTGATTATTTCTGTCATGTTCTTCAAATAAAGCCTGATTGTCAGTGATTCTAAGGTAGTCAGATGCAGGGAGGTGACTCTTGGTGGGTGAATGGAACAGTTCCTCATGCTGAGATCGGGGTTGACTACGAGATGTGTCAGGACTAGGAATCTCCAGTTCAAAGTCACTTGACTTCCTGCTGTGCCGTTGGAAGCTTGCACCACTGTCACTTGAATAGTCTGTTGTTCTGTGAGAGGTAGGACTTCGACCAGAGTCACTGGAATAATCGGTACCTCTATGTGATGCACTTCTGTATGGTTCTAGGTTAAATTCTCGCCCCACAAAACCGTATGTCTTGTCGCTGTAGCCATTCTCTCCTCTAAGAGATGGCTTTTCAGCTTGAAACTTTCTGTAGTTTGTGTCTAGAGTAGAGTTATATGAGGACTGGGCTGTTAGGCCATATTTTGAAGGTTGATAAGGACTCGAGTAGCCACTGTGTGAGCTGGCTCTGCTGAAAGATGAGGTGTTTTGTTGCTGGCCGGCATAACTGGAATGGCCTGATGCTCCTGGGAACCGACTGGAATACGAGGGTAATGAAGGCTGGGTGCTGCTCCATCCTAAAAAGGCACAGGGGAAATACAGATCATTTCAATAACATCTCTAACCCTTTATTACATATATATGGGTTTTATTTTATTTGTGACCAGTATAGATCTAGATCAGCTGACATGTCTGGATCTAAACTGGTAGCAACTTTGTAAGAAGTAACCTTGTGAATTTAAAACTGAACAAAGTAGATGCTGATCAGATGGCACAGATGTGATGGCTGATCTAGATATCCATTTGTTCACTCACGCCATTAACCGCATATATAAGGAGTAAGGGGTTTAAGATTGGAATTTGCAAGCGATTTCAACTAAACATTTGAATACTTTCAAATATGACAATTTTATTTCTGGATGTAGATCAGTAATATTAATGGATTTTGATAAGAAGACAAGCAATCTAAATAAAAAAAAAAAAATGTGTCCTTGGACACTGATGCCCCCACTGCTACAACAACATATGTAACAAAGGGCCATAACTCTGGTAGAAATGGTTGCAGAATAAAATATTTTCTTTATGATCATCTACACATCCTGCTTGATTACTGTGCAAGTTTGAAAGAAATCCGCCCAATATTTAATGAGGAGTTGATGCCACAAGATTTGGGGGTTGCACATACGGACGGACATACGGAGGACGTATGGAGGAGTGCAACTCTATACGACTCCCACTGTGGAGGCACATTTTAGTTTTTTTAGATTTTTTTTACATGTTTTGGTGAATGAATCTACATTTATTTCACTTGGGAAGTAAAAGATAGTACAAAAGTAAAGTAAAAAAATGAACTTGCCAAATTTTGTCTGTATAAATTTGAAACTGTGCAAGAACTTGTTTTTAAATTCATATAATTTACACATCATTCTAATTATTTTATAGTTCAAAGTATCTGCCTGAAGCACATGTAGATTTTAGAGATCAAAATACAGGATAAATGCCAACCTTTCAAAGATAAAAAAACACAACATTAGACACTTATTTCTTTTCTAGGCATGGTAAACTGTTGTAAAAGCATTGTAATGTGTTCATTATTGATGTTCTCTTGCTTCTATCTGCTATCAGACCATTTGTATTTGAATTAAAAACTATAACATGACTGCCTACTTATCAATAATTAGTTATACAATAAGAGACTACCTGAAGACGGATAGCGGCCTTGTAGCATCTTCTGGTAATCTGAAATTATAACACAAACTCATATATTTGATGTGCCATGACAAATCTATGATAACTGACTTTGCTATAAATGTAGACCCTGATCAGTGCCCAAGGTTATAAAACTGAGCATGGAAACCAGTCTCAGATCTCAAGCATCTGATTGGCTGAAATGGCGACTGGTCGCCATTTCAGCCAATCAGATGCTTGAGATCTGAGACTGGTTTCCAATCTCAGCTTTATAACCTTCAGCCCAGCTTAAATACCTGCATGCTCTGAAATGGATCTACAGTGTTTTACAGTTTTATTAAGAAGGTTTGTATAACTGACGGGCGATTAGTGTAGACCCTTATTAAACTCAGAATGTGCACACTAATCTGGATCTACAGTGGTCACAAAAGCCATATTCTTTTGTTGTGTATCACCTACCTTTCTATGATGTTTAACCCTTTCCTGGACATATACGCATTTTTACCCATGTGCGACCAGTGTAGATCCAGATCAGCCGGCACATCCGTGCCGTCTGATCTGGATCTGCACTGGTCGCATTTTGGTCAGAAATAACCTAATGAATCAAAAAGCGAACAGTTTAGATCCTGATCAGACCGCACGGATGTGCCAGCTGATCTGGATCTAAACTGTTCGCCCTAGCAATAAAGGTGTATCTATACAGGAATGGGTTAAAAGCTTGGTTTTCAAAACCCTTTGCTCTATGGGATATGGCTTTTATTCCATGGATGACCAGTGCAGACCCAGATCAGTCTGCACATCTATGCAGGCTAAACAGGATCTAATACATGTATGCTTGATTCTTATAAGAACTAACCGAACAATCTTCAAAGTCTTGTCAGATGGCATAGATGTGCAGGCTGATCTGGATACACAGTGTTTGCATAAAAGCTGTATATATAGAGTAAAAATATCAGTTTATCTGTCATTCTAGATGATTTTAACCGCTTGGGAAATAAAAGCAGTACTAAAAGTTCCATATCCAACAAATGCCAACGGAGAAAAAACAAGAGCTTTTAAGGTAAGACCTGTGTAATAGGCACTATTAAGAATCCAACATCTGATTATATTTTCATCAACTGCTTCATACCACTGACTTGTATGCAAAATTTTAATGATTTTCACTATGTAGTTTTTGAGATTTTTAGCTTTTTTTATTTAAAAAAGTGAGAAAAAACGTGAAAGTATCCAAATTCTTTAATCGGTGACAAAATTTTTTGTTATTGATAAATTCAACCTTAATTTTTTTACAGTTTATCCAAAATATGTTATATTTTACTAAACCAATTTAAGATGTTATATATAAATACAGAATTTATCTTAAAATGACATTTTTTGACCAAATAAATTTAAAAAATGCATTTTTTATATTTCACGAGACTAAATTAATGAAAATTGTGCAAAATCCTGATTGGTGCAATATACCAAACTTTACCATTTTTAACTATATACCTTAAACAAAATTTAAACAAAATTTCAGAGAAGTTTACCGTCCAGTTTTAGAAATTTTCAAATTGATGACTTGAATAAACACTATTCTGATAGCGAAAACCCATTTAATCTTGATTATTTTGCTTATTTTAGTTTAAATCATGAGAATTTTATATTCAATGACAGAATTACACAGGAAAAAAAGAAATACGCCAATTATTTAAGCTCTAGGCTTACAAAAAAAATAGCTTCCAGTGGGATTTGAACCATGGACCTCTTGCATGATAGAAATCTACTCTAATTTACTACTATAGTTACCTCCCTTGGATACTCTTCTGGATATAGGTATTCATTACACAGGTCTTACCTTAACGTTACCCATAAAACAAATTATTTTCCATTGTACCACAAAAAATTCTAACAAAACCATGCATAAAATAAAAGTCTTCCAATTCAGACAAAAATTATCTTAATTTATTTCATCAGATATGTGTAAATTGGAGATATAGCCCATTTCTAAGCCAAAGATTTGTTTGCTACAATTCTTCATATCAAACTAATAGAGTAATGTTTTACAAATTTCCTTATTGGTATAAGAATAAACCAGACAAATCATATTGATATTTTCCCTGTGGTGATTTTATATGAAATAAATGGTCATAGGTTTATTTTGGGAATCTTTAGAAACTGCTGCCTTTGGCATAACTAGGAAACCACTGCTCAGAGACCTTGGAACATCAGTTTTCATGGTGGACGAATGTACAGACAGATAGACGGACAAAATAAATAAAAGCTGGCCTTCCTCCAAACACCACTCACCACTCAGACTCTCAAAAAATAAAATCAAAATTTAAAAAATGACGAATTTGGGAACATTCACTAATTCAACTATAGTCAAAGTACAGAAGAAGTATCTAAACTGTGCTCACCATAAAAAAGAAAATTGATACAGCATATTTGACCTACCTTTCTAGAATCAGATTGACCAGCTATGTGATTTGTGGTTGGAAACATTATTAAGTCTGATGCATGAAACATGTGTTTTGAGCAGTAAGATTTTATGGGTGGGTGAAAAAATATTGATTTTGTATAATTATGGTTTACATAGTTATCTGAAGTGATAAAATGTCAGGTTTGTTATTTTGTGGAGTATATATGCAAATCTCCATGAAGTGACAGATGGTGTGTTCATGGAAAACTGATGTTATCAAGAACTGGAATTTTCCTAATGGTGTTTTGTTATGCAATTCCCTAAAAGAGAATTTCTGAGAGAATTTCTTCCCAGTGTTTCACACAATGTGGCAAGAAAACCTTGTTTAGAAAAATTAAACCAGAGAAATAAATGGTGGTGTCATCATGCAAAAAGCCTCCAAGGGACTGTATGACACAATTAGTCAACCAGAATTCTGCCAGTAACACAATTAACCCTTTACTCCAGAGATATGGCTTTATTGAATGGGTGAACAGTTTAGATCCAGATCAGCTGGCATATCTGTGCCATCTGATCAGGTTCTAAACTGTTCTTTTTTAGATTTATTAGTTTTTTTTCTGACCAAGAGACAAACATTGTAGATCCACATCATATGACACAGATGTGGCAGCTGATCCGGATCTAAACAGGTCACCAACGTGATTAAAGGTGTATATATGAAGTAAAGGGTGAACAAGAATATCAATAGAACTGATTGATACTACCTGAAAGCTGTAAAGACATTAACCAAATCAAGAGCAAAAAATAAGGAGTGGATAACTCTGAAATTTAAAATATCAGATTAATTTAGCTCTCTTTAGCAGGTTTATAATGTACAATGTATATGTTTATACACAAAAATAGTGATGAAGAGCAAGTGATAATAAAAATTTGGGAATATGACTAGTCTAGGTCATTTTAAAATAGTACCAGTTATTGACAAGGAATTTCCATTTTTGGTAACAATGACTTGAAACCAGTGACCCTAAGAAATACCATCCCATGCAAGGTCTCAACACATGCTACTTCCACACAAAGTTTGGTGAGGATAGCTAAAACTAGAGTAAACTCTTTATTGTCTGGACAAGATTATCAAACAATTTGCCTTGATATTTCTTCACAATCCTTAGCCCTTTACTTCATATAAAAATGTTTGAAAGTGTTTGAGAAACAGTGCAAATCTAGATCAGCCAGCACATCCTTGCCACCTGATCAAAATCTGCATTTGTTGTCAGAAATAACATAATGAATTATAAAGCGAACTATGTAGATCTTGATTAGATGGCACAGATGTATTGGCTGATCTGGATCTACACTGTTACACTGTTCTCCCATGCCATAAAGGCATATACATGGATTAAAGGGTTAAAGTGATTTGAATCCCAGTATTACATAAAATTTTCTTTAAATAACAGGATCAATAACTTGAAGACGTCACTACAGTAGTACTGAAGTAACTCTGGGGTATAATTATCATTATTACACCTCACGTGATTAGTTTACTATATAGCGTAATGTGACGTCACAGGGAGATAATCACTACTGTCACATATGCGACAGCATCATGTCACCCTCGCGTGGATCTAAAAATAAATATCTTGGAAATCCGATTACAAATTAACTTCTACGCATGTGTAATTGACCAAGGGAGATAAACGCATTTTGATCATTATTTGTAGCCGCTTATTGAGCATTATTGATTTTGGACTTCCGGCGCTTGATTTTGTTCCCAAACGAAATTTGTTCTTAGTCAAGATCTCTAAAAAAACAAATGTTTGGTGTAATAAAATAAATATCACATCCCATTGGGGGAAACAGTACGAAATGTTAACCCTTGAGAAGGTAATGTCAACCTCGGCTAACGCCTCGGTTGACATTACTTCTCTCGGGTTAACATTTCGTACTGTTTCCCCCAATGGGATGTGATATTTATATATTGGCTCTCTCTAAAATACTGCTAAATGCAGGAATTTTCATGTGAAAATACAGAAAGCTGTCTACCATTACATTTGATGCCCAATCAAATGGCAAACATTACATCGCAAAGTATCACCATATCGTCACCAATGCCATCTTTATTCCAGACCTTCATTTTTTCTTTCAGTGGTTCATTGATGTATGAAATGTCAGACTGTTTACACCTAATTTGCATGTTCTGACAGTAAATACTTAGATAAAACATGGATATTAAACAAGATTTAATTCTTATAACAAACTTATAATTATAATTACAAACTTTAACTAGAATTATCACTGAAAGTGATTAAATACCCCCACATGTGTGCTTGATACTTGAACTGGAAATTCTTAGAATCAATGTGTGCCAAAAATGTTAAAATATGTGAAGCTTTTCATTATAAATCATCCAGAAACCATTTTTTCTATTTTTAGTAACAGTGAACAGTGACCTTGAACCCACTAGGCCCATTTTCAATACCAAGTTTCGTCTTCACAGACACTGCCTATATAGCAATTTTCATCACAATATCTCATTCCCAACTATAGTTATTGAGCATATACAGTTTTTCTATTTTTAGTAACAGTGACCTTGACCCCACAGGCCTTACTTTCAATTCCAAAAGTCGTCTTCACAGAAACCACCAATACACCAAATGTCATTCAAGAATCTCATTCAAAGCTATAGTTACTGAGTGGAAATGAAGTTTTTAAGTTAAAATAACAGTGACCTTGACCTTGAACCCACAGGCCCCAAAGTCAAACTTAACCTGTATCTTGTAATGTTACATCTGTGTCCCCAAAAATAATTAAATCTATGAAGTATTTCATGAGTTATCGTCCAGAAACAGTTTTTCTATTTTAAGTAACAGTGACCTTGACATTGACCCCACAGGCCCCAAAGTCGAACTCAACCTGTATATTCTGATGTTACATCTATGTCCCAAAAAAGGATTTAATCTGTCAAGTATTTCATGAGTTATCATCCGGAAACCATTTTTCTATTTTTAGTAACACTGACCTTGACATTGACCCTACCAGCCCCAAAGTCGAACCTGACCTGTATCTTGTGATGTTACACCTGTGTACAAAATTTTTTTAAAATATTTGATGCCTTTCAGTAGTTATTGTCCGGAAAGCATTTTTCTTTTTTTAGTAACAGTGAAATTGACACTGACCCCACCAGCCCCAAAATCAAACTTGACCTGTATCTTATGATGTTACACCTGTGTAATAAAAATTATTTAAATCTGTCAAGCCTTTCATGAGTTATCATCCGGAAACGAAGAATCCGACCGACAGACCAACCGACCGACCAACTGACAAGCTCACTCCTATATACGCCTTTCCAATAATTCGGTGAATTTTTCGGTTACCTCCCCTATTCAGTCACGTGACTACTATACAGGAAAAATTATTGCTCGCTGTATTAATGTAATAAGGAACATGTACCTACAACTTTCGTTTTTCATCATGAAATTTCTTTTTTAAAATATATTTTCTCGTTTATCGTTGAATTAGTAATAATACATCAGCGTAATGAAATTTTTTTTATCAAGAATAGTTTATAAAACAACAAATCTAATTTGACTAAAAGTGTAAAGTCATTATTCATCGCGCCAAGGTTTACTTTAAACGACTTAAACTAACAGCCTGTGTTCTATCCACGGATAAACTGAGTGTCGTTTCCGGCTTCGCGTGTCTTATCAACTACTGACATGCCGGCTGCGATTGATTTTGAAAGCGGCATGTCATAAAAATGCCAAATTGTCGCGCACAAGGGGTCCCCTGTCAATTACTAGGAAGAAGATATCACTGACCAATAGAGATCGGTTTACTTTTTTATGTACCTCCACCTCCCAATTAATAAGTATATCGAAATCCTTAATTACTGAATCGGGTAGCAAAAGTATTTGATATAGCAGTTATATGAATTATTAATCCTTAATACGACAAGTAGAGCCATAAGACATCAATTAGAAAATCATCTTAGCAGAACATTTTATAAATATTCAATCAAGCGATTGAGCGTTTACGCCAAAATGACAGAATTTCAAACCTTAGCAGTCTTAATATCAATATAAATGTTCCCATCATTATTTGAAGCCGGCATCTCCATCTTTTTTAGAAGCCAGCATCAGAATCCTTGAATTTTATTCTATAAATGATACTTTTACATAAACGAACAATCAGATAACCTTACTGATCCTTCTTAATTTCAAGACAGAATCAATCATACCGTATTTTTGCTTGTGAAGTATACGTGATGTTTTCAAAAATTCAAAATTATTTGTTCGTTGAACATTAACGGTACGATAAATTCAAGTAATAGATGAGTACAAGTATAACGTACAGATACCGAATGTTGACATGTCATGATTTCTGGAGTTTAGTACATTACCAGTCTTAGCAAATTGCGAATTTCATACCAGTTAAATATAATTTTAAGTATAAAATACATAAAGATGAAAATGCTGTATAGAAATTCGTAACATTAATACTCACATTTATCCGAATCGCGTTTCATACTGCCCGCTATCAACAAGAATGGTACATGTTCTTACAATATTAAAAATGCAAATATCTAACAAATAGTGAAAATAAAAATGTCTGACTAGAATAACAGACCAGTAACTTATTTTCGACCGGCAGCGACGATTACACACCTGAAATTTAATGGATTATGTAAGGCCTTATGTGCTTAAGCCATAGTCTGATAGTTCAGCTTTCCTGTGAAGCCTCGTTTTGGGTTGATATCTGGTCACGGGAAGTAACTCGTACAGGACTGCGAAACTGTTTATTGGAAAGGCGTATACCCCCTCAAACTTCGTTTGTGGGGGTATAATAAACTTTTATCTGTATTTCTCATTTACTGGTTAAGTACATATATAAATGATTATGTTGGGCACATTTGTTTGCATTTAGTAATGCGGAGCTGCTTCACTGAGAAATGAATAAGACCCACATAACCATAATTAGCCAATCAGATTCTGTTTTTGCTATTAAATGGCTTTAAAACCTTAAACCCTTATCTGGGCCTCAAAATATTCCTCTACAGTAACATAATTCAGCATTTTGCTTCTTGTAGTTATGTCTCCAACATCTTTGCTCACAAGGCACTCCTACAGACCTATAATGTCAATCTGGACAACTTGCTGGTTGCCATTCTGGCAGGCTTCAAAATAAACACTGCTAATAAGCACAGACACACAGATTTGTACTCATAACTATTTATTCATTTTCATGGCACTATCACTATACTTTCACCAATATTTCAGTTTCATGAATTCTTATTTTCCTTACAGTATCGTTTCTGAAGCTGCTCACCCGCAAAAAAGTTGAAAAGCTAATGACTTAAATGAATATTACATGACCTTTTAGCTCGGCATTAGGCACACACCATGTTACATTATCACTATATTATCATTAATAATTATCTAAATGGATTTGTATTGATCTATGACTCATAATATTGGAAAGTCTAAAACCCAGAATTATAGCTCAGTCCATATTACAAGCCTGTAAAAACCTTAGGAGACATGGAGACTGATGTCAGGGTTACAGACATATCATTATTCAATTGACTTTTTACTCTATATATGCACATTTTAACAAGTGTGCGACCAGTGTATATCCAGATGAGCCAGCACCGTTTGATCCAGATTTGCACTGGTTGCTTATTGGTCAGAAATAATATAATGAATCATAAAGCAAAATGTTTAGATCCTGATCAGAGAGCACAGGGATAATAGCCATATTTAACCCGGGTTAACATTGTCAAGTTAACATATTTATTATTTACAGTTAAATGTTTCAAGAAAAAGTGGCAAAATTCTTGTTGGCAAAATTTTTAGCTAACAGTACTATGATACTTATGGGGTAAAATATATAAACAGTTTACCAGGAACATTAGCGTCCAGGTGGCCAGTGGATCCCCGCCATGACATTGTAAGCGTCTTGCTGACACAATGTGATGAATGTCAGTAGACCAGTCACGTCTCACATAAAATCACCATCTACATCCTGAAAATAAACAAAAAGTAGAAATTTATGAGAGAAAGATAACTGGTAAAATTAACAAAGCACTCAAATGATTGAAAAACGTTCAAGATTCTCCGCTTCTTCATTTCCTAAAATAAAACCAAAACAGTTCCTCTTGCCTTACTTAATTTTACCAATCAATAATTGTCTTATCTAAACTTAGACCTTTCCATTTTCCCTTGTCTTTTCTTAACTAAAACTTTAAAATGTCCCCTTGCTATCGTAAATTGAGCAGTCTTCTTTTTGAAATGTTTGCTATTCCTCTTGCAATTTTTTAACACCAATCGCTTCCCTAAGTTGCCCTTCTAAACTAAAACGCTGTAAAGTCCCTCATGCATTTATTTTCCTAACTAGATAAAACAGTGTCCTGTCCCCATAGCATTCCCTTCACTAAACCATAACCTGTTCTTGGTGCCTTTTATAAACTAAAACAGTATACTATAACAGTTTTCTATGCTAGTGTCGGCTACAGTTTCAGTCACTTGTAATTTTTTACCGTTAGTACCTATCATCATGCATTAATTTGTACCCGATATCTAAGTGTTTAGTATTTATCCACAGTTCACCAGATTGTTTCCTCTCTCAGTATGATTCCTTTTAATAATACCCCAAGTATAAAGCCACATTATACAATTTTCTCCTAATCCTAAATATTAATGACCATAACATCAGCCTGTGCCTCATAACTGTTGGTAATCTAACTTCTAAGGTCTTTATCAACATAACAGCTTATTAACACTGCCGTATCAAATATTTGACCATTATATTGAAATTTTAGATGGACAATGCTTAACAATACTTTCATAATCTGTCTTCATTTCACTGTCATTTATATGTACAAATGACACCGACATACACCTCTTATGACAGTTTGCTCTGTTTGTGTCAATGACATGTGCATTAGGAAAGATTCAGACATACAATTGTATCTGTGAATGCAAGATTTAGACATATCAACACTCACCCTAAGTTCTAATTGGTCATGAATTGTATATGTTTTCAATGTATGCTAGTTTTGTTTCTTCCCTATGTCAAGAGAGGTTGTGAAAAGAACTATTTTGTTTTGGAAACATTTATCAAATGCCTTTTTAATCTTTACTGACTGTTTTCTTAACTGAATACAATACCATTTACTTAAACCACAGGGTCAAAATTAGAAAGTCTTTAATTGGAAGGGAAATAATTATACAATTTTGTACTTCGAATGGGACTTATTTTAAAAATAAAAAAGCTGGTAATCAATAAGTTTTTATGTTTTTCCTACAAATTATGTGTCCCTTTAAAACAAAAGAAAAAAATTAGAGCAATGTTTTAGTTGCTTGACCTCAATTGTATGAAATGCATTTTTAGCAAAATTTGGGATAACTCTAGCCAGACTGTTCAAAAGTTAATTACATGTATTACAAGATACATGAAGAAGCCTAAATTGAAGATAGTTGTTGACAAATGATTACAAATGAAGAGTCAATGGCTTTCTAATGAAAAATTTCAAACAAAAGGTGACCAATTAGAACTTTGAGTGAGTGTACAAATTATATGGATGTGCAGGCTGATGTGGACATACACTGGTCAAAATGGAATATCAGTCAACCATGGAGTAAAGGGGAAAAATTATTTGTAACGTTTGATTTGTGAACCAATTCAAGCACTGTTCAATTCCTGAAAATGCTGATTCCTATTGCTTCATGTAGTTCTAACTTGTTGTTTCAAGAGTCACTAGATTTGACTGAGCAGTATGGCTGTACTTTGAAGCTTGAGCAATTTTATAATTTGAACTGTACAAATATCCATCACATTGCAACACAAATGAAGACATGCAGTGATCAATTTGTCGGCTGCTTATACAATATCAAGGCTCATTTTCAGAATACTGGTATAAAACCTACATGTGACAAGAAAAGAGTAGACAATAAAAATGCCCCGTTCTAGAAAAAGCAGGTGCACTGTGACATGTTAATGGAAAATCAGCACAAAGTAACATTATATAACACAGGAATTAACTCTTTGATCCCAACTGTGTTCTAACTTTTCAGAGAGTGAAGATGATTATTTCTTGCATACCAGATAAGTATTTCCATGTGATTTACCGGGGAAAGATATCTAGGGAAAAGATAACATTCGCGTGCTTCATGAGTGATGTCACATCTTCAAGTATCTGACGTAATTTATTCAAGCTAGTGATGTCATTTAGAAAATAAGGTTTACATTTAATGTCAATATTTCAGGTAAGGAAACAAAAAGTTTGTATACATGTACACAAATGTTATGAACCGTAAAAGGTATGCAAGAAAAAGTATCTTGCATTGGACATTTGGTAAAGATAGAAAAATCTGTCACCGAGGGTGAACTATTTTGGCAGGAACTTGGCACAGCCTCGTTCCTGCAAAAACAGTTCCTCCTCGGTGACAGATTTTCCCATCTTCACCTCACACTCATGCAAGATACTTATATGGAAAAACCAGCTTTTCACTCATCAAATGCTGTAGCGGTAGGCAGACTTTCCTTATGTTTGCTTCGACTGATGCACAGGTCAAATTGCCCAGTCTCTATGATGCATGGATCAAAATAAAATGAGTCATAATAATTAAATTAAAGTATTTCCATAATCTTTCGAGTATAAACCTAATAAACCCAAGCTTCTGGATCAAATGGAACCCATTAATAAAATAGATCAAGATCAGTCTGAATATCCTTGCAATCTAATAGGATCTTCACTGTGTGCTTCTTGGTCAAAAAACAACTTAATGAATCTAAAATGAACTAGTGTAAATGTTCAGGCTAATTTTCAGGTTGCACAAGAGAAAGCCATATCCATATATAATTATATATGGAGTAAAGGATTAACCCTTTCCTCCATATATACGCATTTGTACACATGTGCAACCAGTGTAGATCCAGATCAGCCGGCACATCCATGCCGTCTGATCAGGATCTGCACTGGTTGCATTTTGGTCAGAAATAATCGAAGAATAAAAAAGCGAACAGTTTAGATGCTGATCAGACAGCACGGATGTGCCAGCTGATCTGGATCTAAACTGTTCGCCCACGCAATAAAGGTGTGTCTATGGAGGAAAGGGTTAACACAGCATGATTTTCTCGCAGCCTAAACGAAAAAAAAAATTTTCCATGTAGATTCATCAACTGTTTAGAGCAATAGCACAATAACTGCAGAAGTATAGTGTTACTTTAAGTAAACATCATCCAGAATAAACAGTTTTAGTATCCTGAGTGTCATTCTTGAATATATCATGACTTTTTAAAACAAGATTTCCAAAACTGAAAAATCAGAAAAACTGTTTACTCTGACTTGTCATAAGCTGTATTATAAAGTGAACAGTTTCCTTCATAGCTGTCACATAAATCTTGGTAGAAGAGCTGTAATTAGAAATTGTAGCTTGATTCTCTGGTCTCAACGGGAAGCCTTTCAGAAATAACAGACCAATGATTCACTTTAACTCAATTGTTACCTAGACAAAGAGCTATTTCTGAGGAAATACTGAGACACAGTGTTAAAGTATCAGACTTCAATGTGGCCTTTTACTGAATAACACTAAACAATACATAGCCAATTTTGTGCAAAGCTACTGGTATGTTCAGACAACATGACAAAGTTACCATCATTCATGTTGACACTTTCACTCAACAGACATATTAACCTAAATCTTCCTTTAACAAGTCTGCAGAAATTGACTTCTTATCACAGATTGCAATGACAATGACGAAATGTATGCTTTATCACAAAGAGACTTACTAAGGTAGATAACATGCTTAACCCTTTCCTCCATAGACACACCTTTATTGCATGAGTGTAGATCCAGATCAGCCAACATCATCTGTGCCATCTGATCAGGATCTGCACTGTTGGCTTTATGATTCATTAGGTTATTTCTGACCAAAATGCGACCAGTGCAGATCCTGATCAGACGGCATGGATATGCCAGCTGATCTGGATCTACACTGGTCGCACATGCATAAAAATGGGTATATATGGAGGAAAGGGTTAAACACAGGCTTTCTGGCTGCTTCTACAATTTATTACTATGGGAGATAACACAGGCTTTTTGACTGCTTGTGATAATAAGATCTAACAGGTGCTGCGTCAACATACTACACTTGAAATTGGTGTTCCACAGCACTGATATGTCACCTAAAACTTGCATTTGAAAGGGGCATAACTCATAAATAGTGAAACAGGAGTTATCTTTTTTTCACCAATGACTGTTCATGCAGATGATATATTCCAAGTACATGTAAGTGACCACATGGGACAATGGAAAATGTGATTGTATTTTGATTTATTAAAGCAATTTCCAATTTTTTTTTATAAATAAAACTGGTGGGTACTCCAGAGAAAACTGAAGTGGATATTGTTATACAGTATTTTTGATTCATTTGAATTTAAAGTGTTTTATTATGACACTGGAAACACAGTACATTCAGGTAATATTAATTTTATCATTTCAATTATCTATTATAATTTTATTTGTGAATAAAGTGAATTTCAGTCAAACGAAGAAGAATAAAACATTGTGATAATTTACAAGCACATTGAGAATGGTTATGTGCATTTAAAGCAGTTCATCAGCATTATGGCAATGCGGTATTTTCTGGATGAAAGAATTAAATGGATAAGTTTAATTCATTTTTATTATTTATTTTACTTAAAATGAATATACAATATTACAGTATATGTTAATGATAGTTTTAAAATTACTTCTAGACCAAATAAATGAATTAAATGTGATTGCTACACTGGTACCAAATACACAGTACATCGCTGAGTTCATCCTTTTACCTCCAAATTTGAGACCATATTATAGCCATACGTATAACCATATCACATAGTAATTGCATTTCAGCAAGAAAATCTATAACACTTACAGAATTAGCAGTCTGGCTTCACTTGCAATACTTCAGTGAAAAGAGTAACAGTTGTTTTACAGTTACTCGTCCTGCTTTCCTCATGCCTTATCTCCCACATTTCATTGACTGTCAACCAAAATTACAGATGTGTTTAAAAGTAACTATAAAATAACAAAAAATCCCCTAAAATACATGTTAAACCTAACACTGTACCTGCCATTTTACAGTTACTCATCTTGCTTTATGCCTTATCCCCCATATTTCATTGACTGTTGACAAAAATTACCGATGTGTTTTAAAGCAACTATAAAATAACGAAAATTCCCCTATAAAACTTGTTAAACCTAACACTTTTCCTGCCTTTTCATTGTTCCTTTATCCTTTTACTCCATATAAAAGCCTTTTTACGCATATGTGACAGGAGGGATGATATTGCAGGGCAAAGCGTATCACAGTATATCACAATACGGACCTGTCGCATCACAATATGTATTGCAATATATTGTTGGGATCTTGCACATGCATTAAAAGAACATTGGTTCATGAAACGTAATTAACTTTGTGTGAATATTGTAAAACAGCTTTTTTTCAAAACAAATTGGAGTTTAAATGACTAGATTTTAATACATTTATCCTAAAGATTACATGACAAAAAGTTGTCTGAACTTCCTGCTTACATTCAAGAGAAATAGTTTGGGTCCACACTCTGCCCCTCTTAATTTGCTGACAACAACATTGAGAGTAATATCTAATGATACCTTCGCAAATGAGTTGTTTAATTTGTAGCCCCGCCCCAACCGACAATTTGACTGTCATTTTACACTTAAAACAACCAGCTACATGTAAATTTTCTAATAAATTTATATTCAAAATATTGTCTGGGCAGATTTGGACTATTACCAGTCAAAAAGGCCCCTTTTAAAGTCAAAATGGCCCCTGTTATTTTCAGTGTTATTTCAATGAATTTTTACAGTTATTTCATAGTAATATTGAATATTAATAGCTTTATTTAAAATAAATACCACATCAGTTCATTAATGAAAATAGCAAAATAATTATGTAAAATTAATGAACAAGGATGTTTTGTTTTCATCTACCTGAGAAAGTAATACTTTTTTGTAGCATCATTCAGTGGAATTATAATTCTTATTTTGGTTACCGGATTCCCCAAGTAAAACTACATTTCATAAATCTATCATTTGTGATCTAAACACAACCACAGAAAAATATTAATTATACTTTACTATATTAAGAACGAACTCGTTTCTAAATAAACACCAATATTGTTATATTAACCTTAACAACTGAAACATATTATAAACTCCTTTATATATATTTACAGCTATCGAGAACTTGGAGAACTCAGTCCTACAGGTCTACTTATCATTTGGTATTTTTGATGATTTTGCCCAATGTTGCAAGGCAAATTTGGAAGAAAGTTATTACCAGTATTGCCATACTAATACTATTCTACAATTGGTTACAATTTACTGAATCTACGAATTTTTCCAATCATAAAGTTGACAACTCTTCAAGAACAAAGCAACCATAACCATTAGTGATGCTCTTCTGGATCACAGGGACCTGGTGCTGGCAGTGGATGCTAATATATACATGTACATGTATTTGGCAAAGGAACCTGAAGGGCAAACTGTTAAACCTAAGAACTACACTGATCACATTGTGTCTAATATCCTGAGCAATAGAATTTCTTTAAACTTGATCTCTAAAATGCCATATGCTAAGTCAGCTAACACAGAAAACTTTACTCTCAGGGCTCTTGCTACATTGAGATTTTAGGGAGAAGTGACTTCTCCCTCAGCTCAGCTTAGGGAGAAGTGGGAGACTTCAGGGAGAAGTGGGAGACTTCGGCGACAAATGATGTGTACCATATTTCTACATCTATTAAGTTTTGTATCAAACAAGAGCAACAACTACATACTAAAACATTATTTGATGACTCGACAACATTTACTAAATGTAGTAACACTGTTAAACTTAAAGTTTGATAGTAAATGCATAGGTTTTTCAGCACAAAGGTTAAACCTCTTGATAGCATCCAGTTGGTCAGCTGAAAATACACACAAACCCAATTATTACTACATATTAACATATTAAACTCATGAATTATTATCAAAATAATTGAAAAAAAAAACAACACTTTGCAACAACCAAACTCATAACATCTATATTATTTTGTGTGTGTGTGTGTGCGTGGGGGTGGTAAAAAAAAACGACTTCAACTCTCTCTTTATGATTCAATGTTCAGCTGAAGTTCAAAGTTGCGTCAAATATTTCGTGATTATTTTTTCTTGGCAAAAATTCCTACATTTTGCGCATCAGAATCTTCCGAATCTGACAGCTTATGTTTACTACCCAGTTTGGGTGAATCTCCCTGTAGCCAGGACACAAGAGACATTTCTGAACGTGAATCTACAACTGATTTCTCAAATATGACGAGAAATATAAGTGCCTCACAACTTATAAATCAATGAAAATGCATTTATTAATTTAATCATTTCCAAATTTAGAAATCGGCAGGGTCCATCTTTTAGTAAAAGATTTACTCATCTGGTATGCAAAACTTTCAATTTGAGCTATCTGTTTGTATTAACAAATAAGGCTACACTTACCCACTATAATTTTAAAAAATGCCGACATACACAAACTGTCACCGGTCATTTAATCTGTTACAAAATCAGCAATTATCAAACAATCATAATTGACACGACGACCAAATTACAATTAACCTCCAGGTTACGTCAAGGTATCATACAATTGATTTGCATTTAATGTTTACCAAGAGCGAGTATTGATTTTCTTATATGGAGATGTAGGCTGAGCTAACTTTACCGGATGACAAGTGACGAGATTTTTCCAGTTAGGTAAATACTGTAGTATACATGAGAAATTTTGTAAGTTTTATGTTAGCTGCTTTTGAATTTTCAAGGCGAAGTCATTTTCGCTTTGATGCTTAGACAAGGCAAAGTTTAAATGGATCGGGCGCCTTCTTTGCCCCTCGCAAGAGCCCTGACTCTTCTTGAAAACACTCGTGGACTGGAACCATACAAAGACAGATGAGGGCTTTTATTAAGTCAACCCTTCTATGGGATAAACTCCTTTCTCCATTCCCCATGGAACATGTGCCAGCAGTGTCCCTTTCTAGGTATTCTTCAGATACGGATGTTTCTTATTTTCAACTTTGGTCTTTTGCTAAAATCATTATCAGTAATCATCGGAATAAATTATCATTAAAATTCTGTTTCTAAAAATGACTAATGTTTTTCCCGAGATTCTGTTTATTTGACTAACCTTTAAACTATTAGTCGTAATTTTAAAGGAAATTCTACTTTTGTCAAGAACAAACAAGATTTTTCTTTTGTTTTGCTCGGAACTTCCGGTTGAATTTGTTGTTGTTGTATCGAAGCTATATGTCTAATTTCCGGGGTACGGTTTTATGCTACGAGAGTTTGACTCTTACACAGCCGTTATCAGTAAATAAACTGCCTGTCTGATAAAGTACAGACATTCGCAAAGAATCAGTCAACTACGAGCTAGGAGTTGGAATGAAACTGAGCACGGAACTGGGAATTAAGTTACTTAAGATTTATAGAGGAGATTGTTAATAGAAATGGATTGAAATGAGGTATTGCTTCCAGTGCTAACATATTGGGAATGGGTATACCTATTTTGAATTATCTGGAAGATTTTGCAGTGGTTCAAATATTTTTTTCTTTGAGGCTGAAGAAGTGTTTTACTTTATTGTAGTTTGTCTCAATTGTGAATTGACCTGGTCATTTTTGATGTATTTCCATACGAGTCACAGCGAGATTTGGGTATTTTAGAGGGGACATGGAGAGAATAAATTAGGTTAAGAGTTCCATGCCGAATATAGGTCAGTGAAGTTTTCTTTAACGCATTTTAAATTAGACACCACAAACAGGTAGGCCTAACATAAATGAGAACTTGTGACCTGGGGGTTATCGCCTTAGAACGGTCAGTGGTCAAACAATTTGCCGCTTGGGCGTTTAAACCAAGTTCTACGGTGCTTCAACCTCAAACATAAAAGTTCATGCCTTTGTCTAGCAATACTTATTGAGACCAGAGCAACTGGATTAAAATCAGTAAAAACACAATAGCATAAATAAAATAAATTAACCATATGCATGTTTCTACGTTTTCCCAGATTTCCCTAGAAACCTTCATAAACTCTTAAACACCTGCCACCGTCCTGTAAACAAAGAGTTAAGCAAAGCAATGGACGATAAATAGGTCAATTACTAAGCAGGGAGCAGTTGAATATCATGTTGGTAGCCTTTTTAATGGATTTGCAGATGGTGTTTTACGAAAAAGTGGAGAAATTAATATAGTTTTACTTGTTTTGGACAGAAATATGCATTGCACTACTGCAAATGAACAGGTTTAATAAACCCCAGTCAGCAATATTTGCCACAGTAGCGTTGTTTGTACCAAGTGGAAACCGTTAAAAGTATCAATGTACGTTCAACAAGTGCTGTTATCAGTTACGCCTTTGAAGGTCGTTGAACTGGCTGATATTTTGTGTAAATTTTTGTGTTGCGCTCAAGTCGGGGCCAGGCGGAGCCATTACTGCTCAGGAACATGCTTAATCAAAACGAGCAGGCAATACGATTTTGATTGTTGTCGTATTCGATGGCTTTCGAAATTCCCCTGTGATCTATTTCTTAACTATATAAATATAATCTCCATAAAACACTGGTTGAGAAATACTTTGCTGTATGAAATATTTTAAACTGAAGCTGTATTTTGTCCATGTAGCAAACTGATTTGACATTTGAACCGAAAGTAGACATGATGGTTGTCTTTTTCGAATATTTTAAAGTTTGCTTTTCATTTCATTTCAGTAGTATTGAATTTTTTCTTTTGCTAATTTGATCTTCAGTTTTGTGGATGCATGCAAAGACTTTTACCTGTAAAATTCACTTGTGCTTGTCTTTTAAGTTTTTGTACATATAATTATGGACAAAAGTCTTGTCCGGTATGGTTTTCCATAATATCTTTTGAAAGCGTGAAATCTAAAGTCCACATTGCTCTACCGGCATGAATTTGGTATCAATGGAAAGAGGATATTTTTATACATTCAATGAAACAAGAAGTTTACAAATTGAACCACTACTGTCGGTAGAGTAATGTGTTAACAATTGGCATGCAAAAAGTTCCAATCTTCCTACCGGACAAGACTTTTGTCCATTAGCATACAATATATTATTCAGAATTATGAATTTGTAAAGATATTATGGTCTATTTTTAAACAAAAAATCTCAACTTTTTAAGAAAAAAAAACCACTATTAAAGTGTATGCGCTACCCAATAAACAGGTTGCATTCCCTTTATTCAATCTGGCATTAAGACGGGCAATAAAACAGACTTTAAGAGGTCGCAAACATTGCAAATGGCGAAAACTAGCTAAAATTTCAAAAATGAATTTTGGGGGAAATACTTATTGCCACCTAGATTTTAGTAAAGAAATGTATTTAGCTATGGATGTAGTAAATGTTTGCAAGCTCAATTTAGTCTAATTCATGTTTTAATTACCAAGCACATACTAAAACAAAAGAAAAACCGTTTGAACAATGAACAATATACCAAAGCAACTCATACCTGAAATAAGTATATGCTGGTCTACAATGTTTCGTGCCAATTCGTCAAAATAATGTTAGGGATTTCAAGAAATTCAAGGAAATCTTACTTCCTGGTTCAAAGTGAAAGTAGAACTTTCAACCAGGATGTAGGATTTCCTTGAATTTTTGATCTTCAGTTTTGTGGATGCATGACTGGTCGCCATTTCAGCCAATCAGATGCTTGAGATTTGAGACTGGTTTCCAAATTCAGTTTTATAACCTTCAGCCCTGGATATGGATCTGATTATACTACATAAAACTTCCACAAAGTGGATTTATAATATTAATGAAAATTGCCCATGCGCGTATTTTAATTTTAAAATAGATTTAAACAATCAGTTGGAACGAATTTTGTCCCAGCATTTTGCTGAGTCAATAGCAAAAATAAATTTTCTCATGCGCACTAACAGTTTTTTATTGATAGCCATGAAGCCATTCTGTCATCGAAGAACAATTAACATCTGCTGGAAACTTTCTATAAATGTATCGGCGTTTTTAAAAGACATTCCAGCATCTGAAACACTAGAAAACGAAAACTGTCGACTTTCATCAAACTTTAAGATGATACTTTTCCAGGAATGTCTCCTGTAATTTAATTTATTAATCGACAATTGGTGCAAAATGCTGTTTTGGAGGTTCTTTGATTTAATTGTGCAGAATTGGTATTTCCCCATGAAGTTATACTGTTTAAATGTTCATGCTAAAGTTAATTAAACTACGGAATTCGCCCAAGGATGTTCTTTTTCTTATTAAAGGGAGAACACCAATAACTTAGAAAAACTGTCGCATATTTGCATATTAAGTTAGCTTGCCAATAATGGATACTTATCTCTGAAAAAAGGTGAATTAAATTCATAGTTTAAACGAAAAATATACTTACGTTATATGTAACGGGCCATGACAAAATGGGGCTAATGGTCTATGTAATCAGTGTAGACTCAGATCAACCAGCGCATCCGGGCAGGCTGATCCGTGTCTCCACTGTTTTATTAGTCAAATAAGTATTTAAATGGATATAGAAAATGATACTGCCTCTAGTGGGTAGCGAACCCGCACCGTCATGGCGACACCGCATAGCCATGCAAATCCGACAATTATATCAACTGAGCTAGCCGGGGCAACCCCAAATAAAGTTGATCATAGAGCCCTGCTAAACGATATCATCACTGCATGACATCGGTTACTGATTATTTTACTGATAACAGTACTGACTATATGTATGGGTAGACTTCTTACGGCCGCCACTTCAAAATAGCGAAACTGTGAATTTAGAAATCAGCTTAGATCATTTCTAGACCTTATCGGTCCGCAATTTGAATCAATCATTTAAAGTTGTAAAATCCATATACACGGAACCTAAACTTACCTGGATATTGCTCAGTCACCCCAAAGGATATACTTCCTGATTTTTTAATTATTTTTTTTCCTTTGTCGCTGTCTGTGATATGCAGGATTTATATTCTCAGATCCCCTGTCAAAATTCTATTCTGTTTAGTTCCGCCCATTGTTTTCTCGCCTATTCTTTCATCTGGGGATCATTCGCCGCTGAACAGGAACTGGTATTAATCTGAAAATACCGCATTGAATATGTTCCATGTTCGCATTCATATGCACTCCATTTATAGGATGGATCGAAATTATACTTATGCAATCAAGGAAACTCCAATGCAGAAAGCTCAGCTGCCATATATTAGCGAGATAGATAGAGCAAAGGTTTATAATATCATGAACCATAAACAGTCAACTAAAATCTTCAGCTAAAACACAATGTGTAGACACTCTGGGTACCGCCATTAGTATAAACCATACATGTCGGTGTTGTACGATGACGGCAAAGAATACCTCGGTCTTAGCAGGTATTATTTACAATCTGCTGTTTGGTTGCCTTATAAGGTATCTCTGAGAAAACAGTCTCTGCAACGAGTACCGCTGTCATTATAAATCAGTGCTTTCATTATAAATCTGTCACCGGTGTCAAACTATGATGATCGCGTATGTCAGCATTATTACGGGGTTGTGATAGAGAAGTCAGATTTGTTGGAAACACGTAGGAATGATTATCAAAAAGCAACGATAATTGAAAGTTACGATTCAATCAACCATTCATTCATATTAATTGCACATTCAAATGTGCCGTCGGTATTCAAATATTATTGCCATCCCTAATAAAAGAGATGAGTTGTATTTTAGTATCTATCAGGTAACGGAGGTATGGTGAAAAAAAATAGAGAAAGTACACGACCGTGTCACCATCGGTAAATTCAAATGAAAGGGAATTACAGGATGTTCTTCAGCGCTCTACCAACTTGACGCCTCCTAAGTTTTCTTTGTTTAGCTTTTAAGTTACTTCAGCACAGTGTATAAGCGTACAGTTGCTCAAAACGGAAGTTGCTGATCTGTACGCCGATGATCACATAGTTGCTTACAGAAAAACCTGCGACATCGAATTATTTATTGGTAAATAAAACCAAATTTAATGTGTATTTGGAAAAAATATTTCTGTGGTAAGTACAACGTTAACTGTTAGTCCTGCTGTGATCATATAGACTTAAAGGAAGGCTTAGTATTGTTATAATCCATCATCTTTCCCAACTCGATCAGTGAAAATAGGAGCAAAACATTGAACGAAACGGGACGTTTTGTGTTCAAATTTCTTTATGTAAATAGATTTTGGACCATATTTGTGTTGGTATGGGAGAATATTCATTTATTCAACTTGTGTACTTCGTTGACCTGAGTTTGAACGACTTAGCAACGAGAAAATGATACTTTATTTATGTCACTGTAAATGATAAGACTGTACGGATAGTTGCAACTGTACGCGATCGTTAGTTGTTAACAGATGCCTAACATCTGTACGCATAGTTGTCAAACAGATCATTAACAATTTATGGTTCCAGTTAATGCTTTCTGATTACATCGAAAGGTTATCATTTTAGCTTCAGTTAACCTTAATAATTCTTGCACGAGAACCTGAAAAATGCACATTTTTTTTCAACAATTTTGCTCATATTCTTTTAATAATACTATTCTATAAACAAATAACTGATCTTGACTTCTGTTTCTAAGTCAGATTTGCTTTTGTTAGCTCTTCATGAAAGGAGGCGTGAAAAAAACGACTATAGTTCAACCGAGCTATATCAGTGGTAAGACCGTGTAAGATATACAGAGGCCCGCTGTAATGTTTTTATTTCTTCTCTGAAGTGCGAACAGTAGAAGCCATAATATAGCTGGACAATACCCGTTAGTACTTCAACCATAGTTTCTAAAGATTTCATAAAATGCTCCAATCACGTAATCCCTGAAATCTACCAATGAAAGTCGGCCAAAATGAAATCCAACCCGAAATGTTAACGACCTTAAACATGAAATTCTTAGCAGTTGAAGACGTAATTGTAGACTAACTTAACTTAGTCACGAAGTGGTGGATTTCAAAATCTGAAACCACTTAATGGAATTTTCCTGTCAAAGACCAGATTGTTAAAGTCTTAATGATATTGGATAATATTTGTGCATAATGTATGTTTTTGCCAACACCGGCAGGAATTTCAGTAGGTTTATACTAGGTTTTATTTAATGTCACAATCAGGGGATTTAGGATTTTTAGCAATTATCGGTGTCTTATTTGCAAAGTGTACCAATTCGTTCATATGGTTCAACAGTAGATCAGAGTAAAAAACCTATCAATTTATATCTCAAAACTTGCCTGTCAGTTCTAAAATGTGATCATATAAAGTTTTATTTTTGATAAATAATACATTAGATTTGATTGATTCCTTTGATTGATTCCTTTAACAAGTTCTTGCTTCATTGATGCTTTTCAGTTGATCAGTATATGATGCACTTATGATCACAACTGTTCGTACAGTCTGACATTGAAATACTGCAACTTTGCGTACAGTCTTGTCGCTTTCGGTTGCTGCACAGAAAGACCATTTTCTCGGTGCTAATTCATTCAAGCACCGTTCAACGCATTTTGTGAGCGTTGGAAATGATATTTCTTTCACGGGAAGTCAAATATATACTTTTCCAATATATACATTATAAAATATGAGGTCACAAATGCAGATTTTCTCCACTCCTTTTCCCCATTTTGTACTGATCAAGTGTGAAAATATTACAGATTGCAACTAAAATAGCCGTTAGTTCAAGACTTCAAAATCACAGTAAGACTATTAATCAACGATGTACTTACTATAAAAATAATTTCTGCAAAAAACACGTTTAATTTGAATATATTTTACAAATAAAAAGCCGATGTCGCGTGTTTTTCTGTAAGCAACTATGTGATCATCGGCGTACAGATCGGCAACTTCCGTTTCGAGCAACTGTACGCTTATACACTGTGTTCAGGGTAACACAAGTTTAAAAGTCGTGAAGGTTTATGTGAAAAGCTTTAAATATAAGTTACAATCTCGATCAATTTTTTTATTATGTAATCTTTTAGGCTTGTTAAGTCGATTCAAGTCCAAGTGCTCTGGTCTCGTGAATATATTTTTCATGCTTAAGTCAATTCTGTGCTCAAACGTTAAATAGCTAGAACATCCACAGCATTCATTAGTAAGAAATGAGAGTATGTGATGCAGTTGGTATTTGGAATAATTATGTTATATTTTCGATTTAAAATGTTTAATTTTAAGTAATGAAAGGAATTTTTCATGCTGAAGTTGAGTTGAGCATAAAAATGTTTTATAATCTCATAACAATGGAAGTCTCGGGTCTCAGTAAGGTCAAATTGCTTGACAGTGACATTAGCAAGCTTTGGCCAGTGTATTTGCAAGAAGTTGCATGTACATTGCCGTGTAGGTGGGTCGGTTAGACTTAAATAAAGTTTCTTTGACTTAACACCAACTTTGTATTTAGCTCAAACATTCTATGACAGCGTTAGCACAAAATTGAGAAAAAAAGTGAAATACTACAAATTTCGATTTCAGTTAGATTATGGCTAGCAACCAAAACATCAAAAACTGATATTTTCGAAAAGTAGCAGGGTGGGGAATCACGTGACAAAAACATGGCCGAGAACCAAAAAATTCTCTCGGTTCGAGGTATGTTTTTACTTGTTTCTCGCTAATTCCTGGACCATTTTAAATGAAATAACACTAAAGTACCCCGTACACGAAGACAGATTGCATAGTTTATTCCAAATTTTGCCAGCTTTTGTAGTTTATGCGGTATTTCGTGTACAGTGTTGGGCAGCTTGCACTGCTCGGTGATAGGGTACACTTGGATCTTGATGAAATCGTTCTTCTGGCAAATTTTCGCAAGTGAGCTGATTGTTGCATGTAAAATTTGTTATATCCCGACAGACTGTATGTTACCGGTGCAGACATATCCAGTTTCTGTATGCAACTGGTGGAAAAAACGTAAAAATGGAAAATGATAGGGAACACTGGCCGCGACATTGGAGATAGGGAACACTTGTATTTTTGAGAAGCAAACTGTTTGCCAATCCGATCGATCAGTTTGCGATTATTCCAAGCGAGTCTGTTGTATTTTTTTAATAAATCATGGATATTTTATTTCCTTTGTTTAAATTCTTATGATCAGCTACGAAGTTTTTAGAAAGAAGTATTATTTAACAAAACAGTCTTGCTTAGTTGGAAACACTAGATGGGTGTTCAGTTGAACACTTGTGTCGCCCTCTGGTGCTGTCGGAATAAAAATGCAAGTACAAAAAGGGGCATTACTCCAACAAATGTGACCATGACCTTAAGAATATAGTATCATCACGAGCGTATTGTCATAGGGAATATAATTTGAAAGTTTGATGAAGAAATATTAATAAATGGCAAAGTTATAGCCAATGTTAAGTTTTCATATAAAGGGGAATAACTCCATCAAGTGTGACCTTGACCTAAAGAATGTGGTATTATCAGGAGCGTGTTGTTAAAAGGAATATAATTTGAAAGTTTGATGAAGAAATATTAAGAAATGGCAAAGTTATAGCCAATGTTAAGTTTTCGTAAAAAGGGAAATAACTCCATCAAATGTGACATTGGCCTAAAGAATGTGGTATCATCACGAGCGTGTTGTCATAAGGAATATAATTTGAAAGTTTGATGAAGAAATATTAAGAATTGGCAAAGTTATTGCCAACGTTAAGTTTTCGTGTCTAAATATAAGTACAAAAAGGGGCATAACTCCATCAAATGTGACATTGATCTTGAGAATTTGGTATCATCTTTAAGAAATGGCAAAGTTATAGCCAACGTTAAGTTTTCGTGACGGACGGACCGACGGACTGACGGACGGACAAAGCGGTCCCTATGTATCGCCATCTTCGAAAGGGCGACACAAAAACACTGGAAAAGATATCATAATTTGTATAAAGCAGATTTTCTGAAGATTATTAATGAAATAGAGAACATGGTGCTTATAGTGATGCGCCAGAAAACAACATACACTAGTCAAAAGTTCTAAGTGCACACTTGATAAATGATAATTTGATTGAATCTTTCAAAATAGTGTAAATACAATGAAGAAGAATCAATATTCTATTAAAGCACACCAAAAATTTTAAGTCTGCTTAACCAGATTAAAAAATAATATTTTAGCTCACTTGTTCTCAGAAAGCAATTCTCAAGTTAATTATCATTGCATCGGCTATCATTTGTGATCATTTTCTCATCTCTGTATAATTTAAATTTCATGCAGATTTAAAGGAAATACTGTAGTTTGCCATTCCATTGCACTGAAATAGCTTTTTGTAGCTTTGTAATGGTCTGCTGGGCACGATGAGCCAACACACTCAACTTTATTTTATCCATAACGTTTTTACAGGATTTCAAGGAGAAAATTCCATTTTTCACACAATGTTTTGTGCCAAAAGCTTTTGAATTGTCTAGCAGTTTGGGATGATACAATTTTCTATGATATATGTGTAACAGCCTTTTCAAACGAAAAAAATGTATTCATTTCGATAAAATTGACCTGTTTTCGGATACGCCTTTTGACCGAATAAGCGTCATTTTCGAATAATTCGATTTTGAATTTTATTGAATTTCTATAAATTTTAGTTTTAAATTTTTATTAATTGGACACTTATCCAACAAATGATACACTAATTCTTTCGATTTTACGTTGTTTTACGTAAATATTTAATGACGTAATTGAGTAACATCAGCGTTCAACGTAAGCAACGTAATCAATCTAGAAAATAATATCGTTTGATTTTATTCTTAAATTAATAAAATATGCAAAAATAAGGTATTTCTTTTGCATTTACGAAAACCGTCAAGATTTTTTTACAACAAATTTGAAGTTGTGCCTGTGAAAAGAATTTTGACGGCAATGTCGTTGTCTGCTGACGTCAACCGTTCCATGGTTACAATTTGTTGGTGTGTTTTTTCGTGTTTGTCTTGAGTCGGTGAACATGTGAAAAACAAAAACGATTGTAAAAAAATAAATTTCGCTTGCCGCACGGGGATAATGCATAAAAAACGTATGCCGACGTGGATGACGTAAAACGTAAAACATATGCACGGTTTTCAAAAAATTATTGTTGTTTGATCATTATTAACACTAAGTCAAACTTTCATTCAATTTGAATAAGTTTACTTTAAGATATTCAAAATTGAAAAGTGTGCCCAGTGTATGTGCGAAACCATGATTACAGTTAGAACGTTTATATAAAAAACACGAACGTTTCTAGTTTTAGTGTAATGTAGTGTAAAAACAAACCAGGGCGTTTTGTTTGCAACATTAGATTGAAAATTCGATTTCTGAGTATTAAAACGACTTTCGGTTTCCGCAATCTCAAAAGAGTAGATATTGAAATGTGTTTTTGTCTTTTAGTCATGCAGTAAAGAATCTGGGCACCAGTAAGATATTAATATATTTTATACGGGCGAGATATCCTATAATAATGTATTTTATATTTGAAACCTGGTGAATTGTAAGAGAGTATAGACATTGTTATAATAAAAAATTATTTTGCTGTGTCATTGATAGGCCGAGGGGGATACTCCGCCCGAACACAAAACTATGAAAATTTTTACAATTTATTTACAAAAATAAAATATTTATAAATGAGAAGAAAAAAAAAACAAAAAAATAATGGAATAATAAAATGAGATGTCTTTTCACACAGATGGTTATATGTACAATAAATTAGAGTCCACAGTGTTCACCAAATGTTCACTATATCCGACACCACAATACTCGTAGATGTAAAGATGTATAACAACTTGAGGGTTCACAAAACCCGCCGATGTAAAGAGGTATAACGACACAGCAGGGGCACTTTGCTGTCCTTGTACCAGAGGTAAACAACCCCAAAGATCTATGTGTAAGAACCACTTCCCCGACACTGTTGTCTGTCCCTCGGGAAGTTTTCAATTATCTGTAAATCCCTCTTGCTCTTGCTTCTTGCGCTGCCGCAAGTGGTACCTTCCGCCTTATGCTGGACAGGCCCTAACTCCGTTGGGAATACAGTAAAGTTTGCCAACCGGCAATAACTTAACGTATGCTCTGAGTGACGCGACTACCCCAGCCAATGCTTCGCCCAGTAGAGCTCCAAGGGTAAATCAATTGGCAACTCCTGCCTAACGTATTAAGCGGCTGCAAATGACAACACATATTCAATACAAAACTGTCCCCAAACTATGTAATATCTTAAATGCAGAAAAATCCTTATATCAAAACCCTGAATACATATGAAATGATAAAATATATAAATATATATTGCAACTTGACATGTAGAACATAAGATTAATCAGTTAATAATAGCTTAACATTGATTATCATTTGCACTAATACAAATACTAGATTTATATAACTTATGAAATGACTGACCTCTGGTTATACTGAAAACAATTTACTATGATTAGGTTTTGTTTATTAAATTGAAATTCAACTCCGCAAAACAAAAACAAAACAAACAACCAACGTGAGCTGGGATCGAACCCGCAACCTCGCAATTACAAAGCCGATGCTCTACCACTGAGCCATCGAGGCTTCATAAAACCTTACTTTAAAATCAAGTAGACATTGAAATCAACAATAAAAATATTACCAAAAAACCTAAGAAATAGCAAACAAAACAAAATTAAAATTGTACCTCTATCGTCCGCTTACAAAAATCCTAAAACCACAATAATAGCGTTCAAACGCTCTGTAAGAACACAAATGTTGTACTGCCCAAAAGGCAAGGGTGGGCGATCAATTTATGCAAAATATTGCCGCCACACGCATTGCACGAATAAAAGCTGGCTCGGCGAAGTACTCGAGAAAGAAGATTCGTGAACAGCCAAATAAAATCTTGATTGGTTAATGCTAAACTGCTGATTTTAAGAGGCACATTATCACGTGTTGAATGAATGATTATAGCATAACTATCAATAAATATTATAAAAATCCCGTAAGGAACCTCAGTCCAAAAAGATGACAACTTTTACTATACAGTTAAGTTCAAAATATACGTTCAATTAATACCCAATGTTCAGTACCTGTGACATGCTGCAGACAGCAATAAATGCGGTTCTTAGAATATTTACTTAACAAACACAAATGTTTTGATACTTATTATAGTTTTATATAAGCATGTTTTTCGGGATATGATGTCAGGAACCCACATTAACGAGCAGGCACTATTAGAGACAGTCATAAAATGACTGTGATTTTCCAAAAGCAAAGTCATTTTGAAACTGGCAAACAGTTTGCGTCTTAAAACAATGCAAGTGTTCCCTATCATCAACGTTGCGGCCAGTGTTCCCTATCATTTTCCATTTTTACGTTTTTCACATCAGTTGCATACAGAAACTGGATATGTCTGCACCAGAAGCATTTTTTCTGTCGGGATATAACGAATTATTCTTGCAACAATCAGCTCACTTGCGAAAACTTGCCAGGAGAACGATTTCATCAAGATCCAAGTGTACCCTATCACCGAGCAGTGCAAGGTGCCAAACACTGTACACGAAATACCGCATAAACTACAAAAGTTGGCAAAATTTGGAATACACTATGCAATCTGTCTTCGTGTACGGGGTACTTTAGTGTTTATTTCATTTAAAATGGTCTAGGAATAAGCGAGAAACAAGTAAAAACATACCTCGAACCGAGAGAATTTTTTGGTTGGCGGCCATGTTTTTGTCACGTGATTCCCCACCCTGAGTAGCGCGGGAAAGTATTATTGACAGAACGTTGTTCATTGATAACCACGCCTTCATGTTGCTTTGCTTTAAGCCACACCTTTTGTTATTGTTTCAACATCCGCAAGGGGTTATAAACCAACAGCGACAAAAATTTGATTGACAGCAAAACCTAATTTGGAAGTATAATACAGCGTCTTTTGTTTGGAGCGGCAGTTCTTAATGTTGTCGCATGACAAAACCGTATTCGGCGTCTTGTGAAGACAGTGCTGCAGTGCAACAGGTGTTTACGGAGGTAGTTCGCTTGGTCAAAGTCTAATTAAAATCTAAATTTGTAGTATGCATGTATGAAATTGCTACACCCAGAAAACACAGCCTACCCAAAAAGACGAAAGGTAGAATGGAAAAGAGAGCATTGGTTTTTATGATCAAATTAAAAAACAACAACACCACAAACAATTAATGAAAATGAGATCCTGAGGGGCTACCGCATTGGAACGGTCAGTGGCAATGGGGATTTAAACCAGATTCTTGAGTGCAGTGTACTCATACTTGCCCCTATAGGTTCTGATATGAACAAACAAGTACAAGTTGTCTTGGTAAATTAGCTCAAACCCAACCATCAACTCGAAAATGCTACATGCAAAGCAAAAGAACCTATACAACAAAAAGAAGCTAATGGCATTGCCAAGCGAAAAGGTGGGTACTTAAAGAAGAGCACAACCAAGACAAATCTGTAGCTTCTAATGTATGTGTGCCAGTATTTGGATCTGTTCTTCCAAGTTTAACTGAGGACGAATTTTAGAATGTTAATTAAACTAGCAGCTGCGACTGCTCTATCAATTAATAGAATAGTTCATCATTATTACTGTAACATATGTTGTTTATTAATATTAATTTCTCTTCGGATAAGAAAATACGTAACCATGGATAACCAAATACAAACATATCACCTTGAATACACTTGTAAGTGCTGAAGACACAATGTGAGTTTATTGTTCAATGCACATGCACATGCAACAGATACAAAAATATAAACCATGTTATGTTTTTATTATTAAGTGACGACGCAGATATGTACACCATTCTTATTTTCACAGTTCCATCAACGCATTTCTTTGTGCATATTATAATTTAACCTGTCTGGCACACAACAACTTTATTTCTCCCATGGCAATCACCGAGGGCTTCCAGTTACCACGTTTTTACACATCACTAACTGGATATCACTAAGTGTGTATTGTTAACCGATACAACACTGATTATGTTCAAGCTGAATTATTGTTACAGTCAAACATGTTTTCAAAGACAATTCTTGCAAAGACCGCAGTGGTCTTTGCAGGAAGTCTTTGAAGGTTCCGTGTTCACCGCCATATGCATACCATCGTTTGGGATGGATCGAAATTGTACTATTTAATGGTGTAATTACTGAGTTGCGCTCAACATGGGGCTAGGCGGCGTTGGTAGTAATTTGCATTTCCTTTGCTGCTCATGAACAGGCTCAATCAAACCGAGCCTGCAGTATTTTCATTTTTGTCGTGTTCGGTGGCTTTCAAAGTTCCCTTTTCATCTATTTGTTCAAAGTGGAATTTGTTCATTAAATCAGACAGTGGGAAAATAAATTTTTTCTTTGTTTTACATGTGGTCTTTGTTTACAGGTGGCCCTTAGCACATGTTTCACTGTAATAAATATGTAAAACATAAGCCTAAAAATTCAATGGAACATCTGAAATTGTTTATCAATAAATGTATTAATATTTTTCATTATATTCAGAGTCTAAAATTTGTTCAAATTTCTCAGTAACTGTATTCATTTCAATGCATGTCGACACACTTTCTGCAATTCGGTTTAGACTCTGGGGAAATTCTAGAAACTTTCACAAACTATTTTAAGGATGAATTTGCACTAAATGTGTTGAAACTGTCTCATAACCACCTATCAAGTTTAATGAAGACAGTATTTAGCTCCATCGATACCCATTTATTAAAATTAAAAACACGTGTATTTACAGCCTTATCAGGAATTAACAAAAACAATAGTAATAAATCTCTTTCGAGATTGCCAAAAATAGTTCACTGTGCCATTTCATTTTTTTCGTCACACCTGCTTTGCACGTTATTTCTGTTTGACTTAGGACTGTCACTGATACCTGTAATAAGAATTCGTCACTTAGTTTATAAGGTCCTTTAAATAAATACTAATTAAGAAAATTCTTTAGATCATAGAACACAAACGTATATTGTGAGTCTATTCATGAGAGTTCCTTGAAACGAGAAAATTCTTCAGCATCTTGATTAGTGAGTTCTTCAATCTCAATGGACATTTGTAATAACAATACTGAATTTAATTACGGGGCAACTTTTTATGATTTTTAGATTTAAGCAATAAGTTGCAACAGAGAACAAGAAGATCCTAAAACTTTATCAGGTTCGGTCAAACGCTAAACAAAGCTAATGTTTAAATCCATAAGTTAACTTTACGGTATAGGGCACTAAATACTACTGTTTGATTGAAATAAAAAATATCGACATATTGCATAAATCTTAAGTAAGAACTGGTGTAAGCAGTAATATGCATTTCCATTACTGTCTAAGAACATGCTCAATCCAGCCTGCAATAGTGTTATTTGTGATGTTCTGGTGGCTGTCATCGTTCTCTTTTCATCAAATTTCACAGCTTGTTTTTTTTCTAGTATTTGCGTCAATAACACTTCAAACTTGAGATGAAGTTCTCTTTCTCTCTATTTAATTTTATTTTTATTTTATGAGAAATAAACTATTTTATTGGTTTATTTCGCTGATATAATTTCCTTTGGCCGATAACAAAGTCGTCAAGCCATCAGGTTCTTGTCGAACATGTTTGAAGCTTCTTCTAGCTACCTTTATGTTTTGCATGAAAGATTGTCGTCTATGTGGTTGGATTAATAATTTTTTAAGTTGTAAATTTGTGTGAGATTGGCTCATCAATATTTTGTTTTTTTTTGTCTAGTCCCATATGACCAAAAGGTGATAAGGGGAGATCGATATTGAATATGTTTTGATAATATCGATTTCAAACAAGTAATACATTCATTTATGAAATTTAAACCCGCGATTTTCGCCTAAATCAGTCAGTGACACACTACTATTGCCATGGTGATGGTCTTTAACCATGATGGGCTGTAGCGTGACCAAATGTACAGTAGCCAAAAAGATTGTAAAATTTTGTTAACAGATGGTAAGTAACGAAATATTTACACACAATAAGAGAATCGGTTTAACAAACTGAAAGCTTCACTATACCAATATTGTCATAAGCGGTCGGTTAGCTAAGGAGATCAACTCGCCCTGAAAGCGAGGGTTCTAGGTTCGAGTCCATTTCTGGCTGCACAATAATCTATCTCAATGGCATAAGTTTAGTTGCTGATATCGCCAGTAGAACAAAACAAACGTGGAATTGCAGTTTGAAATTATATTTGAAACGAATTATCGTCTTCTTATGATGTATCTCACAGCCTTAGTAAAACAAGACCACGTTAAAATTGATCTCTTTTTGGTCATAAATTAGCATTTTGATCAATTTTATTCCTATTAAAATAAACTGCTTTTCCAGAAAATAAACTCATGTGATAAAGAGACTTAAGAACCAGTAGACTTGGCAGAGCAGATCTGTAGTATGCGTAATTGCCACTATTTCAGAAACACGCCTGTAACGCGAGGCTTGTAAATTAAATGCATCTGCTCAAAGGTTTGCTACAATCTAATCGAATGTATACAATAAGATCTCTTCGAGGAAATGAATTCAAATAAATCACTGGTCAGACAGATTTATTTGTATACAATAACAAAATTTATTGTACTGTTTGTTTGCGTAATTTTTCTAGTCTGTCGCTAATTATTTCAACTCGTCTGATTGGATGTATAGCAAGAGGAAAAGACAGCATGAAGTTTATAAAATGATCATGTTCAAATAAATGAGACACCACAAACAATTCACGAAAACAGAACATGAGGAAATACGCCTTGGCATAAAACAATATGGCACAGGGTGGGGGAGGGGGTATAAACCAGATTCTAGGGAGCACCATATTTCCCAACTGAACAAAATAATACTAGTTGTCTTGGTGAATCAGCCCCAACCCACCAATCAACTCGACAATGATACGTGCAAAAGCACACAAATGAATAAAAAACGTAAGAAGGTTATGGTGTTTCCAAACTAAATAGTGAATATTTAAGGAACTTACTGAGACCAGAGCTCATGTAGTCATATCAGCAAGAATAAGATGGCAGCCACAAAAGTAACAGATTGATCTTTTATAAGATTTCCAATGAAACCTCCACACACTACTAAACTCCAACCACCTTCGTGCAAACAAAGCAAAGCGAACAGCTGTATATAGGTTAAGCACCAAGCACGCAGATTGCTGTACAATATCTATATTGAATGTACAGGGTTTCACGAATAACGTGGAGAAATAAATATTGCCTTTATTTATTTTTTAAATTATAAACAAAATTTTCATACAACTCTGGGCAAGCAATTCATTGTTGCTTTAGTGATTTTAAACTGCAAATGTACTTTTGAATTTCGGCGAAAAAAACTTGCAAATAGTTTTCTTAATTTGCGATAATACACCCCTGTTTGTTCAAAAAGCTTTACTGTTATACAAAGATTGCATGTATGAAGCCTTTAACCATGTTAACAATGTTACAAAGAAGCGAACAAGCGGTGAAATATAAAACCCGTAAGATGTTGTCTTGAAATTTACAATATTTAAATCAAAATCATCTCTTATATAATATACCCTCACCCAAAGTTCTTATTGGTCACTTTTTGTCCGTAATTTGTTATTAGAAAAACATTGACTTAACTCTTTATTTGTGATCATTTGCATCAACAGTCTTCAGTTTATGCTTTTATCTTTCTAACAGTCTGGCTATAGTTATCCTAAATTTTGCTAAAATGCATTTCATGCACTTGAAGGCCAATCAACTAGAAAATTGCTCTAAATTGATTGTTTTGTTTTTAAAGGACTCTTCAGTAGTAGGAAAACATAAACACTTATTAATCAGCAGCATTTCTATTTAAATAAGCTACCTTCAAAGTACCGAAGTTTTTAATTACCTCCCTTTCACTTAAAGACTGTTGTAATTCATTGGATTCATTTAAGAAAACAATAGATTAAAAAAAATATTAAAAAGGCATTTAATAATTGATTCCAAGACAAAACAGTTCTTTTCACAACCTCTCTTGACATAGGGAAGTAACGAAACTAGTATAAATTGTAAACATATACAAATCAAAGCGCTGAAAGCGCAGAAAGGCTGGGGCATTTGAGGACGTAATGAGTGTTAGTAAGGTTGGAAGTGCCTTAAAAGGAACTAATTACCAACTTGAAGTTGATTGGATTTATCACGCTTGTTTTCATACCAGTATTCTTGATTTGCTTAGTAGAGGAATGTGGACAGGATTCAAACCTGCGACCTCCACCTCCCGAGTCATGTTTTCTACCCCTGGATAACCTCAATTTTACGTGTAACAGGAACAATGCATACTATTTTTCAGGGATGAACAGAAAGACAAACTTTACTCAAAAAAGTTGTATATATTTCATTCAAACAGTGATTGTAGGGATATTAAAACAGAAGAAGAACAAAGCATGTATTTCCTATCTGTAATTATTAAAGAAATATAAGTATGTCCAAAAACTGCACCCCCCCCCCCCCCCAAAACGCCTGACATTTGTAATAACAAGAGGTGTCGTAGGACAGTGCGCTCGACTATTCTGACTATTTGCCACTACAGGGTTATAAAACCTTATAAACTCATAATTCACACAAAATCCATAACACAGTTACCTCCTCTTGTGGCAGTCTAAGGCCATGATGATAAAAAATGTTTAAAGTTTCAATACTATATCTGGAAAAAACAGTGAAAAAGTGTTTCATTGCCAAAAACCTTGAACCAAATTTATAAGTCCAAAAAGGGCCATAATTCACACAAAATGCTGGACACAGTTACCTCTTCTTGTGAACAGACGAAGCTCTTGATGGTGATCAAGTACTTACAGTACAGTTTCAGGGCTGATAAATAAGCATTGTAAGTTTCAGGGCTATATCTGCAAGGGAAAGGTGACTTGTGCTACCTTGCCGAAAAAACTTTAATCAAATTTCTAAGTAAATAAGGGTCTTTGTTTACAACTATTAAATAAAATTATTTAAATAAAACATGATAAGATTTGCAAAGCTACAAATATTCTGCCAAAAAAGTTCAATTATACACAGGCAATAGTCATTCATAAACTTATTAAACTGAATGAGTTTACAGATAAAAAACATACAATTTCGTATCAATAACAATATCTAAAAATCAATCCATATGTCATATTACAGTTTTTAAATGACTCGAAATAAGATATCACTACATGTATATGCTTTCCTGTTTCTCCGCATTTTCACATTCTGTTAAATGGACTTGACTTTTGTAATGACCCTCTCGAGTGTTGTATTTAAATATAGAACGTGGTACATGTATGCCTTTTATGATTTTGATTGTTATCGCTTCTTTATGCTTATTTGGTTAGCAAATGAAACTCGTACAATTACTTAAAGAAATGAATTGGAGATAAAGAATGAAGTTTATCAAATGTTTTATTTGTATACTAAAACATCTAGACCTATTATTTTAATCTGTGTTATCTCCACGTTAACTGTTTCCTAATCAAGCGTCTATGTGAAGACTGTTGTGTGTTAAAGATTAAGAACCGTAACATTTATATATTGTTTATATTTATAAATGATTAGTGGTTTAACGTTATAACAACTATATAATAATATAAAAAAGACTGATACAATTTGCGAAACAACAATAATACTGTGGAAAAAAAAACAGGAAAAGACGGTAAAAGTTGTTCAAGAACAAAACTTGTGAAGTACAGATGATAGGTAGAAACCTTTAATTCGGTGAACTATTTTATGCAAATGAATAGCGCATTGATTTGAATAATTAGTTAAAAAGGTAAAGGCTTTTCTATGTGAGGCTTCAGTTTTCAGTATGATAGATATAGGCTGGGACCTGAGGGCCCCAGCCTAAACATTGATGACCAATTAGAAATTTGGGTGAGTATATTTTATCAGTTACGAAACCATTGTCAATGGAGAGATTTAGATCAATAAACTTTGCTCGAAGTTTTTACTGTTTGGTTATATATTAAATTGAAAGGGTTCTTATATCCGTTACATAATAGCTACTTTCTAAACCCAAGTTGTCAATCTTGTACTTTTATAACATCACACACTGACCTATTGATTTCTTTGTACTGGTTATGTTTCAAAAATAAATCTAGTTAGCAAGGTTGCTCGCTTGCTATCTTATAAACCCATCACTCGAAATATTACATATACTGCTATTAGAAAAAATTATGATCGTCAAAAGTTGTGACTTATTAGATCATCTTTATCGAACATGATGTGTTCGGTAGTTTAAATGAAGAATAACTATGGATATTCATATCAATTATAGGAAAACTAGGACCCGTTCAGTGGAGTGAATGACAAAATAAGTATTCATGCCAATCAATGCTTTGAATTTACCGATATGTTTTACGAAACAAATGGAGAGATTGATTTAGCCTTTAAGTTTCTGTTACTTGAAAAGAAAATCTCAAAAACTGATTGAGAAATACCTTGTTACAAAAGTGTTTTTGACTGTATTGTGTTTTAACTAGGGCGATAAAAACGTGATAAAAGTTTATATGTTATACAAGGCGGTGTGAAAGTTCTTAGATCCACTATCAAAATTCTATTCTGTTTAGTTCCGATCAATGACTTCTCGTTTTGACAAATCCTTTCTTTATCTTGTGATTATACTGATAAGGTTCCATGTTCACCGCCACCGAAATCGATGATCGAAATTGTACTACTTACCGGTGTAAAAATTGAATTGTGCTCAACCCGGGGCTAGGCGGCGTCGGCAGTAATATGCAAACATATATAGCTTTTCAGTGTGTAAATTTAATCATTCTAATTTTAACTTGAACTGAACGCCATACATTGTCGTTTCAATTACAATGGTATTTTTAGAGGCTAAATGCATGAGTCGGAGATCGAAAGTCAGCCATAAATTTAGTTTAATATCTCATGCCAATATGTGATGACAAATGCGTAAATATCTATGTGCTATCATTATATTATCATTTGTTTGTACTGCAGAAGAATGATATATAGTACCTTCATGTTCAGCCAGCGAAAACTATGCTCGCAAGGGACCTCTCATAACACATAATAGCACAACACAGTTCAGAAAGATCATAAAAGATTTCGGAGCACGACAAGTCCCAATCAATACGATTAGGGGGAAAGGTTCACAATGACTTCAGAATGATTAACAAATTTCTTCTTTGTGCCTATTGGATTGTATTGATATATTCACGCTGAGTTTGTTTCTGCTGTGCCGTTTTCCCAATACCTCATTTATTACTTTAGTCTTACATAACATTTAAATCAAGATATAGTCGCGAGAAATTAAATTTAAATGTATGGAAAACATCATAATAATCCAATGTGCAATCTAGAAGTATTTGCTGTCGAATAGCTGTTAATTAAAACTTACAGAGTTATTGTGGTTAAATCTCTAAAATTTATAACCTGAGAATTTTGGAACTTACCCGAAAACTAGAAGTTTAAGAAATATCAAGAAATTATTTCGGCGGAATTTTAATTAAGGTAATAAAGGTAAGCTAATTATTTACTCTCGTACAATTTTAAAGCTTATGGGGTACATACGCATCACTACATCTGCTCCATTAGAGTGGTTATTAAATGACTCGAGGAAAAAACTCTAAATAAAACTGTAATTACAAGGCAATAGTGATCTAGGTGTATACACATACATATTGTGTATTACAACGGGGAACTTTCATCTGAATTCGAAAAACAAATGGTTGTGGTCTGACAGGGAATGAACAAGTTGCAGGAATTTAGTCTCTAAACTATAGGTCAGGTTCAGGATGTGTGGTCTTACAGAGCATTGTCTGTCTGGGTAAGAGTTCCGTGCACGTGGTTTGATAATGAATGGTCAACTTGGAGGTGTGTGAACTTCCAAAAACTGGTAGAGTTCCTGTTACGTGATCTGATAACGGAATGTGCAGCGTAAAGGTGTGTAGTCTCAAAGGAAAATGTTAAGTTTCAGATGTTATTTCTAATAAGGAATCGGCAAGTGACAGTTTTTTGGTCTTTGTTTGGTCTTCGGTGGAACGGTCAAGTTGTGTAGTCTAATAGGGAATGAGCACGATGCAGGTATGAGGTTGTCAGGAAAAAGTAGAGTTGACGGTATGTGGTCCGAAAGCAAATTGGAAAGCTTCAATGGTGTGAACTGTCAGGAAAATATTAAGTTCATGTGTGTGTCTGATGCGTATGGGCAAATAGCAGTTATAAAAAGCCAAACTCACATGTGCTAATAGGCAAGTGTTAGGGCTTAGAAAAAGTCGAGTTTTGTATTTGTGGTACAATTTGTGGTATGATAATGGATTGGCACAGTGCAGTTGTGTTGTATTTCTGAGGTCCGCCGAGTTCAGAGTGTGGGGTTTGATAGGGAATGGGCAAGACTGAAGGTGTAAGTGAGAGAAAAGTTGAGTTTCGAGTGTGCTGCCTGATATGGAATGGGCTATTTGCAGGTATGTGGTCTCCCAGAAAATGATCCAGGAGTGCGGTCTGAATGGGCAAGTTGCAAGTGTGGTTTGTAAGAAAAGTTGCTTTAGTGTGGTCTTATAGTGTTGCAGATAAAGATATGCAGTCTTCTTGCGAAAAGTCGAATTTGTGGACCTGTGGTTTAATAGAGAATAGGCCATTCATATTTTATGCGTGGTCTTCTAGAAATAGGCAGAGTTCCTGTGGTGTGGTCTGCCAAAGAAAGGCCGAGACACCCATTGAGGGATGCAAAAGAAAGGTCGAGTTAGTTCCGATTGTGTGATCTGCTAGGTAAATGATGAACGGCGGATACAACGTTTTAGGAAAAAAGACATTAAGGTAGATGGACACCTCGCTCACCCAGTTTTGACGTCAAAAACTAAATACTGTCGAAACCTTATGAAATTCAGTCAAATTAATGTGACGATCGCTTTATTGAAATATGCAAAATATTGTTACTTATAATGATTATCTGCTGTTATTCGTTACTTACGTGAATTTGAACCACTTGTATGGCTTTCAGAGTATTTTTGACACTCCTCGGTAAATAGCCTCCTATACAAATACCTCTTTTTTTCTGATCAAAATCGATCTGACATAAATTTCTCCCACTGTCATACCGACTTATGTTTGTTGATTATTTGGTCAGGAAGATTATTTCTTTGTACTACACTGAGCAAATAGTGAGATAATGCCTTGTTTTGCCTTAACCCGGGTCTAGGCGTCGTGGGCAGTAAAATGCATTTACATTATTGCCCATGAACAAGCTCAATCAAACCAAGATTGTAATATTATTTCGTTGACTTTCAAAGTTCTCCTTTGACCTATTTTAACCCCCTTTCTTGTCTGCTTTATGGTAATTTCATGCCGGTAATTTTGGAGGTTAATTTTATTTCAAGTTCTACAATTTATGTATCTGTCATGTTGAGCGTAATCTGAGTGGTGGAGCTTTTCATTTATTTCATAGATATGTAATTGAAATCCTGCTCGATCAAAGCCCTGCAAATATGATTAAGAATTATAGTAATGTTTGTGTATGTATGATTCCATAAGTAACGTTACCCACAGTCCCAACGATAGACACTTGTTTCATTTATAGGCTGATTCCCGCATGTTTTGGTTTGACTAATGATGGTGTTTAAGGAGTAATTTTTAAAATTAGTTAGTGCCCCATACGAAAAGACGACGAGCTAAGAAACAAAATTTCGGGACGCCATTCGCATTGATTAAACACAATCATTATAATTAGTTAGATGCTCGCCGGTCATATAGACGGCAGTTTGCTACAAATTTAATTAAATGGCGCCATGTGAAATATCGTGTATTTTACTTTAGCAACGTTAAAGTGAGTTATTTCGATCGGCCCGGTAACTCGCCCCTTTGGCTTTGCAATGCTATTAGCTTCTTATGTTTTACATGTTTGTGTGCTTTTGCATGCAACATTGTCAAGCTGATGGGTAAGTTGCTGTTATTTTACCAAGACAGCTTGTACTTGTTTGTTAATTTGAGAACCTGTTCGGGCAAGTGTGAGGTTGGTAAAGCATGGTTTAAACTCCCCAGTGGCAATTTGATTTGCCCTGACCGTTCCAAGGCGGTAACACCTCGGGTTCTTATTTTTTATTAATTGTTTGTGGTGTCTGTTTTAAACTGATCATTATATTAACCAGGCTCTCTCTCTCTCTCTCTCTCCCGCTCTCTCTCTCTCTCTCTCTCTCTCTCTCTCTCTCTCTCTCTCTCTCTCTCTCTCTTCTTCTTCTTCTTCTTCTTCTTGGCTGTGTGGGGAGGCTGTTTTTCTGAATGTGGCAATTACTGACATGCATTTTATCAAAATGTGCTAAGTTATAGGTTATAGTTCCAAACACAAATAAAAGTAGAGACGTACACAATTTTATTAGATGCATCGATAGTTCATAGGAATGGTTATAAGAGCCTGTTATTTTAATAATTATCATAGGTTATAATTTTAGCGAAATTTTTAATTAGTTAATGCTACACCTAATGAAATGAAATACATTTAAAATCAATTGGTGTCTAGGTGGCTATAAATTAAAGTTCTTTATAATGAGAAATGGGAATGCAATACTTTGATTATTTGTTTCTTTTAGTCATAATGACTGCATTTATAGCTGTATGCTCTCTCTTTGATACCATTGGTGGCAGAACAGGCTTTATCACTCGAGAGACATTAAAAACAAATATCTGAAAGAGGTCTCTTTGTGGGACCTTTAGAAATTAAACGGCGGATTTTATAGTCATATGTGATGCGACGCTTGTAACAACGAAACGTTTTTGAATATTTTTATACTGACAACAGATGATACAAAGATTGCTGGGAGGGACTAAACCATTCATGTTCGGAATACAAAATAGAAACTGGTGATGGGGTTCTATGTCTAAGTGTGATTAGACCAAACTAAATACAATTTGTGAATTAAAAAGTGAAACGTGAATATCAGGAATAGTCACACTCGAAAACACTCAGAAAAACTAACAAAACATCAGAACACACATTATAGCATTTGTTGAAAAGCAGAGATCGAGTTTTCGAGTTTGTTGTTTGATATCTTGCCTACTCAAAAAAATGTTATCTCCAAAAGGTAAATAAAGACGTTGATTACAACCTTCAGACAGCACAAACAGAACTCAATGTATACTTTGCAATTCCTGCGACGCAACCAACTGAGCTAGCCGGGACAACCCCCAAAAAGGTTAGCCCTTATATACGTAACAATCACTGCATGACATCGATAACGGGTTATTTTATTGATAACAGTAATGACTTTATGTACGGGGAGGCAATAAAATTAAAGCACTGAAAGAACAGAAAACCACCAAGTGAATCGCGGAAAGTGTTGAACTATTTTTTTTTCTTTAGATGTTTTTGTACTGAAGCGGAACACTTTATCTACTAATTTTTTATCACCATATTTAGCCTAAATGTTATTTTCAAAATAAAATGCTCGACTGTACTGACTTAACAAGACTATCATATTTAAAAATGAAACGTTCAGCTTAGCTAAACTTGTGTAAGAACTCTATATCACTTATCGTTTGATGTTGATACAACCTGTCGTCAAGAAACACCTGTTTCAGTTAATTGTACGATAGCGTTACCCCTGCTTAAGAAATAAATGACAATCCTACAAAATCTTGCGATCGCTGTAATTCAAATTTTTGCTTTAAGATTGAAGGTCATATCGATTTGATACAACCTATCGTCAAGAAACATCTTAATTTTATTACGTACTGTAGAATCGAATTCGTATTGAATTCCGTCAATTTTAAAGTTGTCGGAATGACACTCTTCTATTTAGTTTTTATCACAGGAATTGAATGACCATACATAGCAGGAAAAGCCAGACCCAGAAACAAAGTATTCCAAAACAGCCAACCAGAAAAGATGAGTGAGGTAGCTAAATGCATGAATTGATGAAAAAAACTTTGGAAACCACCGAACACTCTGGCTTAAAAGGACAAAAATTGATATTAATGACATAAAGGTACCTAATAAATCTTTTTTTCCCCATTTTTTTGAATATGTATAATAATCTATTTTTACAACACAAATGAAACAAACGTCTGTGCTTATACTTTGTCGTAGTCATAAATATTTAACTTTTTGTCATTTTTGGACTGTGGCTAATACAACAGCTTTGACTGTTAAGTATTATGCAGTAGTTACAATAATGGCTATATATTTAAAGATTTTATGCAATAGAATATGTGCACAAAAATTTAAAAGATTCTCTGCATTGGAAAGTATTCGCAGATATTACTTTGTTATACTTGACGTTTTGTCGACGAAGAACGGATCCTTTTTAGCCTCCCTGTCTCCTAATGAGTTGTTTTCCAGCATCTCATTTATACTTAAAGTGTTATGTAACTTTAAAATTAAGAAATATTTGCGTGATAACCGGTAATGAATCAAGAAACAGAGCACTATTAAAGAAATTCAATTTAGTAAAGCAAGATTTAAGCAATGTCCCGAAAATTCAATCAGAAAGTAATTATTCTTAAATTGTATTTAATTACAACCTACTGAGTTATTATACTCTCTCGCTCTAAATGAATCTGAAACTTGTCGGGTTAAATATTTAAGAATTACTTTGTGGAAATTGTATTAATTACTTTTTTTGGTATGTTTATTAGAAAGATACTTATTCTCTGCCAATATTTATGCCAGTCGGATGGACTTTTAGTTTTAACCACGCTATTGTAGAAGTGGTTTAAATGGCAAACGAAACGCGTTCTGCTTTTATTGTCAGAGAAGGCTTTTAGCCTTATTTGGGTTGTCAGTTATGTTAAAGAGACTTTTTCCGTGCTTGACATGAAATCAGTCAGATGCCCTTTGGTTTTCGTTTTTTTGAAAAAGTTCAATAGCGTGAGAACTGTAGAGAGGATTTAAGTGTTATTCTAGTTGATTGTTTTTACAGCATTTCCCATATTTTCTCTGACCTGCCAAAAAGTGCAAATATATTTTTGTCGTAAAATAAATGACAAAAGAAATGATATTGATTTTAATGCATACATAAATCACACGTGTATCATCTTATTGTGCTTATATTTCATAGCTTGGTCGCTTTCCTGGGACTTGTAACAATGTTACAAGATGTCAATCAATGTAATATTTTCATAACAGAATATCTTTTAAAACTTGGGTACCGGTACCTCAAATCATGAAAAACGTTTTGCAAATTAAGCAGACTATACCCAGATTAAATTCAGAAAAAAACAGCTGCAGTTTCAAATCACTATTGCAACAAGGTATTACTGTACCTTTATAAGTTGACTTTTAGAAACAATAAGAATGTTGTGATAAAAAAGAAAAACACTGTTATATTAGAAATTGTGTGGCAATGTTATTATATGCTCAGAGAAATTCCTGAATGTGTCCTTCACTTTTATTTCTATAATGGTTTTGTCAAAACTACCATAATGAAGCAAATAGTTCAGATCAACAAATTTGATTTTAATTAAGTTAATTTAAAAGCTGATATAAATGCAGGGGTAAAATCTCGTTCAGGTTTTTTTTGGCCAATACACTTTGCTCAAACAAAACTGTGAAATATGCGTATCAGGAATGGCTACATCCAGCAGAAACAGCATCCCCACACAAAAAGTAGATAGGAAAAGAGAGCATGGTATTACAATAATCGGTTTCAAAATGGACGCCACAAACAATTAACGAAAGTGAGAACCCGAGGGGTTACCGCCTTGGAACGGTCAGTGGCAAATCAAATTGCCAATTGGGGTTTAAACCAGGTTCTAGGGTGCACCAACCTCACACTTGCCCCAACAGGTTCATGTATCACAAGACAAGCACAAGTTGTCCTCGTGAAATAACTGCAACCCACCCATCAGCTCAACAATGTTGCATGTAAAAGCACACAAACATATATAAATATGAAATTTTACCAGCTAAAACACAAAACCCAATTATACCATTATTCTTCTTTTTCAACCCCACACATCTACTAAAATTCTATTTTCTCAACATAGTTCAGGTCAATCAAATCAAAAGTGTATTATTACCGTCTTAATACATGATTCTTTTGACTTGTCAAAACGGACAGTAAATCCAAATAATGATGCGTGTTTAGTTATAAATTGAAATTTAGTGATGTTTTTCAACCATCAGTTATCAGTGCAGTACCATCTGCGAATAATGATAATTTTATGTCTTAATCCTTTTATTGTTATGATTTTTATGTTTCTGTTGTTGTTTTTTTAGAAAGAATGTTAGAAGACAAAGCAATTTCGATAACAAAACGTTAAAAATGAAATATGCATATCTGGAATTGTCACAACCAGATAAAAAAAAACAGCCTCCCCACGCAGCCAAACAGTATAGAGGAAAATAGAGCATGCGTTTATAAGAGAATCAATTTCAAAATAAGACACTACAAATAACTAACGACCAAGAGAACCATTGCGGTTCCGCCTTGGAACGGTCAGTGGCAAAATAAAGTAATATTAATGCATCAATCTCACATCTGTCCTTTCAAATTCTCATAATAACAGATATGTACAGGTTGTGTTGGTGGATAAATCCCAACCTGCCATCCAAATAGATAATGCTGAATGCAAACAAGAACAACAACAACAGATTCTTTGTCAAGCAAAATAAGTAGGTACCCGATTATACTACTGAGAGCAAATTTTCCACTGACAGTCTATCTAAATCTATTGCCGTTGTTTTTGTTCCATTGGCCATGTGATTTTATTAGCTGTTCTATACCATGTGTCTAGTCTTAGGATGAAGCTAGAATTCCTCGTTTAAGACCGTCTAGTTTTTATATTTTGTTTTTCTATTCTTTTTCTTCCCAACGATGCCACCGTTAAATCATCCGTTTCTAAATGTATTAAAAACGCATGTCAATCCCTTATGTTCAATAACATTTCTCGTTATAATCATATTCAAATCCGCATCTTGCATACTATCAGTGATACTGCAGTTCAAACAAAGGGTTCGTATGGGATGTTTCACATTTCCTGACTGTCTGGTTCGTATGGGACGTTTCACATTTCCTGACTGTCTGGTTCGTATGGGTTGTTTCACATTTCCTGACTGTCTGGTTCGTATGGGACTTTTCACATTTCCTGACTGTCTGGTTCGTATGGGACGTTTCACATTTCCTGACTGTCTGGTTCGTATGGGATGTTTCACATTTCCTGACTGTCTGTTTCGTAAGGGATGCTTCACATTTCCTGACTGTCTGGTTCGTATGGGACGTTTTACATTTCGTGACTGTCTGATTCGTATTGGGCGTTCACTTCGTGTTTCGTTAGAATTTTTTGTGCATTACAGCAATGCTACTGATGTTAAAATGTACTGTTTTTATCGTTCGTATGGGACCATATATTTTGGAATATTATATAAAAGCTGTGTAATTCTGCTTATAACAAAGAATACGTGTAAACATATTGTCTGACATTGTTTCTTGCTTTGGTTTGTTTTGGTATCAATACATTTGTTATAAAAGTGTAATGGTACTTAAACAGGTTATTGATTGGGAATTTTTTTTTCTTGTAGAAACTTTTATTTTTCTCTATGATTCCATGACCTGATAGGATAAAAATTAAATTCAGTTTATTCTTTGATATAAAATGTTTGCTAAGAGAAGTGAGAGGTTGCTCTTGATTAAACGTTAAACAACTCCCACCCTTTTATTCCATTGGATCATACTTTATTACCACTGATTTTTCCGATGCTGTACCCTACTCTTATTTCATTCACTTTTTCTGTTTGTTCCCAGTGGTCTCCGTGCTGTTTGTTATGACGTTTGTTATAATTGCTATTGGTTTTTAACTGAGTCGGTAACACAACGTTTGCTTGATTGTTTATATCAACTACATTTCAGTTTTCTAAATCAGACGCGAAACACGTGGGTAAAACCTTTAATAACAATTTTTGTTTCATAATTAAAAATTTTTAGTACCTTTATAACAAGAAAGTTTTATCGATGAAGTGAAGTTTTCTAACGCAGATAAGAAACACATAGGTGTTTTAATTACAATTTTAGTTATTATCATAACAAGAATGTTTTATCAATACAGTGAAAAGATACAGTTGCAGTTTAAACTTATATTCCTTTTAATGCAATAACATACATGGTTTTCATTTGTTACATTACCGGGAAAACTGTTTTAGGAATATATTTTGACACAATGTTGTAAACTATAAAACTACAATCTACTATTCATCCTCTATATCAAGATTTAGACACAGCTTGTCTAATTATTCTTCATTTATTTAACTTACTTTGATTGAGATGCTATATATTTCCCCAACTTTTTTTGTAAGTTTTATTGCGATACTGCTTACCTCTATGTTAAACCGACGACATCATTTCTTGCTGCTTCGACTCCAGTGGCTACGGTCTCAGGAAGGTCATTGAGTAACTGACTTTTTGGTTTACAATGCTATTTGTTTCTTATGTTTGATACGTTTGAGTGGTTTGCATGCAACATTGCCGAGTTGATGGGTGGGTTGTTGCTAACATACCAAGAAAACATGTACTTGTTTATTCATATGAAAACCTGTTGGGGCAAGTGTGAGGTTATGCACCCTAGAACCTGGTTTAACCTCCCCCCCCCCACCCCATGACGGCAAATTGTAGAGGCCATATGAATATAAGAAGATAAATTTCAAATAAGACAAATTGTAGATGCACTATCATTGTAAGAAGATCAATTTCGAATAAGACACCACAAACAATTAACGAAAACGAAAACTTTGAGGTTACCTCCTTGGGACGGATAGTGGCAAAACAATTTGCCACCACTGGTGGCTTTTAATCAGGAAAAAGTTGCATTTATGATTAATTCTCAAAACAGAACTGATAGAGCACACATGACTTCCCTTACTGACAGCAATTGTCAGAATTGGCAGAATTTTCAATATGATACAGAAAGTAGGCCAAAAGTTAATCAAAATAGCATTCGTGAGAAATTCAGGGTGTCGCTGCTCCACTGGGCATGTAATGTAATTTTTTAGACTATTTAATGCGGATTTTCGTATGCCGTTTTATGTATAAATGTTCTCTCTGCATGGTTTGGGAAATATTCTTCTCCATATCAAGTGCAAGATAATTAAATCGTTTTGGAATGAAGGGTTGGGAAAGTCAAGTAGAACTCAAACACTGTTTTCTAGAATATCTTAGCCATACTTGTAATTTGATATATTTCAATGATGATATAAAAAGTTGAAATAAGCATATCAGGAATTGCCACATTCAGAAAAACAGCCTCCCCACCCCACACAGTCAAGAAGAAGAAGAAGAAGAAGAAAAAGAAGAAGAAGAGAGAGCATGGTTAATAAAATGATCAGTTTCAAAAAAGACACCACAAACAAAATGAGAACGCGAGGGGTTACCGCCTTGGAACGGTCAGTGGCAAATCAAATTGCCACTTTGGGTTTAAACCAAGTTCTGAGGTGCACTTACCTCACATTTGCCCAAACAGGTTCTCATATCAACATACAAGTTGTCTTGGTGAAATAACTCCAACCCACCCATCAACTCAACTGCATGCAAAAGTACATAAACACATAAAATATAAGAAGATAATAGCATTAATAGCATTACAAAGCCAAATGAGCGGGTAGTCAATGATCTTACCGAGACCAAAACTCCTGGAGTAAAATCAACAAAAACACGATGACAGGGATAAAAGAAACAGCAATAGTGATTTTAAACTGCACCTGTATTTTTGAAGTTTTTCTGTTGTGCAAAGATTGCGTTCATTAAAATCATTAACATCATTGCAAGCTCTTGAAAAGCGAACAAGCTGTGAGATATAAACCCCGTAAGATGTTGCACGAGGAACATCGCCGTCTAAAAACGGAAAATTTACTTTATTAAAATTAAAATCTTCTCTATTATCATATATATTAGTAGTGACGTAACCATTTTCAATGGATAGATTAAGATCAATAATGTTTGCTTGCTCATTGAAGTGTTCGCTTTATTAAGCTGTAGTTCTTTAGGATAAATCTTATTAACCAGTGATGGAAAATATTTATTATCTGCATTTAATAAATCATCAAGGTACCTCGAGGTGTTGTTAAAAGCTGCAATAATATCATCTTGATCTTCGGTAAAAGAAAAGAGATAACATGAAGTCTCTTTCATAACAGTATAAAAACAGATCATCAACAAGGGGTGCACAATTAGTACCAATTAGGATGCCTATTACTTGTTTATAAATAGAGGTACCGAATCTTACAAAAATATTATACATTAAGAAAGTTAGCGACTTCATAAAGTCTTGACAAGTCCATAAAGTATAATTATCATAAAAACTATCTGTAAAAAATATCCTCTGTTCTTTACAAGCGATGAAGGTTTTGTTTTTTCTAGCAAACATTTTTTCAATGAGACTGGTTAGCTTGTCTCTTATTAAATTATGAGGGAGCGAATTAGAGAAATCATAAGTAGACAAACAGGACGACTGGAAATTATTTGATTTAAGCTTCTTTAAAACGTCACTTGAATTTTTAATTGGCCAAAATAAAGATTGCATTTCATTTTTATAAAATACTCCAAGTAAACTACGAGTATTTACTAAAATCTTGAAAACTGTAGAATATCGAAAGTAAGCGCATACGCCTATGTTTGATTTTGCGGAGCCTTAAGTGCTTATTTGCTGATATACGTTTATGTTTAAGCCACCGGATATGGGCTTATTTTTTTATATCCGCTTATATTTTAGCAGCCGATTATGTGCTTATTTATGATATGCGCTTATAGCTTAGATTGACCGGCTGTACGCCAATTATTGATACAAAATGACACTAAAAGATTTACCATCACGCATACATCACGTATGAATCAAACATTTTTGAACAACATGTACTGTCTTTAAAATGAAAAGACTCGTTTGAAAACGCATTTTCAACAATAGATCATCACTATATCCAACAGAGTATTAGTCTATTTAGACAAAAAAGTAGTCAAATAGTATAACTTCACATGCGGACTAGTAGTCTAGCTTTATTTTACTAAGTAGATATTAGTGTGACATCGAATCAAAGTAGCAAGTGGTACATCATTATCATCCTAGATGTTGTTTTCTGTTTCAGGGCTTTGTGTGTGTACGTGAGTGGTGGTGGTGGGGGGGGGGGGGCGGAAATGCACATGCGCTTATTTTCTGGGATAGATTTTAACTGCACGGGACGGGTATGCGCTTATTTTTGAGATAGCTTTTTTACTTGTACGGGACGGGTATGCGCCTATTTTTGCGATAGCATTTTTACTTGTACGGGACGGGTATGCGCTTATTTTCGAGAATCAGTTATCTGTAAGAGAACTATGCGCTTTATTTTATATTGGGGAGTGATTGGTTTGATTAATAAGTGAGAGGCTTAACGAGTTCTGTTCGGGTAATGAAAACCTAAAATAATTATGTGGAATTCATATCTTTAAATTATGCAAGCCCTGGAGAGTTGATGTTATGACAGGATTGCATTATATGTACTACTTTTTAGGAGACAATCGTGTGGTGCAGAATCAGAAATGAACATCATTTGTGCTCTTTCTGAGACTAGTTAAATATGCTCAAATATTTGCGTTTGTAATTAGCCATCTCTTTAATTGTACTCGTGGCTAACATTAATTTTACATCGTTTATTTGTTACGGTTTTTTCAATTATTCAGAAAATTTTAACTATGCATTGATTGTTAATGTTTTGTCTTGGCTGTCAAACCAAACCAACACTGACATCTCACTCCACTGAGTGTAAAGCCGACATTAAACACTTTTATTAACCAGAATTTCTGACAGACTAATAGCATTATTGTATTTTTCTTCACAAAATCAATTATTCTATAAATATTGAGGGAAATTGTACGATCGCCTCCATAAATGATTATCACGGTTTGAATAAGTATTGTTTCCACTATCACTTTCCATCAAATACCATCTAACTTAAACAAACCAAGTTCTAGAAGTAAGTAGTTTTGCTCAATATATCAGGTAATATTGAACACAGAAATGTCTTCGTCTTTTTCGAAATTGCCATTGTGGTAAGAGCGGTAAATATTGTTGCAAGTGAAAAAAATAGTGTTTTTGTCACAGGGTGAGAAAGAATGTGCAGCCAGACCGGGACTCGAACCCGGGACATCTCGCTTTATGGGCGAGTGCTCTCCCTACTGAGCTATCCGTCCTCTTTCACATCGTTTCTCCAGTGACTAGATTCGTAGCGAGACATTCCCCCCACAACTTGGAAATTCGTCCTCGAATTCCAGAGGGTACTTTATATTCACAATTGCAGGCGTCTTAGACTAACCATGCAATGCTGTCACGGCCCCCGTTGGGCGCCAAATGTCACAGGGTGAGAAAGAATGTGCAGCCAGACCGGGACTCGAACCCGGGACCCCTCGCTTACAGGGCGAGTGCTCTCGCGACTGAGCTATTCGTCTGCTTTTACATCTTCTCCACAGATAGTGACTAGATTCGTACCGCGACATTTTCAGCCTTTTATCAAACCAGTAATTTGCAAAACAATATTCGAGATTTCCGAACTCTAATTTTTATTGAAAAATTAAATAACTGTCAGATAGTTTTGTAACAGTGAGTTGCGAGTTTCCGCCAAGTTTCAATTCATAGATTAGGAACTGTTTGTTGTTTGTGGACACAATTTACCACTACTGCGAAAATGAAACACCCAAAAGCTATATTCAATTTCATTCTTAACCAGACGTCGAGAAGACATGCATAAAATCAATATCGATGAAAGCTTGTCTAGGCGCTGTCGCCATGACGGCACGTGTTCGCTCCCCAGTAGAGGCAATATCATTTGAAATTCGTAGTAGCGCTATTTGTGCAGCGTGGAGGCCGTAAAAAGTCTCCCGTACATATAGTCAATACTTTTATCAGTACAATAATCTGTTACCGATGTTATGCAGTGATGATAACGTTAACGTTATCAGGGTTATCCGATCATCTTTTTGGGTGAATTTTCCCGGCTAGCTCAGTCGGAATTCCCTTGCTAGGCGCTGTCGCCGTGACGGTACGGGTTCGCTCCCCAGTAGAGGCAATATCATTGTCGAATACCAATTAAAAGGAAAACAACCATGACAATATTCGCTGATAAAGAATAACATTTTAGATAAGTCTTTTCGCTTACTAAAATACACAATCTTTCGATGCAGTTAAAGCAGAACATACACTGATACCGATTCTCAGATGGGACAATGTTGCATAAAAAGGTAGGAAGTATACAAAAGAACATCCAAACAAAATCAAGAAGTCTGGAAGTCGGTAATCCACTGGGCACGTAATGTGATTATTTAGACTACTTGTTGCGGATTCTCGAATATTTCTGCTTGAATAAATGCTCTTATTGCTCTGGGTTGAAGGTTATAGACCAGTCGCCATTTCAGCCAATCAGATCCTTGAGATTTGAGACAGGTTTCCATGCTCAGTTTTATAACCTTGGGCACTGTTCTCAAATATTGAATGTTAGATTTTCTGTTCGCCTTGGAAGAGAGAGAGCAAAATGATCAACTTTTGTACTGTCTTTGAAACTTGTTTAATCCCTGTCATCATATTATTGCTGATTTGACTCGAGAGTCTCTGGTCTCGGTAAGGTCATAAAGTACCCGCCCTTTTGCTTGACAATTTCATAAGCAATTTCATAATTTTTAATGTGTCTGTGCTATTGCAACATTGTCGAGTGGATGGGTGGGTTGTGGTTATTTCATCTATATACTTGTACGTGTATGTTCATATGAGAACCTGTTGGGGCAAGTGTGATATTTCCCCCCTAGAGGCTGCTTTAAAATCCCGATCTCAAATTGTTTTGCCATTGACCGTTTCGATGCGGTAACCCATCGAGTTCTCTCTTGAATTGTTTTTGACGTCTATTTTGAAATTTATCGTTGTATAACCATGCTCTCTTCTCTTCTCTGGATGTAGTCATTCCTGACATGCATATTCCACCTTTTAAAAATTACCAAATATGGCGTTATTAGCAATCCCGTTGTTTGTACCTATATGTGATTTTTAACCAGCGAAGCTGCATTTACTTGTCAGATTTCTAGAGCACGTATCATGCCTGGTTTCGCTGGTTTTACTTATCACATTTTTGAACACATTAACCGGCGATTAACGCATTTAAGAAATTATGCAAAATATTGCAGACAATTTCGACTCACCGATACAGTATGAAAACAGAAAAAATTAATTTGAAGACAAACTGGTACGCTTATTTCTGAGATCACTAGAAGAATAAAACAAAGTTCACATTTTTCTAAAGCTTACATGTTTACATGAGTCGCAGTAACAAAAATTTTAAAAAATAAATTTGAAAATGTAGCAGCATTTGTATTAGGCAGCATCGGTAGCTCAATTAGTAGAGCGCATGTTAAGATGCAATTTGTAGTAAACTGCAACTTTACCTCATTTGCTGACTCAGGGTTGGAGGTTGGCAGGAAAAACACTTAAAACAATTTAAGGAAGAGAGAAAGAATTAGAAAATCTTAATTGTTAGATTTAGCATTTTGTCTTGATGTATGGTAGTACATTTTCTTTAAATAATAAGTAACAGACTGTTTAAGCGTAAGAAATAGCAATGAATATTTTTATTTCACCTATGGACAGGATTTGATGAATAAACATCGAATTAATATACAAATTGCTCTACATAAAAAGCCAAAGGGGCGGGTACTCAATGATTTTTACCGAGACCAGAGTCCCTGGAGTCAAACCAACAAGAACACGATTACATGGATAAAAGAAACAAATCTAGCTTCTAGGATCTTTTAAAAACAGATTTCCCTATAAACCTTCACAAACTCTTAAACCCATACCGCCGTTGTGCAATCAAAGAGGTAAGCATAATGATCAACTGTAGATTGGTTAGTCACCATTTTGTGATACCGATAACCCTGTTTTAAAAGTTTTTCTGTTATGCAAAGAATCAATTATTGTAGAACTGTTTTTGGGAATATCACTGTTACAAACAACTACTAATTATGCTCTCAAATATAAGAAACCTGCAAAGTTCGCTGCAATAAGGAAGAGAACATCATTAGAGTATCACTGCTAAATAATTACGTCAAAACAATAAAGCACACGACTGTGTAACTGTTTCACACAGCTTCTAACATGGTCGGACTGATCTCCTGATATATCCGAGATATTTTTAAAGGCCGTTTTAATATTAATCGCTTCATTTACTCTGGAATATGATTAACATTAAACCTGCGTGCAAACTCGAATAAGTCCTACTTTCCTACTCAATGATAGTTATTCAAAAACTCATGACATTAACGGTGGGTAATTTTGATGATGCGTTCAGAACACAATTCGGGTTGTCTTGTTGTGTAATTAGCTTTTTAGATTTGATTGCCTTGTGTACGTTCAAAAATTTGAATTTCATGTATAAACAAATTTTTAACACTGTCCATAAAGACCAATGTAAACAACATTGAATAGATCTATAGGTATTGACAAAAAACCAACATATCCATCAACTCGACAATGTGCTCAGACTTAAAATGTGTTTGCAATGAAAACTTATTCCTGTATTATAGACTACATCTTTAATGTATAATATCATCGCATACCATCGGGTTCTCATTTGTGCCAATTGTTTGTAGTGTCTTTTTTAAATTGATTATATTATAAAGACATGATCCCTTTTTTCATCTCTTCTTTTTGACTGTCTGTGTTGGTTGTGCAGTTTTAATGTGACTATTTCTGATAACGCACTTTTCCCATTTTATTTGTTTAGGACTGATACGAATTTAATGATGTTTGTAACAGTTCATAGTAGTCAAATAAAACACCAGTTCTCCGAATTTGAACCCTGATGTCTTAAAGTTAAGTAACCTATGGTAACCTGTGCGTGTGTTAATTGATTTTCTTCACGCGTTGTTTTGTTTGTGGTGCTACGTGTTCATTGACATGTTTCTTTGAAGGACTTGATTTGTTTCTTTAATACTGTAGCCGTATAAGCGATTTTTGACAATACGTTAATTTCACATTGTTTTGAGAAAATGAGTAAAGGGTAAATTCACCATATCACAATTAATTGCGACACTTTGAAAACGCTTTTCAGATGTCTGCTAAATGGTATAAAAATTGTAAAATTATTAACTAATAGCTTTCCATTAAGAACCTAAAATATTTGTTTTGTAATGTTGTATTGAAATCATTCGGCGCGTTTGAGATGCATTCCATCAATGTTATTCTTTAATTTCGGCAAGTGGAATGCCATCAGATGTAGTGTTATCTACAGGATTGAAATGATATCTTAGCCAGATACTGTTATCTTAATCAATCATATAGACTTTTGGAAAGATAAGACTTGTTCTTATGCAGGGATGGGTAGACGTATGGCCGGTCACATGCCGCGTCTGTCAGGTTGTATGGGGCGTTATTTCGTACATATTTGGCCCATCCGATACATTCACATATCATATATATCTGGTCCGGTTGGGACTTTCACAAGTCATGTGTGTCTATCCCGTATGAGGAGTTCACATTTCCTGTGGGTCTCTCTCATTTAGAACGATCAAGCCCTGTTTACCTGGCTCGTTTGCAAATTTCACGTAGGCTTTTACTTCACATGTCTTGTATGTGTCTGTCAAGTTTGAGATTTTCATATGTCTAGCAGGTCTGGCCGGATGGGACGTTCACATGTTTTGTTTTCCTAACAATGCTATAAATTTATCCGTGTCCTTTTGAATGCAACACTGTTGAGGTGATGGTTGTTGAAGCAAATTCACCAAGACAACTTGTACTTGTCTGCTCATATGTGAATCTGTTTGCGCAGGTGTATGGTTGATGCGCACAATAACCTGTTTTTAACCACCTAGTGGCAAATTTGTGTGCGGGGAGGATTTGTCTTCTGGATGTGGCCATTCCTGTTCTGTTATGCATATTTCACTTGTTTTCATAATTGGTTATAGAGACTGACTCTCTCTATGTCTGAAGCTTAATAAAATAACCCAATTTCAGAGTCATTGAGTAATATTGGTCAAATAATTGAATCAGATATCTTTAATGTTTCTAAGATCTAAAAGCATTTTTATTTGAAAAGATAGTTTGTAGTGGTTTCAGAGCTTGCTTAGATAAATATTGTGTCTTAGAATATATATCTATTTGGGGACAGCTTTAATTCTAAATAATTAAATTTAGATTTTAACATACACATGTTGAACTGAGTATAAAAAGATATAATCAGCTGTACTTCTATACAGGAGGAATAACAATGCAACTAAGCAGACAATAATTACAAGAAACCACATAAATGTTGTTCTGTCAAAATCAAAATTAAGAAAAACATGTTTTCTCAATTTTCTGATTAAATATTATAAATTATTCATGCTTATTCTTCATTTGGAGCCACAAATATTAATGCAAGTGAAACACAAATTTGTGACATGTCGGATCATTTGTTTTGTTTTTAAATAAACCCAGAAAATCCCAAATTGTCCGTAACAATATCAGCAATCACAAGTTACGATTAATATTTTGCAAGGGTAAGCTCAGTCAGTCTTTTTTCCGAAAACAAAAACAAAATAGCTGATAAAAAGACAAGGTTGGAGACCATAAGATACATATATACGGAGTTACATTAGCGGTAATATTTCTGTGTGATGTTATAAAAGAATTTGATACAGACACTTACATCAATTGTGCAATCGTAATTTGGATTGATTTAGGTGGTCAACAGGAAATGTTTACTTGCTTTCATATAGTTTCGTGAGTGTGGCGATTCCTGATATGCATATATTACTTTTTTTTCCTATACACGTATGATATGTTATGAGTGTGCGGAATATGACGTCATTAAAGGACACCAATCAATCGGAAATCGTCAATATTGTAAATATAAATTGACTAAAGCAAGTATGCAATAAGTTTTCAGTACACTGATAATCGGTTATAGGCGAGAGGCTTGTGCTGTTAGAAACAACACTGATGAGGCAGACTGGTTTTGTTCGTAGGAACGATCCATCTATTTGTCGTTGTTTTTTTTTCTTCAAAATATTTGTTTAATGTTAAAATGAATTTGTTTCGATGAAAATAATCAGGATTACATTGTGAATGGGTTGGTTAGAGTTATTTCACCAAGACCACTTGTACTTGTTTGTTCATATAAGAACCTATCGGGGCAAGTGTAAGGTTGGTGCACCCTAGAACCTGGTTAAACCCCTAATTATTTTATGACAGTTCTAAGGTGGTAACCCCAATGGTTCCCTTTATCGTACATTGTTTGTAGTGTATTATTTGAAATTAATTCTCTTATTAACTCATGATCTCTTTCCTTTCTACATATTGACTGTGTTCATAATATGCATATTTCAGTTTGTTTTTAAATCATGAGGAAGTGCGGAGATATCAGGGCCCAAGATCATAAAACTAAGTTTTGAGATCAGTCTCAAATCTCAGGGATCTGATTGGCTGAAATGGCGACTTGTCGCCATTTCAGCCAATCAGATACTTGAGATTTGAGACTGATCTCAAAACTTAGATTTGTGATCTTGGGCCCAGGATTTTACGTTTACAAAGAGAATTTATGAAAATATCTGTTTGTTTAAAACCCGTCTGAGATTTAATGGATTAAAACAGGTTCTTTGTCAGTGGTTTCATTAAAAACTTTCGCAATACCTTATAACATGTTCTTCGTGACTGATAAGAGCAAGAATAGTGTAGTAGTTGTTAATAAACCTGAGTTGACAAGAAATCTTGCGTAATTGTTTTCTTGTGAATTTGGGGCAACTAGTAAATAGTAGGTTCTTTATTTTGTTTTGGTATAACAATGTACAACAATGATGAATAAAGTGTACTTTAAAAATGAGTATGTGACCACAAACATTTATGATCAAACGCTTGCTATTGATTTGAATAGATGATCGCAAAGAATGGAATTTTTCCTGCGATTATTATTACCATAGTTATGGCCCTTTGTTATTACAAATGTTTTTGCAGCAGCGAGGACACATTCTAGTTTTCTCAATGAATGGTTCCTTGGCTAGTACATTTTCTCACAAATCTGTTTATTTATAAAAAGTTTCATTTATTTCCCTCAACAGTTGACGAAATATGTTCATAAGTTTTCGAACTTCATTTAATTACTACAAGCAAGTGTTCAGGTATCCCCCATACAATATTTCTATATACAAGAGACGTAATTATACATGCTCAGCATGATTCTCAACAAAACAAACAATCACAAGATACCTCGGCGAAATTAACCCGCCCACACACATTGCAGTGTTAAATAAAACGAATGCAAAAGCTTAATTTTGTTAAATACTCGGTCAATGCTCCTTGATCAATCGCGGCACCAGAACAGCAGAAATTAAATCTGCATGAAAACGATGAATATTCTTTGCAAAGCCGGTAGATCTTTTCTCGTTTGTTATTTTCATCAAGGGATATGAAAAAGATTGATCTATCAATAAAGCAATCAACCAAGAATCATCAGAATTATTTGTCTATCTATAAATATATCAACAACAGTCATATATCTTAGAACAGAAGTATTTATTCGACAACTAGGAGAAGAACAAAATTGAATATCAAATGAAAGGCTCAGTGGAACAATCACGAGGAAAACATTAATATATTCCAGACATAGTGCAAACTGTTTCGCAAGTGAGATAGACATTCGTTCTCCACAACAACGAGTGTGTTACATTTGGACCTGTCTGCTTGTGTGTTACTTTTATTATCGTATATAAGCCACTAGCATTTTAATCGACATTATAGAGTTGGTATTAAGTGCTAGACATGTAAAACATCAGTTTGAGGTCGTTTTTAGCGAACATTCTTTTGTAAATGGGTAATTTTACACGTTCAGTTATTGTAGATCATCAAATTTGTTTTTCTTAATTTGCGGTACTACACCCCTGTTTGTTTAAAAAGTTTTACTGTTGTAAAAAGATTGCACCCACGAAATCTTTAACATTGTTACAAAAAAGGAACAAGCTGTGAAATATAAAACCTGTAAGATGTTGCCTATCTTAAAATTGATAATTTACAATATTTTAATCAAATTCATCTCTTATATTATATAAAAACATTGTCAGATGTTGTTGCAACTAGTTGCTTAGAGGTGCGCGTGGTCAGGGGGTATCAATTTTTAAAATAAAAAAAGCAATATATGCATATCAGGAATCGCCACACTCACAAAACACAGCCTCCCCACGCAGCGAAAAAGAAGGGAGGAAGAGAGAGAGCGCATGTTTTATATAAGTATGTCAATTCAAATAGGACGCCACAAACAATTAATTGCCACTGGGGGTTTAAACCGGGTTCTAGGGTGCACAAACCTCACACTTGCCCCAACAGGTTCTCGTATCACAAAACAAGTACAAGTTGTCTTGGTGAAATAACTCCAACCCACCCAACGGCTCAACAATGATGCATGCAAAAGCACACAAACATATAAAACATAAGAAGCTAATAGCATTGCAAAGCCAAAGGGTGGGTACTCAATGATCTTACCGAGAAGTTCTTAAACTTTCCCATTTTTGCCACTTCATTTGCTATAAAACGTTAAAAAATGGCTTTTGCGAAGACAATTTTGTTCATTTCTTTCTTAAAAATATTAACTTATAGTTTTGAAATAAAACGTTACTGGAATGAGATTTTTTTCCTTCAATATGCATCGTTTGTATGTGTACATTCTTTCTAATTTTCCAAAAAGTGTGGTTTTAATGCATGTTTATTAATTTATGTTTCACGAGCTTTGATATATGTAAAACAAAAAAAAATAAAACAATTATTGCGACAAGTATTTATAAATACAATATCATATTAAAATACATTGTCTTGCAGGACTAATTTTTTTATTAACCATGTAAATTAATTTTACCTTCTTTCAGCCAATCCTTATCCCTAAACAAAACAACATAAGCTCCAGAATTAAGAACAAATAAATCTTTGTATGCGATACCCATATGTTTTATGAGCGTGCAGGTTCTAAAATTCTTAATTATAATTATATTTTTCCCATAAATCAGAGTGATAAAAAGTAAAACATGTATGTCAGGAATAGCTACACTCAGAAAACACAGCCTACCGACAGTCAAAAAGCAGAGAGGAAAAGAGAGCATGGGTTCAGAGAAAAGATGGATTTTAAACAATTATCGTCAAAGAGCCTTAATGTTTACCGCCCTGGGACGGTTAGTGGCAAAACATTTTGCCACTGGGAGTTATAAAAAGATTCTCATATAAACAAACAAGCAAATGTTCTCTTGGTGAATGAGCTCCAACACACCTTTCAACTCGACGATGTTGCATGCAAAAGTTCAAAATGTATAAACATAAGATGCTAATAGCATTGTCAAAACAGTTGGTTACTTAGTGCACTTGCTAAGATTCAAATCAACATGAGTACGATGGCAAGATTAGAAGAAACAGATCGACCTTCTACGTTCTTTCAAAAGAACTCCCTAGAAATCTTCATAAACTTTCTAACACCAGCACTATTCAAAAAATTAAAGAATCACCAAACGTAACCGACAAATAAGGTAAACAAACAAAATTCAAAAAATTGAAAATCGACGCTCCGCCAAGAAATCGAACTAAAGTTATGTTCATAAATAACTGAACACACCTGGTCCGTGTTCACAAAGCCTTTGATGTCAATTGACATCAGTTTTTCAATGTCACTAACAACAAACTTAAAATCATATTAATTGTCATTTACGGAAAAATCAATGTAATAAAATAAATGTCAAAATTGATGTTCCTCAAGGGTGCCTGCTCAGACTAGATGTAAAACTGTCTGTTGGGCTCTTATGAATGTCTGCAGTTCCATTTAAACAGTAAACTGTATTTTCTGTTTTTATTCAGCTGCAAGTAAACCTTTGAAGACCTTACAACTTTGTCGAGGTATTTGCCTGGTTTGTTTGTCTGCGAAATGCATATAATATTAGTGAGAACTGACAGAATTGCGTGTTAGACATTGTCGATGTTAATTGACAACATGCATGCAATTGCGAGACTTGATTAGAAACTTCAATTTTCTTGTTATGTTTACTTGATTGTGTCCCACAATATAATTAATGTTATCCGGATCTTTAACATGCAATGTGACAATGCATTAATTGTTCTTAAATTATGGATTCTATTCTTGTCTGTTTCGTTTACATTTTCAAAACTTTTTAACAAGTCTAAATCCAGTTTGATTTGTATTATCTTTAGCGTTACAATTAGTTTTCATTTGCTATCAAAGAATAACGGGCATGGGAATATAATAATGGCATGTGTCAGTTCGGCCAGCTGTCCGCCACTTTACCAGAAGTATTGTTAGGAAATGCCTCAGCGCATGTCACCGAAGTGTTGCGATTTACTCAAATTTGACTGATGTGTGTGCGCGGACGTTAGATAAGAGTATTGTAATGAAGTTCCAAAGCGCATATTGTTGGGATGTTGATATTTGTGACCTGTCCATTTATCCTTTCTTTTCGGCGGCGTTTATGTTTTGGGTACATCCTTTTAAAGCTTTTCGTAGACGAGTTGTTTAGCAAGATCTGGTATTGTTTTTCATTATTCAAGTTGTGTCTTTTACAAATATTCAATAATACTTAAGAAGCGTGGAATTCTTTCTGCACTTGTATTGTTATACATTGTATCTGTTGTTTCCATATAGACGGATATGATTTGATTAAATATACTTATTCCTTTGAGAGACAAAAAGAGCACGTGGTAAGCAGTCGAGCGATTCAAAAACGTCGAGGAAGTGTTTATGATTGAAGCAGATTAATTTATTTTGACACAGTGAGTACAGCTTATGACCCAATAATTTTATTATTTTTTGTATGTCATTAAGTATACAATATATCTGGTGTCATCGTAAAAGCTACAATAGGTTTGTAATGGAAACTTTCTCAACAAATGCAAATTCTGAATAAATATTTTGATGTTGTTGTGTAAAATTCTACAAATGAATCTTTCTTACGAAATATAACGGGTTCTATACTGAATAATCTGAAATGCATTTCGATTGTAATGTAACCCCTCCCCCTCCCCTTATAAGGACAAGCTACAACAATTTAGTCTTTCAATTTTTTTCATTTATCTTTTCAGCAGTTTTACTGACGGGTTATTTATAGTTGGATTTTAAAATTCTCTGATTTCATAGCACTTCACCAATTTCAAAAATTCACCTCAATAGTTATGCAACTAACCCTTTTTAAGACAAAGTACCCATTCGGGGAGCATCATCCATCTTCGGCGGTCTCATGTTAGATCTTTTAGGTACATGTACTTTCTGACCAAGATTCAGAGTGTAGATTCAGATCAGATGGATGTGGCACATGCATTAAAAAGGTCAAAATAGAGTTGAACAGATAAGAGTGGGGGAATGGTGTATTTAAAGGGAACAAGCTAATGAATATAAACAGCCCCTTTATCTTATATATTTTATAAGGTTGGACACTTTCTTAAATTATGGAAACATTAACATACATGTAATGCTGACTCCCTGGGACACATTGTTATAAATGAAACCAAGTTCTAATAGCCTACATTCACAGGGTCCCTGTGTAATTACTATGAAAGTGGTAATAATCAAGTGAAATACAAAAAAGAAATAAGCTGAAATAAATATAATTTTGCTAACCCAATTGAAAGTGGAAAATTCAAATATGCTTGTGTCACAGAGTGACTATGATTGACACAAAAATTTATTATGCATCTTTTTGATTAAAGACATTTATAAGACCTTTGGCACTGCTTTAAGTTGCATGTATTGCTATAAAGCATGAATATAACATTTTATTATCATCAAGTTCAGCTACTGTTAAGCAACCACACATGCACCCCATTGTTTGGAATTATCAAAATTGGTACTGTTTACTTCTGTAAATAATGAGTTGCATTCAACCCAGGGCTAGGCAATGTGGGCAGTGATGTATTTTGATCATGGTACTGCTCAATCAAACTGAGTCTGTAGTGTTTTTGTGTTCGTCCTGTTCCGTTGCTTTTGTTCCTTTTTTCCATTTATTTCAATAGTTCTCCTTCAATTACTTTTGTTTTAATAGTTTGGCTAGTTTTATTATGGGTAGCTTCAACATTCCAATTTTCAGCACCACCTGAATAGGATACGTTTCAATGATTGTTCCCTGTTAATCTATCTGAAAGTTATTGTTTCATTTGCAATGAAAATTTTACTGCAATTACACTTATATTATATATTTACATGTTTTACAACATAGACAACCCACATTTTTGCACATTTTTGCAAGCATATGACTGCTTCTATAGGACACGTTGCACATTCTGGATTTGTTTTATTTTTATAATGTTTACGCACCGCTGGCTTCCAGCACTTTCAGTGCTTTGATTCTACAAATAACAGCAGCGAGAACTGATAAAGTAGCCTGTGCTACTCTTTATGATTCGATAGTTTCAGCGCTTTCAAAAACCAAAGTTTAATTTAACCAGAAACATAAACAAATCAAATTCATGGCTGTTTAATCTCCGTGGCGATGTAGAAGTCCGTTAGCAGATAACATTTACTCTGATTAACTTTGCAATTCTTCAAGTGTTCTAGCTCAAAGCCTTGTTAAAGTCTCCGCCAATCAATACATTTTGTCTCTAGTTCAAGTTGAGACATCCAAAACTTTTCTGTGGATTATTGACGGATTTTCCTCCTTTATGTCTAACAGTGGATTGTTTGGCACAGTGTATTGGATTCTCTGCTGGAGGCTCCTGTTCTGTGCCAGGCTGTGAATTTCACATTTTATATCAATACAGCATTAGGAGGCTTATATTTTCTAGACTTAAGTAATACTGGATAAGAAATAGTGCGTGCTAATTAGAAGCGAAACTCAGAAACCGTGCTTTATTTTAGGAATTCCATTAAAACATAAATAGAACATGATTATTGGTAAGGAATGGTTTTTAAATACAATAAAAGAAGTGCTTTTAATTAAATTGTGGGGATAGTTAAAAATAATGAATGATTACAAAAACACATCTTAAATTCTTCAATTATTTTGAGAAGTTTAGGGAGTGGGGGAATTTACCTAGAAAACATAATTAGAAACGTAATTAGAATGTAATAAATGGAGCATTTATTTTCTTCCAGTTGATGAATAGGCGGTGAATTCTAAAGCACTATGTGAGTGTTCGAGCGACAGAGATGTTTTATTTAGGTAAGATTTACTTTTATTTGCAATTTATATTTAATGTTTCATAAAAGAAATTTTCTCCATATATATCGAGAGAGGTTAGTTGTGGCCCTATTTGCAGTTTGTCTTTGGAGACGTTAATTATTTTTATATCAGAGTCTTTATCAATTATAATCCCAATTCTGACAGCTCTAAGATTCCATGTAAGTCAAGCATGGTACAGTATTCAGAAACACAACCAGAGTTATTCTTTTTTCAAGATGAATTTGAACGTTAATCAAAAACAAACCAAAAATTAAATCTCACTATATATATTCAGAAAAATATTTGTTACAAAAATTCTATCCATGATGAATCAAAGCGATGGGTTCCTGATATATAATTGACATTGGACCGGTTCAAGCGGTAACCTTGTGAGCCATCTGTTTTTATTTATTGTTCGTAATTGCTATTTTTAAATGTGTGATATATGCTCTTTTCTCTCTCGCCTTCCTTCTTATTTTGGCTCTGTGAAGGGGCTACAATTTCTGGTTGTGACTGTACCTGATATGTTGCTTTATATTTGATTTAAATAGAAAGTTTTGAAAACATATTCTGACTGAGTTCTGTGTGTGTATGTTTGTGGTTCGTTTTACTTAAGATAAAATAAACATTCTGCACACCTTCCTTAACATTTGTTTGAAAATAATTCAAACTTATTTGGTATTGACATTAACAATAACATTTTTGTTATATTAAAATTATGTTCCTATGTTGCGGAAGACACTTGTTGCAAATATGGCAAAATAATGACTTGTTCACGAGTGGATAGTCGAAAATGAGGAAATAGAACATTGGAATTCTGATCCGGTTGTCTGAGGTTCGAATCCTATGAGGGTTGAAATAATCCCGTTTTAGCTCTGTTATCGACATGAAAAGTGCGAGTACTGGTTTGGCATCCAAAACTCTGGGAGCCTGGTAAATAATACTTTAAGGAGCTCACCAGTACGAAGATAAAATGATTATCGGCATACGTGTGTCAGACCTTTTGTTTCGTTTCTTCTGAACAGCAGAGGTGCTATTTCGCCAGCATTATATAAATTAGGCTTTGTATCTTATAGGCGTTAGTAATAATAACCTATCATGAAAACTACAAGGAAAATATTAGCCAGGAAATATCGGGCTTTTGCTATTTCTGATCAGTGTTGTAAACAGATTTTCTCGCAGACTTGTAATCTGATTTGCTTTCTGTTTTCTCTCAAGTATTAAATGAACAATTGTTTAACATAATACAAGAATACTGTTTGAGTTTCCCATCAGAAATGTTAAGCCACAAACTGATGTTTTTGCTTACTTTATTTAGAGAATTGTTGAAAGAAAAAGTATTGAATAGTTACTTTTAGATGAAAATATTTAATGTTATGGAATTTAAAATTGTACAACTTAAAACTACTCGTATTAATTTACAGTTTTTAGAATTACACAGTAACTACTGTCGAGAAGACATGCAGTACATATCGGATTGTAAAACACATGATTATTGTTAATTTGATGATTCCCAAATGATAAAGATTTGAAAAACAACAAATCAATTTAACAAAAGTAAGCACACTGTCTCTTTAGTCCACCGGGAGTTGTATGTGAAACTTAAAGGGAAATGTACAGCCTTCTCAATTTATACTGTATAATTATACATGCTTTCCATGTGCAACTGTGCTTATATCAGTACTTTTAGCTGTCAAACCAAGGGATGTTATTATGAGGCCCAATTGATTGTTCAACTAAATGCGTGTATAAACGTAGTAAAATTTATTTTCGCCATCAATGTTTACAAATTATCAACTAACCATAACGCGCATTTCTTTTGCTGTTTAAATGCACATGCACATGCTTACAAAGGTCGCAATGTCTGGTTATTTAATAAGTTATTGATTTACTTGTTCATTATACTATTACGGATTTAAAAGTCGAGCCTCAATTTTAACACTTCAGTAAATACAATAACAGCTGTTTTACAGTTACTTGTCTTGCTTTACTCATGCATAATCTCTATCAAAACATTGACCGTCAACTAAAATTACCGCTGTCTTTAACAAAGTATAACAACTGTTATTGTATTTACTGAAGTGTCAAAATTGAGGCCCGACTGTAATAGAATAATGAACAGAGCAGTCAATAACTTTTTAAATAACACGAGATGGCGGCCTTTTTAAGCATGTGCGTGGGGATTTAAACAGCAAAAGAAGTGCGCGTTATGGTTAGTTGATAATTTGTAAACATTGATGGTGAAAATATAATTGCACTACGTTTATGTATGCATACGGTTGAACAATCAGAAGGGCCTCATTATAACATCCCTTGGTTTGACAGCTAAAAGTACTGGTATTAGTACAGTCGCACATGAAAAGCATGTATAATTATACAGTATAAATTGAGAAGGCTGTACCTTTCCTTTAAACTTACCAAGGGCATTCTTATCCAGAATTATAATTCTCTCTTCATAAAAAATAATGCTTTTACAAAATAAGACGAGATAAACTGCTATATTACTGAGAGAAAATATATAACTTAATTAATGACACAACATATATGGCTGTATTATGGTCCAAAAGAACAGAGACATATGGCTGTATTATGGTGCTAAAGAACTGAGACATATGGCTGAATTATGGTCGTAAAGAACATAGACAAGATATATTGCTGTATTATAGCCATACAGAACTGAGGCAAAATATATAAGATAGATATACAGAATTTAGACAAGATATTTTGCTTTATTATGATTATACATAATTGAGACAAAATATATAATATATGGCAAAATTATAGTCATACAGAAACAAGACAAGATATATTGCAATATTATAGTCATACAGAAATAAGACAAGATATATTGCAATAGTATAGTCATACAGAAATGAGACAAGATATATTGCAATATTATTGTCGTGTACAGAAATGAGACAAGATATTTTGCTGTATTTAATGGTCGCACAGAACTGAGATAAGAAGGGAAAAGCAGCATTATAGTAAATAAACAGTAGTTTCCTATTACTTATACTATTATTATTATTAATTTCTTAAATCAAATACACAAAAGTTAAAAATGCATTTCAGGAATAGTCACAATCGGAAAGACACAGTTATATACACATAAGACCAAATACGATGACTGCTTGAAATTGAGACAGTAAAAACAAGGATGCCGTATCAAGCACTGAGGTCATTTAAAGAGTTACAGCTCAGAGCTTTTTTTTTAAATCAACTCGTCCTGAAATCATGAAAATGAGGGGAAAATGTATATTGGTTATCATTGCGATACCTTTAACAAATATTCAATTCTAACCAATCCGTGCTAACAGACTTGTCAAAGCATTGACAATTCAAGCATATATTAGTGTAACTAGACTATATCTTATTTTTGATATTTGTCGTTCCCTTTTCATTTTTTTTAATTATCAAAGTACCGTTGTTTGTGCCGTGTGGCGCCAAAAAAGTCTTCCTTATATTTAATCAGTGTTGTTATCAATGTTATAGCCTTTTGAAGGCCGTTGGTTTAAACAATATTTATTTCTTCGATAAATGTACATATACAATACATCGTGAATATTTGCAACAGGATTGAGAAGAAAGTTATAATAACTTGTATAATCTCTCTCCATTTGAAGGCCGTTGAGCAAGATACATTATTTTGTGTACATATTGAGATGCGCTCAACCCTGGGCTAGGCGGCGTGAACAATAATATGGACAGCCATTGCTGCTCACGAACAGGTATAATCAAAACGAGCCACCGAACACGACAAAATTAATATGAAAATACTACAGGCTTTGTTTGATTGACCCTATTTATTGGCATTATTGGAAATGCATATTTATTCCCACGCCGCCACGGGTTGAACGCAACTAACTATTTGTACTCATAAAAAGTTAAATTTTGATCCATCCCAAACAATCGTATGCATATGGCGGTGAATATGGTATTTTTAGATTATTACCATTCCATATTCAGTTCAGCGGCGTATGGTCCGCAGATAAAACAATGGGCGGAACTTCAAAGAATAGAATTTTAACATGGGATCTGAGAATATAAATTCTTCATATCACATACAACGCAAAATGCAAAACTTAAAAAGCAGGAAGTATATCCTTGAGGGTGATTGAAAAATATCGGAATTTCTTGACTGGGATATTAAAACCACTCATCTTTAAAACGGCCGAAATATTAATACAGATGTAATTTAGAAGTACTATTAGTAAAGTAATATAAGTATCGTGCTCAACGATCTTCAAAGTACGTAGGTAATAACAGCACTGATTGAATGTCCATGGAGTCTTTTACAGCCGCCACGCAACACAAACAATGCTATTGTGATTTGTGTGGAAGTGTGACTTTCTCTGTCAAACTGTTTATCTTTCATCAAACGGAGGCTCCTGTTTTTTCAACTTCGTCCATCTGTTGTCAAACTGTGCACTTTCATTGACAAATTATGTCCATCTCGAATCAAATTGTGTACTTCTCTTGTCGAACTGCGACATTCTCTTCTTAAACAATGTCCTCTTTTCCACCTGTGTCCTTTTATTTACAAGCTGTTCATTCTCTTTAAAAACGAACACTTTCCTTTATTCTCCTGTTTTCGCGTGCATTTCTCTTCCCAAACTGTTCACTTTTCTACTGTCGTCAAAACAGAGTGATTATAAATTAACTATATCGATTGTTCTTGAATTTACGGATTGTTTTTTTTCTGGAACAATTATAAAAACATTAAAATGCTACCAGCTGTAAAAAGAGTTCAAACTTGAATTGTATGTCAACTTCGTGAGAATAAAATAAGCTGATTGACTAATCCAAATGTTGTTAGGGCAAAGGACTGACTTCAGGCAGAGAAAATTACGATGCATGATTGATTACAGGACATCCCCGCATTTTTCTTGATTAGTTTGTTTAAAAATAAACTTGCCAAAGCTCAGACCTGTCGTTGACGTTTCATTTCAAGGATATTGTGAAGTGAAACCCCTTGGAAATAGAAAGGCACTTGACGGCGCTTTAGGAGTAGATCCTGAACAAATTGGGGGTGAAAATGGTACGATACAAGGTTCTAATTTAATGTTTAACTAATTCTGGATGCATGGTGAATGCTTTACTGTGTGGGGAAAAATGTAGACCCTAATCAGACTGGTGAATGTGCAGGCAGTTCTGGTCCAAAGATCATAAAACTAAAATTGGAGACCAATCTCAAATCTCAAGCATCTGACTGGCTGAAATGGCGATCAGATGCTTGAGATTTAAAACTGGTCTCCTGATTTAGTTTTATGATCTTGGGCACTGTTCTGTCACGGTGCGTCATATTTCTCCCCCTTAAAGGTTTCCGTGTTGACGATCGATTTAAGACTCCTACGCAAATTAGAATTCTTGGAAACACATTATTTGAAGAAATAATTATCGTAGTTCAAGAACTGTAAAATGTGCCATTCATTATCATTATTTTAATTTTTATAATTTTTGTTCAGACCATTTTAATACAAGATAACAACCATCATTGAAAAGACTCCGAGCTGGTTTTGCATTTTAAGTGAAAACAATCATTTGGAAAATGTTACTGAATGCCAATGGTGTAATTTTGTGGAGACAAAATACTCAAAATATTACATTCGCATATATTGTTTACTTCTATCCTGTCTGGATGCACTCGTAAATCGAAAAAAAAGGTATTTAAGAACTTTGTTTCTGCTATGTCACTAACCTTTCTTTTTTATTGCCACAAAACCAATGTCCTGATTACAGAATTCATATTTTGCAACAAGAAAGACATTTAATGCTTCTGGCCTTTGCAGGAATACAGTATTCTTGTCTTTTGGTCTAATATTCTATCAAATATAGAGACGTACTATGACATTAATAACAAGCGTTTTAAATGTGACACTATTAGTTGAATTTTTTCAATGGTTTCCAAACCTTCCATATTCGTTTTATTTTTTGTTTATGTATCAAAATTATATAAATGTTTTGCTATGTCGGGCTGCGGCATACTTGCAGTATGTGAACAACGTTTGATTTTTTATGGCTCGTAAAATATTGATCAGGTCACGTCACTCTAAAACGAAACATAAAAATAAAATATGCGTATCAGTGCCCAAGGTTATAAAGCTGAGATTGGAAACCAGTCTCAAATCTCAAGATTCTGATTGGCTGAGTCGCCATTTCAGCCAATTAGATGCTTGAGATTTGAGACTGGTTTCCAATCTCAGCTTTATAACCTTGGAGCCAGGAATTGCCACAAACAGACAAAACAGCTTCCATCGCAAACAAAAAGTAGAGAGGAAAAGAAAGGATGTGTTTTAAGAGAATCAGTTTCAAGTTAGACACCACAAATAATTAGTGAAATATTTGCCATTTACCTGGTGCTCTGTTCTCAGTAAGATCATTGAATACCCACCTTCTTTGCTTGACAATGTCATTATGTTTTTATTCGCTTGTGTGTTTTGCATGCAACTTTGTCGAGTTGATGGGTGGGTTGGAGCTATTCACGCACCTTAAAACCTTATTTAAACCCCCAGTGGCAAACGTTTTTGGTACTGACCGTTCCAAGTTGGTAAACCTATCGGTTCGTTAATTGTCTGTGGTACCTTTTTTAATTGATCATTTTTACCAACCATGCTCTCTTTTTCTCTCTGCTCGTTTGGCTGTGTCGGGATGTTCTGTCTTTTGTATGTGGCCATCATGATATGCAAATTTCACTTTCTTATGTTGAAATCGTCTAGTCTAATGCCAGGGCGACGTGTGTTTTAAGGTAGAACGAGCCCATGTTTTAATAGCCAATAAGCAATAACTAGTTCAATTATAAATGCTACCAGACTGTAAATCAAAATATGACATAAATTTCGGGCGTTCTTTTTGGTTATAAAATAGCTCATACGTTACAGCGAGGATGTTCTGCTCTATAAACTTTTGTTGTGTTCAAACAATGTGAGAGCAAGGCACTGAAATACGGTTCCGACATAGACAATTACAATAGATGATTGATTACCTGTACGGGAGATACCCACATTACTCTTGATTAGTTTTATAATCGATGTCAGGGCTAAGGCTTTTCGTTGTCAATCCAGTTTAAAAATATCTTTTATTTACCTCTTTCTGCATTCAGTTGTTTTTCAAACCACTTGACACAGAATATTAGGTACTCCAACCTGAAAAATAACATAAAACACATAGCCTCCTCATTCAGAAAGTAGACATTTACAAAAGCAATTGAAAAACTATGACAGTATTCAAAACAATAAAAGAAAAAAATAAAGAATCTTGAAACAGCATTCGACAGTGGGGTTTTTAACCTGGTCCATGGAAGCATAAACCTCACACACGCCCGTGAAGTTTAAACAACGCACAACTTGCCTAAGTTGTCATTGTGAACAATAGCATGCAATCAATAATATGAAAGTAGGTAATGGCGCTATTTGCATAAGGGGCATTTAAGAAAAGTTTTTTTTCGGGCCCCTTCACGGGTAACCCCATTTATTTAATATTACACAGATAATAATATAAAAACATTGATAATATCAAATAACATTCATAGCAATAAATATCAATTTGATTCAGTTCGTTCCAGTTCAAATTCGAATTCAAATTTAATTCAATTAAGGTTGGTTAATTTAATTTATTCAATTTCTATCGATCCGATCCGATTCGTTCCAACCAGATCCATCCATCCATCCATCCATCCATCCATCCACCCAGCCGCCCACCCACTCACGCATTCATTCATTCAGTCAATCATTTTCATTTTTGGAAACGATATGGATCATATATTATTAACAAATACTCAGTAAAGCATTCGACCTTACACGAAACGAAATAGTAAGAACGAAGCAGTGAGAATTTGTGTAGCAAATTTGCTAGCATTAGTTATGTCAATGTTGACCGGGAATGAAAGACAAACTGTATTGCGAAACTTATATGCCCTCTTTGATGCATTGGAATATTTCATTAGATTCTTCCCCGTGACGCTTGTGCGATAAATATTTTTAAGATCCGCTTTAAAGAAAAACACGAAAGACTGTATTTGCAAGGGACGGATTGAGAATTTCATATCATTTCTATATTTCCATTTGTACCATTTGGTTTCAAATATAAGTGTATTTATAACATTTGAGAACTTATGCGGATTGTATCCAAGCGCTATGTTACAGATGAGAGTTCTATGGCGCGAAATGCCCTGTTAATAATACGATAAGATTCTTCCCAGAAAGGTTTGACTTTTTCACAGTCACAGAATAAATGTATTAGGTTTGCGGGATGTGTTTTGCATAAAGTGCAAAGACCGTTCGACAGGCCCATTAAATTTAACCTATGTTCAGTAAAAATCGCGTTGTGAAGAAATGTCCATTGAAAATGTTTTTCCTTTATGGAAGCATATGAATCTAAACACTTCTTCCAGATATGCTGCCAGTTAAAATTTGGCTCAAGGTTGAGACGTTCCTACCACCTTCTCTCTGCATGTAATTTAGTTTGGTTATTTAAGCAATACAACTATGTTATTATCAATTTTGACCGCAGTTTGTTGTATTTTATAAATTCTTCTTTAACATCTAAAAGTTTTAAGAATGATATTGACATTGTAGATCGTTCGTCGACAGACATGTTGGTCGTAAAATTTCCCATTCATGAACCCAATTTTGTTGCAAATTTATTTGTAATTTATTTAATAGCTGGATATCACTTATGAAAGTATTTGTTTCCCTGTCCTATATATCACAAAGTTGTTTGATGTCACTTTTTATAATCGTTTTGAATAAGACCGGCTTGTTCCTATATTTTATTTTGTGATTCCCGAAAAGCGACACATTTAGTATATCTGTTTTACGCAAAGGATTTAACGATTTCAGAAATGTACTCCAATTGCTTAATGCGTATTTGTAGTACCTGGGCATGGGTTGTCTGAAAGTTATTCTTTCCAAGCAAGACAAAAGTTTTAATTTATTCAAAACTTCTAAGCAACTGCTTTGTTGATGGTTGTAAAAATTCTCTAAAATGTTTCGCTCATTGTCTTTAAGTAAAACTAAAAAATAATTTGCAAATATAATTTTGAAATCGTTTGGATAGATTTGGATGTGTTAATGCAATCTTCGGTTATGTTACGAAACTTTTAATTATTTACATAACGTTTGGATAACAATTTGACTTAAACATATACAATAAGATACATTCCCATCTTTAATAAATATTACTATAAAACGGTTTGAAGCGTACATGTTTGTATGAAATTCAAGGTATTTCACTGTTTTCGATGATGGCATACTGTGTAATTAGCCATATTTGATTTTCTTACATGTTGACTATTTCTCTCACACAAATTCTATCTTCTATCAAATGGTTATCAGTTACTTTGAACAATCTTTCAAACATTTTCATTCCAAGGTTGAACGATAACAAAATTACTTTATAATGAATGGAAATTCAATGTTGAATGGTATATAGACGAATTAATTTGATTTTTCCCAATCATCAGCGATATTTACTCAGAACACAGATGTTTTTTTTTAACTTTAGAGCATGCATACTGGTTCCGTTTGTTAAATTTGACTACGTTACATTGTTAACCCCATTCTGTTTTATTCTCTTGGCAAATGCGCAAAAGTGTGTTAGTAATGGTGTCTTTATGGCAACTGAATTGGAGCTTATAATGCGGATAATTGGATTTATACCAGTCAAGTACGCAGTTTTTTCAAATCAGAAGCTTAGGAAGTTCAAAATTGTGGCATGATACCAGGACGGTATATTCTGTTGACTTGAGATTAAATGTTGATTTATTTCGATTCGTTTATTTGTTCTGGTTTTGTTGTTTCAATTCTTACGAAACAACCACTAATAGTGTATTTCTTTTCAAACATGTTTAAATGTGCCTCATTTGACTTGGTTGTTGACCAAAATTGTGTGAAGGTGTATCTGCTGATTTTGAACGTTTCAGGGTATCTCTCGCCTTCTCTGAATGTTTTCGTAGCTTCAGGCATGCGCATCAAGGTCATATAGTTCCTCACCACTTTGCTTGATAGTAGCTAATTGTTTCCATGCTTGCATCTTTGCATCAAGAACACTTCTAACACACTTTGCAGGGTATCTCTCGCCTTCTCTGAATGATTTCGTAGCTTCAGGCATGCGCATCAAGGTCATATAGTTCCTCACCACTTTGCTTGATAGTAGCTAATTGTTTCCATGCTTGCATCTTTGCATCAAGAACACTTCTAACACACTTCTCTCTCTCTCTCTCCCTCTCTCCCTCTCTCTCTCTCTCTCTCTCTCTCTCTCTCTCTTTGCCTTGTCAGTTGTTATTTATGTTATAGCATTGTTGTACTGAAAACTTTAAAATAGTCTTCTTATCTGTTTTTCCAACGCTGATACATAGCTTAATTCTACATTGATTGTTGCGGTTTTACCACTCCATTTTATGATTGTTTTCATTGCTCAACACCTTTATCTCAGACTTCCTGAAACCAAGTCTAATCACATCAAGCACGGAGTTCCTCCATGTGGATCGTCTGCAGAACATATACGCAGACAGATATATTTTTATTTTGGTGAAATAATCGTCATTTCGTGACTAGAGATTATGCCTTTAAGTAAATGATACTGTAACATGTTACCACATGCAACAAAGAAAGTGTATTTTGACAATAGCGCTTTTTCTTAACGTGATTTTCGATGTGTTTTAGTTTCCTTCAACTTTCCCATTTGGGTCTAGAATAACGACTTCTTTGTTAAATTTTTGTTTTGTAACAATTTTATACGAGGGGTGTTCGAAAATGAATGCTTATTCCATTCCAGGACTCATATTGATCTTTGTAAACATGTTATATGAATGTCTGCTGTAAGTATAACCTTTTGTCTAACAAGCCTAAAAATTCATTTGCCCAAGTCAAAAGATGAGGATTTTATATAACTGTAAATAGGGTATACTAGAGTATACTAGCCTTGTTTTCGGGTTAAGCAAATATCAGTGTATGGTTCAGATTAAACTCAAGAAAAATAAACAGCAATGCTTATACATTTTGTATGCATCATAAGTTAAGGGCGTTTATACTTGCCCATTCAACTATAAAATTAATTTTATCTGACATTCTTGCTTCGGACAACACAGTCCTTAACAGGAGAGGTAAGTTTAAATAATGAGAAATGACAGGGGTTCTATAGGGTAAATATACTTAAGAACAATGAAAACGCACGGTCGGGATAATTTTATTTTAACAAGGATAATATATTTCTTATAAATATTTTTTCACAGTTTCATAAAACCGGATGAATTGCGGTCATTTAGATACCAAAATTATGAAAACTGATTGCATTATAAAAAAGTATTTGCCTAATAAAGACAGTTCCCCAAAATCAAAGTAACACTTTTTGCTAATGTGACAATGAATCGGTTCAATCTGTTTCCTGTTGCTCATTGTCACATTTAGCCAAAAGTGTAACTTTTGATTTTATGGGGTACTGGCTTAATTACGCAATAATTTTTTATCAATTTTGGTATCTAAATGACCGCAAAGCATTTATGAACTGTGAAAAAATAAGATGTATATATTCCTTGTTAAAATGTAATTATCCCGACCGTGCGTTTTCATTGCCAAGTTTGTGTTAAAGATAACTAGAAAGGCAGCATATTCATATATAAATTGTGAAAAAGTTGTTTTTCCTTTTCGACGTGCTAAAGCATCGACATTCAAATTTTTGAAACTGATAATTTTATAGTTAAATTGTAATAAAGTAATACACATTATTTTTTTTCTAACAGAAATAATTATTTCTACTAAATAATAATACAGATAAAAGAAATGATGATGAAGCAAACTTTTTTTGGTTTTTGCACGGAAAATACACAATGACCTATATACCATAGAAAGATTCAGCTACAGCTACTTTCGTGTACTCAAAAGCCGAAATTTTTAGAGTATTGTGAGGAATGATTGATGCATCTAAGAATAATTTAAACATTTGAAAGTCAATATAACCTCATTTGCATTACTTTTCGAACACCCCTCGTAGTAGTTTAATTTATTAAAATATATTCGTTCATGATTTTGCGGCGTCTGTGTTTGTTAGTATTAAAGTTTTGATAAAATACGTTATTAGCTTCTTCTGTTGGAAATAGATTTCTAACTATGTAATGATCTTGTTTTTTTTTGTTTTGTTTTTTTATGGACAAGAAAAAAATCAAACAACATGTGTAGGTCTTCAATTTATTTCACAGTTGTCATTTTTAAGATAACATTTTACCACCTTGTATGCTTCTCTTGTTTTTGTACAGACTTTTTTGTAAATGTGGTCTTTTGCTTATCTCTTTGGTTGCACGACAGGGGAAGAGTTTTTATAAGGATATCTTGTAAAAGAACCTAGAAGCTCGTTCTGTTTCTTTTATCCCCGTCCTCGTGTTCTTGCGGATTTTACTCCAGGGACTCTTGCCTGAGTAAGGTCATTAAGTATCCGCCCTTTAGCTTTACGATGCTATAAGCTTCTTATGGTTTATATGTTTGTGTGCTTTTGTATGCAACATTGTCGAGTGGATGAGAGGGTTGGTGTTATATCACAAAGTCAACTTGTTCTTGTTTGCTTATATGAGAACCTTTTAGGTTAAGTTTGAGGATGGTGCACCCTAGAACTTGGTTTCAACACCCCCAGTGGCTAATTGTTTTGCCGCTGACCTTCCAAGGCGGTAACCCGTCTGGTTCTTACTGTTTTAATTGTTTTTGGCGTCTATTTCGAAACTGATTATTGTATAATCATGCTCTCTTCCCTGCTCTACTTTTTGGCTGTTTGGGGAGGCTGTGTCTGCTGGATGTGGCTGTGTGGAGAGGCTGTGTCTGCTGGATGTGGCCATTCCTGATGTGCATATTTCACTTCTTTTTTTGTATGCGCATGTGATTGTTGTTACTTATTTTGATTATTATTAATGAATAAACGGCAAAGAATAATCGATAGTAAGTGTCGCAGAACATGTTCATGGAAGCAAAGAAGTTGCAAGTTTGCCGTGCAAGATAAGCGCTTTATTTAATATATGATGTGTATATATATAATCATTTTGATTTTCTGAACCTTGGAGCAGAATTTTCTTTTTAATAATTTATTGGGTTATGATGCCTCTTTCAACCAGACATTAACACGGACAAATCTTATTCAGAATCACGATAGGACAAATAAAACATGACCGAAGAAGGGATCTTTGCCAATTAACTTGCAAGAGGTAGGAGAAAGCGATTCTTAATCGAAAAGCTCAATATAATATCCATTAAATCATCAGGAATTGGAATAAACCGATGAATCTTCCATCTCGAGTAGGTTATTTGCTGTATTGGAGAAAACGTGGAATCTTTCACTATAGTTACTTCAGATTCAAATGTCAACGCTTCTATATCTGAAAGTTGTGATGTAATATCTCTCCACTTTGTTACAATCCTGCGGGTTACATGATTACCGGTAATCTAAATATTATAAGGGAAAGAAAAAAGATATATAATAGATGCATGTCCTAAATACAGGTTACCTTTCAAAATTGATTTGATGTCCAATATCTGTCGGTTACATACCTATGAATGAATGTTCTAATAAATTGTGTCATTGGGAGTACACTGACTGAAATACATAAGGTTCATAGAAAACATCTTTCGAAATTAAAACTTAAAGCCTATTATCGCATAAGCCTTTCATATCGCATTGTTATCCGATGACTGGCTTCCAATTTATTCGTTCAAGTTTTGTGCTAACTCCAGCAGAAAAAGCTTCTTATAAAAGATATTAGTGTAAGAAAATTGTAATATGCTAAAATTGTAATTCCATTTTATCAAGAACGATATTTTAAGACGCAGTGCATGCCCAGTCTTAAATACTGTTAGTGTCAATCAATACGCATTCCTCTTTATTTGCACGATAGTGAAAGGGATCTGAGACTTTATGTACGATTTCTTCACAACCCTTAGAAGATTGAAATTTAGCTTTCCTCCTCTGCCTAATATCGTGATTGTCTAGAGTTCCTGGTGTTCGTTGGAATCCGATTATTTATGGTGTCTATACCATTCATTTTAAACAGGTCAGCTAAAATTAACTAGTTTTTCTTTGAATTTATTGCAAGGTCTAGCAATTACTTTCAAAGTTTTATCACAAATTTTTAATTCACCGATTGGAAATACGGAAACTTCTGTCAGGCAGCATACTCAAACCTAGTAAACATTCTAACTTTGATTTAATTTCAAACTTAGGCTTTTGCCTCTGTTTTGATATAACCAGAATGATAACTTTATTACTTCAGGGGCTATGAGCCTTTGATGATGCAGATACGGGACATATCTTTCAGAAAGCTTACAAAAAACAAAAAATACAAGTTTCTTAGTGAATTAACTCCTACCTACATATCTTTTTTGACAATGTTACATTCTTAATTTACTTAAAAACATTCATAACCTCTTGCAATCCTAGCACCGAGGTGCAAAAAGGGGTAAGCAGAGCGATCAACTGTAGATAAGTTAATCACCAAACATGCATGTCCTGTAGAGTATCAGGCCTTTCCTTTTGAATTAACTGTTATTTTAGTTTATAAGAATACATTTTATTGACAAATGTTGAACAATAGTCTTTTTCTATATTAAATAAATCGTCATTATAACTAGAAGTGCTCTATAATACTGTGATTATACCACCTTGATGTTCAAAAGAAAATATAAATTAAAAGTGTCTTTATGAGGCCAGAAACAATAGGTTCACTAAAAGTACACATATGGATGCTGTTTTGTTTGTTTACAGACTGGTGCTCAAGATTCTTTCGAGTGTTGACAAACCCTGTAAAGAATCTTTATCATAAAAACCTTCATTCTCTTTTTTTTAAAGAACATAGAAGCTCGATTTTTTTTTTAAACGGACACGAACGCGGAACGAACGCGGACGTATGAAATAATAGCCAACGTTATCTTTAGTATGTAAAAAAATCGCGGAAACGGACGCGGACGCGGGTACGGATACGAATCACGCATCATGGAACTGTGTCGGCCTTAAAACGATCAGCGTTTGATTTAATCAACGACGTATTTAAGCAAAATGTGAAATTGTGTAGCTGTTGATATTTTCGCAATATTAAATCAGTAATGGTCGATATGAAGTTAGTTTGAATTTCAGATTTTTATTTCTACATTTATCTGTCAACGGTTAAATAAACAAAACATTTGCCCCCAGTGGCGTTTGACATTCCAGAAGGAATATTGAGTTTCCTGTCTTAATAAGATTTTACAAAATTACATTTGGTTTTCCACAAAATGTCATCTTAAATTTGGTTACAATGACAAAAACAGGTGGTGCGTTTTATCAGTTTATTTTTGCAATGTTATGCTTCGCTCAAGGCTGTTAAAATATCAATACATGTATGTAATTTGTTGTGTTTTTATTTTATTATCCTAACAAAATTATTCTAAATTAACTTACATTCGGCAGTTTGCGCATTTAGGTGATCTGTGTTATGTATTTTAAAATCTCTTGGATGGCAAGATGTCAACTGTTATAAATTGCACGTGATTTTTTTCTGGTAACGCTCGTTTACTTTCGTGTAATGGTTGTATTGATTATACAAACATGGAAGATGATATCTTTGACACTTGTATTCTTAAGAGGCTATTATCTAAATGGAGATGTCGATCTTACTCAGTCTCTAATATGACTTGTGATACTTGCTTGATTATTTAAGCAACTGGCATATTACTATATCGTTTTTCCTCTTCCCTTGTTAGCAGTTGCAAAAAAAAAAGTCTAAGACATGTCTGGTTTCTGGAAAGCAATTTTGAGATAAGATACTTATCAAACGGTTTAGGAAAGTAATACATAAACATAACGATTCACACTCCCAATCACATTAGCTATGCAATTCTTTTACAAATGAACAAGAAACGCACACTCATAAACCGATGGTTTTTATCAAACCTTGCAAATTTCTCGTGTTCGGTAACTTAAAAAAAGTGTTAAATATGCCTTCCAGGAATCGCCACACATGCACGCACAGAAACACAGCCAAGTCGAAAAGAAATACATAAAAACCATAACTGAATAGCATTACCAAGTTCAAATACATGACATCATAAACAGTTAGCTAAAATCGATAACCTACATGGTCACCGCCTAGGATCCGTCAGTGAAGAATATATTTGCCACTGAGGATGATAAATCAGGCTCTAATGTGCACCAATCACACACGTTCCTTCTAGGTTTTCAAACAAACAAATACAGTTTGTTTTAGTGAATTTACTGAGGAAATGAAGTTTGACCATGAATACTCCAAGCACAAATTAACAAAAACATGATAGGGGAGAATTGTGGGTAGTGAAACCGGCGTGACGTGTTTTTTGATAGTGGACAATATTTCTACGAAATTCTATATTTCATAAATTTGGAATCTAAAATGGACAGAAATAGTGTAAAAGACTTCCAAAAGGCCTTCTCCAAGTGTGTCGCAGAACAAAATAGTGACTCCTAAGGATTTGTTCGGGTAAAAAGAGCTAGACATTCAACCGGTTCGACGGGTGGGGTACCGCCATTTTCTCACGCGGCTAGGTCAGTCGACATGGATGATATAAAGAACTTAACTATCGATGAGAAATTGAATATTCTATTAGATAATATGTTACAGTTAAACGTGATAAAACTAAAAACAGATAATATTGAGAAATATGTGTATTTCAACTGTGCTACGCACGAGGTTGTTGACCAGCGATTACGACTGCTCGAGTATAAGCAGATTGACATTGAGGCACGCCAAAGGGAGTGTAACTTATTAGTCTCTGGTTTACAAGAAATCGTTGGAGAGAACAGCATCGACATTGTGAGTGAAATTTTCACTAATAAACTTAAACTCCTATCACTCGTGCACAGCGTATAGGAAGGGTGAACATAACGCAGCATAACTCCGTCGAGCCTGAAGTAAGTAATGTCACAAGACACCGCCCTATATTAGTAACTTTAGCTCACCCATCTGAGTTATATGCTATTCTTGGTAGAGCAAAGGGACTTAAGGGTACATCCATTGGGCTGTCCAAAGATTACCCACGGGAGATCGTCGAGGCGAGGCGCAGACTCTGGCCCGAATTTAAACGCCTACGAGGAGTGCATGGAGCAACTAAAGTTAAAATGGTTTATCCAGCAGCTATCTCAGTGAATGGCGAAATTGTCGAAAATCTTTTCCCCGAGTGGCACTCTGTAATGTCTCAGTCCAGAGTCACAGATGTTTCTGATCGTATCATTAACACTTTAAAAAGTAAACAAGACGACATTCGACGATGTTTCGATAACATTATGTCCGCTCCACCGTCTGTTGCTGCATCTCCTCGTCGTGCCACTCACTCCAAGATGGAACACAGTTCACAGTTCGAAACTGCATCGGAATCCGATATGAATACGGACGACGAAATCCGTCAGATCCGACAACTTACTGCGCACAAAACTACAAAAACACATAGTTATTCACTTCCTCCGCACCGTCACACTACTGGCAAGGCAGTTGCTAATAAAAAGGGTAAACCAACACCAAAAACGAAGCACACCGCTACGAAGAGACCAGACACCCACCAGCCGTCCGTACCATCTGCGATCCGCCAACCATTGAATAATTGAAATTGAATAAAACAAACAGTGTAAATATGAATAGTCATTTGAACATAGGAACTTTAAATGTTTGTGGTATAATGACCCGGGTAAATTTCCCGGAATTTGTTGATTTAGTAAACAGTTATGACATTTTCTGTTGCACCGAATGTAAGATTGGTGAGTATGATGATATTTCTTTAAATGGCTATAAGTTCTATAAACAGCACAGAAAACAAGCGTTTAGGAAGAAATCTGGTGGAATTGGCTTGTCATCCTCGATTTCCACTTAAAATTAGTAGTTGACAAACGTTATCGTTTATTCTATTCCTGAAACATACAAATTTCGATGTTGACCTACCTAAAGTTAAACATGTATTTCAATAATGATTATGCAAGTCTTTCTCAAATGTTTACGCCAATACTAGATTAATGCGTTATTAATGCATCTTATTTATTTATTAAACATTAAATGTACGTCTTATCTACTACCAATCTTTTAAATCTTAAAAATATGAATATATACCTCTTTAAATTCCACACTTGGCCTATACATTGTAAGCTGCACGCTTTTCTCGCATCTATTTCATTGACTGCGCTGGTCTTCATTCGTTCATAACTTGATCACGTGATCACTTTATTTTGCTACTAAAAATAAATCGGCGTGTACATTTCTTTTATCAAGTGCGCAGCCAGTAAACAAATTATTGAGATCGATGACTATATACTTTTCTGCATAGAAGTCTGTCTAATCTCAAACATATAGATTAGCTTTTGATTATTATAGTACTGAATATTGTTGTTTGTTGTGTTTTTCTCCATCACTTGCAATTCATTGTTTGTTTTGTGTTTTTTGTTTGTTGTTTTGTATTTTTAATATTGATTGTACACCCACACCTAATGTTCAATGTTTGCATTTATTCTATATTAATATGCACTGTGTAAATAAGATATGTCCAGTAATGTGCTCTGTTCCGAGCAAGGTTAGCAAAATATTCTTCGATCACGTATCCGTAGATAAGATACATACTTAAACATTTAGAAATATCTTTGTGGATCCCTTATTAATTATTGTAAATTCCTTCTTCCTATTTAGTTGATCATTTTACATGGGAAAAATCTGTTCCCACTTCAATACCCACAAAATTGTGTAATTCGCTTGTATTATTCTACATGACTGTCTGTTGTTACTACTATGTAACCTTGACAAATAAAGTTTGTTGTTGTTGTTGTTGTTGATAAAACACAATACACGGTATCAACTTTATTTATCATCGTCACTAACTTAAATTATAAATACTGTAAGACGTTTACAGGTCTTAACCATCCTTCATTCAAACTTATACACGCGGTCACTTCTTAAGTTTTAGTGTATCATATTTATATGTTTTATTTATTTGAATCATGGCAAGTTACATTATATACGTATAAATGTAGTTGCACATTCATCTACCATGAGTTTTGGAGTAAACATTTATGTGCACAAAGCGTTATTTGGTTTGCCTTATTTAAACTGTTTTCATTTGACAGCAAATTAAAGCAACCAATGCGTGATCTAGGGTCAATTCTGGATGCCTCACATTTACTTTCTTTATTGGATTGATTTTCCAATAATTGACGGTAAACGAATTGTTTATTTCATTTACGTTTATTTCAAATAAACACGACAGACAAAATGGTATATCGTAATAGCCTTAGGAAAGAATGATATTTTCGACGAAACATGAAAGCAATTTACAGAGTAGAGCAAAGCAACAATATCTCCAGGCAGTTCTATCAAAATGGCGCTTAAATGAATTTAGTCTCCTACTCTGCCAAAGATGTTCACCGAAGGTGTTCAGTGAGTAAGACTATATGTAGGTGTAAGTTAATGTAGGTTTACAAGGAAAATAAATATCATATAATTGATAACGTTTTTGGCAATTTTTACAATTCGATAAATTGGTCTGTGCAGAGCAGATCCCGTGTTCCATGACCGTTAATTGCTACATTTGCATATTTACACAAAATAGAATGATAAAACTTTAATCCTCCCGCCCTTTTAGTTCAAAACAATACAGAAATGTTCATAGAAAACCAAGACCATTTGACACAGGTCGACCGATTAGAGGCGGAAATGCAACTTACAAACATATTCCTCTGTTATATAAAACCTAGTGAAAGCCGACCATGCGGACAAATATGACAAGAAAATATGTATCGAACATGTTCATGTGCAGGTACTTTCTACGCCGCATATCCCCAGGTGGAGAAAACTTGTATTTTCTTCAGTCACATGATTTTAATATGGCTACCATATTAGGCAAGCGACTTATAGACCTGAGATAAACATTGGTTCCTCCTAAAAGCATGTACAGAATTAAACCTTATCGACGGGGTATATTCAGCTTTCAATAGATTTCTAAATTACTCTCGATACGCCCTGGATTAAAGCTTACAGAAATTAATTTTCCATAATTGAGTAATAATTATGTGCCTAAATGAAGCTGAACCTCAAAGATAATAAATAACACTTTTGGCTCAGATCCGATCTCTTGCTAATATTTTAATTATTGATCTTAAATCACATAGAACGGAACCAAAAATAATGGAAAACGTACTGTTTCTGAATTTAGAAGAACTGTCCTAAAACTCGACTTCTGTAGAATATTGAATTGTCCTTCCATAATAAGATAATGACGTCTTTCCAGTGCTAAATTGCTTGGATTGTCTTCTCACATGAATGTTAAGATAAGATTAATTAACAGTCTAAATCCGTCCGTGTACTTTTCGGAGTCCAAACTTTATGTATTTATATGCAGCGTTCAACGACTCTAATAGTCCGGTTTATGATTCTGCTGATTGAAATTTAAAAAAGGTTAAAACCAGGAAGTAATTTAACATGTTGTCTTCTTACAATCGCAGAAACGTACCGCTCTAGGAGATCCATCAAGGAACAAATAAAGATTTATTCATGCGTGAAAAAGTTCATGTGTTTGGTGGCAAAGGACATCTTGTATCACTCCTCTCCCGTACCATATAAAAAACGATGACATCTGACAGAAACTCGTTGACTCGCCAAGATACATGTAGTTTCCTCTGTTGTTTTGTATTCAAATTGTATGGATACAAACATTACACGTAGATAACACCTTTTTTATTTAAACAATAAAAAATATTACCTGCTTAGAAGGTTTCCTTCTTCTCTTTGTGGCTTCGTTTTTCATTTGTTATGGACATTGGTCAATGCAGTCGATATATATTTTAATACATTTATATTAATGCGTTGTTAATGTTTTTGGCTTCATAAGATTTCCAAAATGCCTGTGACTCGTTTGGGAACACCGACTTTCGTATATCCTACACAGCAAGATATAGAAGTTTCTAGTGCCACAATAGATGGTCATCAGCTAGCTAGTATTTTACTTTAAAAACTGATAAGCGTAAAACACCGAATATAGTCGTTTCGAGATACGACTTTACTTTAAGCAAGCGCAATATAGCTTTTAAACAAAATCTTTGCTTATGGTTTTATTTTGAGTATTTCCAGAGACTTACGCGAAAATTAATCTAAGACGAAACCACGTGATCGGTCATTATTGATTATCTCGTGCTGCTTTTGGATGTTTTACGAAAGATAACAAAAATAGAATGGAAATTTGCATAATCAGTTCAAGAGTCCTCAAGATTTTGTAAAGTTAATGTCATCATAAATATTTAACGAAGGGAAAACTCTTGAAAAAACAGAAACTGGTTTTGTTGTCTTCTAAATGTTTTCATTTTCCCCTAAGGTATTTTTAAACAGCTTTCCTATGACGCAGAAAGACAAAAGTCAGCAATGACAAAAGTCCATTGCTATTATTTAAAACAGTCGTGCTATAATTCGAAAAGTTTTTTTCATGAAGTTTTACAGGTTATTTAATTATTTGTATGATTTTTAATATTTATTTTCGTAAAAAAATCGGGATGGAAAATTTTCGTTTCAATTTTCTATCAAATTAATTTCAAAGTTCAACCAATTGTGTTATGAAAACTCTGACAACAGTTATGGTTTATCATCAACTATCTGAAACATTTTAGACAGGTGTAAATTTGACGCTGCAAAGATAACTCTTTGAATACTGCTCCTGAGCGCCATTGATATGTAAACTTCAGACTATTGAAACACTAAGAAGAGTAAAACAGCAAAGTGCGTTTTTCCTAGAGTCGCTTGGTATCTATTCTAAACAGTTACTGTAAATACTCTTACAACACATTCGTTCTATGTTACCCGTTCGTACGTACTTTTCCAGATCGCCCATAGTGGTCGTTTCGTTGAGTTTCAGGGTATCTAGCCAATATAGTTTCTATTTGTCAGTGCTTGAATATACGGGTATTTGTTTAGTTCGCACAAAATTGCGGTATTTAAATAACCATGGTACAATGGTAAGTTCATGTAATTCAGTGTTCAGTATCTCCATGACAATTGATGAAAACGGAAAGGTTCTACCAGCTTCTTTATTTAATATCACTTATAATCATCTCGCTTTTAACTCTCCATGAGCATCAATGACAAGATCCTAACTAATCTGGTCTATCAGAATTCATCAGGCAGTTTTCTCCATGAGCAATGAATAGAACCAAACTAATTGGTCCATGTAGCAGTTTCTTAAAGAAATTCAGCGGGCATCATATATCATTGTGATCAAAACCCTCAATAGTTACCATGCCCGAGAAGAATAGCACATGTCGAAAATAACATTGTCAATACAAAACAATTAGCAGGGACACGAAAGTCTGATATAACCAGTATACAACGGTCTGTGACGAAGGTCTTCACCTTATCAGTTCTACTGCGAGCAATAAGTAACAAGCATAAGATGTTCATGTTGTTGTTGTTGTTACTTCCCAGTCTCTTAACGAGGACATTATGGTGTGGACATACCAGCTTTCCATTGAGGAGGAAGACCCCAGGTGCCACTCCGTTCAATTTTCAGGCTCGAGCGGGTACCTGGTTAGAACCACCGACGTTCCGCAAGCTAGCTGGTTAGCTTCCTCACATGAAAGATCTTGACCCTGGTAGGTCTCGAACTCACCGCGGTAAAGGGCGAGTGATTCTCAGTCGGAAACCTTAACCACTCGGCCACGGACGCCCCCATAAGATGTTCAATTTTCCTGAGAAAAGGTCATTGTAGATAAGTTTCTCCTTTTTGCAAACGTAACTGTAATGTATGTGTGTGGAGTTTGGAAGCTTGGTGTTAAACATTATTGTAAAGTAGCATGTATTTGAATAATATTTACTTAAAAATAAGCGCAATTCAATATTTACACCAATAAAGAGTAGAATTTTGATCAATTTCAAACGACGGTATGCATATGGCGGTGAACATGGAACCTCCAATGCGGTATTTCCAGATTTATGCCTGAGAATATAAATTCTGCATTAAATGTGAACCTATACTGGCTGGGCTATTGAAACCACCAATCTATAAACTGATCGAAATATTAAAACAAAAGAAATTTTAGAAGTACTTTTTACATAGTACATAAGTATCATGCTCAACGACCTTCAAAGAACGTAACTGACAACAGCACTGATTGAATGTACACGGAGACTTTTTACAGCCGCCATAAAGTTTAGTATTTTCATACATTTTAGGTTTCGTATTGAGACTAATTTTCATGACATGTTAAGTTTTTCAAAACCTTTATGATAATTATTATTCATTGATAAATTATTCGAGATGTTACAGATTGTTTGTGTGTTTTTTAACGTGCTGTAGAATTGTTTATCATGAGTTGCTATCAGTTGGAGAAGTTTCGATTTTTTCTGAACTATTGGGCTGAAGGTTATAAAACTGAGCATGGAAACCAGTCTCATATCTCAAGCATCTGATTGGCTGAAATGGCGACCTATCCGCGCTATTTAAATGGTTTCCATGCTCAGTCTTATAACCTTGGGCACTAGTCCCAAGGTTATAAAGCTGAGCATGGAAACCAGTCTCAAATCTCAAGCATCTGATTGGCCGAAATGTTTCCATGCTCAGTTCTATAACCTTGGGCACTGGTCGAGTTCAACTCTGAGCACCAAGAGCCGTTCCATTATGTATTTATTGTTTGTATTGACTATTCAAGCAAACTTATGACAATTTTGAACTGACCTATTCTTCTGATGCACGCTAGTTAATGACATTGTCGAATAAATTGTACTTCCGACATGAAATATGATGCCTATTGACTGTAATCAAAGATGTCTGTATAATACATCTACAATTTATGTTTTTGACTGAGATATATTGGTATTATTTATTTGAACACGCCTCGTATCTCAAGACTTATTGCATATTAGAATACAGTACGACACTTAGAGAAATTAATTTACTGATCGTATTATGTTATTGACGTTTATTGTCGTCCTTTATTTTCTTCGAAAGGTTTTGTTGCTCGGACGATGGAAAGTTGAGTGACGTACTCATTTGCAAATCAGGCATATTCTAAATTAGGTGAAAACGAAATTTCGTGAAAAAAATATTAAAAATGTTGAGCGTTCTACTATAAGCTCGTTTATGTTTTCTATTTATTTCTTATACGTTTTTCAAAACGCAGCTTGAATTGTGAACCATTTCTTAATTTCTGTATTTCTGTCCAAAAATGGTCTTTTTATTGACCTCTTTACTGTTATGCTTTCGAATTTCTGTTATGTTGACCTTCAAAATAGCGAAAATATACTTGTTTTCTGTTTAATTAAAAACAAAAAAAAAACATTGCTTTTCCAATACATGCCATGTTCCAAACAGTGTACAGGAGACATTTAATTACTTTACAACGTAAGCTTCTATATCCAATTCCATACCCCTCTCCTGCCCCCAACCACCTTTATACCGAACTTACACTAGCATGACTCCTTACATGTGAAATGCGCTGAAATGTCTTTTTTATCAAATGATGTGCCTGTAAAGAATGACTCCTGTTAAACTGACTGCAAAAAACTTTAATATGTCAATTGCTCTCTGAAAACGTTCGTCACAGGCCTTGTTATACTGGCTGTATTAGGTTTCCGCGTCTGTATTGACGATGCTATTTTTGGCATGATAACTATTGGGGATTGTTTTACGGTGATATATGATGCCTGCAGGATTTCTTTAAGAAACTGCTATATAGACGGGATTAGTATGGTTCTATGTTTTGACACAAACTGATGGTTTCTAATAGACTGACGTAGATATGGAACGCTGAACTACAGGTACTTACTGCTAATGATTGCTTTTAAGTACATCAGGGGTATGTTTTAAAATGGTTGTGTTGTTTTAATTCAGACCGCCAACTATTTAGTTCAAAACATTATCAAGTCAAAATATGGGATTAGCTATGTATCATATTTATTAAATAGATGAAAAGGGAACTTTGAAAGCCGACGAACACGACAAATATGAAAATATTGCAGGCTCTGTTTGATTGAGCCTGCTCATGGGCAGTAATGGAAATGCATATTACTGCACACTATGAGTATAACATTTTAATCCTGTGTTAAGGAAAATTAAAAACTACCAATTTGAAAAAACAACAACACCCGACCCTTTAAACTCCTTATATCATGTAGATATTCATAGTAGAAGACATTTAGAACTCATTGCTAGAAACACTGCTAACGAGATTGGTTCCGGGGTCCATGGTTATGTATGAAAATGATTAAAATGGCATTTTTAAGACTTTAGTGTTAAATCTGCATAAAAAGGGTATACTAAAATTTAATCATTACCCACACGAATTTTCAACTGCTTCATCTCAAAAGACCTTCCTGCTCCAGTTAGCAGGCCATTTTTCTGTAAGTATGAATTCTTACAACGATCAAGTATTGACGACATAATAAAAACGCTTCATCTCTGGTAAAAAAGGCACGACGTTAGACCTTTCTGCTGCTGTATTTGATCAGATACCATTCCATACTTGTATCAGAATATATTGGAGTTTCCAATTAAATGAATTAGCAAGAATTGTTCAGCAAACAAGAAGCCTAATCATTTACAAGAGCAAATCAAGGACACAAATTGTTTCTATAATTCAGCTATTGTGCTTCCTTGATTACATTATTGTTGAAGATGTATCCCTCTTAAACTAGGATAAGAAATGATTCTATAAGTGGGTTTATATACAGTCAAACCTGTCTTTAGCAGCCACCCAAGGGAGTGACAATAAGTGGCTGCTGAAGACAGGTGGCTGTTAAAGACAGTAAAGTATTAGAACAAAATGTCAGTTTGGTCATATTTTAACTGGCTGTTTACTTTAAGACAGGTGGTTGCTATTCGCAGGTGGGTGCTAAGGCAGGTTTCACTGTATGTCGGTGCTATATGCATATTATCGAAATTGGATTTCTTACTGTTCATATTAAAAGTCATTTTAAAAATTATATATAAAATAGCAGAAAAGAAAAATTTAAAAGCAACCAACACGACAGATTTGATAATACAAATTTTGATCTGATTAAAACTATGAAATGCGCATGACGGTTATCAAGGAATTTTCACTGCTGTATTATTCGATGATGTATCCTAAACGACCAAGAATGTGAGATACTAAAGACATTGATTACAAGGGATATTCCTGTACGGTTTGTAATGTTAATCTTAATAAACACTCAATAAACACTCTCAATCATTTCATTAATTCTCTGATGTTTTGTTGTTGAATTCTGCATTTTCTAATGTCTACATAATTTTAACATACCATTCAAGGGAAATATGTGTTGAAACATTGAAGAATTTCTATAAGCAAAATCTTCACACATTTTTTATTGAAACAAAACACGTATTTGTAAAGAACTGAAATACACATTTACATTTAAAGAAATACCTGGTTCAAAATGCTCTTTTTGCCAACTCAGCCAATACACTGAATAAGAAGAGAATGTAAATGTTTAATAATATTGACATCAAAACATTTCATCAAAGGACGTGGTTTTACTGGCCCGAATCCATGTATGGTAAACTTTATTTTCGGCTAGCGGTATATGCAATACAGCGACGACACTTGTTCGTCACGTTAGTGCCAGTTGCTTTAGTGTTTTTTTTACTTATTAACACGCTTTTAAGCAGTGTTTCGTGATAAAACATGCAGGCACTTGAACGTTCCATACCAGAAAACGGGTGCTCGAAGCCAAGCCGAAACCATCGTCAAATATCGATTTTTATTTTGTTCAATATTAAATGGCGACGTTCACGAAGGTCCAAAAACAGTCTTAAATGGACTAAATTATTTCAATCCTGTCTATGTCACATATTATTTTTAATTTTGACATATATTTTATTATGTTTTCATGTTATCTCAAAACTTAAGGATTAAAAAGGAATGTGTCAAAAAATGTCATGTACGTCTGGAAACTTAAACTCTTGAAAAATGTCAATGTTTTTGCAAATATTTGAGATATTTTGCAAACATTGGCCAATAATTTATACAATTATGCATAAACTACCTCAGCTGTATGATATGTATAAATTTGCTTAGTTCGTGGTCAATACCTGCATTTGTTTTGGTCAAGAAATGATCCCACATTGCAAACTTCTAAAATATGCTAAAAAACTATTTTTAACTATTTCCCCCATTTAACTGCACTCTAATGGCTCGCAAAATGATCTCTTTTACAATGATCGATATGAAACTATTAAATATCTGACGTTAATCATTTTTATGAAGTTAAAGACATATGATTTTGCAAAATGTATCAAACAGTTAAAATTGCAGCATGTGCAGGCCTATACTAGGCCTTGGTGAACCTGCTCCTCAAATCGCAGTAACACATAGGTTAAAATTCCCTATCGCATAATGTTTAAGGGTGCGACTCTTTTCCATAGGTCAAAGAGTCACTGTGGTCATAGCTTTAAATTTTGTATTGTCGAATAAATTAAACAGTGAGATGTAGCGTGTTAAGCTTTTGCTGTAAAGATAAATATCACATTAAAGTGCTAGAAGCAAGAAATACGGAATGAATCTAAAGTTTATAACGTCTGGGACGGCTTTTAAAATCGAAATTTAGTGATACAAAGCCTAGACTAAGGCCTACAAAAATATGGGAAAGAGTGTTACCCGATGTTAAAACCGTGGGTGTATTTTAGATTAATTCTAAATATCGGAAATAGCACTTCCAAATGTATTTCAAAATTTGTGATGCAAGCTTTAAATTATAAAAAAGTTGACAATTCAGAGAGAAGATTTTTAAGACATCCAGATTTCATAACATTTTGTCGAACTAAAGACATCTGTTTTATAATATACTCAACAAAAAATAAAAAGTATCCACTTTCCTATCTTCAATTTTGTAAAATCTGAAATTGAAAACTCAAAATTCTATATGTGACAAATTATGCATTTCTGTTATCATTATAAAGAGATAAAGTTTTCTTGAAAATCTGCAGCCACAACTTAGTTATCTCTCTTTTTGTTATAATGAGGATTCCAGGAAAAACTCAATAATTCTTAAAAGTATTTACATTTATTTGAAATGTATCAAGTTCTCCACCTCTTGTGAGCAATAAAATCACAAAACATTCATCAATACAACAACTAGTCTTCGTCAAACAACGATAGAAATTCCAGCCATTTCCAATTACCTCCCTTTTAATGGAATATGTAGTGTTTTATAATTAATTATTAATTGTTATTCGACTGGCAGTTGCTAAGTTCTTGGTGTGGAAGATTATGTTCATGAACAACTAAACTTAAAAACAACTGATATTAACTATCAAAACAACATTCAAAGCGTTCGTGATTAAATGAAAATGTGTTAATGAGAATATAAGCATGAAAAGTGGATACTTTTTATTTTTGTTCAGTATAGTTTGGCGGCAAAATCGGTTGAAGAAACTTACAATTAGGAAAAGCAATATTTTATTTCAAAGTTAATTATTATTTAAGGCATTGTTATCTAGCTATTCAAGCAAAAGAGATATCATTTATAAAGCCTCTTTAGTATCAGAATAAAAAAGATTTGCGAACAGAGTTAACACCTCGTACTGACAAATGCCATTAATTTGATGATAGATATATTAAACAAATATAAGAGCGATTTATAATTTAGTCTAAATAATAAAAACCATCGGTTAAGAAAGTTCTATAAATAATTTGATGGTTAAACAATAAGTTGATTATAAAACACAAAATTCATGTTCGGATAATATTTGATATCTATAGTTTGATTCATGATATTAAGAAGACATTTTGACATTATAATATTAGAATAATTTTATATCACGATATTGTATTACTGTCAATTATAAGATTTTCTTTGACTTTTTTCACAGTTATATTAAAAAAATATTTTATTGAATAAATATTTTTACAACGTTTAGAACTACAGGGGGTCAAGTACTTTGCTCCCCGGTCCCCTAATCAGCATCACGCAACATCATTCTATAATTGTGGGTGTAGCAAACAGACCGACCCAGCAACGCCCCTAACTTTAGAGCATCAAATTGCAAGTGCATGACGTTAATTACATTGTATACTAACAGTTGGATCAGAATTTCTGTATGATTGATTCTGTATGTACGGCCTTTGCAGACAAGTTTGAGAGCTGGTGAACAAAAGTGTCAAATAATTCTTTGGAGGGTCTATTGATTCCGCTCATACTACATTTATATTCAAATATTCAATTATTAAGGAAAGAATCGGCGATAGTTTAAGCCAGACTTCTTCGTTCCATGACGATAATATGGGCTATTATCAACATGTAATTTAATTGAGAAAGGAATAAGTTTGCTGCCGACAAGAAAAACAAATATTTGATCTCTGTGGAAAGTCTTAAAAAAGAAGAATATATGTGCATTGTTATTTGGTTTGACTAATTTGAATTGTTTTGATATAGCAAATAAAAGCAACCAACGCGTGATCTAGGATCAATTCTAGATGCCTTACATTTACTTTCTTTATTGGATTGATTTTCCGATAATTGACTGTAAAACAAATTGTTTATTTCATTTATATTTCAAATAAACACGACAGACAAAATGGTATATCGTAATAGCCTTAGGAATAACTGATCTTTTCGACGAAACATCTCCGGTCCGGGCAGTCTATTAAAATGGCGCTAAAATGAATTTAGTCTCCTTCTCTGCCAAAGATGTTCACCAAAACAATTAAATAGCATAAATGAGTTAGACCATATGTGGGTGAAGGTTTATGTAGATTTACTAGGAAAATTGATAACATCTTGGCAATTTTTACAATTCAATATATTGGTCTGGGTAGAGGAGATTCCATGTTTCATCACCGGTAATTGTAACATTTTTATAATTACACAAAGACAAAAAGATAAACTTTTAACCCTCCTTCATTTTAGTTCAAAATAATACAGAAATGTGTAAAGAAAACCAAGATAATTGAGTAATAACTATGTGTCTTAATCAAATTGGACCTAAAACTTTTCCTGCGTATATTTTAATTATTTCTGCAAAATCACATATAACGGAGCTAAAATAATGGAAAACTTACTGTTTCTGAATTGAGAAGAACTATCCTAAAACTAGACTTCTGTAGAATATTGAATTGTCATTCCATAATAAGATAATGACGTCTTTCCTGGACAAAATTACTTGGATTGTCTTCTCACATGAATGTTAAGATAAGATTAATAAATTGTCTAAATCCGTCAGTGTACTTTTAGGAGTCTAAACTTCATGTGACGTTCAATGACAATAATAAAACGGTTTATGATTCTGCGGATTGAAATTTAAAAAAGGTTAAAACCAGGAAGTAATTTAACATGTGTTATTGTCTTCTTACAATCACGGAAAAGTACCGCTCTTGGAGATCCATCAAGGACAAAAATAAAGATTTATTCATGCGTGAAAAAGTTCATGTGTTTAGCGGCAAAGGACATCTTGTATCACTCCTCTCCCGTATCAGACGAGTTATGACCAAATTGTCCATATAAATATGATGACATATGACAGAAACTCGTTGACGCGACAAAATGCATGTAGTTTCCCCTGTTGTTTGGTATTCAAAATGTATGGATACAAACATTACACGTAGATAACACCTTTCTCATTTAAAACTTAGAAAAGATTGCCTGCTTAGAAGTTTTCCTTCTTCTCTTTGTGGCTTCGTTTTTGATTTGTAATGGACATTGGTCAATGCAGTCGATATATATTTTAATACATTTATTTTAATGCGTTGTTAATGTTTTTGGCTTGATAAGACTTCCAAAATGCCTGCGATTCGTTTGGGAACACCGACTTTCGTACATCGGAATGTTGCATTCAAATATACAAGGTGTCCGCCTACGGAGCGAGAAAAAGAAGTTTCTAGAAGTTTGTAGATGGTCAGCAGCTAGCTAGTAAAACAGGATACTATTTGCCAGCCTGACAGGCGCCAGACATATACAATGTAGGATAAGATATGGAAATTAATAAGTAACATGAAAAAGATGTCTCAAAAAAGAGTTTGAGAATACATGTTCTGTAATAATTAAAAAAGCTATACATAATTCACTTATCATTATAAATGCTGCACCTTCCAGAAAAATTAATTTGAATTGTAATAAAAAACCAAAATAAGTTGAAAACCAGTTTAAATTATCGATATCACATCATTTTACTTTTTAAAAAAATTAACTGATTCGCGTAAATAGTCGTTTCGTACTCTACTTCAAACAAGCGCAGTATAGCTTTTTAACAAATTCTTGGCTTAAGGTTTTATTTTGAGTATTTCCAGAGACTTACGCGAAAATTAATCTAAGACGAAATCACGTGATCGGTCATTATTGATTATCTCGTGCTGCTTTTGGATGTTTTACGGGAGATAACAAAAATAGAATGGAAATTTGCATAATCAGTTCAAGAGTCCTCAAGATTTTGTAAAGTTAATGTCATCATAAATATTTAACAAAGGGAAAACTCTTGAAAAAAAGAAATCTGATTTCTTTGTCCTCTAAATGTTTTCTTTTTTCCCTTAAGGTATTTTAAACAGCTTTCCTATGATGCACAAAAAGACAAAAGTCAGCAATCACAACAGTCAATTGCTATTATTTAAAACAGTCGCGTTATTATCCTAGAAGATTTTTTTCATTAAGTTTAACGGGTTATTTAATTATTTGTATGTTTTTTAATATTTGTTTTCGTAAAAAAAATCGGGATGGAAAATTTTCGTTCCAATTTTCTATCAAATAAATTTTAAAGTGGAACCAATTACGTTATGAAAACTGACTGCAGTGATGGTTTATCATTAACCATCTGAAACATTTTTGACAGCTGTAAATTTGACGCTGCAAAGATAACTGTTTGAATACTGCTCCTGAGCGCCATTGATATCTAAACATCAGACTATAGAAACACAGCAAACATGAAAAGTGCATATGTCTTAGAGTCGCTTGGAATCTATTCTAAACAGTTACTGTAAATACTCTTATAACACGTTTGTCTTAAGTAACCCGTTCGTCCGTGCTTCCACGGAGTGCCCATAGTGGATGTTTCGTTGTTTCTGAGTTTCTGTGTATCTAGTCAAAATAGTTTCGAAGGCTATTATTGTAAAGTCTAAAGTTAATATTCTTCTTTGTTTAATTATTTGACAAAAGCTCGAATGTATTTCTTTTTAAGTAACAATGGTAAGTACATTAAATTCAGCGTTCAATATCTCCATGACGTTTGGTAAAAGCGAAAATGTTCTATCCGCTTCTTTATTTAATATCACTTAAAACCTTTTTTCGCTTTCATCCCTCGATGAGCATAAATGGCAAGATCCTAACTAATCTGGTCTATCAGAATTCATCAGGCAGTTTTCTCCATGAGCAAAGAATAGAACCAAACTAATTAGTCTATGTAGAAGTTTTCTTAAAGAAATTCAGCAGGCATCATATATCATTGTGATCACAATCCACAATAGTTACCATGCCCGAGAAGAATAGGACATGTCGAAAATAACACTGTCAATACAAAACAATTAGCAGAATCACGAAAGCCTAATAAAGCCAGTACACAACGGAATGTGACGAACGTATTCACAGGAAAAAGTGAAATATGCGTACCAGGAATCGCAATACTCACAAAAATGTTAGAGCTATTGAAATCTTCCAGTTCTACTACGAGCAATAAGTAACAAGCATAAGATGTAGATGTTTAATTTTCCAGAGAAAAAGTCTTGTAGACAATTTTCTCCTGGTCGCAAATGTAACGGTAAGGTATGTGTGTGCGCGTGGAATTGGAGGGGTATTAAATAGAAGCTTGGTATTAAACATTATTGTAAAGTAGCATGTATTTGAATTATATTCACTTAAAAAGTAAAGTTTACTTTTTTACGGGTTGAGCGCAACTCAATATTTACACTAATAAACAAAACAATTTAAGGAAAAAATCCTCTATCAAACCAAACGATGGTATGCATATGGCGGCGAACATGGAACCTTCAATGTAGTATTTTCAGATTTATACCCGAGAATATAATTCTGCATAACACAGACAAAGCCAAAGGCAAAATTTAAAACGCATGAGTGTATATCCTTGGGGTGATTGCATAAAATCCGAATCTTTATTGGCTGGGATATTGAAACCACCCATCTATAAACTGATCGAAATATCAATACAAAAGAAATTTTAGAAGTACTATTAACATAGTATATAAGTGTCGTGCTCAACGATCTTTAAAGAACGTAACTGATAACAGCACTGATTGAATGTACGCGGAGACTTTTTACAGCCGCCATAAAGTTAAGTATTTTCATACATTTTAGGTTTCGTATTGGGACTAATTTTCATGACATGTTAAGTTTTTCAAAACCTTTATGATAATTTTTATTCATTGATAAATTATTCGATATGTTACAGATTGTTTGTGTGTTTTTAACGTTTTTTCAACATGAGTTGCTATCCTTGGAGAAGTTTTCAATTTTTTTAACTATTGGGCTGACGGTTATAAAACTGAGCATGGAAACTAGTCTCATATCTCAAGCATCTGATTGGCAGAAATGGCGACCAATCCGCGCTATTTAAATGGTTTCCATGCTCAGAATTATAACCTTGGGCACTAGTCCCAAGGTTATAAAGCTGAGCATGGAAACCCCTCTCAAATCTCAAGCATCTGATTGGCTGAAATGTTTCCATGCTCAGTTCTATAACCTTGGGCACTGGTCGAGTTCAACTCTGAGCACCAAGAGCTGTTCCATTATGTATTTATTGTTTGTATTGACTATTCAAAAAAGGTGAAATATGCATATCAGGAATCGCCACATTCAGAAAAAACAGCCTCCCCACACAGTCAAGAAGAAGAGGGAGAGAGCATGGTTAATAAAATGATCAGTTTCAAAAGAGACACCACTAATAATTAACAAAAACGAGAACCCGAGGGGTTACCGCCTTGGAACGGTCAGTGGATAATCAAATTGCCACTGGGGGTTTAAACCAGGTTCTAGGGTGCACCAACCTCACACTTGTCCAAACAGGTTCTCAAATCACGAAACAAATACAAGCTGTCTTGGTGAAACAACTCCAACCCACTTATTGGCTCAACAATGTTGCATGCAAAAGCACACAAACATATAAAACATAAGAATCTAATAGCATTGCAAAGCCAAAGGGCGGGTACTCAATGATCTTACCGAGCAAACTTATGACAATTTTGAACTGACCTATTCCATACCCGTCAACCGGCAGAGCCAGGAGCGGACGGCAAATCCAGGCGCAGACACGGTAAGTTTTTTCATACTTGACAGCGGTGTAAGAAATTATCATTTTCGCTAGTTTTGATTAACTCTTGGAAAGATATATCGGCTGATTTTAAAAGCCAAATGAATCCTGCACATATTCGTTGAATTCTCAAGTGGTAGAAGGGATAATAAACATTTTATCGCGATTTCAATATTGAAGTTTGTGATTAAATCTTGCGTTTTATAGCAAAATGCTCCATAGATCTGAAAATCTGCATAAATCTGTAAGCACTATTGGAAATTTTAATCATTCCCCTGGCAATATATGAAATATTAGCACAAACAGACTTTTAACAAATTCGCATGGGCTTAGTGAATAGAGCTGGGGTATAGAAATGGGCGGGTCCATGGAGCAGAAAGCGAATTTATTGGCGGTGGCCAGGAGCAGATATAATCGAGTACGGAAAATCGTTTGATGTATTGTTTTGACACTATTCTACGTCCTAAATAATAAAATTTCGTTAAGATACAATGATAGTATTTTCCGTCCGTATGTCTGTTCATGTCATAAAGTATACAGAAATCATTTCTAGAGGAGTTATGTAAGCTTGTGATGCACGAACTATCACTAGTTAACTAAATTATCGCTATTTAGTCAGTATAAGCCTAAGTATAATTATGTTTGTAACTGGATCATTTTAACGGCTTCAAACTATGGCGGCATTTTGAAATTGTGAACTTCATTAAACATTGAATTATTTACCGGTCTGTTTCCTTAAAACATGGTTAGCCATCATTTCGTCATTGAGAGGAATGAGATCAAAACACGCTGGGGTATTATCAGCTTTAGTCGAAACATAAAAAATAAGCTCTGGACTTAATTTGGACTACCTCTGTACACTATATCTCTTCCCAACGAAGAAAAAAACGTTCTTCATTGATTTCAAATAAAGATTTAACCATTAGTTATCGAACTTCTTCTGGGAATACTTTTCTTGTAATTTCCTGAGGTTTTATAGAAACTATATATGTTCTGTTCCAAAAACTAAAGTTGAATGGCTGACGACCAGATTACCCCAGGTAATGTTTCAACTTATTTCACCATCATTTCTTTATCGATTTATGTAAACAAACCAAAATTGATGGCGCTAAATATGTTTTAGAAGTATTTGATTTTTTCTACACGTTGGGTAGTTTTTAGTTTTGGTTAAATTTGCGATGAAGTGTAGCCTAGTTGTTGACATTTGCGAACTATGTTGATAATTTCCAATAATGAAGCCCAAAACGCATTTTCTGCCTCTAAATCTGGATTTATAAAATATAGACTTTCTTCCACTTGTATTAAAATCGGCGTTCACCAACTCGAGCAACTATAACACATATGCGTAAAACGGCCATTCCTTGTGTACAGTGTCTAGCAAAATTATGTACGGAGTGTAAATGAAAAACTGTTTGCGAGTGTACGGTGTAAAGTAGGTAACGAATCCATTTTCTGCCAAAATAAACTTCAGTACCTGAGCATACACATACACTGATTAAGGAATTGCGTTTAGTGTCGAAAGCAGTGAGCATGAAGCTGGGTATTACTATTGGTATTTGTATTTTAAGACCAAGCGTAAAGTAAAACATTTTAGTATTTTCAAAGAATAAACGTGTTTAATTAAACCATTCACATTATACGTGACATAAATAGTAATGTTAAAACGCCGTTTCCGTATGTCTTTACCACTTTTGATACGTGACCGTAACTAAGAAGAATAATGTAAAACCTTAGTTCATTCCAAAATTTATGCATCATTTTTATCCGGCCTAAGGACCATTTAAAAACAAACGTATGTAAATTATCTTTGGTAACATATGAACCTTTACCAGTTAAGCACGAGTTTTCATTCTATGGAAAAGACTATTATCCTGGCTTTAAAAGCTTGCGCATATCTTTAACGAGATTTTTATGGGTTTTTTTTGCACTTACGATAAACTAATATAAAATATCAAACAAAAAAAGATGTGGACATGGAAGAAATTCTATATTTTATAATTCCCAATTGGTTTTGAGACAACAGATGCGTTTTTGAGCTTTATATAAGAAAATATTAACATAATTCGCAAATTTCAAGAACTTCACTTATCGCAACTTTAACCAAAACACAACGTGCTGAAAAAAGCAAATACTGCTTTAAAAAACAGGTAAAGTTAGCTTCACAATTTTGTAAAGTTTAGAGAAATTGATAAAGTAATAACGGTGAAATAAGTTTAAACATTATCTGGGGTGAACTGAACGTTAGACATTAACTTTCGTTTTCGGTGTTTTGATGTGCTTTTTCCTGTGAACGATCAACAACAGTGTGACAGATTTTTAACCAGCGATAATTCAGTTAACTAAAGAGAGTTCATGCATTACAAGCTTACCAAACCCCTTTAGAAATTATTTCTGTATACTTTGCGACATGAACAGACATACGGACAAACAATACTATCACTGTATGTCAACAAATTTTTATTATTGAGAATGTAGAATAGTGCGATAAAATGTTTATTATCCCTTCTACCACTTTAGAAATCAACGAATATGTGCAGAATTTATTTGGCTTTAAAAATCAGCCGAAATATCTTTCCAAGAGTTAATCAAAACTAGCGAAAATGATAATTACTTACACCGCTGTCAAGTATGAAAAAACTTATCGTGTCTGCGCCTGGATTTGCCGTCCGCTCCTGGCTCTGCCGGTTGACGGGTGTGAATTCTTCTGATGCATGCTACATGTAGCTAATGACACTGTCGAATAAATTGTACTTCCGACATGATATATGATGTCTAATGACTGAAATCAAAGATGTCTGTATAATACATCTACAATTTATGTTTTTGACTGAGATATATTGGTATTATTTATTTGAACACGTCTCGTATCTCAAGAATAACTGCATATTTGAATAGAGTACGGCACTTAGAGAAATTAATTTACTGATCTATCGTATTATGTTATTGAAGTTTATTGTCGTCCTATATTTTCTTCGAAAGGTTTTGTTGCTCGGACAATAGAAATTTGACATCTCAAAAGTGACGTACTCGTATGTAAATCAGGCATGTTCTGTATCATGTTATGTGTATACGAACTTTCGTGAAAAATATTTAAAATGAGGAGCGTTCTACCTTAAGATCGTTTGTGTTTTCCATTTATTTCTTTATAAGTTGTTCACAGAAATAAACACGCTTGAGCAGTTTGTATTGTGAATCATTTCTGATTTTCTGTCTATAAATGGTCTTGTAATTGGCTTCTTTATCACTATGTTTTTGAATTTCTGTTATGTTGACCTTAAAAATACCGGAACTTATACTTGTTTTCTGTTTCATTAGAAACAAAGAATACTAGCTTTTTCAATACATGCCAGTTTCCAAATTGTGTACAGGTTATGTTTAATTATGTTAAAACGTAAGCTTCTATATCATATATCATACCCCCGCCCCCAACCCTCTTCACACCCACGTACACAAGCATGACTCCTTACATGTATAATATGCTGAAATGGCTTATTTTAGAAAATGAAGTGACTGTAAAGTATTTCTCCTGTATATTGACAGCAATAGATGTCTATAGCTCACTGAATAAAGTTCGTCACAGGCTGTATTAGGTCTTCGCGTCTGTATTGACGATGCTATTTTTGGCATGTCCTATTTTTCTAGGGCACGATAACTATTGAGGATTGTTTCACCGTGATATATGACAATTTTGTAACATATGGTCCACTTGAGGCCGGAAGTCAAAAAGTGCAACAGACATGTCTTGAAGTTGTTGACTTTTTTGCGATAGGTGGAGGATATGTTAAGGCTTTAGTTTTTATAGCTTTATAATATATGAATACTACTTAAATTACTTATATTTGTGGAAAGACTAAACCGATGCTTTTTCTATCAAATAAAGGATTACTTGTATTCATGTTACATTGTGACATATTGAAGTTAATCTTTAATAGACCACCTTTCTTAAGCTAGTTAGTTGTATTGCATAAAGCGTTCACTTATCAATATAATTTCATTGTTGTAAGTTCACAACTTCAAGTTTATAATTTTGTAGTTTCTTGTTACGTCTATTGTTGACTGCATCCAATGGGAAGTTTTTTTGCAAATCGGATGCAGGAATGTTAATGGTCTAACAAATAAGTTTATGAAAAATGATTTTTGAACCATATTAAAGGTTATGATTTGCTCTGTTTGCAGGAAGCTAAATGTAGCAAAGATCAAATTGTATGTTTTAAAAACTACCAAATGCTTAGTATATACAGACCTTCTGAAAATAATTTTCCTGTTTCAGGGGGAATGATATTACTGTACAATCCTAAAATTGTTTCAGGGATCTCTATTCTAAAAAATTTATGTTCAGAAATTCAGTGGATCAAACTATCTAGAGACTTTTTTGCCTTTGATAAAGATCTTTATTTGTGCTTTACTTACATAGCACCTGAAAACTCTTCTTACGTTGTTCGACATAACCTAGATATTCTTTCTATACTTGAAAAAGATGTTTGATATTATAATAGTTTAGGGAATATTATGATTTTTGGTGACACAAATGCTAGAACTGGAACTGAAAATTATTTATTAGATAATAACAGCTGTCACTTGCCCTCCCCAACTTTTAGGGGCAATTTGGGTACATTTTGTAAAAGAAGAAGTAACGATACTATTTGTACTCGTAATACTAGAGGCAAAGATTTATTAGATCTATGTGTATCTGCAAATCTTATTATTGTTAATGGACGAACTTTTGGTGATTATTATGGAAAAGCAACATGTTTCCAATATAATGGTAACAGTGTAGTGGATTATTGCATTACTTCTGATGACCTTTTTGAACAAGTATTATTTTTTCAAGTCAGGAATCACATACCACATTTAAGTGATCATGCCTTGATTACCCTTAAGTTACATGCTAAATTTACTGCGGATTTTATCCCTGAAAATAAACTTAAGGATATGCCATTGTCATGGCAATGGAAAGATGCATCATGCTTTGCTTTTAAGTTGGCTTTTCTATCAAAGGACGTTAACAATAAATTAGATTCGTTCAATTGTATTAGTTTTGTAAATGTGGATCAAATGGTAGAAAGGTTAAATGATATTGTCTATACTGTATGAAATAACTGGTTAAGGAAAAAATCCTCTATCAAATCAAAGAAAAAAGTATGTCATAAAATCGTTTGATTGTGATATTGGCAGAATAAGAAAAGAGTTGTTACGTCGTAGTTTACTATACTCCAAAGACCCATATAACCAAGAGTTTAAAGGGTCCTTCTTTAAATTTAGAAAATTATATAGGAAATGTTGTAAGAAAAAATGTAATCTCTTCAAGAAAACCCTCATCACAAAGTTGGATAATTTATATCATAGTGATCCATCAGAATATTGAAAACTAGTAAATGATCTGAAGGAAGAAGGTCAAACAGAGGACCCAGCAATTAAAATATCTTCAGATACATGGATTAAGCATTTTACAAACTTGTTTAATATTAAGAAAGACCTCCATGCTCTAGATAATAAATATCAAAATCTTTTACTATGCTTAGAAAAAAATAAAAAAATTTTTCTGAGCTTGATTTTAGAATTTCAGAAAAAGAAATATCGAAGTCTATCGATTCATTAAAAAACAAGAAATCTACAGGCCTTGACTCTATAACAAATGAAATGATTAAAGCTGGGAAAGATGCTCTTACTCCTTGTCTTGTTAAGTTATTTAATACCATATTGTCAACTGGTATATACCCATCTATTTGGAAAATTGGGTATATAAAGGCTTTGTTTAAATTGGGTGATCCAAATGACCCTAATAATTACAGGGGTATTTCTGTAATACCATGTATTTCAAAGGTCTTTAATAGTATTTTGAATTGTAGATTAGAAGGTTTTAGATAATGGAGTGATTAACGAGGCACAAATTGGTTTTCAGCCAAAGTCTAGAACATCTGACCATATGTTTATTGTAAGGACTTTAATAGATAAGTTGTTTAGCCAAGGTGCAAAATTATACGCCTGTTTTGTCGATTTTAACAAGGCGTTCGGCACTGTTATGCATTCTGTATAACTCTGTAAACTTTGTTCCATAGGAATTAGTGGACCTTTTTACAATGTAGTTAAAACATGTATAAGGATAATTCGATGCATGTTTAAGTTGAGAAAAAGCTTACAGGTAATTTTTGTCCAAATATTGGGGTACGTCAGGGAGATAACCTTAGTCCAAATTTGTTTAAAATATTTATAAATGACCTTCCTTCATTATTTGACAGTTCAGATGATCAAGTTTAAACGATATCAATTTCAGTTGTCTGTTATATGCAGATGATTATTGTCAGCAACTTCAAAAGGTTTACAGAAATGTATAAATAAGTTAGGATTATATTGTGAGAATAATGGACTGACTGTAAATATTAAGAAAACTAATATCATTACTTTCTGTAAAAGTGGTAGATTGTCAAAAGAGAAATATTTTATAGAGGCATTGAAATTCAGCATGTTACCACTTACAATTATCTTGGTATTACATTTTCATCATCTGGAACGTTCAGTTACTGTCAACAGGATTTGTATAGAAGAGCTTTAAAGGCAAGCTTTAAAATAAGTAAGTTTTTTGGTCAGTTGCACCAGAAGGTTGATTCTATAACTCTTCGATCACACAATTAAGCCAATTCTTACGTATGGTAGTGAGATTTGGGGTACAGCTAATATTAGTAGTTCAGTTGTAAAAAAAAATCAAATTATACATTGTTAAATTCATTTGAAAATATTTATTGTGATAAGCTACACATAAAATTTCTAAAATATATTCTTGGGGTGCATAAAAAAGCCTCGAACGAGGCAGTAGTAGGTGAACTAGGTAGATATCCAATTTATATTGAGGTAATTTGTAATACTGTTAAGTGCTATCAAAGATTTGTTAGTGGGAAAGTCAGCAAGTTATTGTCTGCTGCTTTTTATGAAAGCAAATCCTTGTTTATGAACAATAAGTCAAGCTGGGTAGTTTGTGTGCATCATGTTTTTAAAAACCTGAGTTTTTCTGAAACACGTATTTCAAAATCTACTAAATGTGGTAAAACAAAAACTATTACTCTTGTATAAGACAAATTGGTGCTAAAATATTTCACAGTGTGAAGGTAAATTACGAACTTATTCTCTGTATAAACAAAGATTTTGTAGAGAGCCTTACTTTAAAATATTGAGAAATAGAGATATTAGAACCTTTTTCACAAAATTTCGAATTAGTGCTCATAAACTGAACATTGAAACAGGAAGATATAAGAAAATTCCACCAGACCAAAGATATTGAAATTTGTGTTCTTCAAATTTAGTTGAAGATGAAATTCATTTTCCAATGTCTTGCCATAGTTTTGGTATTAGTAGAAAAATATTCTTTGAAAAAATAATTGATATTAATAATAATTTTGTATCTTTGTCTAATGCTCAGAAATTTGTGTAGCTTATGTCCTCTGAAAATCATGAAATTGTTGCCAGTTTTGCCTCATTTCTATACAGTATATATAATGAAAGAACAGCAAAGTATTATCAAACAGTTTCACCCAGTAATTGTTAGACCATTAACAAATTGCCGAACTATATAAATAAGTTATTATAGCTTAAGTGTCCTTTTAGGTTCTAGTAAGACTTTATAAGGTTATTTGTGTTGACTAATACCAATTAAGCATTATTTACATTAACATCCTTATTTGTATGTCGGTTTTGTTGATACTTGCCATTGTGTTTTATTATATTGATTCAACATGTCATTGTATATGACCCTTGATTGGCAATAAAAAATATTCTATTCTATTCTTTTCTATTCTATGATCCCTGCTGGATTTCTTTAAGAAACTGCTATATAGAAGGTATTAGTTTGGTTCTATTCTTTCAAGCTAACTGATGGTTTCTGATAGACTGACATATATATGGAGCCCTGAACTACATACTAATTAGTTACTGTTGTTTATGTAATACTTTAAGGTATTTTAAAAATTGTTGTTTTGTATTAGTTCAAACCATCAACTATTTAGTTCAAACATTCTTAAGTCAACATTCAGGGCAAGCTGTGAATAAAATTATTTTTGAATAAACCATATTATGCCCGTGTGTAGCAAAATATGCTTAAACTTTCAAGTCAGTGAAAATCAATACCTGCAGCCGACCCTTTTCATTATGAAAAATAAAGATTGGATCATATTGCTATAAAAACTGGTAAGGAGGTTACGGTGTCCATGGTTATATGTATGAAAATGAGTAAAATGGCATATTTGAGAATATTTTGTTTAAATTGTTTAAACATCCTACCTAAATATGGTATATTAAAATATAATTATTTCCCGCACGATTCTTTTACTGCTTCATCTCAAAAGGACTTCCTACTCTCGTTAGCAGGACATTGTCCAGATAAAGTACATTTTAACATTGATCAAATATTGACGAAATAAAAAAATCGCTTCATCCCAAACAAAAAAAAACACACCACGTTAGATCTTTTTGCTGCTGTATTTGATCAGATACCATTCCATACTTGTATCAGAATATATTGGAGTTTCCGAATAAATGAATTAGCAGGAATTGTTCAGCAAACAAGAAGCCTAATCATTTACAAGAGCAAATCAAGGACACACATTGTTTCTATAATTCAGCTATTGTGCTTCCTTGATTAAATTATTTCTTGAAGAGTGTAGCCATCGTAAACTAGGACATAAAATGATTCTCTAAGTTCGTTTATTTATGTCAGTGCTTTATGCAATAGATTGAAATTTGATTTCTTACTGTTGATATAAAAAAACTTGATTTTAAATATAAAATGAGCTGGCTGAGAAGGAAACTTTAAAAGCAACCAAATTCGGCAGATTTGATAATACTGCATGCTCTGTTTAATTGAATCTGATCATGGGCAGTAATGGAAAGACTAATTACTACCGACGCCATCTGGATGGGCAACAGAACAAATTTTGATCTGATTAAAACGATGCAGTGCGCATGACAGTTATCGTGGAATGTTCACTGTTGTATTATCCGATGGTGTATCATAAACGACAAAGAAGTGGAGAAAGTAAAGAGATGGGTGACAAGGGATATTCTTGAACGGTTTGTAATGTTATTAAACACTCAATAAACACTCTCAATCATTGTATTAATTATCTGATGGTTTGTTGTTGAATTTGGCATTTTCTAATTTCAATGTAATTTTAACATACTATTCAAGGAAAAAAGGAAATATTAGTTGAAACATAGACGGATTTCTTTTAGCAAAATCTTCACACATTTTATTGAAACAAAACACGTATTTGTAAAGAAGCAGTTTATATTGCTATGTGACGTCTTTTTTACGCCAAACGGATATGTTGTTTAACACATTAAAATTACATCATTATTTCCGCCAAAAAAAAAGACATTGTTTATAACAGATGTTGATATAATAACATTCACTGAAGAAGAGTCAAATAAACTCGAAACGCGTAGTGAAATATTGGAGTTTGTCTTCCTTTATTTATTAATAAAGAAATGAAATATACATTTACATTTAAAGAAATACCCGGATCGAATGCTAATTCTGCCTACAAAGCAAATACAATGATAAGAAGAGAACGTAAATGTTTATGAAGTTTTGGCATCAAAGCAATTCATCAAAACTCGTGGTTTTACCGCCACGAATCCGTAAACGGTTTTCTTTATTTGCGGCCAGCGGTATGTGTATTAAAGCGACAAGTGCTCGTTGGGTTTATGCCAGTTGCATTAGTGATATTATTTAAGATAGTACACACTTTTAAACAGTGTTTCATGTTAAAACACGCAGACACATGAGCATTCCAAAAACAAAGCAAAAGAGTGCTCAAAACCTTTCTGAAACCATCGTTAAAAATTCGATATTTACTTGGTTCAATTTTTAATGGCGACATTCAGGAATCCCCAAAATTGACCTTTAGTGATTTAAAATATTCCAATTCTGATCACAGATTATTTTATTTGTTCAACATATATTCTATTATGCTCCCATGTTTTCTTAAAACTTAAAGACATCGGTAATTTTAGCTGACTGTCATTGTTTTGATAGAGATTTTGCATGAGTAAAGCAATGCGAGTAACTGCAAAATTTACTGAAGTGTTAAAATTGAGGCCCGACTGCTAAATCCGTAATAGTATAATGAACAGGACTTTCAATAACGTTTTAAGCATGTGCATGGGGATTTAAACAACAAAAGAAATGCGTGTTATGGTAAGTTGATATTTTCCAACTATATTGACCTGGCACTTCATTCGTTTTCGTAAAGGTCATTGAATAAACACGGGTATCAGCGAATACACCGATATATTTATCCAATTTACACGTCAGTGATGTGTGTAGATGCCGGACTACCGATTCGAAGTAGATCGTAACACATACGAAATTTAACGAATACGAGGTCAAATGCAAGAGTGCCAGGTCAATACTGTTGGACAATAATTTGTATACATTGATGGTGAAAATATAATTTTACTACGTTTATACACGCATGCGGGTAAGCAATCAGAAGGGCCTCATAATAACATCCCTTTGTTTGACAGCTAGAAGTACAGTTATAAGTACAGTAGCACATGAAAAGCATTTATTCGGCGTTAGCTGTCTAAGCTAACTTTTGACCTAGTTTTTCGACCAATGAAATGTTGTAAATAATACTCGTATTCTATTATTATGCAGCGGGAAAATGAAATAAACTATTTCGATTGGTAGCTATTTACACCAGAGAGGCATCTAGGAGGGTGGAGAGGTATCTAGTGGGATTTTTATTATTACGCAGCGAGAAAATCAAATAGATTATTTCGATTGGTTGTTAGTGGGTGTTGTTTACGATTACCGTAACGATTTTTATATTTTGTGTAAGTATTTACCTAGCTCTTACATGTTCGAGCATTTTCGTTTTTAAAAGCGATAATTGTATTGGAGAAAAACATATTTACGATTTAAATATCTAGTTAAGTCAATATTGGTGGCTTAAATACAATTTTATATGGAATATTCTTGGATGTCAGGCAAACGCTGGCGTACAATACACAGTGTAAAACGGAAGAGAAGTGCAGATATTTCTAGTTCTTACTGGTTCCTTTCTACTTCCTTTGATACTGAGTGTTAATTTCAAATCTAAGATTCAATCTCTCTGTAGTGTAGTGGCTAACACTCTCGCCTCGCAAACGGAGGCCCCGGGTTCAAAATCAGGTGGGACACTTTGTTTTAAAGTTAATTTACGTAAACGTTGGTGGATTTCGATCTTGTAACAGGCTGTTATTATTTATATTTATTAAATTTCAAGAACATTTATTCATCTTGAGTTCTAACTCTACAAGAGGTATTTTACTGAAACTGAATAAATGTAGATCAAGACCTAATGTAAGACATTGCTTCTTTAATCGACTTATTATCACCGTATGAAATTGTTGCAACAGCTTCAACATTTTTTTTGACAGACACTTTCAATAAATTTATGAGTTGTCATGATTCGGTCGGTTAATCTCTAGGTCATACTAAGAAGGCAGGGAGGGTTCGTCAACAGCTATAACAAGTAAAATAAAATAACTAAACTGTGTCTGCTTCGTCTCTCTATATTTCTTTCTTTCTTATATACATGCATATATAAATCTTTTCCATCAACGCCGTTTATCTTTTTTTAAAGATATTTCTTGTTATTATACAGTATAAATTGAGAAGGCTGTACCTTTCCCTTTAAGTTTTGAAAATGAAGGTATCATAAAGACTTAAGAATGTCCGATATGTTTAGAAAACTACAACTCTTTAAAAATGCCCATGTTTTTGCAAATATTTAACATATACCAACATTATTTATATCCTATACGATATTTATAGATTTGCTTAGTTCGTGATCAATATTTGGTTTTGGTCGAGAAATGATCAAACGTTGCATACTTCTAAAATATGTATATAAAATCATTTTTTCATATTTTCCCATTAAATTGCACACCAATGGCTCGCAAAAAGATCTGTTTTACATCGATATCAAACTATTAAATAAATGACGTTAATCATTTTTGTGAAGTTTAAGACATAGGAATTTGCAAAATGTATCAAACAGTTAAAATTGTAAGCATTTCAGGCTAATATAAAAGTTTTGTCAAAGCAATTTCAATCGAATAAGCAAATAAAAGTTTGGGGCAACCAACTTGGGCTTTGTGCCATGGCCATTTACAGCACCCTTTTTAAAACGTATTAAATAAAGTCACGTTTCTGCAAGTTCATTACCCTTTATTTTATTCGCAAACCAGTGTGAGAGCTGGCGAACACTTTGGAGGATGTATTGATTGCACTGAAACCACATCTATATTCAAATATTCAATTATTAAGGGAAGAATCGGGGATAGTTTAAGCCAGACTTCTACGTTCCACGACGATAATATGGGCTATTATCAACATCTAATCTAATTGAGAGAGGAATAAGTTTGCTGCCGACCAGAAAAACAAATATTTGATCTCTGTGGAGAGTCATAAAAACGAAAGAAATATGTGCATTGTATCACGAAAGAGTCAAATGCAAAATAAAACTCCAAAATGGGCATATATTTCGTCTGTAAAATAGGCACTTGTTTGTTTAAAAGCATGATTAATTTTAGCACTGGAAAAGTAGTTTGTGATATCAATGAGTTGAGATATTCGGTTCCCCACTGCCTTCAGTTTTCGTATTTTGCAAATATCTGATTTTTGCACAAGTTCTGCCAAAACATGGTGTGTTCAGATTTCGTTCCTGGTTTTGGTCTCTTACAATTTTGCAAAAATGTAAGGTGTTCAGATTTTGCCACTGCCTTTAATCTTTGCTATTTTGCAAGTGCCTAAGGTGTACAGATTTATTCACAGCATTTTGTCTTGCATTTTGTCAGCACCTAAGGTGTTAAGATGTTCGGTAATGCTTATCGTTATACAGTTTTGCCAATTCTTGATTACTTCAGACTTTTCTAAATCCTTTGGTCTTCTCGTTTTGCCCATGCTTTGATCTTACTGGTATGTCACATTCTTTGGACTTGCAGGTTCGCAATGGCTTTCGGTGCTAAAATTATTTGACTTCCTTTGGTCATGCAGGATAAGTTCTCTGGTATCGCGATCAACTGCGGTGTTCAAATGACGGGAGTGCTACGTTTTCGCCATATCTGCTGTTTGTTGTATTCCAAATATGGACAGCAATCGATTGTTAGGGAAAGAAATATCTACTAAGGCTCTATGAATACAGTGATTAACATTATTGTAGCAAATTTCTACTGAAAATGCAAAAATTACCGACACACACAATTCTCGGAACGCCAGACATTTTATCACCATTTTATAACTTGGCAATTTTGCTTCATGAGACTACATTATTGTATGATTGTATGAGAATCGATAAAGCTGTAAAACTAAACGCTAGGAACATTCTATTGTTTTATGTAACTTCGTTGTTAAATTTGATAGTTTGATTGAGTTTGCAGAAATAAAAAAATGCACCGAGGCTTTCAGTTACTCCATAATTATAACAGTACGTTGAAATCAATACCCGGCAAACATAATGCGTTTGAACAATGTTCTCAAACTCTATTCTGTGAAGAAATTCTTACATTCTGGGTTGTTGTTGTTGTTTTTGTATGCTCTGTCTCGATGGTATCATTTAAGGTCCGAAAGTGTTGACTAATACGGGAATCCCTTTAAATCACAAAACACACATGCCACGAGTATATAAAATACTGTTTGGTCGAAAGATTTCTGTATGATTTCTTGAATCCCATGCCCCATACACTTGCTTAAAACGATCGATGTCTACATTCAGACCTAATTGATGGTTAGAGAGCATTTTTAATAACAATACTGAATTCAAGTGCCGGGTGGCTGTTTCACGGCCGCAATACAAAACCTAGCGACTTGTGTGGGCATTATAAGATGAAGTTTCGGTTTTTGTATCCAGTTGGTCGAAATATTTATAGGCATAAGATCTGCGATTAGTAAGCTAACCTGCCTAACCTTCCATATCACATCAGTCTCTATAGAGTTATGGCTTTTAATTGCAAATTTTTTCAAACCAAATAGGCAATAGCTGCTCTCTGATAGGCTGATTGTGTGGCAGTTTTGCTGTCCTTTTTTGTAATAATTATCACTTCCAGAGTATCCTTAATGATTCCGACTGTAGCCCTTAATGACTATTGGAGTGTTATTTGGCGGACATGTGAACATCTCTTACACATTTGCAATCTTAACTGTTATTTTAGTTCTCCAGACACATTATATAACCATTAGCCGCTTTTGTCGGAAATTAACCAATATAAACAACATTTTGATTGAAATGTAATGTGATTGACATTTCAAAAGAAAAAAAATCATATCGTCAGGTGAAGGTGAACATCATTGATGGGAATGAGAATTCACTGGCATGCGGTGTTCTGTGACATCTGGGGACCCATTTTACTTATTTGGTCTGGAATTTTTTCTTCATTATATAGAAGTGTAATTTTTCGTAGATACCTATATCTACTTTCTCGTTTTTGTATTTGTCGTTTTATGTGATATGCTGGCTTTATATTCTAGATATATTCCGTTGCGCCAATTGTTTCTCGTTTAGGGCAAACCTATTCTTTTTTTCCAGGGAAATACGCCGCTGTTCATTGAATGGTGTTAATCTGAAAATAAGAAATGAAAGTTTCAGATTCACTACATTATGCGACCCGTTGTTTTGAATGGATCAATTTCTATATTTACATGTGTAAAAATATAGTTGCGCTCAACTCGGGGCTAGATGACGTTCTCATGACAATGTATTTCCATTGCTGCCCAGCAGCAGGCTCACTCAAACCAAGCCTGCAATATTTTCATATTTGTCGTTTATGGTAGCTTTTGAAGTTTCGTTTTTATTTATTTAAAACGACTAATGCCAAATACTTACCAATTTGAAACGTATTGTCCGACCATGAAGCTTAGACTTTCTATGCGGTGAAGACAAACCAAGTCAATTGCATTTGAATAGTATTTAATCTAATGTGGCATTGATAATTTGTAATCGGGAAATTGCGTGCACATGGTTCCTTGTAAATTGATTTTATTCTAGGATATACCACATTATGTGAACATTATGAATGTTTTAGAGACGAGTCCCTACAATGAGGACAATCTTGCTCTATTTTAGGCTAGACGATGGCCGTTATGTGTGAACCAGTATGAGGATATATGTCAATGCCATGATATTAATCACATGGGCAACAAACATGGTCAAATCACAAGGTCAGTCCATCCCCTTTAATTTAGAATTTGGTTTTCTTTAAATTGTACATTATTTTGTAAAACAATTGGATTTTTTGGCTTAAGAAAAACACTTAAGTACAATACAGACAATTTAATACTTCAAGAAGCAAAACGCTCTGTTGTTTTACTTTATCTATGTTGTGTTTGAACTTAAGATGTTAATCCTATTCAGAACTTAAGATGTTAATCCTATTCAACCGCCAGAAGAACTTGAGGATAAATTTTAAAGCTGCTATGGAATCGTAGGTAGTTTATGTAGGTTTGCAAATTAATGTTTTCATTTGCTTGGACCTCAGATCTTACGGCAGGATAATTTTTTAATGCATTAATCAATGTTCAGGAAAAGGTTGATAAATATGCCCCATATTTACCATGGATATGTGGTTGTTGTCTTAAAGATCCATTGATGTATGCAACTGCTAGTTGTATTAGGATAGAATACCACTGACGAACACTTCTGTTACCTAGGTTACATGGATCCTGACATTGACACGTGCACTGACTGCGAGCACAAATACACCGTACGTGGTGCTAGGAAGGGTATTTTCACGTCACCCGGTTTCCCTGCAAATTATCCGGAGAGGACAACTTGCTGTTACTTCTTCCACGCCAAAGACGATGGTCGGGTGAGGATAGAGTTCGACTACTTCGATCTAGAAGCTTCAGACCACGAGTAAGTATTCGATTCTGGTGAATTTATTGGCCAATTCTTCGATTTCAATTACGACAACTCTGCGATGGAGATTGAAATCTCCACTGCCACTGACCGTTCCAAGGCGGTAACCCCTCGGGTTCTCATTTTTGTTAATTGTTAGTGGTGTCTCTTTTGAAACTGATGATTTTATTAACAGTGCTCTCCCTCTCTCTTCTTCTTGACTGTGTGGGGAGGCTGTTTTTTCTGAATGTGGCGATTCCTGATACGCATATTTCACCTTTTTACTTTAATTGTCATTCATGTCAAGATTTTTGACGAAATTTTACTTTTTACAGTTGAAGCATGAAATTTTAACCACACCTCAAAACTCTCAACAAATTTGCCATAGAACAGAAATCAACAGTTTATTTTAAATGATTCCCTACATTTTTTTTTGAATTACACGCAGTTGGATTTATAAACATATTTAAACAAATGCACGGATCGGATAATCTTCGAAACAGACATTGGATGCATACATGACGGGGTGCCATTTTCCAGCATGGCAGCCCTCAGAGAAGTTAATTCGCAGTGTAGTTGCCTCACAATTGAGCAAATGCATGAAAATATCATGCAATAGCCAACATTTTGTGTATTGTTATTCGTCCAAAGTAAAGCCGTCCTATATATTCATACGCGGATTATTTATTCAAGCGTAGATACAGTTAAAAACTGACTGTGTGAAGCAACCGGAAATACAGTCGGGGCTTCTTAAAGTTGACCGGATGCAAACGCTCAAATGGATTGCAACAATGGCAAAGTAACCCAATAAGTAAAATGATATATAGCATTTTTGATTTTTATTTTTGTTTTCTTTTTAATTATAATCTTGATTTGCTGACGCAGCTTTCAAAACATTAGGTTATCATGTGACATGCAAGTCACGTGACGCCAAAAGTTTTCCAGCCGATAATGTTAGAAGGTCTCGGTTGTACGTCAGCAATCTAGTATTTTCCAAAAATTTGTTTCGTAATAGTTTGTATACTTTCCGTATACAATACGTAGTTCATTAAACTACGCTTATTTTTCCCTGCTGTTTTACAATCAACGAGAAAACCATTACTTCAATCCTAGTTAATGGCAAAGGTCAACATGTCTTCATTTGTGTCAACCACTATGTTTTCGTTACAAGTACGGAAGGAGTGACGGATTTTCTATGGCATTTTATTGCGACGGGTGTAGGCATGAGTTTTTAACTTGAAATATAAATTTTGAGTTCTAACGTTATATTGTTAAATGTGTTAGCATTTGTTCTGTTGAAAGTTATGGATGCCATTTCATAGTTGTGTGCGCTTCTGTTCTGCCTTAAATATTCCATTCATTATTATAACGCGGATTCTACATTCTTCATCTACTAGAGAGTAAGCGAAGATTTTAATGATTTTCTAAGCGTGTTAGCTTCTAAGAATATACAGAGACGGGGGCAAGGTAAAAAGGATGGCATGGTCAATATTAAAAATCGCTTGCAGTATGACAAATTTTAAACTGGAATTATGTACTGAAGAATATGTGTTCTTTTCGACATGTTCAAATAGTTCTTAATGATATCTCCCCTACTGGGGAGCGAACCCGTACGGCGAAAGCGCCTAGCCTTGCTATGCCAATTACGCCGCCAATTGAGCTGACCGGGACAATCCCCAAACAAGGTTGATCGGATAACCCTGATAAACGTAATCATCACTGCATGACACCGGAAACCGATAATAATGATAACAGTACTGACTATATGTACGGGGAGGCTTTTAACGGCCGCAACACTGCGCAAATAGCGTTGATGCTGCATTGTTACTTGGCATATTGATAGCCAGCAAGCAATACATACGATATGGGACCTTTATCCAAATCTATACTACACAGACAACAATAACAAATATATACTAACAGAAAGAAGAAACACAACAATTAAAAATTTGATTTAACTTTAAACATGATAAAAGATACAGCTGGTGAGAAATATTGGTATTGGTATCTGTGCGTGAGCCATCATCTAATCTTACAGAAAGATAATATAACCAAGGCAAAAAATAATGAAGAAATATTTTGAACTTTACATGACAATCTTAAAGCTTTTAAATCTACAAGTTACAACAAAAGTGTAAGTTCTGCAAATACACGATGATATAACCTTAATACTAAATCATCACTTCGGCTGCATTTATTTCGCCAAATACTCTAGTTTATTAAAGCTTTGCAACTTTTGTTCCTATCTTGGTTCTTTCTGGCTTGCTTCATTTCATCATGATACCAGGTAGGCGCAATCGTTGTATTGAAGATATTCATGTTTTGATCAGGCATCATTTTGTGTTATTAACAATTTATAGAGGCATTTAGGTCAACCAAATATTCTACTTTTCCTTCACTGGAGAGATTATGGTCTCCGGGGATGTCTGGCTCATTATTATTTAAATTAGAAAACGAAAGAGGGTACAGTTTTATGTTTATTTACAAATTCTTATCATTTTTTGTATCTCTTCATAATTTAGACTTTTAAAGTGGTCACTTAAATCAACCTCTGGTACCAAGACCTCAACTATGTGATCGGGAGACGTGAGTCATAAAGATGATCAATATTTAAAACAAATAGTTACCTTTGCCATGTAGTAATTAATCGAGAAAGTCCGAAATCACAAACAAGCTTTCCCATATCTTGTTGCTTAAACTACATGGTGGCGAAAAAAATGTATGTTTAAACCACCAAACACAAAGGTTCATGAGAGAGATTATACAAGTTATTATAACTTTCTCCTTAGTTCTGTTGTGAATGTTCTCGATGTAATGTATATTTATTTACTATTGTCGAAGAAATAAATATCGTTTAAACCAAAAAGTTCATGTCTAAATGATTGAGCTAGGGAGGGTTTCTATATTGAGGTTTGCGGGGTGGGGGGGGGGGGGGTCAGTGTTCTATACACGAAATAAATTAAAAATGGTTCACCGACTTGAACTTTGATTTCTAGCTATATACGTGATTTTCGTAATCAGTATCGCAACGTCTCATGATCGGTATGTTCACAATAATATACACGTGAATTCATCCACCAGATTTCAAGATTCAAAAGTTTTCTTTAAAATGTAAAACCGTTACCATGTAAATCTGAATTGAATTGATTTTCAGTTAAAAATGTTTCACTTAGGCCAAAATATCTATACATTTAAGTATTTGAGGAAAATTTATTTTCATCTACTGTACAACGGTTTAAAATGTAATGAAAATATCAACCACATTTCAACCTCGGCTATAACGGATGCCACGTATATGTTTGGTGTAATATTATTTCTATGATACGTTTACATTCAGTAATATGTTTGAACCCCTTTTTTCTGGCAGGCAATTTAATTGGTTGAATTTAATCATTCAAATGTCAGAAACAAACTATAATGGGTCGTTTAAATTCTGCTCCAAATGACTTAATACGCCATCCATTCTCAAACAAATATAAAAAATTGCTTGTTGGGAATCACTTCTTTCTCATAGTATATTGCCTAACATGTCTTATTTTGATTTGCAATAGATAAAAAAGAACGTTTGATAGCCACCGAACATGACAAATGTAAAATTGCAGGTTCGGTTTGACTGGACCTGTTCATGGACAGTAATGGAAATGCATTTTACTGCATACGCCTAGCTTAACAAAACGGTAATGTTTGAATTTAGTCTGAACAATGTTTCTGTCTTGATGCTACGTTTACATTTAATGAAAGATATTAATGAATATGTAATAAAAACGTTCAATATGTTTTGCTTTCCTATTCTGAACCTAAAACCTTATCAAACTGAAGACGTGAAACACCAAAATAGTCCCTTATTTATCTTCTATGTAGCATGTATTGGTGCAATTGGATTCGGAATTTTAGGACTCCCACCAAATATTAACAGTTTTCCTGCGTTCTACAATTACAAGAAAGCAATTAACAAATTGAAATACGACGTAAAGCTTGCAACGAATGTCTAAGAAAATCTACAGGGGCTGTATTGTTTATGTTCGGTTTTATTCGGGGGGATTTATGCTGTCATTCTCTGTTAGATTATATAGCAGATAATTTTTAACCGAGTCAGCCCACACTAAATCAATCACATATAATGAAGTTTGGAGAGGCTCCAAGACGTGCTAGACTGTGGCTGATGTACGCACTGATTACTTGTTTCTTCCAGAGACTGAATACAACCTTTCTAAAGGTCTTGATAACAAAACAAAAACAACTTCTCTTCGAAGACTAGCTCTAAGTAATTGTCATCGCAATTTGGCAATTTTCTCAGCATCAATGAACATGCTTGCCGTTCTAATGATATTACCTCTACCTGGGAGCGAACCCGCACCATCACGTCGACAGCGCATAGCCCTGCAATTCCGACAACGCAACCAATTGAGCTAACCTGGACAACCCAAAAACGGTTGATCGGATAGCTAAGTTATTTTATTAAGAATTTGAATACTTCCTTCATTACGTTCTTTTGGGTTTGTCTCCCAGTCCGGAAGGAGTCGATTCGATCAACATGGCGAAAAAAGAGTCTTTGTGGCAGATACTGAACTTTTCATAGTAAGTCCCTTGCGTAATGAATTTATTTGTATGCAATTATGTCAATGGTTTTGTTTAAACTTGATGGTAAGTTTTAAAGTGGAGTGCAGTGTTGACGTTTACTCCCTATCATAAAATTAAGGAAATATATATAGTTTATTTATATTGATTTAAATCTCAATCAATACAGGGTATTTTAAATATTTTTATGTATTAATATTAACTTTTATCTTGAGTAAGTAACTGTTATGTTATAAAATATCGTTTTAAACAATGAGAATTGACTATAAATTTAACCACACTAATTGCCCTGATAGATATATATTTCTTTTGATTTTTTTTAACAATTCCGTCCAAAAATTTGTAAAATGAATACTAAGATCGCTGATATTGTTTTGGAAGTTATATTTAATTATTGCTTCATGAAAAACGAGTGGGCAATAATGCAAATATTTGTGAATACACAATGTTAGTATTTAAAATTTTTATACTAAATTCTATTCTGTTTAGTTCCGCCCATTGTTTTCTCGTTTAGGACAAACTCGTTCTTTTATCTGGGGACCATACGCCGCTGAACATGGAATGGTATTAATCTGAAAATACCGCATTGAAGGTTCAATGTCCACCGCCATATGCAATATACGATCGTTTGGGATGGATCTAATTGTACTGTTTATTGGTGTAAATAAGGAGTTGCGTTAACCCGGGGCTAGACGACGTAGGCAGCATTTCATCACTGCCCATGAACAGGCTCAAATAAACCGAGCCAGCAATATTTTCACATTTGTCGTGTTCGGTGGGTTTCAAAGTTCGCTTTTTATCTATTTCAAGAATTACCACCATACGCGCACCATAGTTTAGCTGGTGACCTCTACATACATTGTAGTTTAGCTGGTGACCTTTACACGGAGCTCATCGGCAAGTTCCCTATAGTTTCATCTATTCTCATATTTATTAATGTTATACTACTAAAAACATGAACAATATATGAAACACTTAAAAGACATTGTAGAAAATCCATGTTCATATTTTTAATGTTACGCTCTAATGTCAGTTTTGCCGATTTTCAAAACGATAAGGCAAAGAAACCTAGATGCAAATGATTATTTTATGAATGTTTGTTTAGCACAGCTATGATTTGATCTTTTATTCACACAATTATATGAAAAACTTTGAAATCCTTCTCTAACAAAGTAGACATCCTTAAAATTGAACTTACCTTTTTATATTTTTTATATTAACAACTCGTATATATAATCTTAATCAAAAGCACTTATAAATTAAACATTTTAAGTCAATACATGCCCTATACGACAGAACTTGTCAATGCATACCCCCATATATGCATCCTGACAATGCAATAAAACTTATTTTCGGTTCTATTTATGCTGGTTACTTCATATAATTCGCATTAAAAGTAACGGACCGTTTTGTTGTTGTTTTTTTCACGACAAAAAAGGTGAAGAATAAAGCTTTCAAACGTTGATCGCGTTTTTTGCCGCGAGAGCGTTTCTTCGATAATACAAATGTCTGGCCAAGTTAATAAAACCATGAAACTTGAGTGAAAATCTATGTCATACTTGATTATTTTCTAAGGTTCGTCTATTTAAGTCGTGCATACGCTCTGTCCTTTGAGAGGCGCTTTATATCTGGTCTAGATCTGTTTCCAGCTTAAACTGTTTTTTTTTCTACTACTACTGCCAAATGTGTGGTGATAGGCAGGCTTCATCTTGATAGCCAGTTTTGGGTGAAAAAAAAAGGAAAATAGGCTCACCTATTTTTCACAGATTCAGTTGTCCAACAATACCAGAGCTAAACTTGGTTGTGCGTACAGCATACATTTTTTTCCAAGTTTTGTATATACAGTTTGCAATTTGCTGCGCCCACATCTCTTGTACCGGAAGTCATATATCCTTGCCATAATATTGAGTTATTCTGGTCGATCCAGTTCTTCTGTTTCAAAAATGTGTGCCTGTACTACACGTGCTAGTGCAGTTCTACGGTACAATCGTAAGCATGGTGCATTACTTGATAAAGACGTTCGTGCAGTAGTGTTTTTGGTGCGCCAATTGCTGAGTGTGAGTATGTTGTTGCAGAGAAGATGCACTAGTGGGCAATGTGCTTTTCTTGTTGAAAACATGAGTACGTGTATTCACGTGCAAGCGCTACGTCGTACGTAGACATTGCCGTGGGTTATCTGCTAGACGCGTTCTGCTAGACGCGTAGCATGTTGTGTCAAATGTTGACACGTGTTTATGTGTACGTGTCGCACGCTTATCATTTGTGCCTTTAAACAAGACAATTCCTTCTGAGTAATCTGTGTGTTTTGCTATTCTCTCGTAAAATGATCAACAAATTATGTTACCATGGTTAATTGTAGGGTTCGGAAAAACAAATAACTGCAACGATTTTTTCGTCTTCCGGGCATTCGAGATTACAAGTATTGTCTTTTAATTCCCTGTCGCCAAAAATCAATCGACCGAACGTTCTTAATGGAGACGGCTGATGTTTTATTCATGTTTAAAGTGTTAATACTTGTGCAAGTGTGAAACCATTTGCGAGTTGAGGGTTTATGTGACATATGATCTGTTTATTGTCTGGTTTCTTGTTCAAATTAGGATATATTTTTCAGCTATTCCATCACAATATAAACAAAAGCGGGCAAATGAATTACGCTGGTATAAGGATTTGTTTTTACAGGAAAAATAGTCCAACATAACTAGTAATTTCGTAATGTTTGAGAGCGGTTTTAATGAAAGCCCTGCCAGCTGATGCATTTTAAAAATGCCCGGACGAAATTTTGAAATGATGCTCTCTTGTTAATTGTTATAACATGGATAATATTATTCGTAATGCTTTGTGCTAAACCGTACCAAACAGCCACTAATATAATGATGGTATCTCAGCAAAAAACATACATAACTGAATGGTAGACACGAAATGAACTATGCTAAACGTATGTCAGCCACCGATACAAAGTTAAGAGATATGTTACCGAATGGTACACCCATATTGAAGTATGCTAAACGTACGTCAGCCGCCAAAACAGAGGTGGTATGTCTAAGCTAACCGAGATATAATTGAAAGATACACACGTACGAACAATGCTAAACGTACGTCAACTAGCAATACGAAGGTGGTAGATAAGCAAATAGAATGTCTAGTTGGTGTCTAAGGTTATTCTGGGAGCTTCACGGGAAGTGTGTCTCAGTCGGTGATACGTCAATTCAGTTGTTACCATATTTTGGAAAGCACGTACAATTATTTATAATATTCTCATAACTAAAAGATTATAATTTTGTTTTACTAATTTTGATTAAAGATTGCTATTTTATCCCAAAATGCATTAGAAGCAATGGTGTCTGCTCTTCAGTATGACGTCATTTCAAGGCACAGCGCCAATATCCCGAAGACACGTTTTCCCGTTCAATCTTTCAAAAATTGTATGTCTTCAGGTGTAGATATGATTATATCGAGATCTCAAGCATCAACGCACATGGTTATAAGGAACAACCAAAGGCTCTGTATTGTGGAACGAGCACCCCGCCAGAATACATATCAACACATTCCAAGCTCGAGGTGGTCTTTCACTCTGACGTCACGACTAACGCGAAGGGTTTCCTGGGACATTATGAATTTCTTGACAAAAGTTAGTATCAGTGTTTGCCATGTTTTTCTTTAAAAAATAACAGCATCGACTATTTTAAGTCGGTAGGAAACCTTCCAACAATTGCCAGAAAATAAATTCTAGACAAAAATAGATATCTTAACTCCCTGCAGCGGAACTTGTTAAATAGATATATCACTTTAATATAATTTGTTTTAACACTTCTGCAATGAGTTTCTCGTATCAGTATTGTATTCTTGTAAAAGTCTTTATGCTGATGTATTTAAGATTTCTACATTTGTTTTACTGCCGACCGTTCCGACGGGATTGATTTTTTCGTTTGTTGATTGTGAATTCTGTTGTTTTGCTAACTGATCATAAATAACATACACTACGTGTGGGCGAGGTTTCCAGATAAACGGATATATGTTATTTGGTTTTTTATAGACTGGCATCCGTTTCCACCGTCTACCATAGGCTGTGGCCCCGGATATCTCACCGGTCCGGGCGGCTCAATTACCTCACCTAGATACCCGGACGCCTACCCTGCTGAGGCCGGCTGTACATGGATCATACAAGTGGAACAGCACCAGCGAGTCCTCCTGAACTTTCTGTCTCTCGACATAACAAATACGGGTAAGGGCAAGTAAGAAAAAAATCACTTACGCCAAGGAAGACATGCTTGCAAGAACTCAATATCCGATTCTAAGAAATGACATACTTATCACATATCGCCAAATCTTTGTTGTTGTTGTTGTTGCTGATGTTGTTGTTGCTGCTGTTGTTGATATTGTTGTTGTTGTTGTGTTTAAGAATCTATACTTATTCCACATAGATGAAAGCAGATGGCAGTAATTTAAAATTTTATCAAACGAATTCTGTTATTCATCTAAATCGAAATTTAGCAGTGAAATGAATGCATTTGAATCAAGACGATCGATTTGTATTTTGCACTTTCTGATTTTCGTGGCTGCCGATACGAGAATACATAGTTTATGTCTGGAATTCTCGAACTATTACCACTGACACATTATATCTTTAGAACCCCGAGGTGGCCTATTAAAATGCATCAAGGGAATAATTCGATCAGACAATCATTTCTTTAGTGTATGCCATTAAGAAGCTCTCCTGTCAGAACAGGGCAATTTCGTTATGAGCAGATGTATCCGAAATGACATCGGTGGGGCTCAGCACAGTGTCTAGACTTCAAAATTACTAGAGGCGTTTCTGTTTAGAATAATGTGGTTGTTTTCTTGTCAAATTGAATCAAATTGAAATTATGTTTACATAAGACATGGGCGAAATAAAACTGCATCAAATACTTTAATACATTAAATATTTCCGTTTATTCCGTGCATTTTCCAGACAACTATAAAGTTAGTGATTTTACAGCAACTTAGATCTATAGATACAGATTACAAATTGACCAGACTAAAGTCCCGCTCGTACCGGAAGTCCATAGACGACACCACTATAACATAGATCTACGGACGGGCTAGATCAAACCTAAAATATAATACAGTTTATACGTTCTGGTTGATAACTCAAATGTGTAATTTTGATGGTTATAGACCACTAAATATTGGTGATCAGGCCTCTAAATAATTTTGTGCAGGGTATTTGCGGACCAGTAACAGGAAGTCAAGCCTGATTGGTAGAAAATGAGAATAAATATTTTAAAAAGAAAATTATAATGAGAAAATGTAATGATTTTATAGTAATTTGAATACAAATAATATGAAATTGATAATGAAAAAAGTGAAATTCAACTTTGAAAATAGTTGTCTTTTTTGACAGAATGTAAACAAAAGTTCCGCAGAGACTGGGGTGATACACTTCTGGCTAAAATGCCGAAAAAGTTTATCGGTCATACTATGGTGGAATTGGTATTTTACGGTGTCTCTAGGTTGGTTCTCTTGAGAACTGTAAGATTTTAAGGGCTTGACCCAATAGTAAATTCAGAAATTGATGAAAGGTTATAATGGAAGTCTATGGAAATTGAATTAGTGGTATGTAACCTAAATAACGTAGGAGCGCTCATAAAGGCTAATTACTTGTAAATAGTCCACCGGATGTTCCTACTCGGGCTAGTCAGACAATGGCTGACACTAAATAGTCCCAATTTTTTGCCTTTTGGGGGCATTAAATGGCTAGTATGGCCTGAAAGGAACATGTTAAGTAAATGAGATGCTTTTACTGACACACTGATAGCATATTTATGTTTGGAAATGCAGTATATGAAAAAAAGGCCCTGGTTTTAGGACGGCATATGTAAAACAGTTTTGAAGTTCACACAGAAGTGAAAAAAACAGCCCACCGGTTTCAATGTGTCAAATCTTTGTTAATTGATACATGACCCCTACTTTTCTTGCTGGAAATGGACAGTAGAAACACTTAGCTTCAAAAGCATGTAAGTTAGCCCTTATTCAAATGGTACCAGCTATGATTGCCAGCCTTTTGAAACATGTCATGTTTACTATAGTTTATATAGGGAAGTCTATTTACAGGTCTTACACCTAAGAGCATTTTAGACTGGTGCGCATGCGCCAGTCTTAACTAACGATGCCGTTAACACGGCGACGCGCGGTTGTTAACTTCGGGTGTATCATTGCGACCACGAGAGCGTATTCAAGTAACTGGGATTTGTGGTCACCGCGAGAGCAGGCCGAAATGTTCTGCACACGTGTGAAGCACAATCCAGCACACCATTCACGAATGTTGAGCGATTGATAGTAAGTTGACGTGTAATTTTGAAGCATCTATGCCTAAAACGCCATCGAACAAATGTAGAGTGAAATCACGATCAGCTACGGCAGTGAACAAGCAACTGGATATGCATGTTAAGTTTAGTTACGCATGAAAGATTTCGTAGTTGTGCGGCATTAAAATTAGTTCATTTTAAGAAAACAAAAATATGTCGAGAAGGAATGCGAACTTTGTAAGGAAATGCTACAAATAAAAACAAGAAAACAATTTAATGTTGTTGTTCGAACAAATATGAAACGATATTAAAAGAACGATTAAAAAGAAATCGGTCACGTAACAAGAGGGAGATAGCAATACATCTATAAAATAATGCACATGGATAAACCAGCAGACCCAGACAAAGACCCGGAGTGGAGGGGGGAGGGGGAATACAGTTTCCTTTTCAAATTCTGGCAACCTTGTTTATTTGATTACATGTTCTTAAATTCTTATTATTTCTTGCTTACAGTTATTTGTGTTACTTATTTTCATTCTGTTATTGTACATATTTTTATGTTTCAATACATATTGTTGCACATATTACATAACTAACTGTTTTGTAATTGTTAGCTGCAAGAATCGTTTTCTCTATTGAGCTACTTAGAACAGAACAGTGTCTATCCCCATTACCAGCACTAACGCAAGGACATGCTTGTAAAGGTCATTCTCTGCAGGGCACTTACACGGCGGCTTTCTGTGGTGAATTCAACACAATCACTATTACCGCACTTTACTACTTGTGGAAGTGTTTTAACTTCATTTTCATATATTTACAAGGGTCCAATTAGTATTTATATTTGAAATCCTATACATATAACATTTATCGTTATTCAAGCAAAATTTAACCACTAATCCTACGCTCCTGCATCAAAAAGGGCCCTAACCTAAGATTTAGGTGAGATCAAAAGTAGAAAACCTCAAATTTCCTTGCATCAAAATGCAAGTACCTGCATCTATTGAAATCTCTGAATAAACTGAATTATTTACAAACGAAAAAACATACACACAGTTTCACTTGTTTAAAGTCATGATATCTGTGCAGGAAAAGTTCGATTCTTTTGTTCTTTTCCACCTCTCTTTTGTTAATCTTCAAATGTTTTTCAAAGAGTTATTAAATTCTTATATGAAAAACTACTTCTTGTTATTCATTTCTCCCCTATGACAGCCAATTTAAGACCATCAACAGCAATCTGTCCACTTCCTTAATGTGCATTTCGCCGTTCAAGACATTTTGATTACTCCGTTGGAACTAAGATATCAACCAGCGCGCCAGTCTTTCAACGCTTTCAGTGCTCTGATTAAATTTCTGTTGTCATGTTGTGTTGAAATACGCATACATTAGATTGAAATAAGCTTACTCTATGTTAAAATACGCTTATATCAGGTCAAAGTTCTCTAATCCAATTAGGCTGAATTACGCTTATATTAGGTATTTAAAAGAAATACGCTTATGTGAGGTTTATATGAGCTTATAAGGTTGAAATACTCTAACAGGTATATGAGCCTTAGATAGACTAATATTAAGTTAAAATACGCTTATATTAGCTCAAACTACGCTAATATTAGGCTAAAATACGCTTATATTAGGTTTAATGCTGAATTACGCTTATTTGAGGTTAAAATGTGCTTATATAAGGTTTAAATAACTGGTATATGAAGCTGAGATACACTTGAATTAGGTAGAAATGCGCTTATATTAGGAAGCAGTTCCATAAATTTACTTAAGCCTGCTAAGCTCATCGAACGGTCCATTTAGAGGAATGACAACACGATTGTTCGCACCTAATAATATTAAAAATGAAACTTTTGGCACGTTTTTTTTAACAGCAAATTCATGTTGGTGCCAGATTTATATTCAATGCCTATTCTATATATTATTTTCTTGGAATTTGGGCCATAAACATTCTATATTCTTTGCATATATGAGTGCTTTAAAATTTAGCGAACAGTGAAGACCCAGAACAGAGCAAGTACATGCGACTGTTGATTTGATTCTAAACTAATCATAACACATTTCAGGTAAGTGCCAAGATACGAACTTACTGATGATTTTTGACGGGTTTATCACGAAAAACAAGGATCCAGTGAAATACTGTGGACAGCTTGCTCATGAAGCAGACGACAGACGGGAATTTCTGTCCCAAGGGGAAAGGGTTGTTATCAGGTAATCAGGTCTTAGGTTATAAAACTGAGCATGAAAACCAGTCTCAAATCTCAAGCATCTGATTGGTTGAAATGGCGACCGGTAGCCATTTCAGCTAACCAGATGCTTGAGATTTGAGACTGGTTTCCATGCTCAGTTTTATAACCTTAGTTCCAGCTATTGATATTTCATTAGTCGTTAAGGGCAGTCCTGTAGTCCTGCTCCGTCGCGAACGATTCCAAAAGTTTAATTACATACTGCATATTGTTTTACAGTTAGAAATCTATTATTACATAAAATCAATTTGGCATTTTAAGTAGTGCTTTGTTTTGTTTGTTTTATATTTCTGTACGAACATAGTGCCATTACAACTGACTCGCATTACGTAAAAAAGCGTTCATTGCACCGCTAGTCCCTGTAGTTTAAATACTTTAAGTGAACGTTCTAACATTGCGTAGGCTTTTACAAATAAGAAGCGAAGTATCAAATTCGTTAATCTCGGTATTGTACCGAATCACAGACGCCAGACAAACAATGACAGGACATTTGCTAAATGTATAACAGACGCCAGAGACAAAAAGGAAGAAAGTCAATGACTTATGCAATTGTCAACAGTTAATTGAGAGAATTGCTTTTATCGATGTTGGTTTCTGAAAACTAATGCAGCAGTTTTTAACAAAATGTAAGCGGAGCAATCATCGTAAAATCACATTTACAATTTAATGCTTGTATGTCGAATGCAGAATACAAAAATACACAATCGCAATCCATTTTAAAATGCCATATAAAATAGTTTCACACCTAGTCAATACTGAATAAAGATGAATAAATAAGCTGTAAACTATGGTGGCTGATTTCTGCCATTCGTTTTGTAGTGTTGGCGCGTGCAAAGGCCACAATCACGCGGTAACGACAAATAAGGTCGCAGATGACAAATGAAGTATTTGTTGTTCGAGCGGTGGCGCCAAAACCCAAAATCAAAAAAATGTTTTGTCCTCTGACTTAACAAGACGTCGATACACAAATAATTATTTGTTGTTGTGGCTATCATAGTGTCGTTCTAGCGCGGTGGTTGCGGCGATAATATACCAAAACGAAGAAATAATAGTGCCGATACCAAAAATGTATATTCGCATTAAAACAACATTTAAAATTGATGATGATGTCTTCTGTTTAGCATGCGCAGACATTTTAATCATACTGGTGTTTTCAACTATGTGAGAAAATCCATTATTTTTCCTGTAGTGGAAAATTGGCATATTTGTCAAACGTCTCAGCATGCTTAGATAAAAGTGCAAGAATGCCGAACAAAATTAGTTGCCTTATTGATACGGTATTCCGTTGGGGCCATCGTTGTTTCGCTCTTTCGACCTAAAGTGTGGCCCTAACGGAACACCGTAAATTGGCACTGTTATTTGTCGTTCTTGCGTGTTTAAGGGACATCTTCTTCAGGAAATATATTGTTTCAGGTTTCAGTCGGGGTCTGCGAATGGTGGCGGTTATAAAGGATTTCACATCGTCTGGACAGCTGTCACTTTAGAACATTCCGGTAGGGTAGTCTGATTAATACAGAGTTTAAAGACTGGACATTATCATGGTGTTTTAACTGTTATCTATTTAAATAAAAAGCGTTTAATGAGTACTGCTATATTAAAGGTGGCATCATTTGAAGAAGAGTTTACTATTAAACCTCGAATTATTTCACCGGTTTCATTTATTTCGCGGGAACTTTTTCGCAGAGTATCACTGTAAGGCATAATTCGCGCGGTTTAAATTTACACATTGCCAAAATCAAAGATATTTTCTTCAATCCATTGTGACCCTTGCATTATAAATAACGATTTTTTCTATTAATATAGGTGACTGTGGTGGGTTTGAGTGTGCCCGTGTAGGAACGGAGCGGTGTGATCGAGCGTTGGGGCAGCATCTATGCAAAGATCAACATTACTGTATTGACATCACACTGAAGTGTAACGATGTTCCAAACTGTGGGGTCTCAGACCGCAGCGACGAGAATAAGTGTAAGCACAGGGGTTTGAAATATTTATCAGGAATAAAAATATAAAAATAAATTAAACTAATAATTTGACACCAAGATTAAAACAAAAACTGAGAAAGGAAACCAGTCTCAAATCTCAAAGATCTGATTGGCTGAAATGGTTACTGGTCGCTATTTCAACCAATCAGATGTTTTCGATTTGAGACTGGTTTCAAATCTCAGTTTTATAATCTTCAGCACTGGTATTCTAGTGTTGAAATGACTAAAAGCTATTTGGCACATTAAGTTATGTTTTATTTCATTTATTACGAAAATAGTAATCGAAGTGTATGTTAAACGTTTGAATATGCTGGGTATGTAGAGTATGTTTGAGATTCAATCGCTAAGTCTTTTGTCTATCTCACGATAGAGGTCGAGTTTGAAGCTCTTTCATGATAGTTGTCATTGGCTTCCGCAGAACTTGTAAATACTGATGGCCCCAAATTAACGTTTGTAAGTAAACTCTCACTAAAAATAAAACTAACATCGAATAAATTTTATTTGTACATTTGTGTACATCCTAACTGGCCCAAGATCTTCAACCTGAGGTTGGAGACAAGTATCAAATGTTAACCATCTGTTTGGATGACATGGCCATTTCACCCAATCATAATGATTGAGATGTGAGATTGGTCTTCAATTATCTTGGGCCCAGAGCAGACTACAACATGCTGAAATGAGAGACTATTTCGCTGATAATATTTTATCACAACTCTGGCACTTCAATATTTTACGTTATCAATTCCCCCAAAGGCCAAAGAGTATCTGGCTGGGATTTAGATATTAGTAATGCACAATATTGTTCATATCGAATTATACCGTGCATTAACAAAATTGAATCTTTTAGAAGATCAGATTGAATGTGTAAAATGAATGCTTTTTGTCATTGCAACCAACTTTCTTGTGTGTTTATAGGCCTAAATTACATTCTGCGTTATGTGGGGATCGTAGGAGGATCCGCTCTGGTCGTTGTAGTCGTCATCATCGTGGTGGTCGTCTGCTGTTATCGGAAGCGCTGCAGACGACAGCACATCAAGTACAGCGTGCCGCGAGAACAATCGCTCGCGCACTCCATGACACATTCCTTCATGTCCACCCAAAGCTCAAACCTACCAGTAACTTCACTGGAACACAGTCCTCGGTCATCATGTGTAATGTATACAACTTCCTTTACTGACTGTGCATTAAGTGATCACGTGACCAGTCCTAATCATAAAGATAAAAACAACGCAAATCTAAATAGTTTCTCACATTCAAATTCATTCCATTTGCCGGATGCTGTTACTGATAATACAAAGCTAGACGTTACTGGTGAAATTGACGTCAATACGGAATCTTATAAGGGACATAAAAAGAGACCGTCGTATCATATGATGAGAGAACTGTGTTATGAGGACGGCAATATAGTGTTAGCTGATATATAGTACTGTAGTGTGGTCTTGTGTACAAAACAGCGTGTGGGACATCAGCTAGACGGCCATTTTCTGACTCATTATGATAATTCCGTTGTTAACTGATTCTATGGAAACGTTATGATATATCAACGATAGTTCACTGTGGGTAAAAAGCGTATGTGACCCAAGGTATAGCGTGTGAAAAATATGTCTGTGTCTTGAAACTGTTAACAGTTTAATGATGTCGATATAACTTTACGAGTAGTGAATGCGGGTGAAAAGGAACCTTTCGAAAATAAATGTTTAGCGACATTATATTACGTTTCAAAATCATACCAAACTGTCTACATTAATGGAGTCATAAATAATGACATCGCATGTTCACACTTTATATTATTAATTGTACGAGTTGCTGCTTATTTTTAATACTTTTCATAAATTTAACAATAGAAGTAATTTGTATTTTAACATATTTATTTCTGTCCTTTGTCTCCGGCTCTCAAGGACATTGCCCCAAGATCACGTCATTGTAACGATTGAATGTTGTTTATTTTCCTGAACTAAGCGTTATCTTTTGAATCTCAATTAATCTGTTAATAAACAAGAATTGAGAACACTTTTGGTGATTTTTGAAATTTGCGAGGAAAACATAAAAAGTGTATATTTTGCATTTAAACTATGATATTTATTCTTTATGAAAATATGATTTCACGGATTAAACTAAGCTTGAATTAGATATATTATGGCAAGCGGTTTGCACAATTAATCCGATATCCATGGTTATCGACCAATAACTATCAATATCGGCCCGATAACCATAGTTATTGGTGAAAACCCTAGTATCGGGCGATAACCACAGTTATTGTCAATAACTATGGATATTGGACCAATAACTATGGATATCGCCGTAAACTATAGTTACCGACCGAAAACCATAGTTCTCGGCATAAACCGGGTTAACGGGCAATATCTAGGGTTTTCACTAATAACTATGGATAACGGAATTATTGTGCAATTGGCACAAAACTCTAAATATAAATCAATATCCTAGGTAATCGTCTTGCCATTGTAACTGTTTGGCATGCGGTTTGCCCAAATAATCCAATATCTATAGTTATCAACCAATAACTATGGATATCGGTCCGATAACCATAGTTATTGGCGATAACTAGGGTTACCGGCCAGTAACCATAGTTATTGGTGAAAACCCAATTTCTCGATCGATAATCATAGTTTTTGTCCATATTTGTTGACAATAACTATGGTTATCGGGCCGATATCTATAGTTATTGGTCGGTAACAATGAATATCGGATGAATTGTGCAATCCGCTTCCCATAGTCTTTGATTCCCTGATCTTTCGATATATAGAAAGAAGTATTTTTGCATTAAATATCAGTTGAATTATCATTCCTGACCACTGCACATGTTCTCTACCATTTACCATAGGTTCAAGTTTAGTAAAAGTATTCACATAATTAAAACAAAAACGAAAAAAATCTGAAAATTCTGGCCATAGAGAATTTTTTTATGCACTGCATATCTTCTGATTGCTAGATATATAATTAGTCTTAATTTCATTGAATTGCGTTCAAAATAAATAATTCAGTCAATTCCTAATTATGCTTTTTGTACAGTGCAGATCATCTCATTGCCATTCATCTATATTTAAAGAATCATGAAGTTAACTTTCACAGTTGTAGAGAAGTCATCTGAACAAGCTTTTTCTATAAAAACGCTCAAAGGGAAACAATTCTGCTTAAACATAAGATAAATATATTACTCTTGTGCAGTGATCATCATCTGATTGCGGTTTATAATAAAAGCACTACGACAGAATCGGGCTTCTATGTTCTTTGAATGATTTCCCTTAAATCATAAAATTACGTTCACGATCCTTAACAATGTTACAAGCTTAACAGTCTTACAAGCCATTGAAAAGCGAACAAGCCGTAAGATGTTGCGCGCGGGCATCACCATAGAAATGAAAATTTAGAAGTGCATTTTTATGATATTTTAAAGTGGTTGCAAATCAGCTTCAAATAGAATGATTTAAATCAAGAAAGTTCATAAGGCTATCTTGTTTTGACCACAGATTAAAAACGTTTATTGTCTGTATTGAAAAATCTTCAACATACCACTAGGTGTTTTAAAAGCTGTAATAATGGTATGTATGCCTACAATCCTACAATGGTTATCGAACCCGCAGAGCGACAGCACGTTACAGACTGAGCTATCCACCTTCAAACATGGTTGGCAGTTAACCTTATATGACCATCACCATGTGACGCCGATTTAAAACTGATGACAGTACCGAGAAAGAGATACACACAGATATGCAAAAAGATGCGCAATTACTACTAAAGTCCGTAAAAAATTAAAGTAAAATTATAACTGGAATACATGTAAACAATCAATTAATATTTAAATCGTTGATTAAAAACAAAGCGTAAAGCTCCGAATACTTGCACCATTAGCCGAGTGGTCTAAGACGCAGTCAATAAAAAACTTTGAAATGCAATAGTAGCAACACTGTTACTGGTTGTAGTTTCTAAACATGTTTTTTAACCTTTTTTTATTTTTTTACACAATAATTATTTCCGCGATAAAATAAAATGAAGCAAAATACATACAATACTTTGAACAGTTAGGCCTGTCAGCCGTAAAAGGTAAACCACTGTGCTATCGAGGCGATGTTATATCAATAGGAAAATAGTACTTCTAACGAGTAAATTTGCCTTAACCCGTGTTTACATTTTATTAATGATTGTAAACATCGCCAATTTAGCTTGGTCGACCTATAATAGTCTACTTTAGTTAGGAATTTTCTAAAAATCAAATGTTCGCATCGATAACGCTTGATTTTGTTTTTGCTTTAAGTTTCTGTACACGTAAATGGAGATTTGGTTATTCATTTACACACCTGTGCTCAAGATCATAAAACTAAATCTGGTCGCTATTCCAGCCAATCAGATGCTTGATGCTTGAGATTTGAGACTGGTCTCCAATCTTAGTCTTGTGATTTGGGCCCTGGTCTTCTTGAGTCAGCACATGATAGTAACAATTTGAGTTTATTGGTTGTGCTTGTTTTAGCACTTACTCAGCTATGCCCAAGGTTAAAAAACTGAGCATAGAAACTCAAGCATCTGATTGGCAGAAATGGCGACAGGTCAGCCAATCAGATGCTTGACATTTGAGACTGGTTTCCAATCTCAGTTTCTAACCTTCAGCCCTAGTCATCATTCTGAAGGAGATGATTGGACCTGATCAAATACAAGCTCAAAATTCAAGACTGGTCTCCAATCACAGTTTTATTTTCTTGGGACACTATTTGATCTATCAGTCAATGACGTAATTGGGGGTCTATGTAGTTCCAGATCATAAATTTCGCAATTCTATATGTTTATGAGAAAACGAATAAAATGTAATAAACTATTCTGTCTTTTGGTCGGCATTGAAGACAGCGCTTAAATGAACCATGGTGAAAAACATATTCCGAATGTCAAACTGTTTTTATATCATATATTCCTTTGAAAGAAATCTCTAAATTGGGATTACTCCATGAACAGAGAAAAACACAAGAGCATTGAATTTAAATTTTCCAGTAATCATTTAAAGACAAACTAAATTATCACTCTTAATTGTTTACCGAATGGGGAATGTAGCGAACGAGAATCAGCATTCATAAAAAAGCTAATTATGTGATCATGTGTATCACCGCGATTTATTTTATGTTTTCCATCGAATTATAGAGTTTTCTCAGTGAAATAAAAATGGTATTCCGCTGTTTTGAAACTGTGGAATACCATTTTGATTTTCACAGATTTTTGCCGAACTACTTTTTTAGCTTATGACCTCTATTTGGTACACAATTGATGGCATGATGTTCCTTTTGAAAAATATGTAAATTTAAATAAAATTAGATGTTGTTTTTACAGTTTCTTTCAATAAAAGTGACAGATAAGCTGTTTGAAATAGTTAAATCCGATATGAATTTCAGAACTATTTTCTATTGCTTCATCAGTGATGACTGAAAGTTAAGCGGCTATTGTTTTGGGACCCTCCACACTGAAAAAGAAATTCTCAGTTTCCAGTTCTTTACTGATTACTTTGTAAAGAAAACATAAAATAAAAGAACATTTGTTTGTTTCAGTGAAATATCTATTTTATTTTACGACTGTACTCCAAAAACTGATATTTGCCATTTGAAAATGTCAGTTTCTGGTGTTCACAAGTGAAATAAAATCGACAATTCACTGAAACAAACAAATTGGCGCCTACAATCTGTCGCCTTGTCGTCCAGCAAAGTCAGTTAGGTATTTTTCTTCGTTTCATTTACAGCTATGCATTTGTTTTAGACAAAATTCGGCATCAATGAATGACTCCAACAAGCCGGACTACCACCCGCTACACCAACAGCCGACAAAGAAAGAATTTGCCTCGAAAAGTCTTTTCTAAATTTATATTCACGTCTTTTCTAGCAATTTGATTAAATAACTTCATGGAAACCTCTACGCTGTCTAAAATTTGTTAGATGTGACTTTAGTGAGATTGCTTTTCTAGTTGGATGTTACAGTTTTCGCCCCGCTGAAACTCATTTCCACCAACACGAAACTATAACGATTTCCTGCAAAGCCTAAAACATTTTGATACACACACATTTTTATGTCCAAGCATATACCTTCATATTCTATATCCGAAAATAAACAACATTATTTTCAAAACAGATATTCAGACGTGTCCATTTCGGTCATTATTTCGTAACGAAACCTGCCAAAATGAAATGCATCAAGTATCCTGCCAAAAACATAACGGCTCTTTTGATTACGAAAAAAAGCCCCAATTGTTTCGTTATTTTTTTAGTTACAGCGAACAAAACCTAGTGCTTTTGGTTGACCTCTGTCCATTTCAGCATATCAATATTTTATTTACTTTTGACTTGTACACAAAAACATACAGGATATAAACATAAGTGTCACTGGATGTTTTTTATTATTATTATTTTCTTTTCATTATACTTATATTCCAGAGTTGATTATTTTCGATGTAAGTGGCATTCGGATAACTATCATACCGGATCTAATGTATTGCAAATAATGATATCCGCATCATCTTACTATATAGAGGATGTTCAGTGAAAACGACTTCACTTACAGACAAAGCAGAGGAAGCGCTAGCTGTGTCAGACAAAGTAGCTGTTAAGGCGGTCATTTAGGAGGTGATGTATGCAAAAAGGTTGTAAGTTATAGTACACGGTCTGAAGTGAGCGAAGTTTCATTTGGATCCACAATGGCATGATTTCAGAGATGTAATATTAAGCGTATTTAATTAAAATTGACAAACACATTTCGGTTGAATGATATTTTAACGACTGACGGACGGACGGACGAACTACGGCTCAGCTGAATCACATCATCTTGGACCAGTTAAGCTAAATATAGATATTTTCGTCATAAAATAGTTACGGCGTCCTCCATTACTTCCTGTTAACCAATAAGCAAAATGAATCAGAAGAAACATTTCATGGAATCTATTTAAACGTGTGTACGGCCATGTCTTCTCCACAGTGCAAAAAGGAGAGTTATATCGGTTTTGCCTTGAGGTGACGATGAATAAACCTATGTCTTCATTTCTACTGAATTTAACCATTCCGGTCTTCATCAATTGTAGATAACTAAACGAAAATACCTAATGTTTTATTCATTCTGAAGTTGTTAACGTCTGCTGAGAGTGTGAAACCATTAACGGCTTGCGGGTTTACTGTGACACTGGATCTATTTATTGTCTGGTTTCAGAAGCAAATAATGAAATGTCTTTGCAGCCACTCCATTACGATAAAACAAAACTCGGGAGGATAAACAACGCAGTTTTGTTTATACCGATAGTGTATGACAGACATCATATTAGATAAGCTTTACATTAAGATGACGACTCCCTCATCGCCGCACGGAATATCGTGCTGAGTGGAAATCGTGATTTTGAAGACTGAAGTTTATTTGTTAAAACTCCTGACAGTTAACAGTTTCCCGAGTCTATACAAATAACTCGACTAGCAGCTACATGTAAGCATACAGAATTGCCATCGACGACCGCTGGTTTTCAGCCGACATGATGCTGCGGTGTTGCTGTAACCGCGCTGGTAATTTGAACTGATACGGAACGGTGCATGATCGGTGCATGATCGGAGCTTTATCAGAGGCCGAAATAGCTTCATATTGTACGGTGACGAAGCAGTCATCTCAAGTTTCTTAAAACAAGCAGAAATGAAATGTAATATGCAGTACCTCATATTTAAAACGGTTTAATAGAAGTGAATTACAACGCAACTACAAGATAGTGTTTTATATACTTGGTGTAAATGTCACTTATACATTTATAATGCTCCTTTTTATTAGAATCCATTTGAAATTAAAAACTTTATTGTTTGTTCATTACAATACAGTAGAAATTAAGTGTTCCAAATTAGATTACAGGGAGTCTAAAACATGTTTAATATTTTAAATAGCATTAAGTTGGATATTTCCCATTCAATCACCGCTATAACTTTATTTACATATGTTTTAATATGTTTGTATGGCGAACATTTTCAATCTTCAAATTATCCAAAGTTAGTTTGTTTAAATGAAGTTAAACCATTTAGTAATTTGGTACTGCTTAACAATAGGCCATGGCGGAGGAGGGGGATTTATTCTCAAATATACAAGGAGCACACAAAAGCTGGAGACAACACGTATTTGTAGGTTTGTATGAGAATGCACTCACTTGCTGTTTAAATTAGGTGTTAATCGGAATACGCCATGTTTAATTAGTAATTTTGACGGAAGACTGATCCAACAATGACCCGTGCTGAAGGTTATAAAACCGAGTTTGGAAACCAGTCGCAAATCTCAAGCATCTGATTGGCTGAAATGGCGACGGATCGCTTGAGATTTGAGACTGGTTTCCATGCTCAGTTTTATAACCTTGGACACTGATCACGGGAGTCGCGTATCAACTCTACGAACTTCTTTAACTCTTTCGGAAACTGAACACGTTTATAAAATATGAATAGAACTTAACATTTCAGTACTTGAACATTTTCTTTAGTAATTACAAACAAGAAGTCTGATTGTGTTATAACACTGTATTCGTTAATGCTGCGTTACATGTTGCGAGCTCGGAAATAATAGCTCCTGTCGGTTGGATATTCTACAAATGTATGAAGTATCCAAAAAATCTGCCAGATTTCATACAAATCACAAAGATAAAAGTCTATATCCTTGGAAATACGTGCTCACTGTTTCCCGTTTCCATTGACGGGCATTTTCTTGAACTCTTCCGATTCCCGGAACTTCTGTAGTGCAGGCCGAGAAGCGATACGGTCGTAGTAGGCTTTCACTGTGGGGTAGTCGTCAAGGCAACCGGGGGCCAGGATCACCAAGTCATCCAACAGGTCAAACAGGCTGTAGTCGGCGAATGAAATCTGGTAAAAATAATTGCACAGACTTGGAATGTGTATATCTCTGGTAAGATTCAAAGAATTGTTTTGCACTAGGAACTGAAGCAAACCCGTCCTTATTATATACTTAGAGCGAACAGAATAACAAAATGAAGCCAATGTTACAACGTGTCAGACGTGTTCATTTTAAACTAAAGGTTTTATCTATCCGAAGTTAGGTTCGGTAATTGTTGTCACTCATCAAATGCTATCAAAATTTGTAATAAGGTTATATCTTTATGGATAATTCGGTGTATCCATGGGCCAGGTAGCGTAGGATGTTATTTGCAAATCTCTGCTTTCACTAGGTGGGGGGTGGGGGCGGAGGAGGGCGATTTATTCTCAATAATACAACGAGCCCACAAAAGCTTACCGTTTAATCAAACCTGTGAATTTGAAACGGTACATGGCTTTCTATGTCACTTAGAAAGTCATTTTCTGATTAATTTTATTAACGTTTTCATCAGTGCTCCAGTGGATTCTTCAGTTTTTTGGATAGGTGAGAAATTAAAAAAATATTCTTACCTTTGATGAAATGAAATCTGTTCCCCAATTCTTGAGAAGATTCTACAATATCAAAAATTATCCTTTATTATTTTCAGTTATTTGCACCTCTAACAGAATACCTATGTCACCATTTTTAAACATTTTTTAATGTGTGGGGGTGGGGGTGTACCCGCATTACATACTACCCTCCACCTCTTTGTCAGTTTGGGTGTAGAAATAATAAAATGAAAAACAAATGGGGGATGGTGGGGTAACCACGCTCACAATCCCCTGATCCTTCCTCCTAACCAAACTTTTGTTAAAGTGAGAAAAAATAACTAGTCACAAAACATACCGAGAGGAGGGGAGTACCTGCAACCCCCACCTGGTCTGGTGTTCAGAAATAAAAAAAATCACAAATTAAAAAAAACATCTTCTAGAGGGTATATCATCCAGACTCCACTTATCCTTCCACAACACAACCGCCTCATCTACAAACACCATAAAACATTTGATTGTGATTGAGAGTTTTCAAAGAAACTGAGAAATGGAAAAGTAGAAATATATCAAACTAATAATCAATTAAGTGTTATTTGGAGTTTGGTACTTCACCTTGAACCGCCAATGCACTCCCCCATCCCAAATAATGTTTTGATATGACCACTCAATACTTCTTGTCAAAGTATATTTGGTCATTTGTTTCATAACTTTGCATTAGCAATATAAATGAAAGAAACTTGTATGCACACTATAACAATAAAATTTCTAAGCCCAAAATGGGAAGTAATTCCATCGCTACATATACAATTAGGCCATTAGAAACTTTAACCAAAAGTGGGATGGATACGCTGAGGACAAAGTGAGTAGAACTGCTCCGCATATTCTTTTAACAGTTGAACTTCAATTACTCACATAAACATCATAATCTGAGAGTAGGAGGGAAAATAAAACTCCTAAATCCTCTATCTGTCTCTCTTTAAATTTATTATTCCATAGTCAGTTATCTGGATTTAAGACAAATCCCCTGGGACAGGCAAGTTTACCCACCTTATGCAATTTGTTTCTGAAGGCAGGTGTCGATTTTCTACAGTGCAATATCGCTAGGAAACTGATGGTTGCTAATTTAAAGCCAATTTTACCATTAACAAGACTGTTTAGCTATTTATAGCTATTATATTAGATAAACAAGAACTAAGGTGTAATACTGTCACTGTTAATTGCTGGTGATTGATATACCTCAAGGTACTGGAACTTTTCCGGTAAACTCTTGATGAAGTCTTCTTTTCCTGCTTCCTGAAAAGGAAATAACTAATTTAATTGGACTCAAATATATTAATTGTTTTAAGTTTGCTACCATTTGTGCCAAAATGAAACAACAAATGGAGCCATATTTGCCACGCTTTGCCACGTGTACACAAAGACAGTCATATCCACAGAGTAACAACAGGGTTATGTCACGTCTTTACATCAATCATTCAATAGTAAACAGCCATACGCAAATTGTCACAGGCAGCAGTCACATCCAAACATTAACAGGGACTGCAACAGGTACATGGTAACACTCAGCAGTCACATGTATACATTAACAGGGACTGCAACAGGTACATGGTCACACTCAGCAGTCACATCCATACATTAACAGGGACTGCCACATGTACATGGTCACACTCAGCAGTCACATCTATACATTAACAGGGACTGCAACAGGTACATGGTCACACTTAGCAGTCACATCTATACAGCAGTCACACTCTCACATCTATACATTAACAGGGACTGCAACAGGTACATGGTCACACTCAGCAGGCACATCCATACATTAACAGGGACTGCCACATGTACATGGTCACACTCAGCAGTCACATCTATACATTAACAGGGACTGCAACAGGTACATGGTCACACTCAGCAATCACATCTATACATTAACAGGGACTGCAACAGGTACATGGTCACACTCAGCAGTCACATCTATACATTAACAGGGACTGCAACAGGTACATGGTCACACTCAGCAGTCACATCCATACATTAACAGGAACAGGAACATGGTCGCATGCATCAGAGCATGGTTGCGGGCAGCCGTTACATCTATACACTATCAGGGACTGCCACAGAACTTTACAATGTCACAGGCAACAGTAACACCATTACATTAACACAGACTGCCACAGGTACATTGTCTCGGGCAGCAGTTGCATCCATACATTTACGTACAAAATTTTAAACGGAAAACTACATGTAAATGCAAACTACATTTGAGCAAGATGAAAATGTTATTACATACATTATTATTATTTTAGTACATTCCATCTGAATTGGTATAGCATTCATATGAGCAACACGATTTATGAACAGGTATCAGTGACAAAAGACGATCCCAAACTGTAATCTTGCTGGATGACTATTCAATTTCTAATTTATCAAGAAGACCCATGCAGTAAAGGAGTTTGAAAGAACATGAACAGTACAAGTTTTAATTTAGAAACTAGACTCTAAAGAAATGTTCAAACAGTTCTTTACTCTTTTAAACTGTTTACCTTACGTAATAAATCTTTCATGTCTATAATCTAGTCACATGTAATATGATGAGTGCTTTAGTTTATCGTTTAAAACCAAATACGATATCGGGAAGTCAATAAATGCCTTGGGTTACAGGTATTAATATGCACCTTCGTATTTGCTTTAACAAATGTACTTGTAATATAGATGTTTTACGTTTCACACACTTGTTATTATAAGTCGGTTAAAAAGTACTCAAGAGCTTTTGTAAGCTATTGTACTAGTCTTGCCGACCCGAATTAAAAATTCTACATGGTGAACACACATTGTAAAATGTTAGAGACATGTATAGATGATTTGTTAATCATTTAGTGCAAAACTCATGAGCAATTCATGGAGAAATCATATTGACATCCAACACAATCATACAAACATGTTTTCAGGTGTTCTGGCACACATATATTTAAATAAGTATCATATAATGCATATATATATACTATGCACAGTTTTTAAATGGCGTCGGCTTTGAACTTATTTCACCATTAGTCTTCTAGCTGGTGTCATAATGAGAGTACTTACGTAGTTCTGGTAGATCATCCTCACGTAAGGGCCTCTGATGTCCTCGGAGTGATCTAGGATCATGTCCACCTTCAGGGCCTCCACGGGATCTGTCGGGTACATATCTGCAGACACACACACACCAAATTTACTGGTCCCTTATAAATTTGCGTAAAGCATGTTCTTTTAAGCATACCCAGACACTGGCTAGGGGTCATCAAAGTTCTCATTTGTCTACTTATGGTTTCATGGTTACAATTAAACCCGAATCTAGAAGCAACCCGCCCGAATATAGAAGCAACCCGCCCGAATCTAGAAGCAACCCGCCCGAATTTAGAAGTCATAGAACGCCACTATCGATGTAAAATATATATTTCAAACTAAATGGATGACTTATTTCCTGAAATCTTCTTTTCAAAGTATTCAGGTCGATGTTCTTACCGTGTTTTCTGCCCAGGTAGCGCATGATGGCATTGGACTGGGCCACGTCCAGGTCGCCGTCCTTCACCAGCGGCACCTGACCGAACGGCTAAAATAGTACACATTCACAGTTCTTACTTGATCCCTTGTGTAACAATTGTCTAACTACTTTTTGCTAAACAGTTTGCATGCTGATAAGAAAACTATTAGCATAAATATCAGCAATAAGGATTTCGGTCTCTAAACACCTCGTCCTGATCTTTGATTTCTATACACCTGCTCTATCAACAGCGCCAGGGTCAGATACAAGATTCCCGGAAAAGGAGTAAGTTTTGGGGCAGTGCTTCTAGTAGTTAAATGATAATTTCCAACTTTATGGTTAAATTCCTAATGAACGTTAAATATTGCTGCCAAAAGGGGGGTTCGAGCAACCTTACTAAACCCCCTTGGATCGTCCCCTGAGCGTGAATACTGGTTTCAAATCAGAAGCAACCGTCGAGCGGGAGTAATTTTAATTTAAATGTTCTGAAGTGATCACTTGTGGCAGCTTTGTGTATCTCTCGTCCGGGCTCAGTCATGTCAGTGGGGATAAAATCGCTTCAGTGAAATTCGATCTTATCAAAGCTAGCTCACTCAGAGGTTTGACACTGATAAACTACAAAAGATAGCTTGCCTTGATCGCCGAGACTCAATAAAACGATATTTACACAATGTTGAAAAGATATAATGTACGACAACTGAAATCCTGTCATTCGTTTACGATGATTTGACTATGACGTCACAATACTTTACGGCTGCTTATCTTATTACATAATCTATCTAATAACCCTATAGAAATAGTAACGTATATAAATGACTTCCGCTTTAATGCAAACCTGGCCTTAAATCATGACAATGAATGCATCTGTCGCTGTAATATAATACGATCATGTTTGTTCTTACCATCTTCGATTTGTATTCGGTGGCCCAGTTGGCTCCAACATCTATCTCTTCATAGTCTAATCCATTATCAACAAACAGATAGCGGATAGCCTGGCCACGTCCTTTAACATGAAATTCAAAACAAAAGTTTTACCCTCAACAGATATGTGTTTGACAAATCAACAAAGTGTTTATTATTCCTATTTGGGGACGCGGGTTCGAAGACCCTATTTAAAGTTCATGTATAAGACTAGCGGGAGCTTTCAGTCCCCTTCCTGAGATTCCTGTGTAAGTATAATCATGCCTTTACGTTTTAAGAAGTTTCTGTATCATTTTTATAAATATTACAAATCTCGTTGTTTATTTTACATTTGAAAGAGTTCCGTTTTCTAAGACATATACAAGTGTATCATATCGCAGGGGCTTATCCAGGATCTGATGTAAGAGGTGGTGCAATTCAGTGTATGCGCAACTTAGAGCGTATGCCCGCCGCCCACGCCCACACGCCCACCACATCCCCCCCCCCCACACACACACACACAAATCATCTTATATTCTTGTTTACTGTACATGTATTCATATATCGCCTATTTTCCTGACATTTAATAATGTAATTATATGATTGTAATACTTTGTGAAATACGAATACGTTGTATACGTTGTGATGTAAATAAGGTGCTATTTTGAATCCTACTGGATGATAGATGTCTAATAAATTACAATCCACTTAATAGTCATCCATTGATAGTCCCATATTTCTGCAAATTAAACGTATTGATTTAGATCTAGTTGTTCAATCATTTTTTTATATATATTTTCATTATTTTTCCGGCTAAGCCACTGTTCAGTTTTGAAGCGGACATAATTAGCCTATAAAAGACAATTATGTTCCCAAAAATTTGAAAAGCGGATATATTTATTTAAATGGATACTGACCTCTAACTGGGAAGTAAAACAGCTGATATTTGCCCACTGCAAGTAGAAAGTGTAGCGTTTTTAAAGAATGCGGTGTATAAACCAGGGTCAATACGACTTTTTACATGTGGCTGAAAATTAGACCAAACTTAAATATTCAGATAGATCTAAAACGAAATAAAATAAATAAAGACATTGTGTTTTACGTCCAGCAAAACAGCTTTTCACACATAAACAGAAATTCCTACTGCATGCATAAAACGACTATTTTACTTACTTTTTGTCGTAGGCTTAACACGTTAGCTCTTGTACTCACTGCAAATCGATTACACACACGCCGCCTATACTGTTCGTCAGATATTCGTGCACGCCTTGCACACAGAGCGGGACAAAGATTGCAAATAATGTACATTTTCACGCCGAGTTAATGCGAATTAATAATCTTTCATTGTTTGATATAACTTCACCTTCCAAATGTAACTAATGCCTCACAACATTATATTTCTTCACTTTTAGAGGGATGTCATGCAGTGAGTATTCTATCTGGTTTAGAAAAGCTACGGCCTTCTAGATTGAAACAAAAAAATCTATCAAGAAAATAGAACATATCTGAACAAGCTTTTGAAAAGATAATTAAAGATTTAAAACTAGATGCCCCCCCCCCACCCCACCCCATGTTTTGCTGTTGAAACAAACGCTCGGAGTAACCGATAAAATTTTAGTAATGCTCAGCAACGCTATTATCAGTAGGACAGTATAAACGGTGCGCTGTTACATAAGCTATATCGTGCAAATCGGTTCCCGTGTTCCGGTCGAACTAGTGAGTTGTGCTTTTTCAAATAAATTGTTTCCTATAGATCTACAATGATAAACAGTCGCATGTCAAAAGAGTTTTTTTAATACTTGAACTTTGTTTCTAACTTCTTCTATATACATTTCAGTGGGAAAATACCAGTTGTTGTACTTTCCTCTAAGAGGTAAGCGTTTCTTAATGTTTGTTTGTTGTTGTTTTTTTTTTAAATTATAAATGCATAGTCATGCACAGCCGTGCGCAGATGTATAAATATAAAAAAATGGATTATTAACATAATGGTCATAGCTTATTTCCTGTGCATGCATGAGGTGTTCAGCGATTTAACATGAACCTCTATCCGCAATAAAAATTTGTAATATAAATGCGCATATTATTTCTTAATAATATACTTAAAAGATTGAACTTTGTTACTAGACCTTGCGCACAACATATATTATTTAGAAACACGATCTCATCTGTTGGCAAAATGTCCCTAACACCAGTAGGAAGGGGGTGGGGGGGGGGGGGGGAGAACGGTTGTGAAAGTTGTTATATTAAGGTCCATTACTGATGTTGCTAAGTTTAATGAGTTTCTGATCATGTTTTTGTTTTGTTTGTTTTTTTATTCAAAAAATTAAGAATATAAATAAAAAGGGTGAATGTGGCTCGGTGTATATATAATAACATTAATTACTTGCTGACAAAATTTCATGCTGATATATTGAAATTTCGTTCAAAATACATTTTGCATGCAGTTGTAGATTTCTGGCTAAAATATACAAAAGTGAATTATTGGAGCACTTTGAAGTTTTAGGGCATGGCCTCGGCGTGTAATGTTACTGCTTCGCGGTTCGTAAAATCAGTTTTGAAAGCTAAACCTATGATAACCTGCCCCGAAACTCAGGCCTTGTCCCCAGTCTACATTGATATTTTTCCATAACCCTTTCCTCCGTAGATAAACCTTTATTTCGAGGGCGAACAGTTTTGGTCAAGATCAGCCGGCACATCCATGCCATCTGATCAGCATCTTAAAACTGTTCACTTTTTGATTCATTAGGTTATTTCTGACCAAAATGCGACCAGTGCAGATCCAGAACAGACGGCACAGATGTGCCGGCTTATCTGGATCTACACTGATCGCACATGCGTTAAAATGCGTATATAGGGAGGAAAGGTTTAAAACCGCAGGTAGAGTGGTAAGTCTCTTGATTTGGAAAGTAGAGATGGGTCAAAATAAAGGTCAGATTTATTTAGTAAATAGATACATAAATATGTCTTTACGAAAGAAACAATGGAATGTTAAATGCAAAGTTGTTTTCAAAGGTTTGCAATATTTTAATCTAAATATTTCAGGAAGAGCTCAGGCTATTCGGTATTTCTTTATTGACAATGGCATTGAGTTCGAAGAAGTGAATGTGAGGAGCACATGGCGCACCGAAAACAAGCCGAAGACGGTAAGATCCCTTCACAGAAAACTGTAAACCATGATGATAATTCGTCGTCGAACTGAACAAATGTGCAGACTGGTCTAGGTCTACACATTTCGCAGACGCAGGTTTGGATTCACACTTCCTAACAGAATGATAGTTATAGTTTATTATCACTAATAATCTGATCATCTGTAAGTCACTGTTTATATTGTTCGTAAGTGAATTAAATATGGTCCAACACATTGAATATACCAATTAAAAACAATTGGTATATATCAGTTAAAACGTCATTACGACTTTCAATATCCGTTTACAAGTAGATTTCTTCTTGGTTATAAAGGTTATAGAAACCGCCAGTAGGTAACTTAAACTAGACTGTAGACCGCTGTAGACTGTGTACACATCGTGTCAAAATGATCCCTAGTCCAGCTCCAGCATCCGTTAGATCAGAAAGACATGTTTGATGACCCGTCGTATTAACACAAGTGTATATTTTCAGCCGTTCGGGCAGGTACCACTGCTGAAGGACGGCGATTTAGACGTGGCCCAGTCCTACTCCATACTGAGGTACCTAGGTCGGAAATACGGTATGATTGTTTATGTTAAAGATTAACATGTCCGCTAGAATTAGTAACCCATTTTGCTGCACAAAACTTAAAATTATTTTCAAAAGATCATATTATTTGGACTATTGACCATTGTAAGAGAAAGCCTTTGAGAAGTGATGCTAAGCTGTGGGATCAAAAGCAATGTTCTGTCTTTCCTAGTACGCTGTCGCCGTAACGGGGTTCGCTCCCAGGTAGAGACATTGTCATTTTTTACTTTGTATTCTTTCCCTTTGGCCGATGATGTGTATTACTGAACAATTATAAGTTCTAACACTCTTCATAAAAAAGCTTTTAAAAGAAGACCGAGTCAATATTTAAAACACTAATTAGTTAACAGCTAGGTTTTCCATATTTCTTCATTTAAATCATTAATTATCACAAGCATCCAGTCATATAAATGTGACCATTAAATAATAATATTAGTAGTAGTTTAAATAGTTCAATGTAATGAGGATAATAATGTAAAAACGGTTATCACATCACTCCGAATATCTTCAACAACGATGCCGCGTACAAAAGCTTGGATTTCTTGTTGACTGTATGTTTCCTCTAGGTGGAATAAGTTTGTTATGTGTATGTCTTCAGATATGTACCCCAAAGATCCTGTGGAGGCCCTCAAGGTGGACATGATCACTGACCACTCCGAGGATATCAGAGGACCGTATATTAGGCTGATCTACCAGAACTTTGTAAGTGCTGCCTTTATTCTATTTCTTTTTATGGAGTAGTGCCAGGAGATACTAATTGCTTAAACAGGAGCTGTGTCCTCAGTACAATGATGCGAAAGGGGCTGTGTTGGATAAGCAGATATCTGCTTTGCAGTCATGTTAGTTAAACAGATAGGAAATCATCTCTTCTGTTAAAACAATTGACTAAAAACAAGGCTGTATATGATCACTATTTTTTGACAAAAGATAAAAAGTATCAGAGCATTACCTGAGCACACAGTTCTCATTCAATTTGGAAATAAATGAGCTTCAAAACATAATTTCTGTCTATATTTTACAGGAAACGGGCAAAGACGATTTCCTTCAAAGCCTAGCAGAAAAGTTCCAATATATGGAGGTAAGTATGGATCTCGTGTTATACAACAGAAGCTAATCTCAATGATTTTAGCCGTTATCACTTCGTGTTACTCCATCTAGAAATAAATTATCTCTTCATCTGTTCAATGATGCTGTCATTTGTATTTGGTACAAATATCATTACCAACATCTTCATGTTTAAACACAACGTAACAAACAATTTGGTAAGTCTCGGTATTTGCGATAAACACTAGCTAATTTGTGAAACTTCATTGTTTCGATTTTCTCTGTTCCTTTCAAACGTTTTAATTCTAGCTCATACGTCAGGGTTTGATGACAATACATTTACCTAAATTAATAAAGAGTTTAATAAAATGTGTTTTTCTTTTCAGAATCTGTTCCAAAAATGGAAAACAGATTTTATTACACCAGAGGTAACCAATGGTATTTTTTTCATTTATTTTACAAGACTAGCTTAAACAAATACATAAAAACATTATCCTTCTTTTTCAAGTTGAATAGTAGATATGAACAGGAATTCCTGGTATGAATAAGAAGTTTTGGTGAACCTGATTTTTGAAGTAATTTTGTCTTACCCTGAACTAATGATGCCTCAATGAAAACTTAACAACAGGAAAACCCCATGTTTAGCATATTTCCTTGTAAATTTAACTTTGTTTGTTCTTATCTCTTTGAAAATGTTTGTTTTCTGTTTTCAAAGAGAAATAACTATCAACCTTATTTTTTGGTGGACTGGAGTTAATTCACCAAAACAGCTTGTACGTGTTTGTTCATGGTGTACATTTGGCAAGTGTGAGGGTGGCGCGCTCTAGAGTCTGGTTTAATCCCTAGTGACAGAATGCTTTGTTACTTGCTTCTTCAAGGAAGTAACATTTCTGGTTCACATTTTTGCTAATTGTTGTTTTTATTGACCTTAATATAAATTCATGTTTTAATATCCTCTACTTTTGGGCTGTGAGGTGAGGTGAGCCTGTGTTTTCTGTGTGCGGCTTTGCATCATATGCATACTTTTAATATAGGTTTGATAGCAAGCAGGTACTATATTCTTAATTTTTGCAGTTATCTTTCTTGATATTTGTCATTTATGTGCGCAGATATCGTTTGCCGACTACAACCTGTTCGACCTGCTAGATGACATGCTGATCCTCTCCGCGACCTGTCTGGATGGGTTCCCGGCACTAAGGGCATATTATAACCGGATGGCTTCACGGCCTGCACTCAAGAAGTACCGGGAAACAGAAACGTTCAAGAGTATGCCTATTAATGGAAACGGGAAACAGTGAGCACCTGCAAATATTCTTACGACTGGAACAACCGAATAAGTGTAACGTTTTACGGCCAAAATTTATCATTTTTAATGATATAAGATGGTACGATAATACACAATGTGGTCTTATAGTATGTTTAAGTGTACTCAAAAATATATCAGAATTATCAAATTAAAGATAAATGGTCAGAGTTGAATACTCGCTATCATCCTTTCATTCGTCATGTTTTATTGCTTCTGCTTTACTTGTAACAAAACTTTGCAGTAGGTTTTCTATATAATTGACGTGACGCTTGCTAACCCTAAATTTGACTATGCTACCGGTAATGTTGGAAGATTGGTCCCAGAAAGTGGGAGGCATATAGGGTTGCACTCGTTTAAACAAAATTAATGTACTTCATACTTTTTCTTACAAATGACCACCTGTAACTGTCTACACACTTCTATGTTACATTTTACTTTTTCACATGGTTACCATTACGAAAAAAGTTAATTAATCGGTTGTTAAAATTATTTTGTTTCATTTCTATGTGTTTTGAATTTTTTTCCCAAGATTTGAAATAAATCTCTCCGTGTTTTTTTGCTGCAATTCCCACATATTTATCATCGGTTTTAGAAAACCTTTGTGATTATTGCAAAATAGCTTCTCATTACCATATTATTAAAAGGTACCTCAAAATGATAAAAATAAATCTGCTTTCTATTTATACGAACCAAATCACCAGCCTATCATACGTTTGATATCAACGTATTAATATCTTCTTCTGCAGTCACAGATGAATTGAATTCGGATCTAGATTAAACATGTGAAATGTTGTTAAGGTATTGCACCTTTCTTAGAATTTATATTAAGTATATGTATTAACTTTTTATATAACACTACCTGTGCTGATCGTATAATGCTAGCGCTTATAAAAATTTGGCATTGCCTGTAAATTATCGCACACTCTGACATGTACATTGCAGGTAAATATGTGTTCAAGACTTAAAGTTAGATTTCTGGAATGCCTTAACTGTCATTTTGTAAAAATACAGACAAATAGTCACTGAATTTTGCAAAATAGATCTTTCGTAAACAAGAGGTTACATGGACCATGCTTATTTCAAGATGGGACGAATAGTGTTTCTCAATTTGAATAAACAATCATCCACATCTGAGATAAAAAGAAAATGACTATTCATCTTAAATTCCCCCCAACAAATTCGGTCACAATACCTGTAATCACAAATTACTTCATAAATGATGCCCCGCTGCCTCGGGTAAGGTGTGTGAAGTTGGCTATGACATCGAAGATCGAAGATCGAAATTCAATACCGAGCTAAATATCGTGCCAGCTCTGAGATCGAAATTCAGATAAAAGTGAATTTCGAGCTGGGATGAATATCGAGCCAGCTCTGAGATCGATATTCAATCAAAACCCTGCGAATATCGAGCTGGGGTGAATATCGAACCTGCTCTGAGATCGAAATTTAGATAAAAGTGAATTTCGAGCTGGGATGAATATCGAGCCAGCCTTGAAATCGATATTCAAACAAAACCCTGCGAATTTCGAGCTGGGGATTGAATATTGAGCCAGCTATGAGATCGATATTCAAACAAAACCCTGCGAATATCGAGCTGGGGGTGAATATCGAGCCAGCTCTGAGATCGATATTAAAACATTACCCTGCGAATATCGAGCTGGGATGAATATCGAGCCAGCTCTGAGATCGAAATTCAGATAAAAGTGAATTTCGAGCTGGGATGAATATCGAGCCAGCTCTGAGATCGATATTCACACAAAACCCTGCGAATATCAAGCTGGGATGAATATCGAGCCAGCTCTGAGATCGAAATTCAGATAAAAGTGAATTTCGAGCTGGGATGAATATCGAGCCAGCTCTGAGATCGATATTCAAACAAAACCCTGCGAAGATCGAGCAGGGGTGAATATCGAGCCAGCTCTGAGATCGAAATTCAGATAAAAGTGAATTTCGAGCTGGGATGAATATCGAGCCAGCTCTGAGATCGATATTCAATCAAACCGCGAGAATTTCGAGCTGGACTGAATATTGAGCCATCTTTTAGATCAAAATTCAAATGAAAGTGAATTTCTAGCTGGGCTGAATTTTGAGCCAGCTCTGAGATATAAATTCAGATAAAAGTGAATTTCGAGCTAAGTTGAATATCGACCCAGCTCTCACATCGATATTGAAAGAAACCGCTCGAATTTTGAGCTGGACTTAATATCGATCTAGCTCTGAGATGAAAATTACAACAAAAAAGTGAATTTCGAGCTGGGATGAATATCGAGCCAGCTTTGAGATCGATATTTAAACAGATCATGCGAACATCGAGCTGAAGTGAACATCAAGCCAGCTCTGAGATCGATATTCAGATATTCTTTTGAGTAAATGAAAGTACATTGTCCAGGTTTCACTGAAGCATTTATAGGGCAAAACTTGTTGTCAACTTTTATTCAAACTGGTTATTCAAACTTATTTTCTGGACTAAGGAAGTTAAGAGGTAATAGTCAGAAGTGATTCGTAATAGACCATGTTTGGTGATCCAGAATATAAGTCATAAGTTATTGTAAAAAGGGTCATGAAAGTATACTATACTATGATGCAGGAGCTGAGAATTCAAAACTAGTTGGTAAATCAAGTTGGTAAAATTAATTGTTTCTGCGGTAGAAATTGAGTTACATTTTGTTGGAGAAAAAAAGGTTGGGATGCCAACTACTTGTATATTTTCTTCTGTACACGATGAATCAAAATTCCTTTATTTGAGAAAGGTTTCGGCCGTGCAGTTATTTATTGCTTTTGGTCTACTGTGTAAAAATGTGGCCGAGTTGAACGTTTCTTTGAATTTTTTTCAGGAGATGTAAATAGCTTGAAATTTGTGTTAAGCAACGCTAAAAGTAACAATCTTACCGCAAATGTAACAAAGTCACTAATGCTTAAAGTAACAAAATCTGTGCTAAATGTAACAGTTGCTTTTGCTTTAGACAAAAGTAATATAGTACTATTATATTTCTTGTACTACTTATTATTTGAATACCTCCTATCACCAACGTGGAAAATGTATTTTATTTCAGATAAATTAATTTCGGATACGATTCCGATGTTTTTGTTACAATTACAAGGATACTTTTAAGATGTACCTGTCCGCGTTTGAGCTTTAGTCAGGGGTGGATCCGGAGGGGGGTTTATTGGGGTTGCATGAACCCCCTTTATGGGCAGCAGTATTTAATTTTCATGGACAATTTAAGAATAGTGACATAAAGATATAAAACAATTAGATAACTTTCTATGTATATGTAAATAATACAATATCACTGTAGGCGTTTAACAATGAAACACCATTTAATATTAAATTAAATATATTATTATATATATATTATATTATATTACTGGAAAATACCGACGGATAGTCAACTTCCTAAAATAACAAAATATATATCAACTGGTTTTTATTTCTGTCTTTAATCTCGAAACCCCTTCTCCCATGTGTATTTGTTCCCCAACTCTCTAAAACTTTCTAACAATGTTGTTGCTTTCACTTGGAAAGAGAGTATATACATATTCTTGATAAACGTTTTAAATATAAATAGAAATTGGGAAAACTGTGTTTAATCCTTAAAACAGTTTTCGTACAGAGTTTGTTAAGGGCTTACTTGTAATGGAATGAGGGCAAAAGTTTTATTAAATCTTAGTTTGCTACATATGACTGTCAAATACTACTATTTAACATTTGAAACACGGTTTTATTAATTTAGTGCGTTGTGTCGATTTTCATAATCATGATAATTGTTCAAGTCCTTGGGTTCCGTTTTCCTTTAGTAATTTTTTTCGGTGCATCAAGAAGCAAACATGATCGTGATGGAAGAATAGAGTAGGGTCAGAGAAAGCAATTCTTTTTCCAGATATAGTTGTGTTTCTTGCACAGTTTATATCATCATTCTATTAACATCTAAAAGGAAACTTTCTTTGCACTTCCGTCATAGATACGGCTCGCGGGGAATTGTGTTTTGGGAGTATATAATTCCAAGATGACATATACAATAATTTGAGTGTTACATTTACGACAAGGCACTGTTACATTTCTCACAAGCAAACTCCACTTCTACAGATTTAGTATAGATAGCACTGCTGTCTTCGTTAAATTTGCGGATTTGTGTTGCTTTTGGCGCTTAATGTTACAGTTAGTACAAAAACTGTTAGTTTTAACGTTCGCCGAAACATTAATTGGCGATGTTACATGTAGCGGTGTTACACCCGTGTTTTTGAAGTTTGCATTGATTTCAAAATTCTTTGAAAATGCAGCGTTTTCTTAGCATTACAAACCTTTATGAAATAAAACTCTCAGTAAAACAGTGCGTCAAATTAGGACTAAAGAGTGATTACTGTAGGCCAGTCACACAGCCGACATGCAGCAATTTTGTTTGGGATAAATTAACCAATTCAAAACAAAACTGGTGATATAACTAAACATTACGCCATCTGTCGAATAACGTAAAAATACGGTGAGGAACGAACCCCGTAAGCGACATGTATCTAAATCTTCTATATTGGAGCTATGTTTATATCCGGTAAAAAAACATGTATCGCACAAACTTACGCCAACGAACGTAACGCGATCTTCGACATACAGTTCACAAGACAACAAGCCTAATATATTCTATATGCAGGAGAACCTTTTCTAACTCAAAGAGTAAAGCATGGTTTATTTAACCTAAATCTCGATCTCAGAGCTGGCTCGATATTCAACCCAGCTCAAAATTCACTTTAATCTGAGTTTCGATCGCAGAGCTGGTTCGATATTCATTCCAGAACAGAAGTCGCGTGGTTTGTTCGAATATCGATGTCAGAGCTGGCTCGAAATTCAACTAAGCTCGACATTCATTTGTTTCTGAATTTCGATCTCAGAGCTGGCTCGATATTCATCCCAGCTCGAAATTAACTTTTATCTGAATTTCGATCTCAGAGCTGGCTCGATATTCATCACAGCTCGAAATTCGCGCAGTTTGTTTGAATATCGCTCTCAGAGCTGGCTCGATATTCATCCTGCTCGAAATTCACTTTTATCTGAATTTCGATCTCAGAGCTAGCTCGATATTCATCCAAGCTATAAATTCACTTTTATCAGAATTTCGATCACAGCGCTGGCTCGATACAAAGTCCATCTCGAAATTCGCACGGTATGTTTGAATATCGATCTCAGAAATTAATATTCATCCCAGCTCGAAATTCATTTTTATTTGAATTTCGATCTCAGAGCTGGCTCGATATTCATTCCGGCTCGAAATTCGCGCGGTTTGTTTGAATATCGATCTCAGAGCTGGCTCGATATTCACCCCAGCTCTAAATTCACTTTCATCTGAATTTCGATCTCAGAGCTGGCTCGATATTCACCCCAGCTCGATATTCGCATGGTTTTGTTTGAATATCGATCTCAGAGCTGACTCGATATTCATCCCAGCTCGAAATTCACTTTTATCTGAATTCGAACTCAGACCTGGCTCGATTTTCACCCCAGCTCAATATTCGCAGGGTTTTGTTTGAATATCGATCTCAGAGCTGGCTCGATATTCATCCCAGCTCGAAATTCACTTTTGCCTGAATTTCGATCTCAGAGCTGGCTCGATATTCACCCCAGCTTGATATTCGCAAGGTTTTGTTTGAATTTCGATCTCAGAGCTGGCTCGATATTCATCCCAGCTCGAAATTCACTTTAATCTGAATTTCGATCTCAGTGCCGGCTCATTATTCAATTCCCAGCTCGAAATTCACAGGGTTTTGTTTGAATATCGATCTCAGAGCTGGCTCGATATTCATCCCAGCTCGAAATTCACTTTTATCTGAATTTCGATCACAGAGCTGGCTCGATATTCACCCCAGCTCGATATTCGCAGAATTTTGTTTGAATATCGATCTCAGAGCTGGCTCGATATTCATCCCAGCTCGAAATTCACTTTTATCTGAATTTCGATCTCAGAGCTGGCTCGATATTAACCCCAGCTCGATATTCGCAGGGTTTTGTTTGAATATCGATCTCATAGCTGGCTCGATATTCATCCCAGCTCGAAATTCACTTTTATCTGAATTTCGATCTCAGAGCTGGCTCGATATTCATCCCATCTCGAAATTCACTTTTATCTGAATTTCGATCTCAGAGCTGGCTCGATATTCATCCCAGCTCGATGTTCGCAGGGTTTTGTTTGGTTTCGATCTCAGAGCTGGCTCGATATTCATCCCAGCTCGAAATTCACTTTTATCTGAATTTCGATCTCAGAACTGGCTCGATATTCATCCCAGCTCGAAATTCACTTTTATCTGAATTTCGATCTCAGAGCTGGCTCGATATTCACCCCAGATTGAAAATCGCAGGGTTTTGTTTGACTACGATCTCAGAGCTGGCTCGATATTCATCCCAGCTTGAAATTCACTTTTATCTGAATTTCGATCTCAGAGCTGGCTCGATATTCACTTCAGCTCGATATTCGCAGGGTTTTGTTTGAATATCGATCTCAGAGCTGGCTCGATATTCATCCCATGCTCGAAATTCACTTTTATCTGAATTTCGATCTCAGAGCTGGCTCGATATTCTACCCAGCTCGAAATTCGCAATATTTTTTTTGAATTTCGATCTCAAGGCTGGCTCGATATTCATTCCAGTTCGAAATTCATTTTTATCGGAATTTCGATCTCAGTGGTTGCTCGATATTCATCCCAGCTCGAAATTCGCAGGGTTTTGTTTGAACATCGATCTCAGAGCTTGCTCGATATTCATCCCAGCTCGAAATTCACTTTCATCTGAATTTCGATCTCAGAGCTGGCTCGATATTCATCCCAGCTCGAAATTCGCAGGGTTTTGTTTGAATTTCGATCTCAGAGCTGGCTCGATATTCATTCCAGCTCGAATTTCACATTTATCTGAATTTCGATCTCAGAGGTGGCTCGATATTCAGTCCAGCTCGAAATTCGCGCGGTTTGTTTGAATATCGATCTCAGAGCTGGCTCGATATTCACCCCAGCTCGAAATTACTTTCATCTGAATTTCGATCTCAGAGCTGGCTCGATATTCACCCAAGCTCGAAATTTGCAGGGTTTTGTTTGAATATCTATCCCAGAGCTGGCTCGTTATTCATCCCAGCTCGAAATTCGCAGAGTTTTGTTTGAATATCGATCTCAGAGCTCTCTCGATATTCATCCCAGCTCGATATTCACTTTTATCTGAATTTCGATCTCAGAGCTGGCTCGATATTCATCCCAGCTCGATATTCGCAGGGTTTTGTTTGATAAGCGAACTCAGAGCTGGCTCGATATTCATCCCAGTTCGAAGTTAACTTTTATCTGATTTTCAATCTCAGAGTTGGCTCGATATTCATCCCAGCTCGAAATTCACTTTTATCTGAATTTCGATCTCAGAGCTGGCTCGATATTCTACCCAGCTCGAAATTCGCAATGTTTTGTTTGAATATCGATCTCAGAGCTGGCTCGATATTCATCCCAGCTCGAAATTCACTTTTATCTGAATTTCGATCTCAGAGCTTGCTCGATATTTACCCCAGCTCGAAATTAGCAGTGTTTTGTTTGAATATCGATCTCAGAGTTGGCTCGATATTCATCCCAGCTCGAAATTCACTTTTATCTGAATTTCGATCTCAGAGCTGGCTCGATATTCACCCCAGCTCGAAATTCGAGGATTTTGTTTGAATATCGATCTAAGAGCTGACTCGATATTCATACCAGCTCGAAATTCACTTTTATCTGGATTTCGATCTCAGAGCTGGCTCGATATTCACCCCAGCTCGATATTTGCAGGGTTTTGTTTGAATATCGATCTCAGAGCTGGCTCGATATTCATCCCAGCTCGAAATTCACTTTTATCTGAATTTCGATCACAGAGCTTGCTCGATATTCACCCCAGCTCGATATTCGCAGGGTTTTGTTTGAATATCGATCTCAGAGCTGGCTCGATATTCATCCCAGCTCGAAATTCACTTTTATCTGAATTTCGATCTCAGTGTTGGCTCGATATTCATCCAAGCTCGAAATTCGCAGGGTATTGTTTGAATATCGATCTCAGAGCTGGCTCGATATTCATCCCAGCTCGAAATTCACTTTTATCTGAATTTCGATCTCAGAGCTGGCTCGATATTCACCCCAGCTCGATATTCTCAGTGTTTTGTTTGAATATCGATCTCAGAGCTGGCTCGATATTCATCCCAGCTCGAAATTCACTTTTATCTGAATTTCGATCTCAGAGCTTGCTCGATATTTACCCCAGCTCGAAATTAGCAGTGTTTTGTTTGAATATCGATCTCAGAGTTGGCTCGATATTCATCCCAGCTCGAAATTCACTTTTATCTGAATTTCGATCTCAGAGCTGGCTCGATATTCACCCCAGCTCGAAATTCGAGGATTTTGTTTGAATATCGATCTCAGAGCTGTCTCGATATTCATCCCAGCTCGAAATTCACTTTTATCGGAATTTCGATCTCAGAGCTGGCTCGATATTCACCCCAGCTCGATATTCGCAGGATTTTGTTTGAATATCGATCTCAGAGCTGGCTCGATATTCATCTCAGCTCGAAATTCACATTTATCTGAATTTCGATCTCAGAGCTTGCTCGATATTCATCCCAGCTCGAAAGTCAGTGTTTTGTTTGAATATCGATCTCAGAGCTGGCTCGATATTCATCCCAGCTCGAAATTCACTTTTATCTGAATTTCGATCTCAGAGCTGGCTCGATATTCACTTCAGCTCGAAATTCGCAGGGTTTTGTTTGAATATCGATCTCAGAGCTGGCTCGATATTCATCCCATGCTCGAAATTCACTTTTATCTGAATTTCGATCTCAGAGCTAGCTCGATATTCACCCCAGCTCGATATTCGCAGGGTTTTGTTTGAATATCGATCTGAGAACCGGCTCGATATTCATCCCAGCTCGAAATTCACTTTTATCTGAATTTCGATCTCAGAGCTGGCTCGATATTCAGCTCGATATTGAATTTCGATCTTCGATCTTCGATGTCATAGCCAACTTCACACACCTCCTCGAGGTATCGTGCGATTGGTAGTTGTGTGTAAGAAACGTCAAAATCACCGATACTTTTGTACACAAGATCCAGAAGCATTTTTCACATGTTCTTATTGATTGTAAATAATGATTATGTGAAGAATTTTCAAATTTCTATCAAACCCGGCAAAATGTTAACCAGGTTTATGTTGTTCGCAGCTTTTCACGAATTTTAATGTGTTTTTATTTCATTATGTGCTTAATAAAATAGCTTGTTTTATTTAAAATAAACATGCAAAAGAATGAAATATACATCCACTGACTACATTTTGTCACTAAAAATTGGCCGGTAATGAGAAATGTTTTAATACTTTCTTTTGCAATGATTGCTTCCCCTTAACTGTTATTGTCCAACATAAAAGATACAACACTGACACGCTCATGTGTACGCATGTTGTTTAGATAGCGTGCGCCACCCCCACCCCATTTCCTTCACACTAATACCCTCCCTTGAATATAAGCTCCAAAGAACTCAAAACATCAATCAAATACTTTCTAAATATCATTAAATGACAGATGCAAATCCAACAAAACAACTTCCATTACACCTGTGCAGACGCATATTTTTTCAAAGATTAATTATTATTATTTTTAGAAGAAGACTATACTATTTTCATAAGTTAATTCAGTAATGAAGAAACACCAATTAATTTTCTATTCTCTAAACTAAATTTTATTATGAAATAATTAAGAATAAATTTAAAACTAATAATGACCATTGAAAAACAACGTCTATAGTATTTTATCCGAAAAAAATAAACTTGAGTATGAGGGTTTAGTAAAAAGATAAAATACTAGTAATCAGACCTATAGCATATCTATCACAAAGCAAAATTAATAAGCTTCTTTACAAACAATACAACTTCCAACTGAATGCATGAGTTGTCAACACTTGTTTAAGACACATAATTAGGTAGTGTGAGGTTAATCTTTTGCAGGAAAACCTATGAGTGTACATGTACCTCGTGATAAAGCTATATACAAATATTCATATCAGGAATGGCCACATGCAAAATACATACTCACCACACAGCCAAACAGAAAAAAAAGAGAAAATGGGTTATACTATGATCAGTTTCAAAAACAACGCCACAAACAATAAACGAAAATGATAACCCGAGGGGTTTACAGCTTTGGAGCGTTCAGTGGCAAAACATTTTGCCACTGCGGGTTGAAACAAGGTCCTAGGGTGTACCACACTCACACTTGTACCAAAAGGTTCTTATGTAAGCAAATTGTTGCAGGTTGTCTTTGTGAATTAGCTCAACCCACACATCAAATCGACAATCGAACAAAATATATATGCAAAAGTACACAATCGTGTAACACAGAAGTTAATGACATTGTCAAGCAAAGAGCACTTGGAGTCAAATCAGCAAGAACACGATGACAGAAATGAAAGAAACTTCAGCTTCTACGTTCGTTTACAAGACTGCCTTAGAAACACCATAAACAGCTTTTACGTTCATTTACAAGACTGCCTTAGAAACACCATAAACAGTTTCTACGTTCGTTTACAAGATTGCCATAGAAACACCATAAACAGTTTTTACGTTCATTCACAAGATTGCCATAGAAACACCATAAACTGTTTTACTTTCATTCACAAGATTGCCATAGAAACACCATAAAGAGCTTTTACGTTAATTTACAAGACTGCCTTAGAAACACCATAAACAGCTAATACGTTCATCTACAAGATTGCCAAAGAAATACCATAAACTTATGAATCCTGCCGACGTCGTGAAAACAAAGAGGTCACAAAAGCGATCGACTGTAGATGGGTTTATCACAAAGCATGCAATAGGTATTAGAATATCATGCTGGTAGCTTCTTTTTAAATTGAAGGATGGTTTTTGCGGATAACGACAAAAAAACTTGAACATTCATACAAGCTCTTGTTACAAGCTCTAGAAAAGTGAACAAGCTATGTTTTGTAAACACCGTAAGATGTATCACTGTCCAAAGTGAAAACTAAACTTTACAAAATCAAAATATTTTCTTTTATCTTATATTTTTATTGTTACAAAACTATTTTAGATCAAAAAGTCTGCTTGCTTTTCTGAAGTGTTTGCTTTATTGAGCTGGAGTTCATTAGAATATATTTTCTTGAACATAGATCAAAAATTATCATTTTTAATATTTAACTAATCGTCAAGATACCTGGAGATGTTGTTAAAGGCTTTAATAATGTAATCTTGATGTTCGATATGAAGGGATAACGCAAAGTCTCTTTCATAGCAGTATAAAAACAGATCAGCAACAATGGTTGCTCAATTATTACACATAGGGTCCGCATGCCGATTACTTGTTTATATATTGTTTTATAGAAAACGATATTGCCTCTAGCCGGGAGCGAACCCGCACCGTCACGGCGACAGCGCCTAGCTCTGCAATTCCGAAAACGCAACTAATTGAGCTAGCCGGGACAACCCCCAAAAAGGTTGATGGGAAAGACCTGTTATACATTATCATCATTGCATGACATCGGTAACGGGTAATTTTACTGATAAAAGTACCAAATCTAGAATTAGTATGTCCATTTAGAAAGAGGGCGACTCGATAACGTCTTGAAAAGTCTAAATATTACGAGTAATTACCATGCTTACCGTCTGTTAAAGCTTAAATAAAATAAAATTCAAGCGATTAAAAAAGTGAAATAAAGTTTTATTTTATCGTTTTAATGAGACTGGTGAATGGCTCGTGTTAAATTATGAAAAAGTGAAATGAAAAAAACATAAGTTGACAAAGAAAACAATTTGAAAAAAAGCTTCTTTAAAGCCTTCCCTGATTTAAATAGACTAAAATAGATTTCTAGTAGTGGTTTCAAAAACCTTTTCGCAAAACCTTCTTTCATGTTCATTCGTTTATGACTTTAAAACGGAAATTTGTAAACAATGAAAGAAACGTAGTCAGTGATTAATCATGCTAAAGATGGTGTATTGTATTCGTCTCACTATAGTTACATTATTTGAAGCCTTATCAGCAAGTGTTAATACAAATCTGTCACGAAAGTCTTGAATTTACGTTTCCAAAGTTAAACCGAGGTTGAGGAGATAATGAAGATATGCTTCTATTTTCCGAATGGTAACGATTGTCTATTATTTTGAATATTTGGGTTTTTCCAATTAGAAAGAGAATTATGCTTAGCATGTTTTCTTTTGCACTATTTATCGCAACTGAATTTTATGAAGACTCAGCTATATCTGCATAAGACGCATTAATACATTTCATACGATTCTAGTTGGCCTTTTGTATCTATAACAAACGATGGTTATTTCAGTATTCTTTAAATAAATAGGTAGAGCCAATTCTACAGTTTAATCTTTAAATGTCATTAGGAAAAGATGAAATATGCATATCAGGAAATGCCACATTCAGAAAAAAAGCCTCCACACACAGCCAAGAAGAAGAGAAGAGAGGGAAAAAAATGATTAGCTTCAAAACAGACACCACAAATAATTTACAAGAATGAGAACCCGAGGGGTTACCACCTTGGAACGGTCAGTGGCAAATCAAATTGCCACTGGGGGATTTAAACCGGGTTCTAGGTTGCACCAACCTCACACTTGCCCAACAGGTTCCCATATCACCACACAAGTACAAAATTTCTTGGTGAAATAACTCCAACCCACCCATCAGCTCAGCAAAGTTGCATGATAAAGTACATAACACACAAAACATAAGAAGCTAATAACATTGTAAAGCCAAATGAGTGAGTTCTAAATGATCTTAACGAGCCCAGAGCTCCTAGAGTGAAATCAGCAAGAACACGATGACAGGGATAAAGGAAACAAATCAAGCTTAGCATCTAGGTTCTTATAAAAGATTCCCCCATAAATCTTCATAAACTCTTAAACCCCTGCCACCGCCGTGCAACCAAAGAGGTAAGCATAATGATCAACTGTAGATGGGTTAATCACAAGGTCTGCAGAGCGCTGTAATATATCATGTTGGTAACCTTTCTTTTTTAATTTACAGATGTTTTTTATGAATAACCGGGAGAAATTAACATTGCCTTTTATTTTCTTAGGGTTTTTTTTAGTTAAATATCCATAAAATGGCTGTGAAATACCATTAAATCTGGGTATCGGCGATAAAACTTGCAAAAGATTTTTTCCTTAATTTGTGATACTGATAACCTTGTTTTAAAAGTTTTTCTGTTGTGGAAAGCGTTCATTGAAAATCATGAACATCATTGCAAGCTCTAGAAAAGCGAACAAGCTGTGAGATATAAACCCCGTAAGATGTTGCACGATGAATATCACCGTTTAAAAACGGAAAGTTTTCTATATTAAATTGAAATATCTCTTTTATCATATATTTTAGTAGTGACGTAACCATTTTCAATGGATAGATTTAGATCAAATAAAATGTGCTTGCTTTTCTCAAGTGTTCGCTGCATTAAGCTGAATTTCTTTAGGATAGATGGAAATGGTTATAATCTATATTTAATAAAGCATCAAAGTACCTCGAAGTGTTGTTAAAAGCTATTATAATATCATCTTGATGTTTGGTAGAAAGAGATATCATAGTCTCTTTCACAACAGTATAAAAACAGATCAGCAACAAGGGGTGCACAATTAGTACCCATTGCGATGCCTATTTGTTTATAAATAGAGGTACCGAATCTAAGATAAATGTTATCCAGTCAGAAAGTTAGCGATTATATTAGGTCTTGACAATTTCCTAAGTATAATTATCATAAGAACCATCTGTAAAAATGCCCTTTGTTCATTACAAGTGATCAAGGTTTTATTTTCTCTAGCAAACTTTTTTTAATGAGACTGGTTAGCTTTTCTCTTATGAAATTATGAGGGAGGGAAGTATATAAAGTAGAGAAATCATAAGCAGACAAACAGAACGCTGAAAATTATTTCATTTAAGATTCTTTGAAACATCATTTGAATTTTTAAATTAAATTACGTATTCTAGAGTCTTTGATTGCATTAAGTTCACCGGTAAAAATATTACCGGTAGGCTTATACCGGTAGCAATATTAATATATTAAACAATCTCAAGATTTTAGTGAATTTTCAAATATCTGTATTGTTATTAAAAATTTCAAGTTGGTTTGTTGTATTTATAACAAACCAAAGGCGATTCAGTATTCTTAAAATAATTAGGAACAGCCGATTTAACTGTTTTATCTTTAAATATACTTGGAAGGTCAATAAAAACCTTTATTTTAAATCCTTTGTTTAAAAAAGAAATTTTAAGGAAATGTCTTTTATGGTCAGATTTCAGGTCAATGTGTGGCCTGAGAACATGCCGAGAGTTCAATAAAATCTAGAATGCAGATACTTCCGCTGATAGCTAGGGTATATTCTGTTGCCGGAACATGTCTAAGAGTTTTATTAACCGTGACGTTTTATATTAACGGTTATTATACTTGATAGTATACTTAAGAACTTGCTCTGGTATCTTTCAAAATCGCGAGTGTTTAACGCATATTTCTCGCTAGGTAAAACGCAAAATATAATCCCAGTTGATTAGATTTGAATTTTTTTTTAAAAAAACGCATTAATATTACGAGAAATTAATCTCATTAAATATAAACGTACAAACGTATTTTTGTAAGTTATGAGTTTAATTATTGAAGTACTTGTTCAACTTACGCTAGCATTTAACTATGGATAAGGTGAATTATTATCTACCCGTCAACATTTGCATTTGAAATTGAAAACTTCGTCAAATAACGAGCAGATAACGTTGTTGAAAACATATCCAGTCTGTGATATATGAATATCTAAATGCCACTTCCTACCTGATTCGAGCTTACATTGCTTTATTTAGATGGGATTATTGCGGTATTCCCCTTCTCCAATAATCGTGTGTAGGCCATCTAAAATGAATTTAACATACATATCGATGGACATTCAATATAACCTCCTCAGTGTTTGAGTCCTTCAGTAGATAAGTTTTAATATCATAAATTTGTTCACCTTGTTCGTAGAAAATAGCTTAACCATATTCTTTTATTTTCATCACCAGTTTCATAATCATTTCAACCACCGATATTATCAATTCATATTCTTCTTCTCCACCAAGCGATCATCAACATAAGCCATCTGCTGTTGTTGTTTTCGGACAACGAAGTCAACTAGTTCTTTAACTAGAAACTGCCGAACAATTGGACTGCACATTTTAACATGTCATCTTTACATAACTCAGTCTCTTTAAAAATAATGTACGTTTCTCTTTTTAAACACGGAGAATGTAGGCCTATCGCGATCACTCCTCAGTCCTCACATTGGTTACTCCCTTTATAGTTATAAGGCAATTTAGGTAACAGTCATATTTTAGTACAATACTTCTAAATTGATTCTTGGTGTAGTTGATAAGGCACCGAAGACACCGGATTATCACATGTGCACTGCTTATCACTAAGTTACATTTTATGTAGGATGCATTACAGGAAGAGAAAATGGGCATTTTGGAGAGAAAGAGACATTTGTCGGCGTTTAATGCCACTTCAGTTCGACGAAATTCAGGAAATTCTCGAAAATGCCGAAGGTCGTAGAGAAAACACATTGCACTTCTTGACCTGTGAAATATATCTCTCTGCAAATTCTATCTTAATTCGCATTTTATATTAAATAACTAATTACTTTGTTTTCATCACAACATTCGCAGATTTAAATATGCGTGTTTCGACCTTAAATTATATGACTATTTAGCATTTCCTTGTTGATACGCAAGAAAATGATATCTTTCCAAGTAAATATTTTGATACCAATAGGAAGGTGCAAACCTTTGATTATCTGTTTTTCTATTTGTTGTTGTTTTATGTGTATTAAGGTTGGCTAAAATTTGTTTAAAAATAAGTTTTAACCTCTTGCATTTATCATTTAAGCTTATGCAAGGCAAGTATCATAACACTTTGGACAAATCTTTGCGATTAGTATCTCTATCTCTTTAGCCATTCTTTTATCTGGAAATCATGCGCAGCTAACATGGAATTGTATTAATATGAATATAAATATGTCCAGGTTAACCATCGTTTTGGATGGATCAAAATTGTACTGTTTACTGGTGTAAATATTTTGTTGCGCACAGCCCAGTGATAGGCGGCGTGGGAAGTAGTACGCTTTTCAATAACGGCCTATAAAAATCGAGCCTGCAATATTTTCATATTTGTCGTGTTTGGTGGCTTTCACAGTTCCCCTTTCATCTATTTCTGTATAACTATTTTTCCTTGGGATTATTGGAATTATGTTTTGCTATTCACCTGTGTTTTAAGTCCCACTAAACCCGAGGACACATGTCGTTCAGCAATTTTCTTTTCCCATGTGTGCAATCTTTTGTACTAGATACTTGATATACTTATCATATAAAACATACGCTTTTTATTAATAAATTGCAGACCTCACAAGGAGTTTTTAATAAAGCAACAAAACAATGAGGAACATACAGCATATCTATCTTGGTAAGGTCGCTTTATTTATGTCAAACTTAAATTTCGGAAGAGGAATTTCCCAAGCAGATACCCGAGATAAAATTATATAACTGTGAGCTGTTACGTTTTTGACATTTAAAGCGAATCTGATTTGTATAAATAATATAAAAGATTAACTTTCAGTTAATATGATAAATTAATCAAGAAAAGTGTCCCATTTGACATGTATGTTATCACTACTGCTGCTCTAACTACAGTGGCAAAACCATTCCCCATTCCAATGACACTTTTATTTCAGACTAATGCCGTTTCGGCATTAAAACTTTAAACAATAGTGGAATAAACGAAACGATTACATGTAATTTGCTTTCCTGACCGACTATCGCTGATGGGGGTCTGAAGAATCCGGTAGCGACCGTGTGCTTGTATTGATATAACACTTGTAGATTCTCTAATTAAAATTAGTTAAATTATCAAATTGACTTAAACCTTTGTTATCATTCATGTCATATCACGACATGTCGATAAACTGCAAGATTCTTGTTTTCGTTTTCAAAGAATAATTCTATTAGGCTATGAAGTTTTATGACTCCAGGCAGAGTACCCGCCCTTTTGCTTTTGGTAGTAGCTTCTTATGTTTTATAAATATGCTTGTGTGTGCCTTTTCATGCAACATTTTCGAATTGATGGGTGGAGTTATTTGACCAAGACAACTTGTACTAGTTTGTTCGAATGAGAACCTGTTGGGGCAAGTGTGAGGTTGGTGCACACTAGAAACTGGGTTGTGGCAAATTGATCGCCACTGACCGTTCCAAGGCAGTGACCCCAAAGGATCTCTTTTTCGTTAATTTTTATGTTGTCTTATTAATTGATCTCATAAACATTTCCTCCCTTTTTCTCTCTTTGTTTTGGCTGCGTGGGGGCTGTGCCTTCTGGGAGTGGCAATTCCTGATACGAATATTTCACCTTTTTAGAAACGTTTCAATATCTTCATGACTGCTGATGTGATTGTCATCAATCCTGGTTCAGCCGATCTTTATAACTGATATTTATGCACTCCGATGTAATTATGTGGGAAACATGAAAGTATTTGCGAATTTTAAGCCAGAAATATGCCATCAAAAATTGTATGAATTTCTTCTGTAGTAGAATTAATAGCATATATGATTGCCAATCAATTCGTCAATGCACGCGAATATTATTTATCGAAAATGAAATCAGAGAAATCAGACATCAGACTTGGTCGAAATCTACATCACCGACAAAGGATAACAAGAAGTAGGGCTTTAGAAACGGAGTATATCTCATCAAAAACTATTTGTACAATTTGTTAATCTTTAATTCAAATGTTTGGACTCGTGCCCTTTATCAAACATATAATGCTTTTTAAGGTGCATCCATATTAATATTTTTCATGTTCTCAAAAAGACTCATCACGTTAATAATTCAAAATGACTCGTGTCTGATCAAAAAGACTATGATCTGATTTTGTTATCTTTAATTTATTCCGATTTACTTCTTTTAATATTTCGCAACACACTGTAATGAGACAAATTAACTGTTAAGTGAAAGTTAAACGATTCTTATTTTAATTCGGCGGGCGTGGCTAAAAATTCCAAGAAGCTATATACCATAATTCCTCACGTGCCCGGGATACACTAGTCAGAGCTTGACAAGTTAATATATCTAGATCGATGAGAATTAATTGATAACGAAGATATGACTTAAAATCCGTTTTGAGAGCGCCCGACATTGGTAGGGTTTATCAGTATGTCAATATTACGAAGGCATGAGTTTTCAATTTGTTGCTTTTTCGATCTATAATCTATTGATCACTGATAATGCCATTTAAACGTTTCATTAAATTGTTTTTCTTAAAGGTTTTAAAAAGTCTTCACCATGAAGATGTTTGACAAAATTTGTGCATATAATTTATAAGAAAATGTTTCGAAAAAACTTGGGAATTTATAACAAAACCGTCTGTGAGTATAAAGATGCTAAGTGTAGTATTAATTGCTAAGAATAAAAAAAGATAAGAAAGACGTCGTGGTTGTTTTAAATCATAATGGAATGAAGGGAATAAAATAAAGTAAAAATATAAAACAGTGTATGTAATAATGAGTGTAATAATATTTATATTGATTGTTTTCCTCCAGATTGGCTATTTCTCGTTGGACCGCTTCTACTTAACAACGTTTCAACAGAACCAAACTTGCTTGTGCGGGTATGGGTGGATTGGGGTAACTGCACTAGGACAGGTAGTATGATAGGGTGGACATTTCAGAGAGACGAAGTGAACAAGTTGCTTACACAATTTGGCGGCCTGAATCTGAATGGAACCGGTGTGTACCTCGGGTGTAAACTTTTAACGGGTTCTACTTGTGATTCCAATAGCCAGAAACCATTGGATACATTCCTGTATTTTACTGATCCGAGGTAAGCAAATAGTTAAGCTTCATTTATTTCCTCTTCTCTATGTGATTAAACGCATTACCTCTTTTTGATCATTTTATAAGACGACTTACTCCGTATATTTTGACATAGGATCCATCCTGCAAACAACCATGAAGACCATTCTATCATCAATGAAGGCAAAATATAGTTTTTCGGCGCAGCTGTCTAAGCTCACTTTTGACCTAATTTATTAACCAATGAAGTGTTGTAAATAATACTCGTATTATATTATTATGCAGCGGGAAAATTAAATAAACTATTTCGATTGGTAGCTATTTCCACCAGAGAGGCATCTAGCGGGATGAAGAGGTATCTAGTGGGATTTTTAAACAATTCGTTTACACTGTTTGAAACGATTATTGCTGTCACGTTTAGATCTTTGCTATTCTCTTGAGTTGAAAGATGTTGAAATGAGGAGCACTACAGTACTCGTCATTGGCTAGGTTTATTTGTCAACAACAATACAGTCACTCTTTTATATCAACCTATACAAAATGAAAGTGAAAGTAAGAGGAAATTGTTTAAAGAAAAAGTTGTTACGCTTTCACCGTAAAGCTTAAAATTTAAGTAAAAAAAATCTGCGAGCTTGAATTATTGTAATATTTGTGAGTTTTTAGTTAATTGAAATTTATCCCAGCTCTTTCAGTAATAAAAATATTTACCCGTCTCTTAAATCGGGCAGCTGTATATAATATGCTACGCGATATAAACAATGAGTTCGCTATTTAGGTCTTGAAGTCTTCAATAAATATATTTTATTCTTTCAGCAATTGATATATCATCTGATATATTATGTTTTAAGAATAAGCACAACCAAGGCCTTTTACAATACGTTTCTTATACAAAACTTATTCTTTATCGCGACTGAGGATTTTACAATGTGCTTACTTGTCGTAGCGGTTTTCAGTAGATGATTTTTATCAGATTGCAATTACAGCATACTGCTTTCACAGAGTAGAAAGTTGTGGCATATTCTAGAATTGTTTCATATTCTTAGCAATTCTCTTCAAGTTTTTAAGAAAAAACTTATAACTCTTTATTATTGTTTAATACACTATCTTAATATCTTTACTGAATTTCTTTATTATCTTGGTAATTAATGCATCCTCTAATAACGTTTTTATGTTTAAGGTATTAATAAAGCAAAGACCTTTAAAATCCGTTTTTCATAATTATTAGATTCACATTTATAAACAAAATTAAAATCTATTAATCTGTTCCTTAATTTGTGTGGGATGTAATTTTACATTCAAATCTAAGTAATTTTAATAAAAAGTCTTTGTGAAGGATTCACAATGAAATGATTTAATTTACACGTACGAGGGTTGTTCGGAAAGTTTTAAGACAAGGAAAATATCTAACGTTTGGGAAGATAAAATCAAACAAAAGTTTACTATATGTATTACTTTAATTTCACAACAATAGCTTCGTGTATAATGCCTTCGTAAATCAAGATGAAGTGAATAATTCCAGCTACAAACTGCATCATTTCATATACAATCTACGCCGTTTATCTTTTTTAAAGATATTTCTTGTTTTTGAGTTTCCTGTCTTCAACACGAAAATAAATTCCTTGATTGTCATAAGGTTATCGTTAACTACTAATATCTTTTAAGAAACTATTTGTTATTATAACTGGGCACTCCGCGATAATTATTAATAACATGCGTATCACTTTTTATTATAGGTATAATAATTTCATGTGTCGTCTTTTAAATATGTGCATTACTGTACATACAATTAGAGAAAACTAGACTTACACCACTAAACGATCAAAATATTCAAGAATTTTTCGACATTTCTCTTGTAAACATTTATCTTGTAGGTACTCCAAACGTTATACACGTTTTACGCAAACTTTTGAATTTCAAGTAAAGCCTGGACATTATCTGGGTCGAACTGCATTGTCCATTTTTTTTTTAATTTTCCTGCTAAAAAAGAGAAAAGAGAAAAGAATGGGTCATACTCACTGTTTTCATTTAATTTAATATATTGAAACCACGACGGAAGTAGCATTTACAGTTTTAATACATAAGAGGAAAGTCGTGGACGCAACGATTTCCATGCGTAATATATGTACATGACTGAAAACCCAACATTTTGAAATAGCGTACAAAGTCCGGTTTTAGAGATTGTATTTCAGTCATGAGATCTATAATGCTAAATGCGTGTAGTGCTTATTGATGTTAACCTGTTTTTTGTTGGTAAACGTAAAAAATAGCGGAAAAATTTTAACAAATTGTATTGAATTTAGTGATATAATTTTACCTTAGCACAAAAATATCTAATGCTGAGACTTTAATGCAAAATTCTCTTATTCAAATAAGAAGCAAGAATTTTAAAACATTGACCGGAGTCATAAAATGATTATAAAACATTTATTAAAGTAATTTGCTACTGTTTTATTTCTCAAAATCAAACTATGATATAGATGGGGTTACTCAGTAACCTCTGATTATGTATTAATGATGTATTTGGTGTAAATTTAGTTGTTCGTCAACATATAGCTATAGCACAATTTTTAATCGAGAAAACTGTTACAGTAACATAAAAAGTAATTATTTTGGTGTTATGTACTATATTTTTATATGTGCAATAACATTCTTCTAAAAGGTTTGTTGATTTCCTAAAACAATTTTGAAAATATGATCAATTTTACGCCTAACTTCTCTGGTTGTTATTATACGCTTACTCCGCTAACCGATTGTACGGAAGGTGTGCATTAAGTTCACAACGGTCAATATCTAGAAGGTTGAACCAAACTAAATCCAATTCCTACAGACCTCAATGTTAAATTTTCAATATTCAATATACATTTAACATGATTTCTGTCATCTTAATTTCTAGACAGCCATATATTGCCGTGAATATCTTCATTTCATCTATTCAAAAACACACAGGAAATTGGGGGTTAACTTACTTGTAAGAAAATTATTGATCTCAGAAGCGGTGATTTATACTGAAATCTTCAATAAAATGAATAAAATTTACTCATTTATGTAAACGACCACAATCGGTTTTGATTTATAAGCTATTACAGACGACAATTACGTTTTAAATTAATGAACTACCATGTGTACAGTTCGTGTATCCGCCATTGCGTAATCAAGGGTGTCATTTGCATGTTCCAATTGTTCATACTCCATAATTGTGGGCTCTGACTCCAAATATAACACTGAAGTATTCCATAGACCTAATCAGCAATTGAATGTGTTGCCTCAGCAGATGATAAGTTTTGACATGTTGTTGTTGCGACTTTTAATTGTTAATATAAACGGGTACTCAATGACCTTACCGGGACCGGAACCCCTGGAGTTAACTCAGCAAAAAGATCGAGCTTGTAGGTTCGTTAACAAGATTTCCAAACAACTTTATAAAGTCTTAAAACTCCTGCCACCATCGTGAAAAAAGAGCGTAACGATCTACTGTAATCGGTTTAATCACCAATCATGCAGATTGATGTAGAATACCATGCTCGTAACCTTTCACAATGTCGAGAACTTTTAGAGTATTTCGGTATAGTTTGTGTTCACCAAAATATCCATATTTAAAATTTCCAACTTTTTTGCAGTATGTAGTGGTTCGGTTTACCCTCGAATTTCGATTTTTTTCTTGGTTTTGATGTTCGTTGTATGTGCAATTATTTTTTTAAAGACCATAAATTTAAATGTGCCAACTAATATTATCTTTGGAATACTAAATACAGTCGTCAAATTGTGACAACATCATTATAACCCTTATCAGCAGTCACCAGCGCAAAATTATTTTGGAAATCATAGATTATTTCATATGACGAAATGTTATACAAGCAACAGTTGTTTTTTTTTAATATATGTTTCTAATTTATATATGACATTGTGAGAGCCACTAGTTTTTGCAATGCTTGCAAGCTAATTACAATACTTGCAAATAACACTGAAATGACTTTGAAAACCATGTTCAAAATTGGTATACATGTATTTGTTTATTAAACGTGATAATCTTTTGCTCGTTACAATTTTGATATAAATGGTGACATTGAGGCCGAAAAGTGCTTAAAGCAATATAAATATATTTAATCTATCGGCAATTGATATGCACGAGATTTTTAGGCATTACTCGCGCCAGGCCTTCTTTATAAGGTTTATTTTTCTATCTTATGACAGAAAACATCCCGATGGTACAATTTAATTTTATTATGTTTGTTTTGAGCAAGCAGACATATATATTGTTTCATATTTCGTTGCCCTGTGTTGGCGTATGTTGAGTTATATGAATTATATCAATGAAAGTATTTCATAATGCAAACTTCAAACATAACATCCCGATTCCATAACCAGTGAAATGCTTTAAGTATCGATTTTGACAACAAAGATCACATTATCCGACGTGAGAAATCCGACTTGAAATTTGGAAAACATAATTTGCATCCACAAGGCAATTTTAGCAAAGATATGCGTTATTTTACATTACCTTCATCAGCTGCTATAGTTTTGCAACAACAGGAATAACACCAGCTACACTTTTTTAAACAATGTTCATTCCAAATGACCAGAACTTGAAACTGAATGTTTCTTGAAACTGTACAATTATTTGAACTATTCTTATGAAACATGAAAAATAACATAAGCTTTCTCCGGCACCAAGAGTGATAACTCTTGATTAAATATTCTATACTGACGGACTTAAAAAAGGCATCACTGAAATATATTATCATAATTTTTACCATGTGATGTAAGATTTGATTATCATAATGCATCAAAATATTTCCTAATATGATGAAATTCTTCATTTTCTTCATACTGACCAGTTTAAGAAAAAAATACATGAAAAAAATGTGATGCGTTTTCTATGTCTTTCAGTAAAAAAATGCCCCCATTTGATCGGTGATTTATGTTTATAAAATGACTTTTAGCCAACCTTAAAGTTGCTTATCAGAACTATGCATTCTAACATTGTATTTATTTCCTTTTATTTCTAATATTTTATTTCATCTTATTAGTATTTTAAAATACTAGAAATGAGTTTTTTAATAATACTGTGGTGTTTTGTTTTTCAGTCCCTCTGTCGAAAAAACAGCAAATTTGAGCACATTCCTCGACAATGAGTTGAGAAAAACAAACAATTACAGTCATATGTGCGGAGATGCGTTATTGTTTAATTACCCTTTTTGTGAGTATTTATCAATTTCGCACAGGCGAATGCTATTGTATTCATTGTATATGATTTATTTTTCAATCGAACACAATCGAACAATCTTCAAACTAAAACTCATTTGTTGCGGCATGGTCTATCAATAAATTAATATTCCCTGGTTTCGATGTTCCCTAATAAGACTGTTGAATAGTATTCAAGTTGAGGGTGGATGGAATGTATGCAACCTCAATGGCGTTTCGGTTTTTTGTTTTATCATTTCCTATTATGAATTTGCTAATTAGTTACTTTGTCAATAACTGTTTCCCTTGACAAGGTTCTTACTGATATAACACCTAAGTACTTTGCTCCATTCTTGTATTGCTATATTTAAAGAAGTATTACTTACTTTTATGTATTGTTCACTTGTAGCTTGCCACGTTTGGTTTGTTTGTATCAAGTATTATGACTGAGCTTGAAATACTTATGTCAAATAAACGTTCTGTTCCGTTCTATCAAACAATATTTTGGAGAGATGGGAGGTGGAATATCCTTTCATAACCTTACACTTATCAGTGAAAATCTCATTTGACCACTTCCTTTCTCGGAGTTTACTGAGTGAATGACAATTGAAAGAGGTTAATGATGAAGATAGTATCGTCAAATGTACCACGTATTACAAATATGTGGTCATTACAAATATGTGGTCAATATGTGGTCAATGTTATATAAAAACAACTAAATGGAAAATAAACTTATTACTCATATGGAGCCACAAAAGATCTTCAAAACATGTGTTAACTGTTCATTTATGAATGTTATAAACATTCAGGATAGAACTGGTAGACTGTAGGAGTGCTGAGCTTTGACGACAGTCTTAAAAAAACTTATCTCCATAATTTTACCTGTTGGTTAAGAATTTGTAGTTTATCTGCTGTTTAATTTATGAATTTGTGGTTATCGACTTTATAGAAGTCCTTAGTAAGGTCCATTACGATAGCGACCGTTTTTGTACTCTGTCAAGAAGATCATATGCATGAATGTTTGTAACTTTTCAAGTAAGGTCAATAGCTTTAGTTTATTTGAGACTTTTCTTCGACATCGGTGACATAGACGTCTAAAAAAGTTTTCCTTATTTTCACATGAGATTAAATGCTTTTATGTCCTACCTTTGTTTTCCTGCTTATAAAAATTTATTCAGCTAAAATCACATTCTGTAATTTTTAAAATAACGATCAACTAAATTCGATAATCGGACCATATCTTTAAACTGTCACCACGTCTTACCTTATTACGTTTTGAAATGTGGCATACCATTTTATTTATATTTCTCCAGTAGTCTAGTACCACAAACGGTTTCCTGTGATTCGGATTTTCCCATCCGATATAAGCAATGTGATAAAAATTTTGATGATTGTCTTGTTTTGTTCGGTAGCTTTTATTTATTCAATTGTCACCGAAGCGATAATTGTGCAGTGTAAAAGTCTTAAAAAGCATCCCCGTACATTCAGTCAGTGCGGTAATCAATAACGCCCTTATATCGAGTTGGATCAACCCAATGCTAGGTCTCGTGAACATTAATATGCAGTTCTATTACTGCTCATGAACAGGCTCAATCAAACCGAGCCTGCAAGATTTTCATTTTATGTCATGTTAGGTGTTATTGAATTTTTTATTTCGAATTTGTTGGAACGAAAAAAAATTTCATTCATAATTGTACGTCGTGGCGTTTTTTGTCTTACACACGTGCGGGGGTGAATGAGGGGTATAAGATAAGATGACTTTTTCAGCACCGGTGAAAACATTGGAATATGCAATAACGCATGAACTTATTTTTCTGTCTTGTCTAAAAAAACGTCTTGTCCCATAAGCATAGATTATATCAACAGAGAGCTGACGTTATTATCAAGCAATCTATTTGAAGGCGTATAGCGTATTTAAATTAAAACTTTAATTCGTCTAACAGGCCTGCCAAAACTTCTTCATTAAAAATCCGGAGATTTTGTCTGAATATGTCAATGTTGATGATGACGACGATGATGATGTTGTTGTTGTTGCTTTAATGTCATGTTTCTGCTGTTCACTATGACTGTGACTGAACAAAAATGATGATGATGATGATGATGATGATGATGATGATGATGATGATATTACAATGATGATGATTTTCTCATATTTTTCTTAATAATTATATTTGTCAACGAATTTTATAAATGAATTTTGACGATTTTGTTAGAAATGGTTAAAGAACTTGTTTTAAAATGACTTTTGTCATTTTTATCATTCGTTTTTTAACTGTTATGACCAGTTTTTGACAATATTAGAATGAACGTGCAATGAAAATAGATAAAGGCAGGTGTAACCATCGAGGCCCTTGTTTAGTTTATGACACGCGGTTATTGTATAGTTGTGCCAGGGGCATTGAGACTGCATGTCACTGACCAAGTCAACGTTATCTTGTAATAAACAGGAAATGTGCGACTGTAGTAAAATAACTATTACGTTCATTGCACAACTTTTAAATTGGGTTACAATAATTTAAATTTTTTTGCTATTTCATAGAAATCCGGAGATTTTGACTATAAATCCGGAGATCCGGAGAAGTATCTTAAAATCCTGAGATTCCGGATAAAATCCGGAGATTTGGCAGGCCTGGTCTAAGCATTGTATTTCCGGCAAACATATAACAAAGATACCAAATAATGACAATTTCAACTAAGAGGGATGTGGACGTGGCACTGCGTTCGAAGATATTGAAGCGATAACTATGTTTAACTGGGATAAAAAAAATCAACTCAGATTTGTTTTTACAAAATATGGATATATGCCTTCATACAATCTTTAATTTTAGGTCCACCTGCGCATTCTGTGATCAGATGACTAAGATATTCTCGACATGTTAAATCAATATGCTTTATCCTACCCATATTTGTAGAAAAAACTATATATATACAAATTATTTTTTGCAGCAGGTTCAGCTACAACAGACTCCTCCGTCATATTTAGTTCTACTTACAATGGTGGTGGACTGGGTTCTTCAAGTGGTGCTTTTCCAACGGACTCTTCTTTTAAAAGTGGATCGACGGACAAAGCAGGAGATGTGACCGCTGTTACATCAACGACAGTTGGATACGAATTGACTACACAACAATGGGAAGTATTTACTTTCGAACCGCGTCTGTCCACGAAGGCTTCTACTACTGAACCGCGTCTGTCCACGATTACTGATGTTAATCCTCCGGAAGCTTCGCAACAGAAGAAGGATTCGCCAGGAAAGGCAACTTCACCGGCAACTATAGCGGGTGCGGCGGTCGGAGCAGTGGCCGGCTTTGGTCTCCTTGCGACTTTAGCGGGGTTGCTGTACCGCAAGCTAAGTAATGCTGCAAAAGTCGGAGATAGCTCGTTTAGTGACGTGCAGCCTATTGTGCCCGATGTTAGCTTTGATGAGGCACCGAATTCCATAGCTCCCGCAGGAACTAGCTGAACACTGAGAAGTTATTCGAGATTTTAATTTTTTAACTGTTTTTTAAGCTATCAAAAAAGGATGGACAGTTTTAGAAATGTTATTGTTTATCTGTTTAAAGACAAGTGCCAAAATGTTTTAAAAAACAAAGTTATAAATATAAAAGTTTTATCTCCTTTTTACTGGATTACATAATTTCATGCGGCATTTAACGGCTATAGTGCGACAATATGACAAATATGTCAACGAGATAATAATAAGACAATGCGAAATATACATTCTGGTCATAAATTATGTTGTTCTTGTTCCGTTATGAATATTTTTTCCGGTGACTTTCCCGCCTCTCAGTTTCGTCGGCTTATCCTATGGCCATGCTTTGCTGTGCTGGAGTGTTGTAATGTATAACAATATGGCGTAAAATGTGTGTTACATATTTCGTGTTGTTCCAATGTTCACCTTTTGGGGATTTGCCTCTGTCATCACTGAAATACCTCAATATAACATCAGTATTACCCACCTTATATGTCGCGGCTAAACTGTCATACATATGGGGCGTCTGTGGTCTTTTGGTTAAGGCATTAAGGTTGGAATCCCCAAAGTTGTAGTCTTTTGTTTGGGGAATATATCAAGGTAGCTTGCGGAAAGTCGGTGGTTCTACCCAGTTTCCTGAAATAACCAGAAAAAGTGGAGGTCCTCACCCAATAACTGACTCATAGGAGGCGGGAGAAGACGGAAATCCTCGAAAAACGCGTGTCAGTATCTGAGGTGAATATTTATAAGTAGTAGAGAGAGCACTCGCCCTACAAACGATAGTTCTGTTAAAGAAGTGTTATTCACTAATCGTTTGTCGGCTAAGAAGCCACCGAACCTAACAGAAACCAAATCACGATTTGGAATTCAAGGATTAACATATTTCTGCATCTAAATTACAAATATTTTGTCGTTGACATCCATAAATGCGACTCGGAGGAGGTGTCCTTAAATCTCGAATTTGATTTGCATTGAGACATTGCAACTCTTCTATGCCGTCAAAATTATATACGGAACAGAAAAAATAGAAACGCACATTGAAGGTGTTCAGCTTGAAAACCGAAGTGAAATACAATGTAAGATACTTATGAAGGAATTCAATTGTAATTAGCCTAGTGAAGCTGTAAAACAAAATATAAATAATCAGGTTAAATAAATAAACCCATTCAAGCGATTAATGCTAAGTGCAGAGACTATATTATAATGTTTGAGTTAAAATAAGTCTTTCCTCTACACAATTGCGGTGTTCACATTAAACTTAGTTGAAAAATAAATTTCAAAACCTTTGTTTTAAAGAAAATACTTCAGTAATAGTGCTACATAATTATGATGTGATGATGACGTACCGTAAGATAATTTAAATTGAGGGCTAAGTTTACCTCTTACTAAAATTATATTTGAACTAAAACTTACAGTTTGTAGTGTAGCAAAACGAAAATCTCTAAATCATCATTTTTCAGTCGGTAAAACAAACAAATTATAGGAGTATTCGTAAATATTTATCGTTTACAACATATGGAAACCCGCTTTTTATCATTTCAAGAACATTTAATTAAATTTGATATTAAAAAAAGAGGGAAAAGTAACGAAATTCACTTCATCTTCACTTTGGACAGAATATTTAAACAGATTCGACCTCAAGGAAAACAATCAGAAATATTTATAAGATGCTAATATATTGGTATTCTGTGTTCCGGATGATCTAACAAAGCATGGTAATAATGCCCCACGTGTACTACAGGTGCATACATTGACTCATCATGAATGAAACATTATATAGGTGATCATTAATATCCTAAATCGCCACGAGTTATTAACTCATAAAACACCAAAAACAAATTAGTAAGAGATTCAACCATATCATCTGTCAAAGGTTGTCAAATTGCGACTAGACATTACTGCGTTGATCTAATTTTACTTTCATTTCGGTCAACTTTGTTGAATGGATTCTTTTATGATAAAAATGGAATCTCAGCGTAATTTGAGTGAGTATTGTTTATTTTCGTTTATGTCGTTTATGTTATAAACTCCTCAATCTCAACAAGACCTTTTTTTAATAAATCAGCATTTTATTTCTATTTTTATAATTTGGCGTGGATTTGCTAAAATATGATGCAGGATATTAAATGAGACCATTGTACCACTTTTGAAAGCTGCTTAAATTATATAAAAGTCAAAAAGTTAAAAGTCAAAAATATTTATTGGCAACACATTCGTTTCCATAGCCAAGTTAAAATTTTGGCGGATGTTTAACATAACATTTTATATACAAAACAAATGTAACAACAGATAACAACAGAAAAACGTGATGATTACATGGTATGGGTAAAGTTTAAGTAGAGGCCCTTTACACGTAAACAACGGAAAACAAAATGCACTGACTGCTTATAATTAAGCTTAATCGTTTTGTTGTTGTTGTTTTTTTATTTTTCGAAAATAGTGGTATTACACCTTTAATATAAATATAAGAACACGTGCAATAGACAGTTTGAACAAGCCAATGTAAACAATTTATTAACAAAGAAAAATGAATTTGCCAGGCTTATAACTAGATACATGCTTTGTGTGCATGTAGGTAGACATTTCTCAACGAAACATTCAACGTTCAAAGTTTAAAAAGAGTCTTTAGAGATCATTTATTTAACTATCAAAATAAAAAAATTAACAAATGCTCAATTTAGTCGGAAGTATTTGGGGTCAGTTATCGTTTTAATCATAAACGATTTTTTTAGTTCAATGCTTTGAATTTGGTACGGAACAAGGTTAAACAATAAAAAAATATACATATATACATATATACGACGTGTACTAGGATATTCTTTACTTTAATGAAACCAGATACGCCAGATTCTGTTTTATTAAAACTGCAAATTTTTACTGTAATATTGATATTTGATATTTAGAAATCCAACTTAAAGAGGAATAGACAGCTGATAATGTGAATGACAAATGGCTCGTGTTTCTACTTTGACTAAAAAGGAGGAAGAGGGATAGTAATGATGATACTATGAATGACTATAGCTATTTAACTAAATAAATCAGTCAATAATTGAGAGAGTGAGAAGGGGGGAGAGGGCGATAGAGAGAGGGAGGAGAGAGAGATTCACTTCTGTAAATTATCAAATTGGGAGAGTTCTCTTGCTAAATGAATGAATATAAAAACGCGTTAATAATTATGAATGCGGTAAGAATAAAATAATGAAACCGGTAATTCAACAAATGAAATGACGAATAAATATACAAATTAACCTTTTACTCCTTAGATATTGATTTTATGGTAATGGCGAACAGTGTAGATACATACTCTGTTGGCACATCCGTGCTGCATCATCAGGGTCTATACAGTTCGCTTTCAGAATCATTAGATGATTTCTGACCAAGAAAACAACAGTGCAGATCTAGACCAAACGGAATGAATGTGCCATCTGATCTGGATTTACACTGTTCGCCATGCGATAAAGTCATATCTACGGAGTAACGAGTTAAGCGGTACCAGAATATTATCCAAATATTCTCTCTAGACAAAGCAAAATCAATAGCCAGAGAGCAGCGAAAATAATTGAGCGTTTACAGCAACAAATTTCTTCTCAGTTACAATGTTCACGAACACGACACTCTCCTAAGTTGGGAAATACATGTTATTGTCTCCACGTCTCCGCTGCATTAATCGAGACTGTTAAGTGGTGTACGCATTAGGGAAGTTAAAAAGGAAAACAAACAATTAACACTACGATGTACTTGAACCGGTTAAACGACTAAAACACGGAAATTATTTTTTATATAAAAAGTAAATGGTTTAATGAAGACGTAGTTCTATCAAGAATGAGTGAAATTGACGTGGATGATAATAATTGCGAGGACAATGGAGAAAGAGAGGAGGAACCCAAATATAAGTTACCCGAGGAAGGTTGGATATCATTTTATTTCCTTCTTTCACGTACAAGTATGTTAATTTGGCTAAGTGGTTATATGTCAAGTTCAAGCTGTATTGAACAATTGGAATAATATTAAGAAATATATCTTCATATTCAGCGAATATTAACGTTTATATCCATAGCAAAACAGTTTGCAGTTTTAATACACTAAAATCTAATTTCTTTACTTAAACTGCAAGAAACCAGACCTTCTTTTAATATGCTGTGCACTAAATGGCAGTTTACTGAACCAATTCTGAAATGGTTCCCATATTCTAGGCCAAATCAATAAAAATGTGTCTATTCTCATCCGATGTGCGTGTGGCCATTTATTTTAACATAGGAAAAGTGACGTAGATTTTTTTAAAATAAAACAAAAAAAGTTGTTTAGATATATCCAGTTGGTTTCGATATCACAATGATAATTTTAAGTGCAATGCATAATTGTAACTGTATGCTACGTAAATAAAACTTCTTGATAAATGAACACAACTGCTCATTACATTTTTCGGGCAAATTTAAACAGGTTTAGTCAATTCCAAAGAACACTTATGAGAATTCGCAATATTTCAGTAAAAGTACTTTTTGTAAAAGTAGGAAAACATTCCGACTGTCAAGCCTGTTTAATTTTAGACCATATATCATACCGACTGACAAGCCGCTCTATGCAATGAGCGCAGTATCTCTTAATCTAATTATCTAATAGGCCTACTCACGGCTACGGAAGCTTGTATGCACCCCCGGAATGAAGACATGAAGTCGTCTCTTTCGCCGTGTACAACATAACAAGACGTCACAATTTCAACGACAAGCCTCTATATACCTGGTCATTATGACATAAGATAAGTCGGCATGTCGAGATACGGATCCCAACTTACTGCTGACATAAATATTTTTGTCGACTTGAAGTAACATAGGTTTCGGCATATTTCTAGTCGACATACTGTTTAAGAATAAACAAGTTGTCTAAAAGATGACAAAAAACTTCTTAAGTTATGTGAACATGTCGTAAAATTAATGCATCTTCACAACATAATTTTATCGACAAAATGAGATGCTGAACTACCAGGTTTATGCAATGTCGACATAAATTTCGTCGACAAGCCTATAAAACAGATCAAGTTGTCATACATTATTACAACAAAATCATATCATCCCGTCTTGTCGTTCAGGATATGACAACTTATCGCTTGATATAATTTTGTTGTAATAATGTTTGACAGCTTGTTCTCTTTTGGAGTCTTTGTCGACTAAATTTATGTCGACATGCATAAACCTGGTAGTTCAGTATCTCATTTTGTCGATAAAATTATGTCGTGAAGATGCATTATTTATACAACATGTTCACATACCTTAAAAAGTTTGTCGTCATATTTTGGACAACTTACTTTTTCTTACACTGCATGTCGACAAGAAATATGTCGACATTCATGTTACTTCAAGTCGACAAATATATTAATGTAAGTCAGTCGGGATTTTGTCTCTCGACATAACGACATACCTTTTATCAACATGACGTGGTATATAGAGGAATGTAATTTTGACGGCTTGCTGTGTTGTTCAAGTCGACGGGGATGACTTAATGTCTTCATTCCGGGGGTACATACAAGCTTCGGTACACGGCCATGCAAGGTTGCAATATCAACCATGTATGTAATGTCAAACAACTAACAATAAATTGATATCTCAAATAAACCGTTAACAATTCTTTTTTTTTGTCTTGCCTCTTCCAACTCTGGCTATATAGTGACAGAACGTTCTCTCTTGATTTTGCAGGCCCGAAGAAATACGGCATTAAACCTAAACCCGAGGAGGAGGCTCTGGAAGCCATCAATAAGGTATAACTTCAATACAAATATTGTCTTCCTTATTATATTGACGTCATTCCTTAGAATAACGTCATAAGTTTACATGTCAGATATTTCGCGATAAAAATACCATATACTAGAAGCCAAACCGTTTAACCAAATTACCTATTTGTTACAGGAAAACAATATTTAAGTTGTACTACAACTAAAATCTAAAAAATTTCACCCAATACACATTTTCCTGTGGCGTGCCACAATATAGCTCTAGATCTAGATGTATATTATACGGATTGGTAAAAAAAAAGTCTTCAAAATATCATTCAGTTGTGGGAAATTTTAGAGTTTGCTCTACCCTTAATTCAAAGGGAGGTAATTTAAGTAACTATATCTTGTTTCTTTCTATCAGTTGACTTAAATCACTGTTTTCTTCCGTCTTTTAATTCCATAAATTTTTATTTTGATAGTCAAGTAACTGTTTGTTACCCTTCTGTAAAATAAAGCACGGATCGCATGAGGCGATCGCCTTAACGTATATAAAAGGATTATATCCCTTTATCAAATGTCCAGATAAGTTCAAACAGCACAACTTCAATTAAGAATGAATTAAAGTATTATTGAACACGATTTCTGAATTTCAAACTCAGAAGCTACTTTTTTGTTGAGTATAGCTATTTACTGTCATCACAAGTACTGGTAAATAGTTGGAAACGTTAAGTAACCGTTGGGAATCAACTATTCCACCTAAAACAAAAATAATTGGGAAATATATTTTGCGTTAAGTTCTATTAATTGAAAGTGCATATATAAAATGCTAATGTAATATGTGTTATATTCCTTTTTGGAGAGATTGTAAACATTTCAAATATAACAATAGAATAACTTCCTCATCAAATTCAATTTGATTATAACCGATTGCAAAACATAAGTGGACCCTTAATATTTTGTTATCTCAGATCTATAAGTGGGGGTTAAGTAATAGACTTATATTAGATATCTTGTCATGTTCTTCCTGTTTGCAAACTTAAAAACAGTTTTACCCAAACGTCTTTAAAATCCCCATTTAACAAAGTGAACTGTTTTTGTAATCTTTAGGAGTTGATTGACGATCCAGATTATGGGGAAGTGGAAAACCTCCAAGACCAGCTAAATTCATTTAAAGGTACTTATAACAAGTCAAAATGCATACGACCCTTTATCCACATATACGCGTTTAACGCATGTGCGACCAGTGTAGATCCAGATCAGCCGTCACATATGTGCCGTCTGGTCTGGATCTGCACAGATCTGCATCTTGTTCAGAAAAAAGAACGAATGCTAGTTGCACAGTGTAACAGTGTAGATTCTGATTAGACGGCACCTATAGGCCGGCTGATCTGGATCTACACTGTTCGCCCAAACAACAAAGGCGAATCTATGTAGAAAATGGTTTTAAAAGATTCATTTATCAATCTGCTTTCAGTAAATGATTTCAACGATATATAAAAGTGATTGTCAAACATGAGTTTATTTAAGCATGGATAACATCCGCATTCATTCATAAACACAACATTAAGTTATTACATGAAATTTCATTCTGAAATATAAACATCAATCTATGCTGAAGATTATAAAACTGAGAATAGAAACAGTCTCAAATCTCAAGCATGTTCGCCATTTCAGCCAATCAGATGCTTGAGATTTGAGACTGGTTTCCAATCTCAGTTTTATAATCTCGGGGCCTAAACATAATTTTATTATCTTTACATTTAAGCCAAATTTCTGGAGTTTGACCGAGATGCAGATGGAAATATCGGTGAGTATCCCCGTCATACACACTCTGGAAAATAGCAAAACAATAACGCCTTTACTTATCAAATTGATATTTTAAAGCGTGTGAAGCCAGATTCTTATAAATATTTTTTTTAATTCTCAATTCTTACCAAATATTGAGAAAAAAAGTGTGATAACTCGGCTTGTTTTGAATTGCTGTTCACGACAACCTGCGACTAGTGACTTTTATATATTCACGTCCAAGAGCAATTGATTTTCACCGCAGATTGAAACTAAAAAACAACTTTCATCGCAGCAATGTGTATCTTGCAAGATAATTGTTATTATAATGATATAATGTCCCAGACAACGCTATCTTAGAGAGAATTTATATTACAATATTTTGCTCTGTATACGATTGTGAATAGACCATGAATGTTATTATTAACATTCCAATGTTGGATCTATGAGAACTAAATAAATACATGTTTTCATTCTTTACATATTTCACTGTAAAACAAAGAGCGAACAAAATATTTAAGTTATGCTAATGTTGCTTTATTAATTGATTTTAAAATAACTACCTTTTATATAAAATATAAATTAAAATATTTTGTATAGCTTTAATAACTTGCGATTTAATGTAATTGTTTTTGTTAAAGACAACGAACAAGACACTATCAAGATTTTTGTTTTGATTAAGAAAAAATGATATACATGAATCTGATATACAAATGATATACATATATATCATCCCTTATATTAGAAACCTTGGGTAACTCTTTGTTTATGTTATCGTTGCTTGTTCTCAGATTTGATGGGTTTGTCTCGGATGATGGAGAAGTTGGGCCAGGCGAAGACCCATCTGGAGATGAAGAAAATGATCAAAGAGATAGACCGCACCAACAAGGGGACCATCTGCTACAGAGACTTTGTCAACATGATGATAGGACCAAAAACCTCCGTGCTCAAATTGTTCGTACCTTATACTAAATGGGTTTTTGTTGTTTTCAAAACAAATTTAAATGCCCTGCAAGTTCGCGTTTACCATACGCGCAACGTCTAATGGCAGATACTCCAACGGTCGCTGGTTTTACCCTTAACAGTTTTCAAGTGCTGCCTGTGACACTTCTATTGACCAAATAATACGCCTTACCATGGGGATTCAAAATCTTCGCTTAAATATTTTAAACAAGTATACTATACTATATAAAATAAGTTTTGCAATAGAAGACAATATTATTTTCCGCAGAGAACTTCGTGGCTTCATTTCTCTGTTTGCGTCGTCTGAACAGTTGCAAATGTATCTCGCCAAAGAGACCTCTCACTGCAATATATCGGGATAAGCCATCGAAGGGCCATAACTCTAGTAAGGCTGGTTAGGATGACATAGAAACAAAGCCAACAAATTTTGCAATCAAGTATTGAGATTAGGGGCAGAATTATACAAATTAATACTTCTTAAAAGCGTTTATCCTCCCGGTTCTTTAATACATGTATTTTATATTTATTTTTACTTTAAGGATTCTGATGTTTGAAGAAAAGAAGAAAGAGAAGGAACGTCCTAAAGGTGTAGCTCCGAAAAGAGACCTATCTAGTCTTCCGTAAATCATCAAGTGCAAGGGACATACCTAGAGGGCCTCAGCGTATTCCATAACATGTGCAATGTTAACACTGTTCGATACAGTTGTAGTTGTTTTAGTTCCAAAGATATTACATGTACATTATTTTTCACGTTTCCAGTATTTGCACTGGTATATAGTAAGCAGCGAGCAAAAACATGTTGATCTACCTGAATCAACTGAAAGATCCTTACTACGACTTCCAGTTACCCCAACATTCAGATGTTCATGAAGTTGGCAACCTAGCAGCCTGGTAGCGTGAAGCTGGCCGCCTAGCAGCCTGGCAGCTTGAAGTTTGCAGCCTAACACCCGTAGACTTGCTAGGCTGCGTACTTCTCGATGCAGGGCTGCCAACTTCACGAACATTACATTCGGTACTTTAAACAGGCTTGCTAACCACTGAGTTTTACTGGTTATTTTTCTCATGACTTAATAAATACAATACATGTATTATGATTGTATAGTGTTTTATTTATTGTGTTTTATGCTCGTGTTTTCTTTACACGAAATGACACTGGGTTTCGAATATTAATATTCAGTATGGCCTTAATACAGATGTAGTAAGTGTCCTTGTCATTTAAGACAATAATTTGCAGGGTAATGAGTATTTGACTAATTCGGAGTGTCACGCGTTATTTCATTTCTGCACCCATTATGCCTACATGAAGGACTAATTTATTATAGATACATGTTTGTTTTAGTGAAATGTCACGAGTACATGTAAATACCAAATACTGTTATTAATCTTATACGTTGTTTGAATCGCGACTGAAATTACTATAGATGACAATTTTTATTTTTATAATTTTGTTTCCACCATTTGTTAGAATTCTATTGCAAAATTATAATTTATAATTTCGACTTCATATTGAGATGCATCCGAACGAAACAGCGTAGCAGCCCTCTGTTCATAAAATGCACTAAACAGTTAACTAACGTTATACAGTCTTGAGGAATTGAAGTCCTACAGAAGATATCAGAATAAACCTTTCATGTTTCAATGAAGAGGCCGTTATACACATTGTTGAAATCAGTCCTTTATCTCAAAAAGTTTGATGTGCATTTTACTCATGTTTTATTTTTATTGAATTCCATTCTAGATTTTGTCAGATGTCTTTTAGAAAGATCATACTCGTATTCGAATTATGCTTTACAGCGGACACACAATATTTTATAATAAAAAAGTATAACTTCCTCCGAAGTTACGATATGAACTAACCCTGTTCATTGTAGCTACACGTAAAAAATAACAAATTGAGATTTTCACTAAAAACAAAGATATAGTGAATACTTTTAATGATACTTCAGTAGTTCGTTTAAAAGTATAACTAACTTCCCGTCCGTTTTTCTGAGAACCAAATATTAACTTGTTGTTTCATGCAATAACATGAATATCTGTAATATCTAGTAACACCGACAGATCAGGCAAAATTGACGAAGCAAACTAAGGTCTATTTGTTTTCTATAATAATTTAGTAGGCCCCTATGGTCAACTGAAAATTTGAGAAATTGCAAATGCACAAACAAAGTATAACAAATGATAAATCGGAAACTAATATCCACGTACCTCTGGCGGTTCCGTGTAGTATGGTGGGATCCGGTACCCGGAACATCTCGGGACCAGGCATCACTTTTCCACATACAGCAGAATTTCTTTGTCCCGGTTCCACTGTAACATTTTTAACACGGATCCCTGCAGATATTTAATGACACTTCACTAAGGTTCATATGATATTACTTATCTTTCAACAAAATTATATTTGCTTCTGCTAATGTGCATCTACACATACCTCTTAGAGAGATCACAGAATGTCGCCAGATTCCGGGATAAATCGCCGTCCTGCAGTTGTAACAATTATATGGGGCGCGTCACGGGAAAAGGTACCTTCGGACAGTTGACGTCAATTCTTGAAATGACGTCATTAAGTTGAGCAGACGACATTAATTATTATGAATTTTGCAGTAAAAAATATTTTTTTGTCAAAATTAGTAAGAAAATCACTTCTGAGTTACGAGAAACTAAAAGATAGTTGTGATTTCTTTCCAAAAATAGTAACAACTAAAATACAACAAAATATGACCGAATGTATCTTTTCCCGTGACGCGCCCCATGTAATTGAGCGTCAACATGATGCAAGTAAACTATCCGGTTTTGTAGAGTTGCTCTTGAAACAACGATATTGATTAGCTTTTTGCAGAAAATCAAGTATAATTCTTTAAATCGAGTATTTTTAATTTCGTTAAAATGTATCGATGACCATTCCAAGATGCTTCAAAATACAATTCAAATTATTTTAAAATGTTTTAAAGAGACATATCGTACACTTTTGAACAATTTTATAACTTCATACAACATGGCAAGGCTGATATAATTATGTTTCCGTATCAAAGACATGTAATTCATATCGAACTGAAATCATACGATAACAAATATGTTAAACATATTTCATGTACGGACAAACATCCCAATACCGTTTTCGAGTAATATAAGCTTCCTTTGTGATTGTGATCCGATTTTAAAGAGTAGACTATTTTGTACAACTGCACAACTGCAGACTTTTATTGTTTTGGCGATACTTTACCTCTAAATGGTGCAACTGATTTAAACTCAAGCGAAGCCATTCTCAAAATTGTTTAGCCAGGAATAGTATATTTTGTGATATTGTGACAAGTTTCAAGTTTCTATGTTAACTTAAATTTTTGACGTCTGTTTTTCGGCAATGGGCACGAACTACTAAAATGGCGGGATTATTAGCGTTATATCCACGTTGTAATGACGTTGTAGTGGAAAATAACAAGTTTTCAAATATGGCGTATCTTCACCTGACATAATGACGGGAAGATTACACATTTCAACACCAGGTATGGCTATTGCATGTATTATTTCTTCCGAAAATATAATATTTGCAATTTTTAGTAAATAACTTTTCTTTTGTATAAATTAACAACCTTAATCTGAAAATACTGCATTGAAGGCTCATATGCAGTGCATATGCAAAACAATTATTTGGGGTGGATCAAAATCGTATTGTTTACTGGTGTAAATATTGAGTTGCACTAAATCCGGGGCTATTAGTGCCCATGAACAATCAAACCGAGCCTGCCAAATTTTTCAGAATTTTCGTGTTCGATGACTATTAAAGTTCCCTGTTCACATGTTTGTTATTCTCATTCAGATCATTTCATGAAGTACAATATGAGCCCTGAGGATGCGGCCCTAGAAGCAATCAATCAGGTAATATGTCTATCCGAATGAAATGCAATAAATCATGCAAATTTATGCAATTATTTTTGTATTATGAGATACATATCCTTTTGAGTGTCTGTCGGTTACGTGTCCAAGTGAATATAGTGCTTTTAATAACCTTCCTTTGCCTTGATAGAGTTGTTTTATTTGTAATTTTTGTTAAGAAGACCATATTGTAAATAAGATTGACATGTATGTGTTCAAACATTCTTGTTGATAGTTAAGATGTTTGGAAGAAATGTTGTTTTATTTTTCTTTTACTGGGCATTATGTGTCAATGTCTCGTCGAGATGCTGTACGTATCCCAAATTTAGTTGGATACTAGGGAACTGACACTCCATGGACACAAAGTCAGACGCGGAAACTACTGAAGAATCTATTCATCATTTCAGGAGTTTCTAAACAACACTGATTATGCTGGGATTAGAGATCTGAAAGAACAGTTACAGTTGTTCAAAGGTATAACCTACAAATCATTATGAAGTTCATGAACCTTTAGGATTAACCTTTTCAGTTTAAAATATTGTGGAATTACCTAACTCCCAATTGATTTGCGCATTTATTTTTGGGCAGATGTTGGTAAAAATAAAGAAATGCCTACATGTATCTCTTGCTTCACAACAATGGCTGCAGCTCCCTGAAACATAGACAAATTTCAACACAAACTAATTTCCTTCTAATAATATGTGACAATACCAGGCATCAACAACTATTTAAAACATTTTCTTGAAAACAAAATACTTTTTCTGAAGAATTTTATATGACAAGATATGAAATTAGCTGCGCTTAAATACGATAGCAAATTATCTGGAACAGCAAAGTTCTCGGGGGTTAGTTTAATTAAAATGAGTCGTCGTTTTACCTCCGATTTTGACAAAACAATTACGTCAAATATTTCCAAACGGAGATACTGGCCGAAAAGAAGGTAGGCACTCACTGAACAAACTATATGACGATCAAAGGACGATCAAAAGAATCAAGTATAATTGTCTTATAACTTATTATTTTTTAACTAACTATTTGTGTCAAGGGGCAGTCAAAACTCACCACAGGGCAACACTAACATGGCTGCTAAAAATTACTACCAAATTGTGGTTTATGTATTTTATAACAATCAGCTTTTCTAATTATTAGATATTATATTACAAGACTGCGTTTATCTGCACACTCTCTGAGAATCCAAACTGGTCGATTTGCTCGAAACCAATTTCCTTGACATCAACGCTATTGTCAACTATGTAACTCTTTAGATATCGAGGATGAACTTCATTTTGTATGTAAATGTCCCTGTTTTCTTGATCTATGAGTCAAGTATTTGAAACGTTACTTTAGAAGATCATCAAAGTACAAGTATTTAGAATGAATAAGTTCATCTAATAGGAATTTATTAACAAATCTCGCAAAATATATTAAGCATGCATTTGTTAAGCGTAATACCATTCTGATGACAATTAAATAACTGTTCGGAAGATTCACCCTCGCTATGACTTGACAACCTGATCCGATATTAACCTTTGTTCTGTACTTAACTTAGATACTCACCACTTGATGTTAAGGGCTTGCCACACTCCTCCCAATCCTATTCATCAATAAAAAGAAATTATCAAAATCTCAACAATGGCAAAATGCCGTTCAATGAAACTTTGCACAAATGAATGTATCTAATGTATCTTGATTTTGCATACTGTAAGACACGTTAGAATAGTAAAGAAAACAAGCTAGACCTTAAAATTCTATTTACATAAAAAAACTAAGCGATACAAAACATAATTTTAAATTCCCACGTGAGTGCAATGTTACTGACAAGAAAATGTTGTGAACTTTGTAAAACACTTTCAACTGCTAAAAGAGAAATCAGTGATTGTCATCTGTTTACGCGACCAGGAAGCGACCAGAAAATTGAAGGTCAAACACACTTTTACTGATATCTCATAAAGTTTACATATGTTAAAGTCATGAGGACACAATAAATTGTTGTCCGTATCATATTACTCATGTGGGCATTTAAAATGATGTTTTGTGTTGTTTAGTTTTTGTGAATTTATGTAAATAGAAGTTGGGGGAATTTTTAGATCTCGCTTTTTTTCTTTACTGTTCTAACGTGTCTTACCATCTGCAAAATAAAGATATATTAATAACATATACTTGTGCAAAGTTTTATTTAACGGCATTTCGCCGTTATTGAGATTTTGATAATTTTCTTTTTATCGATGAACAGGAGTGGGAGGAGAGTGGTAATACCTTAATGTTATACATATATTTCAATCTTATTGTTGACTATGTACTTTGTACACGTCAATGAAATAAAACTTTGTTCTAATTTAAAAGGTATGATATTGTTTTTGTGTTATCATTGCCTGGGAGAACGACTCGTAGATTTAAATGACTTGATTCATTCGCAAATTCAATCCTAAAGATTATTTCCACTCTAGACAAAAACCAACAAATCAGGATATTTGTTCAAACTTAAATAATAAAATTGTCAATCACATTTCTTTTTTTTTCTGAAATTATCTTTCTTTCATAAGGAAATAAAAGAAAGCGTGTTCTATGTGTCTAAGTGTGTCTATGTGTCTGAGAACATGTTCTCTTTTTGCATCTAGTATTTTACGGAAAACGGATTTATTTATTTTATTCTATGCTTTTATGCTTTCTTGAATTTTACAGTTTTCTTAAAGAACTTAAAATGTTGATCCAGTTTTGGAACAGTGGATTATCACTTTTATTTTCACCGTTTTGTTGTTGTTTTCTTTGTGTTCTTGTTGTTTTCAGAGTTAAAAACACTGTATTTTCCTTTGAGAAATAACATTTTTTGTAAAACAGATTATGTATGTTATATGTTATAATTGCACTATATATACAAATACATGTATATGTAACATTTTAAATCGGTTTAGAATTTGAATGTGTTCTTTTTTCAGTCAGGTTCCTCGAATTCGACAAAGATCGGGATGGAAGGCTCGGTTAGTAGGGATTTTACAGAAATTATTTTTAAGCCTTCTATAAATCAAACTGCTGCCCGTCAAGCCAGACTCATATTTTTAGGGGGCCATCAAATTTTGAATTAATGTGAAACTATTTGTTTATTACTTGTTGTTTGCATTCAGTGGTATAGTTAACAGTTGCTGGGCTTATTTGAATCATTATAAAGACGACTGACGCAAATTTAACACGGTTTACATTTTCATGAAACTTTGCGGATTGTTAGATTATTTCTATAATGTACAAAAGTAAAATGTTAATCAAAACAGTGACACTATATACAACTTATTCGCCTGAGATAAATGTAGCGGTTTTCACTATTTTAGATCTAATGGGATTAGCTGGGATGTTGGAAAAGTTTGGTCAAGCAAAGACGTATCTCGAGACGAAACAGCTGTTTAATGAGATAGATCGGGCAAGGATGGGATCCATCAGTTACAAGGACTTCATCCGCCGCATGATTGTAAAGACTCCTGGCTCAACGTCTGTTCGCAAACTGTACGTATAGATTACTGTACATAGCAATATAAGGGGAAATAATAAAGAGCGGCCACTTACACAGTTACACACACCAATATTAAATTGAAGCCAATTAAACTTACAAATTACATTAAACAAGAGTAGTGTACAGCTTTGAGCGGAAATTGAATGAAAGCCACTGTCTTAAAGTATCAGGTCCCAAAATTATAAAACTGAGAATGGCTACCATTCTTAAATGTCAAGTATCTGATTGGCTGCAATGGCGACCACTAGCGACTGGTCGCCAATTCAGCCAATCAGATGCTTGAGATTTGAGACTGGTTTCCATGCTCAGTTTATAACCTTGGGCACAGATGGTTGCAGCCTGAAAGGGATCTGTATTGCACCTACCTTGACCCTCTGGGTTCTCATAAGAACTCACACCTTCGGGTTGCCTTGGCAAATTAACTGCATTATTTAGGCAATAAACAACACCTCGCCATACATTATGATGTGGTATGATTTATTTTGTGAATAAGGATATTAACTGATCGTGCTCCATCTTTCATCAATGAACTATACCATGATGAAATCCTGTTTCTAAAGCAAATACTACAGAAATACAAACAACAGTTCTGTACCGAAATCTGTCTGTTGAAAATGGTTTCAGATAAAACTTAATTTAATGATAACACAGGTTAATTTGAATTCAAAAATGTAAGTTTGTTATCAGTTTTTGATTGGTGAAGTTCAGCGGTCAACATCTTGCATGGTTAACATTTCGCTACTTGTTCGCTATTTCCAGAAGTATTTTATTGATTTTTTATGTTAGAAAAAGCTGAACTTTTATCAACAATATTTTCTTCAGAGCTACAATGTTTGAAGCATCGAAGAAGAAGACAAGAAATTCTGGCGTGGCTCCGAAAAAAGATCTTTCCAGTTTACCGTAAACCCATGTTTCAGAAAAAAAATCAACATTTATAAACATTCTATTTAAAATTTAGTTTTATATACAGTCAGTAAACCATTATGATTCATCGAAATAAACATGAATAATTGAAATAGAATAGATTTATTGACTATTTGATTTCACATTAAATCTGTAAAGTGTTAAACTGTATACACAAATAACAGTTTCCATAGTCAAGAAGTTTCGGGGAGGGGATGTTGAAGTCCATGTTTCAGTTAGGCTTACATCGAAGGTTTTACAAAATATGCTAGGTATCATTCCAATGACAACAAAAAAGGTGACGATTGCTAACAAAACTGAAAACAAGAAAATTTCTTCTGCAAAACTAGTATCAGTATTTCAATTTCGATTATTAGATTTTAAATATATATGCGACAAGCACAATAATGACAAACATGCTGCTTTCTTATGGCGACTGGTCGCCATTTCAGCCAATCAGATGCTTGAGATTTGAGACTGGTTTCCATGCTCAGTTTTATAACCTTGGGCACTGATTTTAACGACATTGATTACAATATGTTAAGGACATCTGTCAAAATAATTTTTAGCTCGACTATTCGAAGAATAGGGGAGCTATCCTACTCGCCCCGGTGTCGGCGTCGGTGTCAGCGTCCGTTAAACAAAAATACACTTTGGTCCATAACTTGAATACTACTTATGATATCAACTTAAAGCTTGGAATATATATTCACCACCAAATTCTACATCATAACCAACAACACCCATAACTCTTCTACAAATATTTTTCAAGTTATGCCCCTTTTTTACTTAAATTTTGCTTAAATGAAAATATGCACTTTGGTCCATAACTTATAAACTACTTGAGATATCAACTTGAAACTTGGAATATATATTCTCACCATCAAATTCTACATCCTTACTAACAACATCCATAACTCTGCTTTCAATATATTTCAAGTTATGTCCCTTTTTTTCTTATATTTTGTGTTATGCAAAATATGCGTTTTGCCCATAACTTTAAAACTACTTGTGATATTGCCTTGAAACTTGAAATATATTTTCACCATCAAAATCTACATCATAACCAACAGGACCCATAACCCTGCTTCCAATATTTTTCAAATTATGCCCCTTTTTCACTTAAATTTTGCATTAAGCAAAATATACACTTGGCCCTTAACTTTAAAACTACTTGAGCTATCACCTTGAAACCTGGAAAATATGTACACCATCAAAATCTAGGTCATTATCAACAACACCCATAACTCTGCTACAAATATTTTTCAAGTTGTGCCCCTTTTTAACTTATGCAATTGTCCCATTATTTTGAAACAACAGGAGATATTACTTTGAAACTTGGAATATATGTTTGCTATCAGTTTCTAAATCATTATCAACAAGATCCATAACTCTATTGGAAATATTTCTGTAAGTTATGCCCCTATTGCATTTAGTTTTTACCTCGACTATTCGATATTTCATTGAAACTTTGAATATTTTTTCACCATCAAAATCTACATCATTACCAACAAGACCCATAACTGTAATACAGTTACTCTACAAGTTATGCCCCTTTTTCCACTGTTCCTTTTTTCACTTATATTTTCACTTAAGTGCACTTCATCGATAACTTTGCAAATACTTAAGGTATCAACTTCCAACTTCCATTATATTTTCATTTCAGTTCTTTTTCTGTAACATTAGTGAAGTGATTGATATTGAACTAAAAGTAAATGTCTCTAATAAAAAAATTACTAACAAGTTTTCTAACAAATCCAGAAATATTTCATAGTTATTCCCCTATTCAGTTTAATATTTATGGTACATTAAGGAATTATTTCTGTTATTTGAAATGAATTTCTCCCTTACCATTCACTTGTTAATATTTTTCCTGATTGCACATGAATGTATGGCCATAGTTGTTTTTGTTTTAATCTTCAAATTGCATTTGTTTCAAATGATTCGAATAGTCGAGCGCGCTGTCTCCTTTGACAGCTCTTGTTGATTATACAACTTACCTGACCTTGAAATCAAACGTAGACATGAAGAATTCTCGAATTTCTTAAAAGGCCAAACATAATCTGACAAATCGCCACATCATGTAGATTAGCAAATAGAACGTCGATTTTTATAGAATCTTCCGGATTTTCAGAGCTTTGATACAAACAGTTCTTCTTTGGTTTTAGTATATGCTTGGTATTATATAGTTATTTGGTTTCTTGACAGGGAATGTGAGGATATATTGCCGGTCCCCGTGTCATATTACCCGAGCCGCAGGCGAGGGATAATATGACACCCAGACCGGCAATATATCCTCACATACCCTGTCAAGGAACCAAATAATTGTTTTTTTATACTGCAAAGACTTTTTCAGACAAAAATAATTAGAAAACATCGATTTTTTCATTTATTTCGCTTATTAAATGCCGAACGGCTTAATTCCCCTCTGAGAACCTCAATAATTACATGTCTGACGTCATTAATTTACCTGCATGACGTCACTTCTATAGAAATTGAATGGTCTATCGATTTGATATTTATTTACACAATCTGAGAATAATCTGATCGTTGTCGACGTTAAAAACATAACACAAATATTTTCTGTAACAATTTTAGTAATCCCTAAGCATACCGCTTTATAACTTACAAGATCGGCTTCAAATTATGCATTTTTAAGAAAATTCAAAACAAAATGGCGGACGACAACAAAGGTGAGAGGCCAGAGAGGGAAATTAAGGCACGTGCGTTCATATCTACGGCCGATCCGTAAATACGGATATACATCAACGGCAAATTATCCAATCAAATTCAAGCAAATTTCTTTGCAGTATAATAATTAGGCGTTAATTAGACTGAAGACGGCGTGTTAACGTTAATCTAGCTGGCATCGTGTATTTTCCCGTAAATTTAAATGGTAGCCAGTTTTCGCCATTTGCAATGTTTGACCAACCTAAATCTTCATTCTGATGTAACCTAAACAGCAAATTAAGTGTTGATCCCAGATATTTAGCTAGGAAAAAATATCGAACCTGGACTGAAGATTATAAAACTAAGTTTTGAAACCAATCTCAAATCTCGAGCATCTGATTGAATGAAAAAGAGACAAGTCTCCATTTCAGCCAATCAGATCCTTGCGATTTGAGATTGTTTTCCATTCTCAGTTTTATCTTCAATACTGATTGAACCTCATAGAACTTCCTGTTTGAGGTAAGGACGAAGTCCTAATCCAGTTTTATCATCTTAATTTTTGGCGAGGAAACGTTGCAAATCATATTGACCTTGAGCTTTACTCTAATATGCTATTCAACTGTTCCTTTTAATAAAAGGTATTGATGTGTGCCAAATTTTGCACCAATAACGCTTCTTTTGAAACCAATTTATCAGGCTATCCAGGTTGGCGACGTTAGAATGTAAACATAAGCTTATTTATTTGTGAAGTTGGAAATTGAATCGTAGTTTTCGCCGATGTACAGCTATAAGATCGACATTTACCTCTGAATGTTTAGCTTTGGATTGGAAACTCTGCACAACATGATTGACATGCAGCCCTGTATTCAAAATGTTAATTCCGTCAATGTCAGCTATGAGTTGGACTTAGCTCTGCGTACGCCGATACACAGCTGGGAGTAATCGGGTTCCCTTGGGTAATACCGTACCGTCGTTTACGATACGGATATAGAACATGGTACCCGTTTAAGCTGGGAGCTCGACATTCAGCTCTGCATTCAAATAGTAATATCTCAGTGCTGGTTGTTGGCCCGGGTTGGGATCTAATGTTTTGCAAGTGGTCAGTCAAAAACAACACAGCATGTTTGCATTACTGAACCCAATAGGTACTTTTTCCGGCTTGAACAAACACGTGATGGGCTCTACCATCGACCGACATGTCTGAGCCGCTCACAATGCGTTCAGATGTTTAGGAAACGGTTTAGAGTATTTGGGAGGTCGTAAAATATATGTACGATCCGGGCCAGTCTTTACAAGTTATGTTACGCTAAGGGCTCACCCTTTTTAGATGAGTTACCACATACGGTTAACAATTATAAATAACCTCCGCAAAATAAAACACAAAACCAATATAACCAAGCGAGAAAACGCCCAGCGAAATGTCGAAAAGACGCCAAGCGAAAACACGCCGCGAGAGATAACGCCAAGCGAAAAAACGAAATCACAATGCGTCATGAAAACAAGGCGGCAAGCGAAAAACGCCAAGCAAAATAACGATAAAACGCCGAACGATGCAAGAAACCATATTTTGCAGTTAATATGGCATTATTTTTGCATGGCCATATTTCGATTTTTTCCCTCAAACATAGTGTGTTTTCGTTATTTCGTGTGGTGTTTTCGATTTCTGGTCTTTTCACTTTGCAGATTTTGTTATTTCATCTTTTTTAGCATAAAGTTACGGAAAAACGAGATGGCAGCAATCCGCCACCAAAATATTACGCTTTAACATGGGGAATATGCCAGGACTGTAGTGACGATTACAGTGTCGTATAGTGCGGAACTAATAATGTTTGAGTAATTCCACTATGCCATATCATCAGTAATCCTCAAACGTATTCATTCTAGTGAATGCAGAGCATTTTAATGATAAACAATAAATATAATACTTTTTACATATAATTTTAATTTCCATACAAAACTATAACAAAACATTGATAACAAACAAGGTAAAACTTGAGTGTGAATAGCACGCAAGCTTATCAAGTGCAAGAGATACCGGAATACAAGTGTTTAGAATCAGAATGACTCAGCAATATCACAGTTATCTATGGTGAAACTTTTAAAAAAGACGTGCTTTTAATATGGAACGAGAGTCGCTATGTTGTAGCAACCAGTGACTCCACGTCGCCTGAAACAAACGAAAACCTGATTACTTACGTAATTGTTAAAGAACATAAAAAACGTAAATGCAAACTATCAAATTATTCATTTTGAAATATTGATTAACATAATAAAGCAAGCGTCAAAACATGAAAGAACAAGTAAACTTATGGTAACTGCATGATAGTAGAGAATATTTAAAACGGCTTGAAAAAAAGTGTATTCAAGTTTGCTTTATAGCTTGAGACAATTAAATAAGAAAAAGTATACCTAACAAAGTTTTCTACAGACAGAAAGAAGTGCCGAAACATAATGGAACTGGTATAAAGAAGCTCACGTGAAAGTCTCTCCTGGTTGGCAGTTTTCAAGAAATCAGCCAGTGCGGCTACAGTAGCCCGCTCCCCCTGTTCGTCTTTCCACGTCTCCAGACTCGAGAAGCATTTCTCCTGGCCCGACCCTCCCGAGGCTTCAATAGTTTGAATTTTGTCGTCTGGTACACCGAGGTCTCTGGCAAACTGTTTCCATCGGTTAAACACAGCGGTGGTCTTTGCTACTTTAACGAACGCTTGGCGGAGATATGACACTGGAATAGATATAAAATTTCTTAAGTGTAACTCAGTTGAGAATAGGAATCTTGATGAAACCCCCAACATGTTTTAATTTCGGAAGTCATTTAGGTCAGAACACATGACTTCTCTTACAAAGGGGGTGTATGATGAATTTTCCAGCAATGGGGACAACGTGAAAAAAAAACGATTTGGTATGCAAATAAGCTAGTGAACACGTTTTTTATTGAAACATGCGGATATAGACCATTGTATCCTACTGCGTCTTGGACCATAAATAAGCCACCATATTCGGATCATGCACATTTTAACTCAGTGACTAAGCGCTAGAATGCTTTACCAATGATTTTTTAACATTTCCGGGCTTCTTTTGGTGACCACTGATAAAGTGGACAGCAAGGATCCAACCTTAGCACGTGTATACGGTAATGTTTCGATTCTAGGCCGTAAACCTTTACAGAATCTCGGATCGTTTAAACGAACGGTCACGTGATTATAAATGCGAGAAAATATTTACTGAAAAATCGGCAACAAAACACGAAGAAAATAATGTCGCATTTCAGCGCATGAAGTAAATCTATGCCCAAGATCATAAAACTAAATCTGGAGATCAGTCTCAAATCTCAAGCATCTGATTGGCTGAAATGGCGACCAGTCGCCATTTCAGCCAATCAGATCCTTGAGATTTGAGACTGATCTCAAAACTTAGTTTTATGATCTTGGGCACTAGTGTACCTAGATTTGTAATTTACAATGTCGTTATCATGTCGTTGGATGAAGCATATTGACATATTTGGAATTTCACAAGTTTTTCCGAACGTTTAGCTATCCGATAAGATAGGTATATCTGGTCCCAAGGTTATAAAACTGAGCTTGGAAACCAGTCTCAAATCTCAAGCATCTGATTGGCTGAAATGGCGACTGGTAGCCATTTCAGCCAATCAGATGCTTGAGATTTGAGACTGGTTTCCAAACTCAGCTTTATAACCTTCAACCCTGTTTATATGGACCCCTTACATCGCGTTATAATAGAGTTGCAAAGTCCAGTGGCACTTGACTCATTGCTAGCAAATCTATATGATATCAACAACGTTTAAACGGGAATCGTTTCGTTTTTCTTGGTCCCTGTAAACGTTAACAAAAATTGTAAACGTTGGAGCCTTAGTGGACAGAGCTCTTGCTATACCGTACTCGTTTTTTAAAGATTCATTATTCAATAAATTAAGGTAAAGAAACTTAAAAAAAACGATGAGTTTCGATGACTTACCTCTCGCATTCATAAATCTCTGTTCCCTGTACTGTTGGCCTCTGTGGCGAACCTCCTCTGCGATATCTTGGCGTCCACATGCAGTCAAAGCATTACACAGTATCTGTACCTGCAAAACAGATACACCACTTCAATACTTCTGTTATAATAATGTTCTCGTGATGTCATGACTTTTTTAATGAAGGTCGTGAATTTCTTTAATTTGTTTTTATACAATTACATAAAAGAATAGATTTTGTATACAGTCAAACCTGTCTTGCGCAGCCACCCAAGGGAGTGACAAAAAGTGGTTGCTGTACACAGGTGGCTGTTAAAGACAGGTGAAAATGAGATCAAATGTCAGTTTAAGACATATTCAAACAGGCTGTTTAAGACAGGTGGTTGCTATTCGCAGGTGGCTGCTAAGACAGGTTTAAAATTATACTAAAACTTTAAACTCTGTCAGCATCTCGTTTGTGCGAGTCAACAGAAACGTCGCCATTGCTTATTATAGTTGAACTTTTGTTGCTTAGATGCGGATCCAGATCATCTTGCTCTTGAAAACCCCATTTTGGGTCAGCAATATTTAACTTTCATGGTAATTTCGGCCAGAAAGTTGGAGAAGTATCATATTAATCCCCTTAGACAGTCCCAGTACTTTAGTAACTACAAATTCGGCAAAAGGTATTTAAAAAAGTTGCATACGTGCGATAACCTGTTTTTCTACACAGCATCCAGCACTGAATGTCTACTAACCTTGTCCACGGCTTTTGGTACACGTTTGGCCCACGTGACAAGCATCTCATGTCTAGTTTCGGCAGTGTCTTTATTTAAATGGTTTCTTAAAATAGCTTGGATCCTCATGGGCTTCAAGTTTAGCTGTGCCGCAACGTCCTTCCATTCCTTCCCCATCATGCCGGCTATGTACCGCAACACGCCTCCATTTAGAGGTCCTGCAATACAGTCACTGAATAGCTCTTCGTCTAGTGATGGGAATGAATTTAAAAAATTAAACTTACATGAAGTGTTTGAAATCTGCTTAGTTTCTAGACACAAATTTGGCTTGAAAATAATAAACATGAATTATTAATATTATGCACAAATCGACTGGGGCTTGGTAATCGATTGAGGCTTGGTAAATACTAGGTCCGGCATGTACCGCATGCCGTTCAGCACTCCTTAATCTAGTTACTGTTGTCGGGAGACGCCACCAATGACAACGTCCAGACGGGATGGACTAGGTAAATATATGAGCTTAGATATAGTCAGGCTATTTAATTTCGCAACGTATTTACCATATTTTTAATTCATACCGAAAGAAAATTAAATTGTAGCAATTGTTCTAGTAACATACCTTCCTTTAGAGGTATTGGAGCCGTCGCCAGTGGCTTCGGAGGTTCTGCTTCTGGCTGCAAGACAAATTCATTGTAAATAGGCAATTTCTTCATTTTGACCGACCTCTATATTTTATACTTGAAAAAAATTTATTTGTTAGTACTTGGTGTCATTATAATATGTGATGAATTTGTATTAACGAATTACCTTCGTAAAATAACGAAAAATCCAAAAGAATCTTTTAACATTTATTGTCGCCTTTAATGAATATTAAATTTTATTAAATTGTGTAAACATGTACAAGCAAAAATCCATGTCTGTATTAGTAAATATCAAATAAATTTTCATAACGTTTGGCCTACTTATGAAAGGAATAATGTGTGAGGACAACTTATCAAGTTAACGCTGAAGTTACGACAATTTACACCTAACACATGATAATTATTGAAGCTCCTTATTCTCAAATCAGAAAACATGCAAACAAACCTTCGGTAACTCTACAAGCAGCTCAGTGAGTAAGATCTCTGCTTCTTCCATTTCCGGCTGCACGTTCTTCGGAGCGCCATCTGGAATAGGCTTGGGCACCAAAGCTTTGGTATATACCTGGTGAAAATAGCAAACAGTTCAATAGTAGCACCTATCTCGTAATAGAATGTACGAACACGCGTCAACTGTAGGTCGGCTTATCTGATTAAAACGCTAAATGGTACACTTAACCAACTAAATCCACTTGTATACCACTTTTATATGAACAGTGTGTTTCCGTTTGAAAAGCTTCGAACTTTGGACCGCCTTACTCTTAGTTTGGACGCTTACAATTTTCAACTTGTCTTTTAAAACGCACTTTAAGATGACAAATTCTTCAAATCTCTCTTTTAAAGCATTAAATGGCTTTTATGAATAACTATAATAACTATAAAGTGCGTTAACGATAACTTGACAGTCACGTGACAGATAAGTTAATATAAATATGGTTAAACAAAAAAATTTTTTTTACAATATTGATATCGAATTGTTCTCCTAAGTATTGATCACTGGAAAATCACTTATTTTCGCCCGTATGTGCCATATTATCATGCCTGGGTATATAACCAGAGTATCACGTGACTGTCCACTTATCGATAACAAGCTATAGCTACTCATGCGTAGAAATCTTCGTTTAAAACCAGCGTTATGAATGCCTCTACCTGTACAAAACCTCTGTAACTTGGTAAAGATTTCTGCGCAAACTCATCTTTTTCATTGACACGGAATGTTCTTGTCGCTCGGATGTTAGTGTTGTATATGAATCTAAGAGAGGGAGGGGGATCTTTCGTGACACATTCAATATTTCCACGGAATCTCATAAACATCTGCTGTCCTTCTTGCAGAGAAATGTCGCGACTGGGGGCCGGTCCTTCTGTATAATTGTTGTCTTCCAAATACTTTAGTGTCTTCTCTATCCGGTTAGAGGCTGTACATGCCACCATGACGTCTGCAACATCGTTGTGATTTTGACGAAGAACTATTTTCACGTTCCTCTGGGTGGTAATTTTTTCCAGCAAAGTCGCCATTTTCTCAACAGCTGCCTCCCTCTTACCGGCCTTTGTTCTTAATAAAAGCATTCTGAAAATACGAAACCAGTTTTCTCATGGAAAAATATAGTATAACCCTTTAATCAATGACATATGGATGTTATCTATGGGCAAAGAGTATAGATCCAGATCAGTCGGCAAATCTGTACCGATTACATTAAGTTATTTCTGATCAAAATGCGAACAGAGTAGATCATGATCGAATAGCATGGATGTGTCGGCTGATCTAGATCTACACTGTTCGCACATGCAATAAAACACGTCTGTATTTGTATAAAAAAAGGACTTTGCGGTCTATGGCAAAACACACCAGTAGTCGTAACAGTCATTGGCACATAAATAACAATGGCCACACATTTGAAATATCAAGTAAAACATGGGAGCTCAGTCCTAGCATTTATGATGGATGTTATGCAATCTGATTATTACATTGTATTATGATGGGATAGTTATGTTACATTCTAACAAAAGGCCTCTGCCATTCTGAATGGTCACAGCTAAGCTTTACCTTTGATATGGTTCTGTAATATCAAAGGTGACAATGTCTTTACTCTTTGATTGTACAAGCTGGACGCCGGAGTTGACCGTCCAGCCGGTCTTATCATCCCGGTACAGGAAGAAAATATCCTCGGCAGCTTCATCTGTATGTAAACCAAACAAAATAAGTTTAGATCGTAGAGAAGTAGACTGAGTAGATCTCTGATTTAGAAAATGATGGACCCAGTTTGGGTTCAAGAGTCTGTTGAAGAATTCCTTATCCTGCAGAAATTCTTCATAATGCCTCTCAGAAGCTTCAACATTTATATATTCGAACCAAATTAAATCGATGACCAGCTGTAACTATAACACTTACAGATGGAGCAACATTTTAAGGCAGCCACAAAGCACTGAACTATCACTCGTGAGTATACTGGATCACCTCAAGGTGCAATATATATAATTTTCATGTTGTGATGATACATGTACAGAAACATCTTTTGAAAAGTATAAACAAGTCGGAAAGTTTTAGTCTAAATATTTTTGACAACCTGTCGCCATTTTTGAATACTGTTACAACATAATCCTGAGGGTGGAAATCAGTTGCCGACTACATGGACTAGTGGAAACCAATCTCCAAATCTAGAGTTTAGATACTAGTTTGTAATATAAACTTGAGCTAAGTTCATAATGCGAAAAATCGGTATTTTCTTCATTTTTAAATAGGTTATAATATGGTTGACTTTAACGAAGATGAAAAAACATTATGGTGACAATCTTACCATCACTGGTTGAAGCCGGCCTAGCTGTTGCAGGTCTGAGGTGGTCCTGGGTTTGCTTCTCTCGGGTGATACCTGTTGCCGGTCGGCTCTGTCTAGTCTGGGTATGCGGAAGTGGTGCCGTCAAGGTAAGTGGCTTCTGAAAGGATCTCGCCGGAATGGAGAACTTAAGGAATGGGCTAGCGGTAAGCAAATCTCCACATTCCTTTGGTGACTTTAACTTCAATTCTGTAACAGCATTCACATCTAGTGTTGTAACCTGCAAAAGTGATGGAAATTGATATAACGTCTCTGGTCAATAAATATGGTTTACACGAATATTTAAAACTTTTAGTTTTTATTCAAATCGCAAGATATTAAATACATAAATATATAATAGATAGTATTAGTTCTAGTTACATAAAACAGGCTTAATTTACGACAAAGTTATTTTAGAAAAGATGAACACCAATAACACTTGAAAAACCTCTCAATATCGACTTAAAAAATATTTCAATAAAAGTTTATACAATTCTAGAACAGGGGTAAATCCAGAATGGGTTCCACCCCCATTTTTAGCAGCAATATTAAATTTTCATGGGATTTTGGTCAGAAAGTTGAACATTAACATATTACTTCCTTAAGACTACCCAAAACGAACCCTTTTCTGGAAATCTTGCACTTCTGTAGAAGGATAGTCTTTTAAGATCACTTGTAAGATAAACTTACTTCAAGAAGAGCATTGACATTCTTCTTAAATGTTCCTGGTTTGTTTGTGAAGGAGATTCTAGTATCCGAGCTACACAGCAGCTTACTTCCCTTCCGCTGGAACTGCAGCGTGTCCTTCTTAGGGCGCAGTACTACTGCAAACGTTCCAACATTGCTGCATCGCCCCTCAACAAACTTTAAATCCTGAAAAGTTATAAAAACATATTAAAATAGCTGTGTTCAGAAACACAGCATCCCCGCACATTTAAAGTAAATTTTAAATTGAGACGAATTCCGCAGGGTAACGCGGTGGCAAACAATATTCTCCACATTTACCGCTGGTGGCGATACAAAGGTTCTTTGGTGGTACATCATCTCACATTTCCCCGCAAGTACATTCCGTGAACTAATACTACTTATATAAACTACAGGGCGTTCAGGTGAACACTGCTTTCACCCTCGGATAATTTTTTAGAGAAAGGGGAACAACTCCGTCAATGATGACCTTAACCAACATATTTTATCATAAGCAATATAAAGTTAAAGTCTGAAAAAGAGATGTTAAGAAATGGCAGTTTCATATGTATCCATATGTATCGCCTTATCTTCACACAAAAAGGTATTAATGACTTAATTAATATTTGTGTATTTGATTCTATAAATTGTTCGCAGTGTCCTGATTATTTGAAGCTGTTATTATTAAGTATTCCATTTAGGACTATGCATTGGTTTAACAAAATTTGTAACACCTACCCTATAATCTTCAAACTGAACTTCTGTAGAGGTCAACAGTTCCCACGAACCGTCTTTCTGTAGCTTCTTCACAACCATTTCCTTCCCAGCTGGCACACGTCCAATGCACACAGGTAGAGCAACCGAAATAGGTTCTTCAAACTTTGTATAAACCGAAAAAAATGATTATTTTTATTTTAATTGCGTGAATAATACAGCTATTAATATTAATACATAGCAATTAACACGTAAAATACCTTTAATGCGACTTCTCGGACCGTGTCCTTTTATTAGATGAAATACAATGTTCTTAACGTCTCAGATCAAAAACTTACAATTGGTCAGTTCTGAGACTTAACCAATAAGATTGCTGGGATGTAAGAGTACCTTCAATGGTAATCTCCAATGCATATTCTTTTTATTAATAATTTATATATGTGGTAAAGACGTATTTTGCTTCAAGTACCAGATCATATTTTCTACATAAACCATTATAAAACCCAAATACCGATAGAATACGATCCGCTTCTGCTTGTTTTATTTGCACTATATTGCTGACAAGTTCTTCAGTCTCCGTTAGCTTGAGATGACCCTTGGACTGATCAACGTAAACACACGTTATATCAGCTTGACGTATGCTCCCTTCTATTGCCCGAACTACGCACCCAACAGCAGAGTTAAAATCAACACCAGATACGGCGTATCTGTAAATTTATATATTTCGTTTTATTCAATTTAATAAATTCAAAAATTATTTTAGACAGCGACTTTAATTTATAAATACTAATAATGCTCCATGACTACTTTCTGGTGTAGAACAACTATTCAATAATTAAGTAACTTGAACTAAACGTTCCGTAAAATACATAAACGTCAGAAACTAGATTGTTATTTGGTTAACATCATTCAACTTACAAAAATCTCGGCCAGTTCTTGGGATTCTTGCGTTGTTCTTCTTTTCTTCGTTTTTCGTTCATAAAGCGTTGTCGTTCGTCCTCAACAGACGTTCCTTTCGCAGCAGCTTCTTGTTGAATCTTCTTTTCTTCTAACGCCCTCTTCTTTTCCTCTTCCATTTGTTTGATTTTAGCGCGTTCTTCTGCTCGCTTCTTTGATTCTTCCTCAGCCCGTTTTCTTTCCTCCGCAGCAATTTTCGCCTCTTCTGCAGCAATAAGTGCGACCTGCGCTTGCGCAGCAGCTTTTCTCGCAGTAGCTTCCGCCTCTGCAGCCTGAACTTCAAGCTCTGTCATCAGTTGATGTGCTTCTGCTACACCGGAAGAAGCAGTTGCCATAGCATGGCGTGCTTCTGCCGCTTTCGCCATTGCAGCTTTTTCAGCTGCATAGGTTTCCTCCTGGAGACGTTCCTTTTCTGTAAAGTATGTTATCAAAGAAAGTTAAATAAAAACATGTTTTTCAAATGTATGGGAAGTCAATTCCGTCACATGAAGACAGCGGCGTACATAAAATGGAAACGTTTGTTTCTCATTAAGTATCAAAATCTTCGTTCCCATGAAACGAATTTATCGACAGGGCGAAACAACGATGGCCAGAACGGAACACCGTAGTATTGGCATCATATTCTAGTATGTCTGTGACGTATAATTTTCATAATTATTAATCAATCATCTATAGATACTTCATGTTTAATTTCTTAATTTTCGTCGTTAAATAAGATTGTTTGGCTGTATGTAAATAAGTTCCTTTTAAACACTACACAAGAAAGAGTGCGTCTTTTGACGAATGTTTAATGTAAAATCAAATTGGTATTGTCAGATATGAATCTAATTTCAAGATTAAGGTTTCATCCATTTTAAAGAAAGGCAGGCATATAATTATTTGCTTTCAACAACAGGCTTAAGTGTTTATAATGAAAGATGTAATGAAAGATGTAAGTTTTAATTAGTTGAAGAAAATAATAATGAAATTACTAAAGATACCAAAGTCGTATTGCTATCTTGTCAATTCACATTGTTGTGTATCTTAAGGTGCCAACCAACCATATATTTGTGCAATAATTCTAATTTTATCTTAGAAAAATATTATTTTGTCATCTTTAGCTTGAAAATAATAAATATCTATATACTGTTCAACCTGTGCTTAAGACCACCAAAAACAATGATCGCCTGTGGATAATGATCACATTTTATTTGTCCCACTGTCTGACTTAAAGGGTAAATACACCTGTGATCAAATACTACCTGCCTTTAAAATTCATGTTTGGATTTTCCCCTAAATGACCATTGAAGACAGGCTTGACTGTATGTTTTCAGAAAATATGTTTGAGTATCAATTTGTCCCAGAAAAGCTTATATCTCCCTACCTTTCTCCTTGTCGGCTGGTACGTCTACCCAGGTGCTAAGATCTTCTTGCTGGAACTTCCGGTGTATCTGCGTCTTCACGTCTTCCGTCGTGTGCCGTAACTCCTTTAGATGCTGATTTATTGCAAGTGAGATAGAAGTACATCTTTGCAATGCTTCGTTGACTGAGGTAAAATCTCCTCGAAACTGGCCCAGATCGGTCGTGAAATCTTTAAGTGGCTGTAGTTTGAGTAACTCGGAATAATGTTTCATCACACTGTTCATGCTTTTCAGCAAGGTTGTCACGTTTGTTTCAAGTTCAGAAACAGATTCGATAGAACCATCAATTTTAACATTTCTTTTAAGCAGTTGGTCTAAGGGACTTTCGTGTTTTGGCGTTGGTTCTGACGGAGGTTTCGGCTTATTTTCTGTCGGTGTAGGAGGTGCTTGCTCATCACCCTTTACAACTTCAATGTTTGTAACAGTCTTTGTTTCAGTCTTGGTGTCGATTTCTTGTGTGCTTGTCCCTGACTGATTGTCTTTTACACATGTTTCGGTCTTTGATTTATTGTCGGATATCGATTTTCCGTCATTGCTCTCTGGAGATTGATTGTCGCCATTTGTTACGGTATTTTTATTACCGTTTTCTCCGTCAGCCTGTGGCTTTATGATATTTAAAGAAACTTTTCCATCTGATTCTTGTTCTTGTCCGTCAAACGTATTTTCACCGTTTATGGTTTTAATTGTTTCTTTTTCTGGTTCACTAGTGCTTTTATCGTTCACTTGCACCGTAATGGTTTCTGTTGCCTCGCTGTTATTATGGTTAGTAACAGCATCATTTGATTCGATGATTTCCTGATTATCTTGTCCATCTTCATGATTTTCTTGTTTGGGTTCGTCCATGACTAGTCTTGAAATCACTATTTCGTCGCGTTCAGATTTGTTGTCAGCTTTCTCTCTACCAGAATTACTCTCGGTGTGGAGTATTGAATCCTGACCACTTGGCTTAATATCAAAAACCTTAAATGGATCTTCCGTTTCTTCTGGATCAAACTCTCCAGAATGTGGTTGGTCTTGAACAGAAGTTGTTGATACTTTAGAAACACCTTCTTCGTTTATTATCACCTCAGTCAGTGGTTTCTTTGTGCAATCTTCGTTAACGCCAAGAGATGTAGTGTCTTCGTTGTTTATCGGTTCTCGGTCTTGTTTCAAAATTTCTGTTTTATCGTTCTCAGTAGATGGATCTCGTTCATTCACCGCGTTTCTCCACTCTTCTTTCGCTTCTTGCAATTCTTTTTCGATCTGGTTTAATTTATCACTTGTTTCAGTGACCTTATTCTCAGAATGTTCATCTAACTGTGATTTTTCTTTCAGAGTGATTGTGTCGTTTTCTGACGATTGTTGTTGCTCAATATCTACATGTTTATTATCATCCGTTTTTGGAACATTTTCCTGAATGACAGCGTGATCTTCTGCATTAGTTAAGTCTACTTCAGGCTGTTTAGATGATATTTCATCAACTTCAGGTTGTTCGTTCGTCTCTTTGTCACCGTTTGACTGTGATATTTCGTTTAGGTTCTTAATGTCTTCTTCTGAAGATTCCTCTTCAAAATCTTCCTGGTAATTTAATTTCGTTTCTGGGAAAGTGTCTTTTGTAACATTCCGATCTTCTTCGTTGGTAACGTCTATTTCAGCCTGATTAGTTTGAATTTCACCAGCTGCTAATTGTCCATTAGTCTCTTTATTGTCGTTGTCTTTATTTTCAGAAACGCTTCTAGAGAAATGTTGACCACTTTCATCACACGACTTTCCAAGTTTATCAGAATTGTTAAGAGCACTACTATTTGCTTGTTCACATGTATCATCAGACTTTTCTGTACACAAAGTCTGGCTTGTGTTATTACCAGGCTCAGACTCACCGCGTTCGTCTTGTTGCGCTCCAGGTACAGTACTTTCAGAAGTATCCAACGGATTGCTACTATCGCTACTCACTTTGGTATAATTCTCCACATTCTTGATTAAAAGTTCATAATTTGTTGCACCGTCTGGTTTCTCTTGCTCATATTTCACATCATTACTGACCGGCTCACAAATACTCAATGCAGAATTTTCATTTCCAATGTCACTATCTGTTTGTTTATTTACATTCTCTAAATCCGCCGTTATTGAATTATTGTCCTGACTTTGCTCCCCTAATTCAGAACTTAATTTATCTGTTTGCAGAAGATTTTGATTACTTTCACCGCCATTCTGACTTAAATCGGCCTCCAAATTTATTAGATTATTTGAAGAACTATCAATTAATGCATTTTCTGTTTGCCTATCGGAGATTGGTCTGTTCAGCTCTTCTTTTGACATTTTTATTATTTGCTTTCAATACAAAACTTTTATTGTTGGGTAATAATGTGCGATAGTCGGACTATAAAAATAAATGTAAACGCCTACAATTATTCATATTTCCTTTTCACCATTTCGTCCACTCTCCTTGTATTAAACTGTTGTGCAAATGCCTTATTGTTAAAATGAATAATCCTAGTCCTAATGTTAAAAGGTTAAAGGAATTAAGAGAGGCCCATTTAAATTAAAATGACTAATGTACAATTATCGTTTAAAGTCTTAAAATATAGTTGCTAATAAAAACATTTGTTTTAAATCCAGACATATTCATATTATATTTGCTCAAAAAAAGTGAAAGAACTCGGTTAGTTCAACACTTAACTGCAGCGGCGCAAATGCCGGCGAATCTGTCATATTATCCTAAATAATATTTGGCTCTCTTCTTTTTGTTTGTTTCTATAAATTACGCAACCTTTTGAAAAATATTCTTACCAAAACTATTTGGGTTTATTACCTTATCGCAAATCTCACTGAATAGCATAATGAGGTATGATATTTCATGAATGAATAGGTAAAAGTAATTAGGATTCATTAGCGAAGATAATACTGAGTCTATCTACATTCGTTTATGCACACATAACAATTGATAAAATACACGAAATTTTAAAACATGCACATTTGAACCTGTGAAAGTACAGATTTGATAAATGTTCATAAACTTCTTTTTACTTTATTTGATTTAAGTTGTCCTAAGGTTGTGACAAAGCATACCAATTTCGAAACTTTTCGAAATAATATTATTACTTCTGATTAACTATTTGACTGTATATGTTCCTTTTCAGTCTGTCCTTTACTACGTTAAACAAATAAAACAGTTGTATGTTTAAAGATTATCTTTAAATTAACAAGCCATATGAAGTGATCATTTATATAGCCAGAATGATAAATCATATTTGTAGATTTAAAAATCATGATTTATTGTCAAAATAAACAGGCGGTTTATAAATTAACTGGGCCTCTGATAAAATCAATCGTTTTCTTTTAGTCTGATTTATGTGCTAGATTTTTGCTTCAACAATCGATGATTGTATAATCTGTCTATGATATGGCCTAATCCGGTTAATCTTCAATTTTAAGGATATATCCCTGTGAAGGAATTAATTTTCCCCATGTGGCAAATATCATAAATATGAACTAAATAAACCACTATGAATTGTTTGCAGACAGACATGTAGAAAGACAAGCACTGCATGCAGAAATTAGCAATATATGAACAGCCTCGTGTACACCTGGCTAGGCACGCTTGGTGGACATTTAATAGAAAGGATGGCTGAGAAATCAAAAATATCACGACCATTTGAATGTTGATGTTCTATTAGTCACTCCAAGGAGACGGAGACTATATTTTGGAGCTGAAAAATGTTACGCCAATGATAAGGATAAATTAAAAAATGTTTAGGTACATGTGAACTACGGGAAAACAAAACGACCGACCCCTAACAATTAACATCCAGCTGTCAGAACATGTCCCTTTAGAAACCGGCGTCTTTACAAGTAAGAAAGAAATTAGTTGTCTATATATACATTCAGAAACTTTAACAAGAGCTGTCAAAGGAGACGGCAAGCTCGACCATGCGATTCATTTGAAATAAATGCAGTTTTAGTATTAACAGGAAATAACTTTAAAAAAGATAAACGGCGTAGATGGTATATGAAATGTTGCAGTTTATAGCTGGTATTATTCACTTCATCTTGATTTGCATGTAAATTAAATCATTTCATTGTGAATCCTAAACAATGACTTTTTATTAAAATTACTTAGATTTGAATGTAAAATTAAAACCCACACAAATTAAGGAACAGATAAATAGATTTTAATTTTGTTTATAAATGTGAATCTTATAATTATGAAAAATTGATTTTATAGGTCTTTGCTTTATTAATACCTTAAACATAATAAACAAGGTAGTAGAGGATGTGTTAATTACCGAGATAATAAATAAATTCAGAAAGGATCTTAAGACTTATTGTAAGCAATAAACAATAATAAAGAGTTATTAGTGTTTTCTTTAAAAACTTGAAGAGCATTTCCTAGGAATATGGAACAATTCTAGAATATACCGAAACTTTCTACTCTATGAAAGCTGCATGGTTTAATTGCAATCTGATAAAAATCATCTACTGAAAACCGTTTAGCTAACATGTTCTTAGATCTGACTTGAGTGAGATTGCTTTAATAGCGGACTCGAAGTTTTTTCACGTAACATATTACACGTAGTTGCCAGATTTAAGACAAGTAAGCACATCGTACAATCCTCAGTCGCGAAAAAGAATGAGTTTTATATAAGAAACGTATTGTAAAAGGTTTTGTTTATTCTTATAACATAATGCGCCCATTAGATGATATATCAATTGCTGAAAGAATAAAATATATTAAGTGAAGATTTTATTACTTAATTAGCGGACTCAATGTTTATATCGCGTAGCATATTATATGCAGTTGCCAGATTTAAAAGACGGGTAAACATTTTAATTACTGAAAGAGCTGGGATAAATTCCCATTAACGAAAACCTCACAAATAAACGATGTTTCGAGCTCGCAGATTTTATTACTTAAATTTAAGCTTTACAATGAAAGTGTAATATCGTTTTCTTTAAGGAATTTCCACTTACTTTCACTTTCATTTTGGATAGGTTGATATAAAAGAGTGACTGTATTGTTTTTCGGCGTTATTCGGCGTTAGCTGTCTAAGCTCACTTTTGACCTAGTTTTTCGACCAATGAAATGTTGTAAATAATACTCGTATTCTCTTATTATGCAGAGGGAAAATGAAATAAACTATTTCGATTGGTAGCTATTTACACCAGAGAGGCATCTAGCAGGGTGGAGAGGTATCTAGTGGGATTTTTATTATTATGCGGCGGAAAAATCAAATAAATTTATTCGATTGGTTGTAAGTGGGTGTTGTATTGGAGGAAAAACATATTTACGATTTAACTAACCAGTTAAGTCAATATTGATGGCTTAAATACAATATTATATGGAATATTCTTGGGTGTCAGGTAAACACTTGCATACAATACACAGTGTCAAACGAAAGAGAAGTGTAGTTATTCCTAGTTCTTACTGGTTCCTTTCTAGTTCCTTTGATACTGATTGTTAATTTCAAGTAGGAAATACAAGTTAATTGTAGTGTAGTGGCTAACACTCTCGCCTGTCAAGTGGAGGCCCCGGGTTCAATACTCAGTACGGACACTTTTTTAAAGTTAATATACGTAAAAGTTTTATTGAAACTGAATATTTTGCTTCTTTAATCGACTTGTTATCACTGAATGAAATTGTTGCCACAGCTTCAATATTTTTTTGAAAGACACTTTCAATAAATTTATGAGTTGTCATGATTTGGTCGCTTAATCTCTAAGTCATACTAAGAAGGCAGGGAGGGTTCGTCAATAGCTATAACAAATAAAATAAAATAACTTAACTGTGTCTGCTTTGCCTCTCTGTATTTCTTTCTTTCTTATATACATGTATATATAAATCTTTTCCATCAACGCCGTTTATCTTTTTTAAAGATATTTCTTGTTGACAAATAAACCTAGCCAATGACGAGTACTGTAGAGTGCCTCGTTTCAACATCTTTCGACTCAAGAGAATAGCAAAGATCTAAATGTCACAGCAATGATCGTTTCAAACAGTGTAAACTAATTGTTTAAAAATCCCACTAGATACCTCTTCACCCTGCTAGATGCCTCTCTGGTACAAATAGCTACCAATCGAAATAGTTTATTTAATTTTCCCGCTGCATAATAATATAATACGAGTATTATTTACAACACTTCATTGGTTAGTAAATTAGGTCAAAAATGAGCTTAGACAGCTACGCCGAAAAAAAAGCAACAACTATGGCCAAAAATTCATGTGCAAATAGGAAAGTATGAACAAGTGGGATGTTGAAAGAGGAAATTGATTTCAAGTAAAACAGCAAATATTTTAATGTATCATACATATTTAACTAAAAAGGGGGAACAAATGTATAATACTTTGGAAAAGATTGAAAACTTGTAATCAAAATGGCTAAGAAGTACTAGTGGATTTACTAGTAAATATAGAAAGTACAAAGGGGAATAACTGAAAACTATTTCTGGAAGAGTTATGGAACTTGTATAGAACACATATATTACGTTTCATATCAGTATCTTGAGTCAATGTCAAAGATATAGGCCAACTAAAAAGGTTTGAGGAATAGTTTTTGTTAAAAATGGGCAAAACTGCTTGTAGGTTTTTGGAAGTAGAGTCTTTTTGAAATAAAGCAGATCATCAGAGTTGACATTTATTTGGCATAATTTTTTGTGGGTCTTGCTAGTTATGATTATGATGGCGAATATAATTCAAGTTTTAAAATGACATCTCAAGTAGATTTAAAGTAAGGACCAAGTGCATATTTTCGTTAAGTGATAAATGTTCATAACTTGAAAAATATTTGTTGTATATTTATTGATCTAGTTGGTAATGGTGTAGATGTTGATGGTGAATATATATTCCAAGTTTCAAGTAGATTTCTCAAGTTTTTTATTGTTATACAATACAATAAATTTATTAGTAGTCAGTATTTTTACAAACAAAGCAAACATTAGCGATGAATAGCTAATGACCATCATAAAATTAGATATTAAAATAGTTAAATCCCAGGTGCATATTTTCCTACACACATTGAGGCTGATGCCAGGGTTAGTAGGATTATTTCATATTCTTCAAACAAGGTTCTTGTTTATCAATTTTAAAGACATATAGCAGCAATTAACACCAATTTCATATTAACGGACTGTGTGTTTAATGGAAATCTATAATTTTTAATTGCAAAATATTGCCAATGAAGATTTCATTTTTCCCAACTTTGGTTCCCCTAATCACTAATCTCACAGTTTTGAGTCAATTGTAATGTTTTTGCATCAATACAAACTTGGGATCGCTGCCTCAATGACAGAACAAAACTGAAAACTTTCTGCTGTAAAATGTTAGACTTCATAATAAAGTCCATTCTTGCAACAAAGCATGGGAGGGCTCGGCAATGTTCCTTGGCATTGGCGTTGGCATAAACGTGTCTTATTGTTGTGTTTTTTTTTAGCTTCCAAAGTTATTTTTTTTCAGAAATTCTTCAAGACAAGCATATGCGTAGATAAGATAGCTATTTTATAGCCACTATAATCTCCAAGTTATTATCAATTTCAGTTTACTATTTACTATACTGACATAGGTACAATGTTTATGGCATAGTGAAAAAGAGGCTCAGGATAGCCTGATTCTCCCACCTGTGTATCAAACAAACATTTCTGAAAATAGTTGTACCCGTTTGAAAATATTCTGCTGAAATATATGGCATCTATTGTGTTTACTGGCTCATTACACCATGGCATATGGCCGTTATTTGTTGTGTATCATACCAAGGGACATAACAATGCAGCTTCAGGAACACTCTTAGTACAAGAGTTGCTGTCACTGCGCTATATAATAAGCATGCCTCATTGTTTTAGATGCATTGTATTAAATACTCTCGTGGCACTTATATCATGTAGATTAAACTGTAGTAATCTATCAAAGCGTTATTCATATTGGGCCTCGAACCCTTACCATGGATAAACCGTCAAGACAATGACATAACATGGTGTCAGAAGTGAACTTATGGACTTACATTAAATTGTAAATGTGGACTTACATTAAATTGTAATTCAGAAGCGTTGTAATTTCATTAAATTGAAAACTGACAATTGTCGGACTTGCACTACATTGCAAATGTAATGGGCTTACATTCAATTGTAAACATGGATTATTTGTCTTGAAATTGTTACTAGACAGTGTGAAATCAAAATCGTTGGAATTAAATAAAACCATAAGAAGAAAAATGGCAAAATTATCACCTCCAGAAAATTTTGATTTTACAAACCCGAGCAAATGGGATGAGTGGAAGCAAAGGTTTTCATTCTACAGAACAGCATCCAAGCTACATAAAGACGATGGAGACATTCAGGTGGCCACATTAATATACACAATGGGTCAGAATGCTGACAATTTGATGAAATCATTCAATTTATCAGATGACGACAAAAAGAAATATGACACTGTCTTGGGAGAATTCGATAAGTATTTTAATCCTAAGAAAAATGTTATCCACGAGCGTGCCAAATTCCATTCGAGACGTCAAAACCAAGGGGAAACTGTAGAGTCGTTCATTCGATCACTGTACGAATTATCAGAAAACTGTGCTTTTCCGGGAGACACAAAAGTTGAACAAATTAGAGACAGGATAGTTATCGGAATTCTTGACTTGAATTTGTCAGAAAAGATGCAACTGGAATCTGAGCTGACACTTGAAAAGGCTATTCAAATGGCTAGGCAGAGCGAAATTGTTAAACTTCAAGTCAAAGATCAACATAGCACCGAGCAAGGGACAGCGGATGAGGTCAGCCGAGGAGCACGACCAGAACAACATTGGGGTGGACAACGGGGGCAACATCAGAATACAAGCAACAAAAAGCAACAACCCATGTCTGAAGGACAGAAACAATGTTCTAGGTGTAACCGTAAACATATTCAGGGAAAGTGCCCTGCGAAAGGGAAAAGCTGTTACTAATGTGAAAAGATGGATCACTTTGCTATATGCTGCAGAACAAAAACACTAAATGAACTTTCAGATCAGAGTGATTTTCTGGGAGCAATAGAAACAGGAGAGAATGGCTCATGGAACACAAAGTTGAAGGTGAGACATAATTATATCAGTTTCAAAATCGACACTGGTGCAGATGTAACTGTAATTTCAGAAAATGTGTTTAAGTCCCTGAACATACCAAAATTGCGGAAAACAAATAGAAAGTTGTTTGGTCCGGGAAACAAGCAATTAAATGTTCTAGGCACGTTCACCGAAACGTTGTCAAATGAGTCATATATGACAGCCGAAAAAATATTTGTAGTACGCGGGATTAACAGGTGTCTGTTAGGTCGACCAGCGATAACCGGTTTAAGATTAATCAGCTTAAATACCGTTGATGAAATCATTTCACTAGAGTCTGTTAGACGTGATCATCCATCGCTATTTAACGAATTAGGACTGTTGGGAGGAGAGTACTGCATTTCTTTGAATGATGGCGCAAAGCCATATTCACTCAATGTACCGCGTCGCGTACGATTCCATTACTTCCTAAAGTCAAACTTGAACTTGAGAAAATGGAAAAGTCCAATGTCATTTTTAGGGTAGACCAGCCCACAGACTGGTGTGCAGGAATGGTTTGTGTGCCCAAGAGCAATGGAGAAGTCCGCATATGCGTTGATTTGACACAGTTAAACAAAAGCGTGCGCCGCGAAAACTTCCCTTTACCTATAATAGACCAGAGTCTAGGACTAATGGCAAACGCGAAGTATTTTAGCAAGTTAGATGCTACGAGCAGCGTTTGGCAGGTACAGCTTGCTGAAGCGAGCAAATTGCTTACCACTTTCATAACTCCTTACGGAAGGTTTGCATTTAACCGACTACCGTTTGGTTTATCAAGTAGTAGTGAATATTTCCAAAAAAGAATGTCACAGATACTTGAAGGCATTGAGGGGGTTCTATGTCAGACAGACGATGTCTTGATTTACGGACGGACTGAGCATGAGCATGACTCTAGACTAAAAACAGTCCTAAACAAATTAGAGCAAGCTAATTTAACTCTTAACCCTTCTAAATGCGAGTTCAAGAAGGCCCAGGACAAATTTGTAGGTCACATAGTGGGGCGAGATGGAATATCCACAGATCCTGACAAGGTCAAGGCCATAAAAAATCTAGGGGCTCCAAAAGATATTCATGGGGTTCGTAGTTTCATGGGTGCCATAACACAGATGGGCAAATTTACACCACTGTTAGCTGAGTACTCAAAACCAATTAGAGATTTATTGAGTACTAAGAATCACTTTCACTGGGGTTCTGAACAACAAGAAGCATTTGATAAGATCAAACATGTTCTAATAAATGCTCCTGTTTTAGCTTTATATGATCCAAATAAGGACACTGTAGTTATGACAGATGCATCTAGCTATGCCATTGGGGTAGTGGTACTCCAGAAACAAGAAAATGGGGACCTGAAACCTGTTTCTTACGCTTCAAGGTCACTGTCACCGACAGAACAGAGGTACTCTACCATAGAAAAAGAGGCACTAGGCGTTACTTATGGCTGTGAAAAACATAGTGATATGTTGATTGGAAAAGTCTTCCATATTAACACAGACCACAAGCCATTAGTACCGTTACTAGGTCAAAAAGATCTAAGTGATCTTCCTTTAAGGATACAAAGGTTTAGGCTAAGACTCATGTATTTTTCCTATACAATTTCACATGTCCCTGGGAAACAATTATTTATGCCTGACCTACTTAGCAGGAATTCTGTTTGTGATGAGTTGACATTTGAGGAGCAACAAAATTGTGCTGAGACCGAAATATATGTTGATTGTGTTATCAAACATTTGCCGGCATCAGATAAAAGGTTACAGCAAATCAAGTCCAAACAAAAGACAGACATTGTGTGTCAAAAGTTAATGGAATTTTGCGAACATGGGTGGCCAAATGTCAAAAGTAAAGGCTGTGAAGTTTCAAAACTATACTGGCCTTTTAGGGGTGAGATAACAATGAACAATGGGATTCTTATGAGAAATAATAGGTTATTTATCCCTACAGAGTTAAGGACAGATATTTTATCTCATATACACGAGGCCCACCAAGGCATGGTAAAATGCAAGCAACGAGCACAGGACTCTGTTTGGTGGTTAGGGATTAACAAAGACATTGAAACTCTTGTGAAATCGTGCGATGTATGCTCAAAGATGAGAAACGATCACGCAGAACCAATGATTTCTACTGACTTTCCTTCCCGACCGTGGGAGAAGTTGGGTACTGATTTATTTTTTTGGAAAGACAATACCTATCTTTTAGTAATTTGTTACTATTCTAGGTACATTGAGATAGCGAAGTTAAATGGAACGTCTTCGGAAGATGTTATCATACATTTCAAATCGATATTAGCAAGGCATGGTATCTGTGATGTCATTGTTAGTGATAATGGCCCGCAATACGCGTCTAGTGCTTTCAAGCAGTTTACCGATGAATTCGGTATTGAACACAGGACAAGCAGTCCCAGATATCCATTAGGCAATTCAGAGGCTGAAAGGGGGGTACAAACAGTTAAACGTTTACTAGGCAAATGTACAGACCCGTATGTTGCGCTGCTAAATTATCGCGCTACTCCGTTAGCAAATGGTTATTCTCCTGCAGAACTTCTCTTTGGGAGAAAAATCCAGACAAAATTGCCTACAATGCCGGAAAACTTAATGCCGAAGCCTTGCGACAGCAAAAAGTTGCACCAAACTGAAACTCAAAATCGGTTGTATTCGAAGCGAAATTATGACAGGGCTAAGAATACCCGTTCACTGCCTCTGTTAAAACAGGGGGATAGCGTTTATATTAAAGATGCTAACATAGAAGGCAAAGTTATCCAAGAGGCTTCACGCCCAAGGTCATTTGTTGTAGATACACCTAGATCTACAATAGAACGAAATCAAAGACATTTAGTCAAATTAAACAAAAGAGTTGATTTTGATAAAGATATTGATTTCCCAGACCAAGAAAATTTTCAAAACGAAAATTGTACTGACTTTACAGCACCAGTGAAGAGCGTTGCTGATACAAATATGTCTACCCAAAACACTTGTTATACGACACGGAGTGGAAGGTTATCAAAACCTCCAGATAAACTTGACTTATAATTGATGATTGTTTATAGAATAACATCAAATAACAGAGAGAGGAGATATGTGTTATCACCTATAAAGTTTTATGTATTTAACATTTATAACTGGTAACTTTCACATTAATGCTGATGTATGGAGGTTCGTAAAGTTAAGTTTAAAAAGTTCTTTTAAACTTTGTAAAGGGGGTGTTGTGTATCATACCAAGGGACATAACAATGCAGCTTCAGGAACACTCTTAGTACAAGAGTTGCTGTCACTGCGCTATATAATAAGCATGCCTCATTGTTTTAGATGCATTGTATTAAATACTCTCGTGGCACTTATATCATGTAGATTAAACTGTAGTAATCTATCAAAGCGTTATTCATATTGGGCCTCGAACCCTTACCATGGATAAACCATCAAGACAATGACATAACATTATTCATGGGCAAACATTGTAGATCCAGATCAGCCAGCACATCAATGCCATTTCATCTATTGAAAACCAGAAGGGGCTATCAGCAATTGAAATAAGAAGGCTGATAGTCCCTTCTGGCTTCCAACCGATTTTGATCAGGATCTACACTGTTTGCTTTTGGTTTAGGTTATTTCTGATCAAGAAGTGATCAGTGTAGATCCTGATATGACAGCACAGATATGCAGCTGATCTGAATCTACATTGTTCACAGATGCGACAAAACACATATACATGGAGTAAAGGGCTAGCTCATCTAGTGACATAGCTTGACCCTCAGATGACCCAGTTTTAAAACACATGTGAAATGTCATCATGATAAACATTCTGAGCAAGTTTGGTAACAATCAAACAAAGAAAGTAATCTCTTGGGTGTTCACAACTTTTTTGTTCTGTATATTGACCAATTTTTAGTTCAGATGAGCTAGTTTCAAAGTCCTCTAAGATAACCACAAGATAAAACATTCTAAGCAAGTCAGTTAAAATAAGATGAAAGTATCAGACCATTGAAATAACAAGGTTTCCTTTGATTTGACCTTGTGATCTAGTTCTTGAACCCAGATGACCAAGTTTCTAAACACATACATTTTAACACAGATGACTAACCTTGTCAAATATTATCTAGATGAACAGGCAGTAGAACTACATGTATCATGATAATCAGATGCAAGGTGTTACCCCTTCTTTTCTTACCTAATTACTTAGTTTCTGACCCCAGTTGAAACAGATTCCAACTTGTCCAGTCACTTATATGCGAAACTATTGCAACAGTATATAAAATAATATAATAATATAATAATAAATATACATAAAGGTTATACAAAAGTCTCCCATAAAAGTGACAGTCCAATTAAGAAGAAGAAAACAAATTTATAACTGAATCAGATGACATAAGAAGAAAGATGAATCTGATTACTTAATACTTAACAAAAAGCAAAAGTTGACGGACATTGGTTAATATAAACTTGATCACAATATCTCAACTGGAGCCTTTGGCTAAGGTGAGCTAAAATGGTTGACAACAGATACTTTGTACTCACTATTGATACTGTATACAACACAAAGATCTATATGATCAAATGCTTCATGGCAAGAAACGTACAGTAAAGATAATGATTTCTCATAACTCAGATTAGTTACAAATGGTGTATTGGATTTACTCCTTAGCTTATTATCAATATCCTTTCCGCGCCCGACCCTGTTTTCTGGACGGACGTCCGTAACGTATTTAAACGTGACAAAATTTTGACTTCCCAAAACCCGACCCTGTTTTACTGGAGGTCGCCCGAAACGTATTTAAACGTGTGCTTTTTTCACGATTTAAAAAACCTTAACGTAAATCTGCGTAAATTTTATTTTAATGCCCGTTGAAAAGTGTATGTTTGAATAAAGCATATACGCTTTTGTCCGTTACCGGTATTCTACCTTTTAAAGAAATTCGGAATTTTCAACATGGTAAGAAACCCGTGTAAAACACGTTATTTAACGGTCTTTCTTCTGTAAAAAAGTTGGAAAAATGCATATCAAGAATAGTGCATTAAAATCACGAATTTCAACGCTCTTTTACGTAATTGGTGAAAAATTCGGTTTATCGCAGGAAGACTGTAACGTAAGATTCCGTAAATTAATTAATCTAATTAACAGTAATTAATTTTTATGCCATTGCAAAAAATGTCATTTTTAAGTAATTACTAGGTAGATATAGGATTTTTTTTAAATAATGAATAACTGTTTTGGAGCCACTTTTTTATTTCAAGACAATGAAAGATGAAGAAACAGCAACACATGTAATTAGATTTTTTTTCTTAAAATTGAACTTTTTAAAATTACTAATTTTCTTATCAGATTATCTAGGTCAAATGTATTCAATTTCTTACTAAATTATATTTGAGAGAAAATATGCGATGCATTCAAAGGACTAATAGTTTTAAAATACTGATCAATGATTCCGCGTTCTTTTAAAGAGACACCAAAGTAAGGACTTTTTTAAAAATGAAAAATAAATCGACGGGTTTCCGACGAAAAAACAGGGTCGGGTTTTGAAAAGCGATTTTTTTGATAAGTTTAAATACGTTTCGGGCGTCTTCCCGTAAAACAGGGTCGGGTTTTGGGAAGTCAAAATTTTGTCACGTTTAAATACGTTATGGTCGTGGAAAGGATATAGAATTTTTTGCATTTATTTAAACAGGTATAAACTTCTAAAACACTTAACACATAAATGAAAAAATATTGTCTTTTGCTTACTCATTAAACCCTTGACTCCATAGAAATAAATTTCATGGCATGGGTTATTAGTGTAGATCCAGATCAGCCATCCAATCAGGATCTACACCAATTGCACATGCCTTAAAACATGTATATAATATGGAGAAAAAGGTTCAATAACAACAAGGTAGGTATGCATTTTTATAATATACCCATGAATGATTTTATCAAGATTGATACAACCAGGGCTGAAGGTTATAAAGCTTAGATTGGAAACCAGTCTCAAATCTCAAGCATCTGATTGGCTGAAATGGCGACCAGTCGCCATTTCAGCCAATCAGATGCTTGAGATTTGAGACTGGTTTCCATGCTCAATTTTATAACCTTGGGCACAGTCAGAGTTAAAAATCCATATCCCACAGTGTTGTTTTCTGATTTTTGCTGCTTTCCATGTTCTATGTGACATCATAATTCGTCACACTATGTTGTCGTAATTTTTCAGCACATACCAAACTCCAAAATAGGAAATTTCTGTTGCTGTTCCAACAACCTTTACGATATTCTTACGCCATTCATAAATGTTCTATGCAACTCATAAATTTACTGTCACATTAATATTTTTATTTCCAATATTATGTAAACCACGTTGTCGACTAAAATTTTGTTGTTTAGTGTATTTAAATTTGTTTTGTACAAGCAGGGTATTAAATCAAAGGAACATTTCAGTCTGTAAGTTTTTATTGCATCTCGATGCCTATGTAAACCACATTATGCAATAATGAAGGTCTTACATGATATTGTTTACATACCAAACTCGAATAAAATGAACCTACAGACCCCATACTGTCATAATATTCCATATGTATTCTTCACTACCCTTTTGTATTGAGAACTTGTTTGGATTGCCAATGAAAAGTCAAGTCTTTCATAAAGTCTTCACTGTTCTGTACACAACACAATGTCTTTACTGAATAGGAATTCACTTCTGTCTATATCACTGTGTTCCACTGACCTTACATCATCTTGTTTGACTACTTCGGAAATAACGCTGTAATAAAATAATATCATACGGTTATCATTCAATATGTATTTAAATGACTTGTCCCTACTGTCTTATTATTTTCATAAAACATAACATGCCATTTTTACTTTCAGATTTAAGAAAATAATATTGAAACAACTACACTGATTCAATCTAGTATTATTTTTTTGAGAAGCAATAAAATGGGACTGACACTTTGTTCATCATAATACTTGGAATGACAGTGACAATATACATGGTGATAAGTCCAGTACTGAACGTTATAAAACTGGGTTGAAGGTTATAAAGCTGAGATGGAAACCAGTCTCAAATCTTAAGCATCTGATTGGCTGAAATGGCGACTGGTCGCCATTTCAGCCAATCAGATGCTTGAAATTTGAGACTGGTTTCCATGCTCAGTTTTATCACCTTGGGCACACATGCTTGAGATTTGAGACTGGTTTCCATGCTCAGTTTTATAACCTTGGTAAGAGGATATCAATTATTTGAAGGATTCTTTCTTCAGTCTACATGTTGTTCTGAGACATGCCTGGTGTACAGCACCATAATACCGGTATGCATCTGTATCATTCTTTCTAGGAGTGCACCATACCTGCTGTGGTTGGATATGCTAGTATTTTAGACAATCTCAACCTTGTTTGCTTCATAGAAGTAACTGCTTACAACATTATGTTGCTTAACCACTGACCCCCATAGATACTTCTTTATTGTGTGGTGGACAATGTAGATCCAGATCAGCTGGTATATCTTTGCCATCTGATCAGCATCTACAATGTACTCTTTTGAGTTCATTAGGTTATTTCTGTAAAAGTAGTGAACAGTATAGATCCGGATCAGAAGGCATGGATGTGCTGGCTTATCTGAATCTACACTGTTTCCCCATGTGATGAGAGTAGTATTTATGGAGTAAATGGTTAACCTGGTAAATAACCACCCTGTCAGTGTGTCCAAACTAAGTACCAACATCAGTATCTTCTAACAGCAATGCATACCTTTAACAATATGGCTGTTATCTCAAGGGTTCCATGCCCTCTGATCAGGATCTGCACTGTCACTGTAGATTCATTAGGTTTTTTCTTACCAAGATGCGACCGGTGTAGATCCAATTCAGACAGCATGGATGCCCATGCCTTAAAACATCTATATATGGAGTAAAGGGTCAAATACAGGAAACAGATAATTTTACAACAAAACAGAAACTGTAATGGGTTTACTGTACCTTTGCTGTTTCATCCATTTGCTGATTCATGTACTTGAATAGGTTCCTCAGCTGGGGGTTCGTGTATGTGTACCTGGGAAATAATAAGTTCCTCGCCCCTCTGTATGACCCGCCCCTTGCACCCGCCACGCCCGCACTTCCAGTACAAAGTGCCTGCTTTACCCTGTTTATCCTTTATGTATGAGTAACCGTTCAAAACCAAGTTAAACGTGTTGGATTTCTTTTTGGACAGCTTGTAACATGAAGTAACTCCTGATAAGAAAAAAATAAACATTGAAGATACCAAACTTTACATGCAGATAGCTATTTTGAGCATCTAGAACCCCTCTTGCTACCTTCTTTATTCATTACATTAATCATAATGGGGGATGAAGTATTTATCCCAAATGACTCAAACAATATTTTTTTAATTTACGGAAAAAAAAGCTTATCAAGTCATACATACTTGGAAAATCTTGCATTGTCTTCTCGTCAAAAACTATTTTCACATCATCATCTACTGACGACACCCATTTTGGCTGGTAGAATTCTTCAACATAAGGAAGTTCCACCTCATTCTCATTTTTAGATTTGTCTGAAGAATCCCCCGTCTCTGAACTGGCATTCCTTAACTGACCATCACTGACATGATCTGGTTTCAACATGTTGTTTCTTTTAACACATTCACCTGCAAAAGAACTATCTTTATTTGAATAATCACTGTTAACTGAGTCACTGTCCTGAGATCCTTTTCCATTGTCAACGTTTTCCGAAATAACACCATATTCACCATCATCAACTGGCTCAACTTTGACAGTTACAAATTCATCTTCCGATAAAGCTATACTATGACTAGAAACTTCATTGTCATGGTCCATGGCATGACTATAAACGGGCGTTACCGGTGTGGCATTACCAGATAACGAAGGAAACAAGCTAGCTATGGATTTTCTTTTAGCAGACGAGCAGCTGTCCGAGCCACTGACATCGCCCCTTCTATCATGGTAGCTGTTACGTCGTTTCCGTCTAGATGGCAAGGGACTGAACCCAGACTGTCGTTTATTAATAAGTTCTTTTTGTTTCCCTTCTTTGAGAATGTTTTGCACTAGCCTGGAGACTTTTTCGTCGATTGATTTATCCTCCTTGTCTCTCCGTCTGTTGTACTGTTCTATCTGATGTTTCTTCATGTGCATGAACGTCTCGGGTTCCTCGACAGACACCTCCGTGGCCTCGTGTCCAGAAGATTCGGAATCTATAGTCCCTACAAGAACATTCGGGTTATTAGTTGATATATTTCTTATACAACAGGCATATGTAAGACCCTTTACTACATATATAGGTGCAGTCTGATCTTGATCTACACTGGTCGCTAATTGGTCAAAAATAATCAAATAAATTTTAAAAGTGAACAGAGTAGATCCTGATCACATGGCAGATATGTTCCTGCTGATGTGGATCTACACTGTTTGTCCATGTGTAACAGCCATATCTCAAGACCTTAACCCATTCCCGTACAGAAACACCTTTATTGCTAGGGCGAACAGTTTAGATCCAGATCAGCCGGCACATCCGTGCTGTCTGATCAGGATCTAAACTGTTCGCTTTTTGATTCATTAGGTTATTTCTGACCAAAATGCGACCAGTGCAGATCCTGATCAGACGGCACGGATGTGCCGGCTGATCTGGATCTACACTGGTCGCACATGCGTAAAAATGCGTATCTGTACAGGAAAGGGTTAAAGTCATGTGCAGTAACTTTTGATTTTGAGAATGATTATTATTATAGGAACATCCAACATGCTTTTCAGCATAAAAATGTCATATTAATGTGACTTACTGCACTAAACCACAGGAACATCATTGCAATCTAGAATATAAGTCCAAGAAGAAAAATTTTCAATATTTTCCTGATACAACATTGGTGTGACAGCTGATCTGGATGTACACTGTCCGCTCATCATGGTGTGAAGGGATAACAAATGAGCTGGTCAGTGTAGGATTCTTGATGAATATCCCATGAATTTCTCATCCATTTAATTGTTTTGGGATGTACTACAAACAATAGCGCAAAAACTTATCTGTTTAGTTAGGGGACTTAAAAAGCTCATGAAAAACCAGGGATAGTTTTATGAAAATATATTAACAGTCTGTCCATCAAATCACATGTGCTGCACAATCTGATCGATAAATAATATTCTTTCCACGACAAAAACGTATTTAAAGTTTTAAACGTGACAAAATTTTGACTTCCTTCTCAAAACACAACCATGATTTACTGGAGGACGCCCGAAACTTGAAACATTTAAAAAAAATCTCGTTTCAAAACCCGACCCTGTTTTTTTGTCGGAAACCCTTGGTTTTTAATTTCTTTTAATTAAAAAGTCCTTACTTTGGTGGTTATTTAGAAGAACACAGAATCATCTATCAGTATTTTTACACTATTAGTCCTTTGAATGCATCACATATTTTCTCTCAAATACCATATAGTAAGAAACTGTTTATATGTGACTTGATACGTGATAATCTGATAAGAAAATAAGTAATTCAATCAAAGTCCAATTTTAAGAAAAAAATCTAATGGGGGCCTACCGATATAAAGAGTTATCTCAATATTCTGTCCTAAGTTACCTCCCTTTGCAACGTGCACCTGTTACTGGGTAGTTCCGGTCTGATTTCGACAATTAAAACAGACATGCAGTAGTCATCCGTGGTCCTTTCAAATATGTTTTAGTAAGGTCTGGTCGGTCAGAGATCAGCATTATGCATAAAAACTTTTGATAATCACTTAGATTATTACATACTGAATGGAAAAATATATAGTTTTTATAGAGCAGCGCATAATATTTCTTTTCTAACCGTTGTAATAAGTTGGATAGGTTTGTGTTTAACATCGTTATGTTCGACCCCTTCAGCAACTAATAAAGAGTAAAAAAATACACATTTTTATGTTCAAAAAGGAAGAATTTAATAAAAGAAAAGTTAGAAAAAAACTTAGATTAATGTTGTAAAATTTATAACAGGTGATGTAAGTTAAATTTTGAAGCCCGCAAATAAAACGCCCGTTTCCTTTTATGCATGTTCTTTCAGGGCCAATGAAACATTTTAAGGAGTTTAATATTAAATAAAAAAAAAACAAAAAAAAAACAACCTGAGCCTTTTTCTACAAATTAAATGCACCCCATTGGGTTTACAGATTTTTTCATGTTCGTATTGATGTATTTTTCAATATACTGCTCTTTTTTTTTAAGTTCTTTCTTACTCTTATACCAGTTCAAACATATTAAAACAAGGTTTCGTAATGTTTTCATGCTTTTTCTCTTCCTTTTTCATTTTTATTTTAGTTTATTTAGTTATACAATACATTTTAATTCATTAAATAAATATATTTTTGTGTAAAACTTTTCAGATGGCTATTTTAATTTGTTCAGTTCGGAGAACTTTAAGTTGCCAAAATCAAATAAACAATTCTCGAGTGTCAAACAACTATGTGACAATTAATTAGAATATTTAATCCCTATTCAGTTTCTTAAAACAACACTTTTCCCCTAACAAGCAACTTTTTCAACCTCTTATAAATCTACAACTTAACTTCAAAAGACCTTTATCACACCTCCAGCTGGTAAGACCCTGTCTTGCTAATTAGATTACGTAACATGGTCATAAAACTACAGGCCCTTCTCTTAAATAACGTTGTTTGCATGACTTAATATGGTGATTGACTGAAAACATAAAAAGCTATAGGCCCTAATTTTTATGCCTGCGAATAAATAAAATTTAAAAGGAAAAAGTTACGTAAATAGGTAAAGTTGAAATTAGTTATTACTTAAAATCAATTTACAAAGATGATGGTTATTCCTGATATGCCTGTTTCACATTTTTGGTAAGTCGACAGTGAACTTTAACTTAAAAAAATGCACTTCTAACGCTACGCTCATTACCACCTCTAAACCGGAACTACCCAATCAGCAAGGGAAGCTACTCTCAATGGGAGGTAACTGTGTATATCGGTAGGCCCCCATTACAGTGTTGCTGTTTCTTTCATTGTCAAAATAAAAAAGTTGCTCCAAAAAAGTTATTCATTATTTTAAAAAATACCTGTATCTACCTAGTTATAATGATATTTTTTGCAATGGCATAAAATTTAATGACTGTTAATTAGATTAATTGATTTAAGGAATTTTCCGTTATAGTCTTCTAGCGATAACCCAAATTTTTTTATTTGGTTTCACCCATTACGTAACAGAGCGTTGAGATTCGGAATTTTAACGAAATTATTCTTGATATGCATATTTCACCATTTTTTACAGAAAAAAGACCATAACGTTAAATAACGTGTTTTACCGTTATTTAATCGGGTTTCTAACCATATTGAAAATTCTGAAATTCATTAAAAGGTTGAATACCTATAACGGACAAAAGTGTACATGCTTTACTAAAACATACGTTTATCAACGGACATTTTAAAATTTTTATGCAGATTTACGTAATGGGTTTAAATATCATGAAAAAAGCATACGTATTTGTATTTTATGGGTGTCTGACAAGTAATCAGTGTGGGGTTTTGGGAGCTCAAAATTTCTGCACGTTCTTATACATTATGGATGTCCGTCCGTAAAACAAAGTCAGGCACAGAAAGGATATGGAATGGAGCTTGATCAGTGGAATATAGCACGAATGGTTTGCTGAAGTGTCAAACAACAATTATGAGAACTATCAACAACTTTTTGTATGTTTAGCTTTTTAAATAATTGCTACTGGACAACCAGACACCAATGCTCATGATAGTCCATAATAATTTTTGCTAATCCTAAGAACCAAACATGGTTGTCTGAAGGCTCCAGGCAAAGCATTTGTCAGAATATACTATTTAAAATTTAATAAAATGTCTGTGGTTCCTTTTTTCAAAAATTTGCAAACAATTATCCATCTCAGTAACTTGAATTTTGACTCAAAGCCTCATATTACTATAAGACAGAGTTCATATATAACATCTGATAATTCCTGGTGCATTAATTTTGTGTTCATAGACAGTACAGGATTTAAGTTTAACATCATCCTACAGTATAGTTACCTGTGCTAAGGTATCGAACAAAGTGATCCTTGAACAGTGATACAACTTGATTGTGTAGAAACTTTTCTCCCTGGTCTGAGGCCAGCACAGAGTGGGAGCCATCGACTAGACTTGCCATCACCACCACACTCTCCTCACCAAGATCTGCTAGGCGCTGGAGCTGAAAAAGTAGCATAATTGTGACAACGCCAGTCTTGGAGTACTTATCATAACCCTTTTATCTATGAAATATGTAGATTCAGATTCTGATCAGCCAGCAGAGTCGTCCTGTATTATCAGGATCTGCACTGTTCACTTTTTGATTCACCATGTTATTTCTGACCAAGAAGTGACCAGTGTTGATTCAGAAGGATGTCACAGATGTGCCAGCTGATCTGGATCTACTCTGGTCACACATGCTATAAAACTTGTATATATGGAGGAAAGGGTTAAAGTCCCCTCTCAGCCATTATACACCCCCTCCAATTTCAAAACACAATCTCCAATTTCAGAACATGCCAACTTCCATTCCACCTTCAAACTCTGTTTCAAACCATTTAGTTTTTGTAATATATTTGCCAGACATGATCATTATCACTAACAAAAGAAGATTCCACAGACATTTATGATGAATATTAGAAAAAATAAAATAATTATTTTAGTTATTAAAGATGTTTTTGAAACATTTTCACAGACTGTTTTTTATCTCAATCTTCATAATGTTTTTTTCTAAGCTACTATACATCTCACATTTATGTAAGCAACTATGTCCTAAAAGGATCATAAAGTGCATGAACAGGGATTTAAATATTAATTTCTCTCCAAATTTAAATTCCCATATATACAGCAGAACATAGTCCTACCAGAGACTGTATTTCATATTTGATGACAATCCGTAAGATTTGTCTCTGTACAGGATCCTCCTTCAATGTTACCATCTTCTGCTCAAGCCTGTATCTGCCATAGATCTCCATGGTATCTGCTTAATCTAAACAAGAAGAAAGTCATTCATTTCAGAATTGTGAAAATATGCAAAACAAAGTACACTTGCCATCAAAATTTGAGGAAGGAACATGGTGGTAACTTGCTTTTTGTGGAATTTCTTGAATGTATGTTTGATAGCATTAGGGCTAATGAATGGGGCGTTCGTGGCCAAGAAGTGGTTAAGGTTTCTGACTGAGAATCACTTGTCCTTCACCGCTGTGAGTTCCAGGCCTACCTGGGTCAAGATCTTCCATGTGAGGAAGCTTGCCAGCTAGCTTGCGGAACATCAGTGGTTCTACCCAGGTGACCGCCCAGGCCTGAAAAATAGTCCGGAGGGGCACCTAGGGTCTTCCTCCACCATGCAAAAAAGCCAAATGGGCCTAAGAATAAATAAGCTTAACATCTGTTGATGTTACGGCCTCTAAGAGTCTAATCTGCATGAAACTACATGAAAAATAACTTAACTTTAATGTGTGTAACACCATCGGTATTTCCAATTAGTTCCAATTAATGCACAATTGCAAAAAATGTCATTAACAGCTAAACCTGATACTCACAAATTTGGCACTGTCCTGATTATCACATTTTTGCTATTTATTGTTGAATCTGCTCTTAAAAGACACAACAAAGGGGCATTTATCCGAACTTGCACCTATCCGAATATATATGTGTAATGTTATCACCCATTTGCTCTGTTAAGTTATATTCAAAGAATACTTACTATGAAATGTATGTCAAATGTTGGAAACTGCTATTGATCTCACAGAATGGCGACGCGAACTTAAAATTATCTCATACGAAATAATCAATAACGATCAATTAGTCGATATTTTCTCAATTATAAATCTCTTCAGCAGACTTTTTTCGTGCGGTAAACAAACACATGACACAACTTTAAGCTCTTATAAATGAAACCGTTGGTTTAAACTTTAATGCTTTGTTGTCATTTAGAAAGACCTGACCTACCTAACAATGTGTGGAAATTGTTAAACAAAAATTATGTCAAAGCTCAGCAGTCGTCGCGTAAATTGCTTGATATTTTGCAGATTCAAAATAAATTTTATCCAATCTCGTATTAAACGTCCAATGTTTAGATATACAATATTAGTCTACGTGTAAAGATTTATATGCCTGTTTTCAACATTAGAAATAACTTCAAGTAAACACTTACAGAAGTTGTACTATTCAATATGTAAATGTTTATCGTTGCTTAAAGCTGTCATGCCTAAAATTTAAATTAGCTGTTTTATTTAGTTTAAACTTATTTATTTTACATCGATTGTGAAACAAGTTAATTATTCCAACTTATATTAATCACGCTCGATGACTGCTTCCTGGGTTTCCAACCAGTACTCGCGCCGAGTGTGTATTGAGGAAAGTGCAGACGAACCTCATCCCTGGTGGGACTCGAATCCGCAGTCTCAGGATCTGGAGACGCTCTACCCCTAGACCACTGATCTTCCAACGTCCAGCTGTTTTATAATGTATGTACCAGATGTTGTTTTTATATTACTTGAAAGTCGAGACAATTGTAAAGGCAACTCGACAAATGGTCTATTTTAAAGTTTATTGTATATATTTACAAACCAGAGTAAATGAATTTTAGCATTGTCAAATCACTGGAACAATTGATGATTCCACGCTGGCGCTGTCTGCGGACCCCGCTCCTGAGTCACGTGATTGGTCGGAAGTTAAACAGTAAAAGTCAGTTTCACTAAAAACAGTAAAAGTCAGTTTCACTAGCAGAACAGATGTAGCAATTCACCTGCTGATAAAACTATAAATAAGGTAAAAGGTTTTTGAACTAAGAAGCGTAAGACATATAATTTTCAAGCTTTCTCTTTGTCAGCTTACGATTTTTCCACATTGTAGACTTCACTTCTTTTTCATAATATAAAAGGACATTCTAAATATTTCCATTGACAATATATTGTTTCGTAAATACTAAAATATATTATAAAACAGATTATTTTGATTTATTTCTTGTAAATTGTCAATTGTTAGATGGAGAGTGTCCCGTGTGTCACAGCTTTCTGGGTTAAAATTTCACAAATTGCTTTTTCAGAACTGATAATTGTATAGCCATGCTCTCTTCTCCTCTCTACTGTTTTGAGAGGCTGTGTTTTCTGGATGTGGCTGATATGACAAGGAACCTTTGAAAGCCACGACAAATGCCCACGCTGCCTCAATATTTGCACCAATAAACAGTACAATTGCGATCCATACAAAATGGCATGCATCATGGCGGTGAACATTAAAATAGTACATAAATATCGTGCTCAACGTGATTGAATGTATACATAGGGAGGCTTCTTACAGCTGCCACATGGTACAAACAACACTGCTGTGATATTAAAATACACGAAAAGGGGACAAGTAAATCATGTTTATGTTCTTGCTGATTTAATTCCATGTGCTCTGAGAGTGAGCGCTTCGTATGTATTATATGTTGTGTGTTAGCATGCAACATTGTCGAGTTATGAGTGGTTTGGAGCTAATTCTCCAAGATAACTTGTTCCTCTTGAGAAATAAACAATTGTCGCATGACAACTGTTAGTGAATAAAAAAATGCATAAAAAATGCCACATTAAGAAGACACACAGCCAAGAAGAATAAGAGAGAAGGAGCATGCATGGTAAATAAAATGATCAGTTTCAAAACAGAAACCACAAACAATTAACAAAAACGTAAAACCGATGGGTTTCCGCCTTGAAACGGTCAGTGGCAAAACAATTTGCAACTGGTTGTTCAAACCAGGTTCTATGGTGCACCAACTTAACATGCCCCAACAGGTTTACGAAAAAAACAACATATGGCATCATTATTAAGAAAATCACTCATTTAAAAAAGGCTTCTGTAGGAAAGTTAAATTAAGACAACTTACAAGGGAAATAATCCACAGTTGACCGGTTTGTTTATTTACAAAATACTCGTCTTATGTAAAAACATATGTAAGAAACAAATTGAGTAGTCTGTTATGGTCACAAAAAGTGAAATTTATCAATTTCGTTTTTATAAAATTACTATATTTGCCACCATGTGAAGAACTTGATATTTACATTCAATTTTCGCGACATATTTTTCTGTTCTAGGGGCAGCATTAGAGGTTTCATGTAAAATAATCGCTCTACGAGTCTTGCGTCAGTAGTTCGCAATGTTCAAGGGCATGGCCTGGTTCCAGTGGGCTACCAAAGTTCACCCTTGTGGCAACTCTGTGAAGTGCTCGCCCTATTTAAAATACATGTAAACTACTGCTCGCGGCCAGGGAGGGGGACGGGACTTACCAAAAACCTGGTGACCTTACTTTGACAGCTACTTGCTTCTCCTGTGGCCTCGCTTCAAGTCTTAAAATTCCTGCCATCCCAACCGCACCTTATCATACCGGGGATCCGGGATACCAGCCGGACTAGTTCGGTACTTGACTGTCACAACACTCAGGGGGAGTGTATGATGAAAGCCTTCAGTCCAGTCAGGAGAATGTTGCGAAAAACCTAAAAACTTTACCTTATGGAAACTAGAAGTCTCCTTTTTTTTTTGAAAGGACTAGATGTCCAACTTTACCTTAAAGGAACTAGAAGTCCCCTTTTTTGCTTGAAAGGACTAGAAGTCCAACATTACCATCAGAAGACTTGATCTTTATCCATGTTCTCCCTGGAGATCCACCAAGCCTTTAAGATAGCTAGAAGCCATCTGAATCTTGCATGGACCACATCAGTCGCCTGTCATCAAACATTCCATCTCTGGCATCTGTAACTTTATCTTCAATCACCTGGATCTTTATGTGACTTGAAGAACCTTAATCTGCATTGTTTGGAATGCACATATAAGTACTGAGACTGACTATGATGCAACTAGAAGTTGCCCGAATGTGATCTGATGATAATTCCTTAATGCAACAAGAAGTCGCCCATATGTGACTAGAAGTCACCTGAACACGACAAGAATTCGCCCGTACGTGACAAGAAGTCACTTTTATGCGATTTGAAGTCACTCCTATTTGACTAGAAGTCACCTGTATCTGACTTGAAAATGCCTTTATGTGACTAAAAGCCACATAAATCCCTGATGTTAAGGCCACCAGGTCTAATCCGGAAATCCCTGTCCACTTTATAGAGCTGGCTAGGATCAGTAGTCTGTATCCGAAATGTACATCCTGTGCTTGACTAGCAGTGACCAAAAACTTAATATTTCTTTAATGACACACTCCTGTCTTTAGGGCATTTCTTTTACTGGTGATACCTTAATTTCACTGTACCACATTCTATCTGTTAGAGTGGTTACCACTTCTAAATATCACTTTTCTTATCTGTGAGTCAAAACTTGCCTATGCAAAACAAAGTTCCAAGGATGCAGAAATCCCTGTGCAAAACCGCTTGAACTTGTTGGCCTTGTCACTAAGCTAAACACAGTTCCAAGGATGTAGATATCCTTGTGCTAAACCGCCTGAACCTGTTTAACTTGCCCTAAGCTTAACACAGTCCAAAGATCCGGAAATCTCTGTGCAAAACCGCCTGACTGCGTCATAATGACTCTAGCATGCTACTTTAGTGGTTCCGAAACTGGAACAGGCTCAGCCACGCACTTCCCAGAACGGACACATTAGTGCTTCCGAAACTGGAACAGACCAAACCACGCGCTTCCCAGGTCGGAGACCAATCTCCAGATTTAAACCGCTAACAAAGAAAAGTATATTTTCATCTGTTGAAATTCTGTCTAGAAGTGTCTTCACTGTCGTTCTTTATATTCAGTATTGCCCTCTGTACTATAACACAGGATGTTTTACTGCTTTCTGTGCATGGTCTCAACTTACTAGTCTGAACTCTCCTCAGATGAGTCAACTTGTTTACAAGTACTTATTTCTCGAAACTTCAAGGTCATTCCTTCTACAACCTTATCTAAAATTTCTTCTAGCGCAGACTCTGGCGAGTTGACATTGTTTATCAACACATCAGCCTTTGCCAATCGCTTTAGCTTTTTGCCATCCACTGCCTCTGTAATGTACTGGTGGTGTTTTACAAGGTCCACAGCTGCCTCCATACTTTTTGGGTGCTTGAAACAGGCATACTTGGCTGACTCTTTGTTAATGCATCCCTGACAAAACCTTGATATGGCCTCTTTAAGTCTGTAACTTTCTGGCAGGTCTCTAAAGGCTGGAACTGATAAGGTAAGCACTCTATCCGCCCAATCCTCAAGTGATTCTTCAGGTTTCTGAACAGCTTGTTGAAACTTAACTCGGGAAGTCTCAAGGAGCTCCTTCCAACCAAAACGTCTCTCGAGTTTCTTCATGGTTCTGCGGAAAGACTGCTGTTCTTTGTCATTTGTAATGGCATAGAAGTCTAACGCTTTTCCTTCAAGGCTCCAAAGAAGATAATCTTGGCATTCACGGTCAGACCAATGAAGAACTTCCCTGTAACTTTCAAACAGCCGCTTGAAAGATGACCAACTTGACTTTCCATCATACCTCAATCTGGCTACCAGAATTCTATCATCTATGAATCATCAGCCAAGCCTCCTCAAAAATTATTCCGTAATCTTTTTAAAGGGACAATAATTGTGAAGTTTTACTGCTTCTTACAATTTTCATGTTGAGCCTTAGTGTGCATCTACATGTAGATGATGCATGACCTCCAAGTAGATAATAATTTTCCATTTATTAATGGCAGACGAAGAGGGAGATTGGTTGGAAGTTTTTCACCTAAATTTAATATTTGCATTACAAAAGTGTGCATCATTATTTATGCAGTAGCCTCTTCCTGTGTAATCTCACGTTGATGAAACAACAACATCTTAGAGCTGTCCATGCATTTAGTTAAAAAAAATTAAAATCATTCCGTACTTGGTTACTAGTAATCTCGTGTTTGGTTACTAGTAATCTCATGTCAATGTCAGCTTGATTGACCTCCCTGACCAGTTAGAAGAGCTGGTTATTGTTGGTTGATTCCTCTGATTTGGTTGCTGCACCCATTCAACCACAACCTGGATCTGTGCCACAGTGTAAACTATTGGTACACCATGATATTTTATTCCATAAGTGTATTAAGAAAACACATGTATTGAACCCTTTATTCCATGGGGTATGACTAAAACATGAATGAACATTTTAGATCTAGATCAGCATGTACATCTGTACCATCTGATCTTCACTGTTTGTTCTTAGATTCATTAGATTATTTTTGACAAAGAGGCAAACATTGTAGATCCAGTTCAGAAGGCATAGATGTGCCAGCTGATATGGATCTACACTGGTTGCCCAAATGATAAAAGGCATATATATATATATATATATATATATATATATATATATATATATATTGAGTAAAGTGTTACAGCTAATTAAGGCTTTTAAATACTTGTCTTGAGTGTAAAAAGTTCATATTTGTATGTAAAAAAGACCCTGCACCCACCACCCACCATACCCACACTTCCCTAATGCTTATTTGTAGTTAATCAAACCCTAACTGTACAAACTTTGCAATCCCACTCTGGATATTCTCATTCCAATTGTTTAACCCTTTCCTCCATAGATACACCTTAATTGCATACGTGCCATCTGATCTAGATCTAAACTGTTCACTTTTTGATTTCTTAGGTTATCTCTTACCAAAATGCGACCAGTGCAGATCCTGATCAGACAGCGCGGATGTGCTGGGTGATCTGGATCTGCACTGGTCACACACGTGTAAAAAGGCATTATATGTATCCAAACTGCAAAAAGAAATTTCACAAACAACCAACTAGTGTTGGGATATCGGTTGCAAATCACAATCGATCATCAGTTGGAATCGGTTGCCTCTTCCGATGTGATTTCACCGATTATTAATCGGTTTATAAATCATATCAGTGTTACATTAACAAATGGTTTCTTATAAGTAGCTTATATAATATCCGTTATTATTGTGTGTTTGCTGCTACTTTCTACATAAAGGTTGGTGTTCCAATTACAAAAATAAAACTTTATCGCGTGTTTTATTAAATATGCACTGATTAGAATGAATGAACAATGCTTAACAAAGAATACACACCCTAAATTACGTTGTGGATAGCACTTAATGCCCAAAAGGCCCTGCCAATTAATTTTAATCATGACCAGTACAAATATTGACCAAGATATGTTTAACTGTGCAGTAGTTTACAGCCGGGGGTATACATCGGTTTAAATGGATTATGGGATAATTACATCGATTATCGGCATCGGGAGGTTCTTACTGATGATTAATCGATGTCTTTCGATCATCAGCACATCACTACAACCAACTAAACAGTAACAATTCCCAATGGGAATATTCATCACCTTCTACGATAAAGAAACCGAAAGGTACATAATGTAACAACCTGTAAATGTATATTTCAGGATGGCTGCCAGCCAGGATTCCCGCTTCGTGTTGTACTCGGTTGTATTGTGTGTGACTGTAGGTGTATGCTATCTGAAGGCTCTGGACTGTGGTTTTGTGTTTGATGATGCCTCGGCTATTGTTGACAACAAAGACCTTCGGCCTAAAACTCCACTTGGCAACTTGTTTCTCAATGACTTCTGGGGGACACCTATGAGTATGGTATAAACACTTTCCACTTTGAATTCTTTTTTGTTACAGATTTTATTTTTGGTAGAATATCAAGCCAAGGAATGTTATCTTTGATATTAAAAATGATACTATTGTGTAAACACTAACTTGCTGATCTGTGCCATCTGATCAGGAATTTACACTGTTAGCTTCTTGGTTAGAAATGATTTAATTAATCAAAAGGGAACAGTGTAGATCCTGATCACATGGCCGGGATGTGCCAGCTGATCTGGATCTACACTGTTTGCACATGCCACAAAAGTCATATTTTTGGAGTAAACAGATTAAAGCTACAAGAATAACAAACTTGTTCACTATTTATAGGAGAAGAGCCACAAGTCTTACAGACCACTGTGTGTGCTGACATTCCGGTTAAACTACATGTGGAATGAGCTGGAGCCAATGTCCTATCATGTACTCAATGTCATACTACATGCACTCGTCTGTGTCATGTATATGAAGTAAGCTTAATGTTTATAGTTAAGTTTGATGTTACAAATTGTTAACATGAATCACAGAATTTTTCTCATGGAAAATTTGACAAAACTGAAATCAGGATAGCTCTCTTATCCCTTCAAATAGATGTGACTTTTATCACATGGGCAAACACTGTAGATCTCCCCAGATCTGTGATGTCTGATAAGGATCTACACTGTACTGAAAGTAATGACTAGGATTGGAATTTCTGACCTCTTACTTAGCATGAGCACTACATTATACCTCCATACCTGCTCTTTGTAAACTAGACATTCTCTTTTTCATTGGTACATGTATTTGTCTGATAGATATTCTTGTTCAGATATTTTGTCAGCCAATGCTATGAACAGAATTTGAACGGTAAATCATTTTTCATAGGGCACCAATAAAATTGTGTAAAGATGTTATCCAGAATTAAAGGCTTAGATCTAAGACTTACAGTGTCTTTTCTCTTATAAGTAGAGCTACAATGTCAATTGAAATGATCATTACAACAAACCAGAGAAAAAATATATGGTTAGCTTGGATCATTACATTTAAAGCTTATTGATAAACCAAGATAAAATAACCCAAACAGAACAACTTTCTTGTTTCTTTGCAGAATGTGCAATATGTTTATAGATGAATTCCCTTCATTTATTGCTGCCATGCTGTTTGCTGTTCATCCTGTACATACCGAAGCTGTAAGTAGCTTACATATAGAGGATAAATCAAATACTGAAATATGAAATAAGTCATCTAAGTCGATATAAAACTGTGTTTCATGTGGATTTAGATGACAAGTTTAATAATTTCAGTCTTAAATGAACACAAATGGTGTATTCTACTTACTACATAACTGCAGATGCTGAGAAATGTCCATTTATTATCCCATTGTTTTACCGGTAACTTGTCTCCTGCTGTCTGATCAAGATCTGCACTGGTCGCATTTTGGTCAGAAATAACCTAACAAATCAAAAAGCGAACAGTTTAGATCCTGATCAGATGGAAAGGATTAACTGCTCTGGATTCTAAAAGAATATTAAAACAGTAGGCTGGTGATGTTTTAGGAGAGGCAATGACATGGCCTAATACTGCGAGTCTGATTACCTATTGTAATTTCTTCACCAAGAAGAACTGACATGTTGCCATGAGAAAAATCCCATGCTGCGAAATGTGAAGTGTACAGGGTTGCCAGCGGACTTGAAAAGTCAGAGAAATTTGATTTTTTTTCAAGGTCAGGGAATTGTCAGGGAATTTTGAAAATTGGTCAGTGAAAAATAATAATCCCGAAAAGTCAGTGAAAAGTCAGGGAAAAATAAATTTGAAAGAAAAAAATTGTTCTATTTTATTAAAGATTGCATTTACAAATTTTCTGTTATGAACCTTTTTTTTATAATTGTGTATTATAATAAAAGTTCTTATATTAAAAAAATTGCCTGAAGACTAAAAGGCTCTGCAATCCTTGCCTCCAGAAATTATAATAACAAGGTGCTACACACGAAACCCATGTTCTTCCCTCCAAGATCCAGCTCAAAGCAACACTCTGAACTTAGTAATTTCTGCTATATAGGCCTTACTGATGATAGTTTGTGTCATTGCCAATATATTTTCATCTATGGTTGGATTTTAAAATAATTGGCAGAAGTGACTGTCATGATGTGAACATGTCATGTACAAAATCTGTTTTCCAACATTCAGTTCACAGCAACATAGTTTTTATGCCCCCACAAAGTGGGAGGCATATAGAGTTGCACTCGTCCATCCGTACGTCAGTCTATACGTCCCCAAACCTTGTGGCATCAACTCCTCCTAAACTATAAGGCGGATTTCTTTCAAACTTGCACAGATGATCAAGCAGGATGTGTAGATGATCGTAAAGAAAGGATTTTTTCCTGCGACTATTTTTACCAGAGTTATGTCCCTTTGTAAATTTCAGTAGTTAAATCTTGTGGCGTCAACTCCTCCTAAACTATAAGGCGGATTTCTTGCAAACTTGCACAGATGATCAAGCAGGATGTGTAGATGATCGTGAAGAAAGGATTTTTTCCTGCGACCATTTTTACCAGAGTTATGGCCCTTTGTTAATTTCAGTAGTTAAATCTTGTGGCGTCAACTCCTCCTAAAATATAAGGCGGATTTCTTGCAAACTTGCACAGATGATCAAGCAGGATGTGTAGATGATTGTGAAGAAAGGATTTTTTCCTGCCACCATTTTTACTAGAGTTATGGCCCTTTGTTAATTTCAGTAATTAAATCTTGTGGCGTCAACTCCTCCTAAACTACAAGGCAGATTTCTTGCAAACTTGCACAGATGATGAAGCAGGATGTGTAAATGATCGTGAAGAAAGGATTTTTTCCTGCGACCATTTTTACCAGTGTTATAGCCCTTTGTTAATTTTAGTATATTAAATCTTGTGGCGTCAACTCCTCCTAAACTTTAAGGCAGATTTCTTGCAAACTTGCACAGATGATGAAGCAGGATGTGTAGATGATCGTGAAGAAAGGATTTTTTCCTGCGACCATTTTTACCAGAGTTATGGCCCTTTGTTTTTTTCAGTAATAATATCTTGTGGCATCAACTCCTCATTTACTTTTGGACAGATTTCTTTCTAACTTGCACACATGATCAAACTGGATGGGTAAAGAAAAGATTCTATCCTGCTGCCATTTTTACCACAGTTATAGCCCTTTGTTTATTTCACTTACAAAATTTTGTGGCATCAACTCAACATTTTCTATTTAGCTGATTTCTTTCAAACTTGCACAGATGATGAGACATGATGTGAAGATTGTTGTAAAGGACATTGTCTTGCAACAATTTTCACCAGTTATGGCCCGTTGTTTATGTTAGTTATTAAATTTTGTGGCACTTACTCCTCATTTGCGAATCATGATCACCACATGTTGTTAATACCTGGTACAAAATTTTGTAACAAATGTTGTTGCAGCAGTGGGGGCATCAGTGTCCTGAGGACACAGTCTAGTTTGTATAGCGGCAGAAATTTTTAAAAATATTGCGGCACAAACTACTGCTACAGTTTTCAAGATACTGACTTGAAACTTTAAACAAGTTAGGTACTTGGTATCATGTGTAGATGTGCCTGACATACTTTTTTTGTGGCGCAGTCCATCATTTTTATGACAGGTGCATGATTTTTTTAATCCTGTGACAGAAACTTCAAAAAGTTTCTCTAGATTAATTTGAAAATTTAAGCATACATTCTGCATCAACTGACCTATTTTCCATTAGGCCCAGTGTATATGTGGTTGACATATTTTTCATTTGGATCAGACTATTAATTATAAATAATTGTTGGATTGGAACAGGGATCTTCAAAACCTACTTGCATTTTTTTCTAAGTTTATCCAAGCACTGAACAGGCTAAATTGTGTGTTTCACTTGTATGGTGTAAACAGCATTGTAATTGAGTTATGTATAAAAATAATATTTTTACAACATAAAGGAAACATGGTCATTCTGTCTGAGAGTTTGTTTTGCTTGTGTAAAATGGTATGTTGTTTGCTTGCCCATTTTACAGATTATGTATATTTCTTTTACTCTGCATTTGATGATTATTCCAGTCGTTAGTGAATTATGGATACTTAAGCTTCAGTTGTGATAATCTCTTGCTTTATACATGTTCTATGTTGTTTATTCATTTAGTTTCTGTATGAAGAATAAGAATACATTATTTGCCAATTATCTTAGAAGTATTGGTTAAATCTTGTAAGAGTACATAGTTTAATATTTCACTAAACATAAATCTATCAAACTTTATACTTGATATATAAATGATGCCTTAATTGTTAAATAATGTAATAATATATTGTTAAAATAATAAAAATGTACTTATGGGTGGATTAGGCAGCAGTAGGGGTGTTACTGCCGTTTAGGTTCGGTATTATTGGTCAGTGAAAAACCTGATTTGGTCAGTGAAAAGTCAGGGAAAAGTCAGGGAATTTTTTTAATCCTTGGTGCTGGCAACCCTAGTGTAGATCTTCATTAATGGCCAAATGAACAATAAATGTTTGTTGAATTGTTGCAAGGAACAAGTCATATGCAATAAGTGCTTTAATTATTGTGATAAACTTGTGTTGCTAGGTAACAGGTGTAGTGGGTCGAGCAGAATCACTGTCTTCCATATTCTTCTTGGCAGCTCTGATGTTCTACGCCAAATGTACTGGATATCACCGGCAGACAGGTCAGTATACAAGGATCCCATTATATGTTTATATGGAACAAAAGAACCTGCTTTTTACTGTAACATCACTTAGGACAAACAAATTCTTTTTAGCCAAATTTAGGTTTTTGTTCACAGCAGTATTGCATTGAACATACGTCATCATCATGCATGGCAGTGCTTGTGGAAAGTCATGAAAAGAAAAAGCCATATATCAGTATTCTTGATTGCAGTGCCCCAAATCAATTTTACATTTGAACCATCATTATTCACTCCAATTTCAGTTTTTGTTATCACATTGAATGATGAATGGGCAACTGTTTTAACAATTTTGAACATTTCAGTATTTGTTCCATGAGCACTAATACCTGCATTATTTTAATGAACTCATCTTTTTGTCGTTATGAACGAGTCCATTTTTAAAGGAACAACAAACTGTGTAGACCTTTTATTATACTGCATGGTTGCAATGTCTCATCTGGGTCTACACTGACTTCAAATATAAGCTGTGGTTGGTGCAGAGTTAAGTGAACATTTGTTAGCCCTTTCCTCCATATATATGCCTTGTTTGTTACCAGTGTAGATCCAGATCAGACATGACATTTGTACCATTTGATCAGGATCTGCACTGTTTGATTTTTGGCCAGGAATAACCTAATTTATAAAAAAGCAAACAGTACAGATTCAGACAGCACGGATGAGTTAATAGCTTAAGTTGTCTGCACTTTTCATATACAAATGAACAAAAATAAATTGCAATGATAACAATGTATTTTCAGTTTGGGGACCATTGATATCTTCCATAGTGATGGTTACCATAGCAATGTTATGTAAGGAGCAGGGTATCACTGTGATAGGGGTCTGTGTTGTATATGAACTGTTTGTTGCTCAAAGGGTAAGTTGTTGTCTTCTACCCTGTGCCCAAGATCATAAAACTAAATCTGGAGATCAGTCTCAAATCTCAAGCATCTGATTGGCTGAAATGGCGACCAGTCGCCATTTCAGCCAATCAGATCCTTGAGATTTGAGACTGATCTCAAAACTTAGTTTTATGATCTTGGGCCCTAGTTGGGTATGTACTTACCATCAAAAACCTTCATTAATTTCTTTTAACCCTTTCCTCCATATATACGCATTTTTACGCATGTGCAACTATTTTTAATTCAGATCAGCCGTGCCATTCGTGCCGTCTGATCAGGATCTGCACTGGTCACATTTTGGCCAGAAATAACCTAACAAATCAAAAAGTGAACAGTTTAGATTTGAATCTAAACTGTTCGCCCACGCAATAAAGGTGTGTCTATGGAGGAAAGGGTTAATATCAGAATAACGTGAATTTATTTTGAAAATTAGGATTAGCCAAAAAAAAGGATTCTGTGGATTCACTAATTTTCGTGGTGTCATTTTCATGGATTTCATTGGAAGATCTATCCACAAATTCTAAACTGCTGTGAAATATATAACTGAACATAAATGTATTGCAGAAAATTCAAAACCACGAAATAAGTAACCCTGGAAAAAGGTTATTTAAACAAATACCATGAAATTTAATGCACACGGCCAACCATCAGTGACACACAGAGATATAAGTGCATTTATGTATGTGAGAAATAATCATGGAAATATATCATCTTAAAACAGTAAAATTGGTAAAACTTGTCGCATTCAGAAACTTGTATGTTATATACATATATTTACTGCTTAGGATAATTTGACTTTGTTATTGTCAAAAAAGAATGCAGTGTTCTGGCATATCATACCAGCATGATATCAAAGTGTTGATTTGTCAGAAATAGTGACTGAGTGTCTGATTCATACATTGTTTCTAGTATTTCTAGAAACAGTAATTATAAAAATGAAGTATTTTAAACACTTTAAAAAATTTATATTACTACAGAATAGGGCTTAGTGCAATACTGATCTATCTCACAAAGAATAATGAAGAAGATAGTCCAGGACTGAAGTTTATAGACCTGAGATTGGAAACCAGTCTTAAATATCAAGCATCTGATTGGCTGAAATGGCGACTGGTCAGATGCTTGAGATTTGAGACTGGTTTCCATGCTCAGTTTTATAACCTTGTGCACAGTTTTGTGCTATGCCCTCGATACAATTAAAAGACCACCTGTGTCTACAACATTGTTCTATCTGTATCTTCAGGCATTGTTCAAGGATCTGTGGACGATCTTGATGAACATTTTAAGTGGGAAGCCAGACATTCCATGCTGGTTACAGGGGTCTATCAAGAGATCTGTGATACTTGTCGGCTCTACAATGTTCCTGCTCATTGCTAGAATCAAGGTGATGGGGGCTCAACTACCAGTGTTTACTAAGTATGTTCTGTCTTTACTGATTAATTTATAGTCTATAAACTGCCTTATAAGTAAAGATGTATTGTAAGAATACTAATATCCTATAAATTTATTTTTATTTATTTATTATGTTCATTTTCAGAAAATTGAAACATGCTGAATTTAAGAACCCACCAAAGTGCGGTTTTACTTAAACCAGGGAATCTCGTGCCCAAGATAATAAAAGCCTTCATGGTATTTAATTGAACAAAACAGAGCAGTTTTATTCTAGACATCTTGATGTCATTTTGTATTTATTTTTTTCCAGATTTGACAATCCAGCCTCAGTATCACCAACTCCAGCTAGACAGTTGACTTTTAACTATCTTCTGCCAATCAACTTCTGGCTCCTCCTTTTCCCTGCTGATCTCTGCTGTGATTGGACGATGGGAACTATACCTGTGCTACAAAGTATTGTGGATCCTAGAAATCTGATAACTTTAATGTTTTATCTCTGTTTTGGGAAAATTGTGCAATATTCCCTCAAGAAACAGGGAAAGCTAAACAGAGCTATTATAATGGTAAGTGTATGCGTCTTGAAGGTTTTTTTAAGGAAAGATTTTGCATGGGTGAACAGTGTAGATGCAGATCAGCTGGCACATCCATGCCAGCTGATTAGAATCTACACTATTCGCTTTGGAATTTATTATGTATTTTCTGACCAAGTAGTTAACAGCGTGGATCCTGATCAGACTGCTGGAATGTGCATACTGATCTAGATCTAGACAGGTTAATCCTGTTCAGTTGGAATTATTTTCACTTAGATTTGTGATAAGTAAACTCACATTGTTTACAACTACTGGTATTCAGTTATAATATTAATGATCATGTCACTTTTTAAACAGTTAAATAATTTTTTAGTTATGTCTTTTTACAATCTCTTCATATGTGTCATTCAACATGTCCTTTTATTTTGCAGTGCCTGGCATTGATGGTCCTACCATTTATCCCAGCTTCTAACCTGTTTTTCCCTGTTGGTTTTGTTGTGGCAGAGAGGATCTTGTACACACCCAGCATGGGATTCTGTATGCTGATTGCCGTTGGCTTTGACCACATCCTCAACAATAAACGGTAATCTCTTTGTGACTGTAATATAATCACCATTTACCGTATACTGTCAAAACTGCTTACTTTTCATTTCCACTTAATTCATAGATACAACTTATAAGCCATTTCTACCAGTGTGATCCATATTAGCCAGCACACCCATGCATTCAGATCAGGATCTGCACTATTCACATTTTGCTATTAAGTAATGCAAACTGATATGGATCTACACTAGTTGCCCATTGGATATCAGGCATAGACATGGAGTTGAGAGCAAAAGTGAATTCCTAAAAGGTTTGTCAACTCTCCCGATTGCCTTCATGCTGATAGCAGCTTCCCAGTTTGGTATTAGCTTGAAAATTAAAGAAAAAAATATTAAACGTTGATTATGAGTACAGACATGAGGACCAGTTTATACATAGGTGCAGTGTGCTGTATTTACTAATAATAAAGGATGCTAGTTAATCAAAACTTAATCCTCTGATTTAAAGACACAATTTCTCAAAAGTCTCTAAGATATGTCTCTATATTACAGGATGCTAAAGCCATTGCTGTGGTTGTTAATGGGAAGTCTTGTGCTCTCACATGCTGTGAAGACCTACACACGCAATATGGACTGGTAAATCACTACTTTAGTCAGTGCCCAAGGTTATAAAACTGAGCATGGAAACCAGTCTCAAATCTCAAGCATCTGATTGGCTGAAATGGCGACCAGTCGCCATTTCAGCCAATCAGATGCTTGAGATTTGAGACTGGTTTCCAAACTCAGATTTATAACCTTCAGCCCAGTTTGTTGGTTGTTATGAATAAAGCTCTCCTTAATGGTGACATTTGTTTAAAGTAGCTTTTATTTTTGTTATTTTCAGATGTCAGCTTCAAATGCAAAAAATGTGGATATTGTAAAACAGGACTGTGGTGGACCTAACAAAAAAATTTGTTTTCATTGATTTTTCAAACATGACCATTGACTTACAAAAAATAACCTTATTATCAATGTCCTTACCCTATTTTTGAATTATTGAATTTTCACTCTGTTGATTCATACTCAGAGAAATCCTAGTCTTTGACAAGTAATTGTTGACATAGGTCACACCATTTTGACTTGTTTCAAGTTAAATAGTTCAGATAGTCTAGCATACTAGTATGCTACCTCCTGTTTAGTAAACTACTCCTAATTGTTAAATAAACGAGCATTGTGTACTAAAAAGATTAACCCTTTCCTGTACAGATACGCATTTTTACGCATGTGCGACCAGTGTAGATCCAGATCAGCCGGCACATCCGTGCCGTCTGATCAGGATCTGCACTGGTCGCATTTTGGTCAGAAATAAGCTAATGAATAAAAAAGCGAACAGTTTAGATCCTGATCAGACGGCACGGATGTGCCGGCTGATCTGGATCTAAACTGTTCGCCCTAGCAATAAAGGTGTATCTGTACAGGAAAGGGTTAAATATTATCCTGATAATTATATCAACATCAGTTGCCATTGTTGACTATGTTTTTTACTTCAAATCGTTGAATGCAATAAAAAATTACAATATATTATATTGCCTGTCTAAATTAGGACGTCTGAGTACTCGCTATTCCGAGCAGCACTGAAGGTGAATACAAGAAATGCCAAACTTTGGAACAACGTTGGACATGCTCTCGAGAAAGAGAACAAATTTGAAGAAGCCCTGGAATACTTCAAAAAAGCTGTGAGGTAACCAAAGTAACTCTTCTACTATTCATTAGTGTCTCCTCAAACTTAAAATTATCATGTAATTTGTTAGCATTTATGCAGTCTGATGAAGCTGTGGACTTTAAATAAAAATTACAAAATATTTACACCTTAGAATTCTCATATAGGTGACCAACATTGAAAGGTTGGTCCTATACACCTTCATACTCAGGTAAAAGTCAACCAACCAACGCTTATGATTTCTGCATTGCAGTGTGCAACCTGATGACATTGGGGCCCACATGAATGTGGGACGTACATTGAAGACCTTGGAAAGGTTTGACGAGGCAGAGGTTGCCTTTAAGAAAGCCAAGGATCTCTTCCCACCACCTATACCTGGTAATACATCACCTCTCCTAATATTTCTCAATAATCTTCTTATTTTTTGCAAATACACAGTGAACATTATCATCCCCTTTAATGTCACAAATATTGAAAGTTACAGAACTCCCATAAGGTGTTTCTGCTTAAAATATTTGTAAAATGCTAACTTACGGATACCAGATTTGAAGTAAAGCTATGAGTTCACTACAAGTTTTATGTATGATAAATGCATGCTTTTGTCAGATTTTTAGTCTGGGCTGAAGGTTATAAAACTGAGCATGGAAACCAGTCTCAAATCTCAAGCATCTGATTGGCTGAAATGGCGACTGGTCGCCATTTCAGCCAATCAGATGCTTGAGATTTGAGACTGGTTTTCATGCTCAGTTTTATAACCTTGGGCACAGGACTTTAAGCCTTTCCTCCATATATATGCATGTGCGACCAGTGTAGGTCCAGATCAGCATGAAAGCAAATATACATAGTTTTATATTGACATAATGAGTAAATTGAATTGAAGAAATGTTTTTAATTGACTGAAATATACTTGTTCACATATGCCATGAATAATTTCAGGTAAGAGTTACTCAACAAGAGTAGCTCCGAGTCACCTGAATGTGTTCCTGAACCTAGCGTCACTATACTCGCGGGATCCTAACAAGCTTGAAGAGGCTGCTGCTGTAAGATATACATCATACATATGATACATGTCTCTAATCAGTGGCTAACTATTGAGGACAGACCCTGGGCCAACAATCATATAATTAAGACTGAGATACTTATCAGTCTCCATTCCTGAAAGCTGATTGGCAGAAATTAAGATCAGTCTCCAAACTGACCAATCAGAAGTTTTTAAACTGGTCTCAAGTCACAGTTTCAAAAACTGAGAACATAAGAAAATGTTCTTGGTTGCCTGACAGTCTGTGTTTACTGGTTATTGTCAGACATGGGGCGAATTAAATTTTAATGCTAATGCATTATTAATGCATTACTTTTTGTCAGTAATGCAAGGTAAAGATAAATGCAACAGATTTAGCATTATTTTAATGCTAATTAAATGCATTACCTATACCAAAATGCTGTAATGCTTAGCATTATTGAGCATTAATTGGATTGTGTTTACTATTGGAATTTGGATTTTGTTGATTCATTTTATTAAATAATATTTATATTAACAGTAACTTTTTTATGCAAAGTTATTAGTCAATTACATATATTATTTATAGCATGAGAAAAACATGAATATGAAAGTTAAGTATTCTGATATGTGTTCACTATTAGTAAAACAAGAAACAGACTATAAGTGAAGCCTTTTCATCAGAATGTTGTAAAGTTTGAACATTTTTTATGATTAAGCAATGAGATCGTAAGCTTAGTTGTCTTAAGAAAATGCTAAATTTAAATCAAATCAATAGCTAGTGATCTATAAAGCTCTGTCAACAAATACAGCACAAATCATAATGTTGGCATTCATTGGGACAAGATATTTCCCACCAATTGTCAAACACTTAAATATTCCTGAAAATGTTACTGGTAGAAATTTGAAGTTCATTGCAAAATACCAAAAATGTTGTTCTGAAATAAGCTAGCATCGAAATCAAATTAAACCTTCAGACTTGCACAAAACTCTTACTTTCACAATCAAATAAAGTTATTTTTTAATCATTTATCCAAATTTATTTGGTGTCATTGTCAAAATAGTAATGGCTATATCAAATTTCAGGAAATCAGCATATAATGGCATTATGCAGATGCAGGTGACATAATAATTTAATTAGATAAGTTGGCAGTGTAGTCCTTTTGTCAATACAACACTCTAAATGTGTGAAAATAGCAAAAGTCAAAGATAACAAAAGTGTGTAAAAAAGCTAAACCTGTACTAATCTATATAATTATACTGAGAATAGTTTTGTTGTAAGTTCTTGAGGTGTCACTTTAGATCTTCACACTTTCAGATTGATACTTTGTATATTTAACTTTGGGGTGATTTTTTTTGGAAGACGATCCATTTTTACATATACTGACAGTTGACTTTTTATTTTTTGTCAGTTCACTTGTGAATAAAAAATAATGCTTAATTTAATGCATTACTTTTTGTAATAATGCTAATTTAATGCATTACTTTCTCAAAATATAGTAATGCTAATTTAATTTAATGCACAAATTTGGCAAATAATGCTAATTTAATGCATTACTTTTAAAAATAATTCGCCCCATGTCTGGTTATTGTATCATAAAAGTTGGTTAAGTGTTAAATAAATATAATTAAAATAGTGGGTTTTAATGCCTTTAAGTGTTTTAGTTGCATTTAAAACCTTTTTTACTGACTCCTCCAGAGAGCAAGCATCTCGATATAAAGATATCTTGTTTTATTTCCTGCACCAATATTTTGCTAGAAAAATAAATATTTCCAAAAAACAATATACTAACAACAAACATATTTTACTTCTCAGTGAAGACTGTATAAAGATAATACTGTATGATTTCAGTTACTGAAGACTGCTACAGACATGAGACCTGATTATATACAGGGTTATATCAACCGAGGAGATATAATGATGAAAATGGGCAGGTACGATGAGCTAATGCTTGAAACTTCAGGGCCAGTAACTTAACTCTTTACTCCATAGACAAACCTTTATTGCGTGGGCGAACATTGTAGATCCAGATCAGCCGGCTCATCCATGCCAGGATCTGCACTGTTCGCTTTATGATTCATAAGGTTATTTCTGACCAAAATGCGACCAGTGCAGATCCTGATCAGATGACACGGATGTGCTGGCTGATCTGGAACTACACTGGTTGCACATGCGTAAAAATGCGTATATAAGGAGGAAAGGGTTAATATTACAGGTTTTCCCCCTACTGTATGACAGGGCTCAAGGTTCAGGAGTCGTAGGCCCTTGCAGGGCAGCTGTTTTCTTATTCAGTTTGATTGGAGACTTTATAATATAAGTCACTGGTCTACTAAGTTATGTATTGTAATCGGAAGATACCTTTTAGTTGCAGATAACTAAAACTGATAATAGAGTTGAAATATAGTTAGAGCTTAGCTCATAAAACAGCAAACATGAATACTGATAGGAAACTAGAGGGAGACTTTGGAAGATTGGCCTCCCAAAAGTGACAGAACTCTCCCTTCTTTGAGCTATGGGAGAAGTCATTTGGTATAGACTATATAGGGAAAGAATGCTGTTGACTGCCTTACTTCTCCATAATTCAGTAAAATTATGACAAAACTTCTCCCTAATTTGCAAGTTTAGTGAGAGCCCTGGAGAATAAAGAATGGTATGCATTACATAATTAAACAAATGATTGCAGTCAGTGTTTATAGGTAATAATAAATAACCATCAGCTAGCATGCTATGAGACGGAATTAAAATATAAATAAATACAACTTTATAATGCCAAGTGTGTATATCATATTTTATACCGGTAGTAAGAGGCTTATTTGACTGTTGACATTTAACATTGTGATTAATATTTCAGACACCATGATGCAATATTGATGTATGAAGAGGCCCTCAAATACGAGCCTGACAATGCTGATGTCCACTATAATGTAAGTCTGTGTCTACTGTCTATCATGATGAGATGTTACAACAGGTGTCGAGGACTAGCCCTCACTTCATTCACCCTTTCCTACATATATACACATTTTAACCCATGTGTGATCAGTGTAGATCCAGATCAGCCAGCAGATCTGTGCCATCTGATCAGGATCTGTACTGAATACTTTATGGTCAGAAATAACCTAATAATAAAGCAAACAGTGCATGATCCAGATCAGACAGCATGAATATGTGGGTGATCTTATGACTGTTCCCCCTAGCCATTTAGGCGTATGTTTGGAGGAAAGGGTTAATACCTATGCTGTGAATTCCTAAATATTCATGAGGTACTATTTTTCAAATTTATGGGCAGATCAATCCACAAAACCCCATAAGAAATATATAAGTAAAACTGATTCTAGGAATTTGAAAACCACAAATTCAAAACCCCAAGAAATGCCTTTTATGCAGAAAACAGAAAACTTCATGCCATAGAAAATAAATGCAGTCTCAGTACTTCACTAATTAAAGTGTACAAAGCAGATAAAGCATAAGGGAATATGGTCCAGAGCTGAAGGTTATAAAACTGAGCATGGAAACCAGTCTCAAATCTCAAGCATCTGATTGGCTGAAATGGCGACCAGTCGCCATTTCAGCCAATCAGATGCTTGAGATTTGAGACTGGTTTCCAATCTCAGCTTTATAACCTCCAGGCCTGGTATTTTAGGTTTTTTTGTAAGGAAGATTAGTCTCACTTGACACTTGTAAGACGTCAAGGATACTTGTTATCCCGTTCCTCCATAGAAACACCTTTGTTGCATGGGAGAATAGTTTAGTTCCAGATCAGCCGGCATATCCGTGCCGTCTGATCAGGATCTAAACTATTGGCTTTTTTATTCATTAGGTTACTTCTGACCAAAATGCGACCAGTGCAGATCCTGATCAGATGGCACCGATGTGCCGGCTGATCTTGGTCTTCACTGGTTGTAAATGCGTAAAAATGCGTATATGTGAAGAAAAGGGTTATATTGCTCAGATATACACCTGTCGCATATATGCTTCCTTAACTAGATGGATTATAAGTATCATGCATGAGTGTGAGGTAAAGATAGAAAAATCTGTCACCGAGGGTTAACTGTTTTGCGGGAACGAGGCTCTGCCGAGTTCCGGCCAAAACAGTTCACCCGAGGTGACAGATTTTTCTATCTTTACCGAATGTCTCGTGCAAGAATTCTTTTTCTTGCATACCTTTTTTTTATTTATAACATTTCTGTGTATGTAGACAAACTAATTTATTTTCCTTATGTTCAAATATTGACATTTACGTAAACCTTTTTTTACAATGACGTCACTAACTTGAATATATTACGTCAGATACTTGAAGACGTGACGTCACTCACGTGACTCATTCTACATGGGGGGGTGTAGGATCGAAAATTTCCTACACAGGTGAAAACACCGGATGACCTGATCTGGTATGCAAGAATAATTTATCCATTGTACAAAAGGTTTATAATAAAAAAATAAGAATAAACAGTAATTTCCTTGCAAGATATTCACTAGAAATATTTTTGCTGAACAAACAACAGTACTATTTCATTGAAGTCAATTGATATCGTTCTATTTCCTACTGTAGTATTACATATCTCTCATCATGTAATTTAGTACAGTTATCATCTAAAAAAAATCAATGGCAATCAAATTAGAAGCTCTGTCTCGACATTGTTCTGACAAAATTACATGTCCTACAATTCATAAGGTATTACTGTTGCTGTATATAAACTTATATTACCTGTACATGTATATGGAAATATTTAGTATGGTAAATTTTGGGAAAAAATATAGTTAACAGACACTGCAAAATTTCAGCAGGAAAAAATGCAGAAGTTGACCATGATCCTACAAAAATAGCTCATTGTAACATCATGTGTATTAACACTTGTAGAACCATGTTCATGGATATAAGACAATTGAACATTCGTTTGAAGTGATCTATATCTGTCTAAAGAAATCTTGGAAGAGGGATGCATATTGTATACGTATGCAACTTAAGACTTGAAGTTGTAGAGTAGGTTGTTATATGTAAAATTGTAAAGAATATAAATAAAGATCACACCTTATCATCTTGTGCTACAGTTGGGTGTTGTCAATATGGAGCTGGGTAACAAGCCAAAGGCTTATCAGATGTTTGAAAGAGCACTGATACATGATCCGGATCACTGGGTAAGTAAAACCATTCTGTTTTTTGTGAAGACAGTAGCTCTACCTCGACAGATTGTTGCTGTTAAGGGAGATGCCTTAAATCATTCTACATGATAGAATTTATAAATAATTATACGTGATAAAAATGCCTGCCCTGCTTGATTGGTTGATTTCCTGCCTAAAATGATTGTTTTCAATGGATACAAATTCTAAAAAAAAAAAACAACAAAAGTGACAGACATGATTATGTATATAATGATTGTAAAAATAGGGTGACAATTAGAATCATACATTTTTAGCTCACCTGAGCACGAAGTGCTCATGGTGAGCTTTTGTGATCGCCTGATGTCCGTCGTCCGTCCGTCCGTCCGTGCGTGCGTCGTCAACTTTTTCTTCAAACGACTTCTTCTCCTGAACTCCTGGGCCAATCTTGCTGAAACTTGGCAGGAATGTTACCTGCATGAAGCTTTACCAAAATTGTTCAAATGGTTCCAGTCCATTGCCTATCTAGGTCACAGAGGTTAAAAATAGATTTTGAACATGAAATTTTAAAAAATCTTCTTCTCTGAAACCGTAAGGCCTAGAACTTTGATATTTGCTGTGTAGCATCACCTAGTGGTCCTCTACCAAGATTGTTAAAATTATAGCCCTGGGGTCAAAATTGGCCCCGCCCCAGGGGTCACTTGATTTTACATAGACTTATATAGGAAAAACTTAAAAAATCTTCTTGTCTGAAACCACAAGGCCTAGAGCTTAGATATTTGGCATTTAGCATCCTCTAGTGGAACTCCACAAAGTTTGTTCAAATTATTTCCCTGGGGTCAAAATTGGCCCCGCCTCAGGGGTCACTTCATTTTGCATAGACTTATATAGGAAAAACTTTAAAAATCTTCTTGTCTGAAACCACAAGGCCTAGAGCTTAGATATTTGGCATTTAGCACCCTCTAGTGGAACTCTACAAAGATTGTTCAAATTATTTCCCTGGGGTCAAAATTGGCCCCGCCCCAGGGGTCAGTTCATTTGACATAGACTTATATAGGAAAAACTTTAAAAATCTTCTTGTCTGAAACCACAAGGCCTAGAGCTTAGATATTTGGCATTTAGCATCCTCTAGTAGAACTCTACAAAGTTTGTTCAAATTATTTCCCTGGGGTCAAAATTGGCCCCGCCCCAGGGGTCACTTCATTTTGCATAGACTTATATAGGAAAAACTTAAAAAATCTTCTTGTCTGAAACCACAAGGCCTAGAGCTTAGATATTTGGCATTTAGCACCCTCTAGTGGAACTCTACAAAGATTGTTCAAATTATTTCCCTGGGGTCAAAATTGGCCCCACCCCAGGGGTCACTTCATTTGACATAGACTTATATAGGAAAAACTTAAAAAATCTTCTTGTCTGAAACCCCAAGGCCTAGAGCTTAGATATTTGGCATTTAGCATCCTCTAGTGGAACTCTACAAAGTTTGTTCAAATTATTTCCCTGGGGTCAAAATTGGCCCCGCTCTAGGGGTCACTTCATTTTGCATAGACTTATATAGGAAAAACTTTAAAAATCTTCTTGTCTGAAACCACAAGGCCTAGAGCTTAGATATTTGGCATTTAGCACCCTCTAGTGGAACTCTACAAAGATTGTTCAAATTATTTCCCTGGGGTCAAAATTGGCCCCGCCCCAGGGGTCACTTCATTTGACATAGACTTATATAGGAAAAACTTTAAAAATCTTCTTGTCTGAAACCACAAGGCCTAGAGCTTAGATATTTGGCATTTAGCATCCTCTAGTGGAACTCTACAAAGTTTGTTCAAATTATTTCCCTGGGGTCAAAATTGGCCCCGCTCTAGGGGTCACTTCATTTTGCATAGACTTATATAGGAAAAACTTTAAAAATCTTCTTGTCTGAAACCACAAGGCCTAGAGCTTAGATATTTGGCATTTAGCATCCTCTAGTGGAACTCCACAAAGTTTGTTCAAATTATTTCCGTGGGGTCAAAATTGGCCCCGCCTCAGGGGTCACTTCATTTTGCATAGACTTATATAGGAAAAACTTTAAAAATCTTCTTGTCTGAAACCACAAGGCCTAGAGCTTAGATATTTGGCATTTAGCACCCTCTAGTGGAACTCTACAAAGATTGTTCAAATTATTTCCCTGGGGTCAAAATTGGCCCCGCCCCAGGGGTCAGTTCATTTGACATAGACTTATATAGGAAAAACTTTAAAAATCTTCTTGTCTGAAACCACAAGGCCTAGAGCTTAGATATTTGGCATTTAGCATCCTCTAGTAGAACTCTACAAAGTTTGTTCAAATTATTTCCCTGGGGTCAAAATTGGCCCCGCCCCAGGGGTCACTTCATTTTGCATAGACTTATATAGGAAAAACTTAAAAAATCTTCTTGTCTGAAACCACAAGGCCTAGAGCTTAGATATTTGGCATTTAGCACCCTCTAGTGGAACTCTACAAAGATTGTTCAAATTATTTCCCTGGGGTCAAAATTGGCCCCACCCCAGGGGTCACTTCATTTGACATAGACTTATATAGGAAAAACTTAAAAAATCTTCTTGTCTGAAACCCCAAGGCCTAGAGCTTAGATATTTGGCATTTAGCATCCTCTAGTGGAACTCTACAAAGTTTGTTCAAATTATTTCCCTGGGGTCAAAATTGGCCCCGCTCTAGGGGTCACTTCATTTTGCATAGACTTATATAGGAAAAACTTTAAAAATCTTCTTGTCTGAAACCACAAGGCCTAGAGCTTAGATATTTGGCATTTAGCACCCTCTAGTGGAACTCTACAAAGATTGTTCAAATTATTTCCCTGGGGTCAAAATTGGCCCCGCCCCAGGGGTCACTTCATTTGACATAGACTTATATAGGAAAAACTTTAAAAATCTTCTTGTCTGAAACCACAAGGCCTAGAGCTTAGATATTTGGCATTTAGCATCCTCTAGTGGAACTCTACAAAGTTTGTTCAAATTATTTCCCTGGGGTCAAAATTGGCCCCGCTCTAGGGGTCACTTCATTTTGCATAGACTTATATAGGAAAAACTTTAAAAATCTTCTTGTCTGAAACCACAAGGCCTAGAGCTTAGATATTTGGCATTTAGCACCCTCTAGTGGAACTCTACAAAGATTGTTCAAATTATTTCCCTGGGGTCAAAATTGGCCCCGCCCCAGGGGTCACTTCATTTTACATAGACTTATATAGCAAAAACTTTAAAAATCTTCTTGTCTGAAACCACAAGGCCTAGAGCTTAGATATTAGGCATTTAGCATCCTCTAGTAGAACTCTACAAAGATTGTTCAAATTATTTCCCTGGGGTCAAAATTGGCCCCGCCCCAGGGGTCACTTCATTTTATATAGACTTGTATAGGAAAAACTTTAAAAATCTTCTTGTCTGAAACCACAAGCTGAGAGTACTTTTGTACTCAGGTGAGCGATATAGGGCCGTCATGGCCCTCTTGTTTAATATATATTTAACTATGGAAGGACCTTTGTGTATTACTGGTACTATCAGAGAATGAAGGGATTGTCAATCAACGAACTTAACCAGAAATATTGTTTATTAACCCTTTATTCCATGGGATATGGCTGTATGCTGTCATATCATGATTTACACTGTTAGCTTTTAAATTAATTAGGTCTTTTCCGACCTAGAAGTGACCAGTGTAGATCCAGATCAGACAGTATGGATATGCCAGCTGATCTGGATCTACACTGACCACATACGCAATAAATCTCATATACATTTAGTAAAGGGTCAAAAAGGATTTGTCACTTGAAATATAGAAAGGAAAATAATCTGTGTTAACTATAGCTTCTGTTATTATTGAAAGGAGTCCTCAAGTTTTTGTCACATAGTAATATGATTAACGTAAACTTTCAGCAATCTCTGTACAACTCGGCAGTAATGATCCAGGAAGAGAAAATTACAGATAAGTGGTCAGTCGCTGTAGAAAGGTATGCTGCAGACTTACTATGAAAATAGTAAGCAAACCTTTCAAACATAAACTGAATTAGTTTCATAAAAAATGTTACTTTCTCAAATGAAAAAATATACTCCCGGTCAATACAAAGTTACCATTGTAGAAGTTATTACAGTAAAAACTCCCTAAACCGGTGGTCATCGGGACTGGGGAAAAAGTCCGGTTTAGAGAGGATTCCGGTTTATAGAGGATTTTACCTTTATCACCATATTTGACAAGTGTTGTTCTAATTAATGTGTTATAACGCCTTTTGTTAGTCTAAATTGAATGCTGGTTGCTTTGCAACATTTGACATATTTTAGGGAATAAAAATAACTAAATTAATTTTATCCAACATTTTAATTTATTTTCTCATAAAAACATATTTTTCAACAAATTCAATTAAATAATTAAATACATATGCGAGCATGTATATATACAAACTACATGTTATGGAATCGTAAGCATGTTTTTCACAGCTCTCTGTGAGATCGCGGACTGATCGACCGATTTGGCGAAATTGCAGCATTAATTACAAATTAAAGACAGTCACGGGTGTTTCAAACAATAATTTAAACAGACAATTACCTAATCATCGCCTTCTCAACTCGTATTTGTTTACACAGCAATTACATGTCCCAGTTATTAACCCTTGTAATTTTCACACCTATTAAATAATATGCGGGCCTCTAAAGGAAAACAACGGATTATCTTGCAGATATTTGACACGCTCGACAATACACAAGCCTTTGACAAGACAACCCGAGCTCGTCACTTTCGTTGGCCATTATCAAAATTCCGGTTTTTAGAGGTTTTTAAAAGAGCAGATAGCAAATAAAATCGTAAAAATAAGGCCGGTTTCCGGAATTCGGAGGTTCCGGTTTTCAAAGGTTTTCTTTTCTATAAAACAAGAAGGAAAAATCGGGACAGTAAAAATTATGCGGTTTTGGGAGGATTCCGGATTATAGAGGATCCGGTTTAGGGAGTTTTTACTGTACTAAAATATGAATGGCTTTATATGAATTTAACTAATGACGGAATTCGAAATATTCTGCTAAAACATTCTCAGATGTTGACCAACCAAACAGTAGGGTGTGTCTTCAAATAAATTATTAAAAACTTTCAAATTCTTAATAAATTAAATTTTCCTTGACGTAATGAAAAAGTAAAACAGCCTTTAACAGGTTTTCCCATGTTATGCAGTTTTTTATGCACCCGAAGGGAGGCATATAGTAATCGGACCGTCCGTCCGTCCTTCCGTCCGTCCGTCCGAAATAATCTTGTCCTCGCTTCTTCTCCAAAACCCCTTGAGGGATTTCTTTCAAACTTCACAGGAGTGTTTGTCACCAAGCCTAGTTGTGCATATCGTCAAGAATTTCTGCTCGGATTATTTTTGGCTGAGTTATGGCCCTTTTTAGCAAAATCTTGTCCTCGCTTCTTCTCTAAAACCGCTTGAGGGATTTCATTGAAACTTCACAGGAGTGTTTGTCACCAAGCCTAGTTGTGCATATCCTAAGGAATTTCTGATCGGATTATTTTTGGTGGAGTTATGGGCCTTTTTACCTAACCCTAAACCCTAACCCTAACCCTAAGGTAAATTTTGTTAACGCAATTAGAGGTTACATTTTTTGTCCGATTGTCATGAAATTTGGTATGAATATTTATATTGATGATTTCTACACAAATTATTAAAATCATGTTGTTAAATTGACCAGGGGCCCCGCCCTGGGGATTTTAATTTTTTTCTTTTAAATTCTGTTTTTAACCTTTGATTTTATACAGTTATTAACCAGATTTTGACACAACCTTTATACCATCTTAAAATTCAATCTTTCCTGAACAATTTATTCACTGGTTGTTCAGGGATAAAAAATTTGAATCAAAAATTTTAGTAGCAGGGTGAAAATTTCAAGTGTCAAAATCCAATATTTCTACCTGTCTTCAGCTATATTTAGGTATGATGTTTACCAGTAGTTTACTGGTACAGTTGCTGGAGAATGACCTGATGAACTTTGCTGCTTAGATCTGTGTTATGCAATATTAAGAAATTTGCTCTGGAAGATTTTATAGGGTAAATTTTGTCATTTTATGGATAGTGACAAATAAACTTTCTTCCTTTATAGCACTTTGAAAATCAGGCTTTTCTGAATATGTTATTCACTGTTTTTTTAAGTAAAACAACAACAACAACAAATTTGTAGCACATTCTCAAAATGTTAAGACTAAATTTAATAGAATTTTCTTGTTAAAACTCTAGCGGTCACATTTGTGCTCCGATTGTCATGAAACTTGGTCAGGATGTTTGTCCCAATGATTTCACTGACGAGTTTGAATATGAGTCATCTGGGTCCAAAAACTAGGTCACTGTTTCTAAAAATAGAATTTTATTGTTTACACTCTAGCAGTCACATATTTTTTGCTCTGATTGTCATGAAACTTGGTCAGGATGTTTGTCCCAATGATTTCTCGGACGAGTTTGAATATGGGTCATCTGGGTCCAAAAACTAGGTCACTGTTACTAAAAATAGAATTTTCTTGTTAACATTCTAGCGGTCACATTTTTGCTCCGATTGTCATGGAACTTTCTCAGGATGTTTGTCCCAATGATTTCTCGGACGAGTTCGAATATGGGTCATCTGGGTCCAAAAACTAGGTCACTGTTACTAAAAATAGAATTTTCTTGTTAACACTCTAGCGTTCACACTTTTGCTCCGATTATCATTAAACTTGGTCAGGATGTTTGTCCCAATGATTTCTCGGACGAGTTCGAATATGGGTCATCTGGGTCCAAAAACTAGGTCACTGTTACTAAAAATAGAATTTTCTTGTTAACACTCTAGCGGTCACATTTTTGCTCCGATTGTCATGGAACTTTCTCAGGATGTTTGTCCCAATGATTTGTCAGATGAGTTCGAATATGGGTCATCTGGGTCCAAAAACTAGGTCACTGATACTTAAAATAGAATTTTCTTGTTTACACTCTAGCAGTCACATTTTTGCTCCGATTATCATTAAACTTGGTCAGGATGTTTGTCCCAATGATTTCTCGGACGAGTTCGAATATGGGTCATCTGGGTCCAAAAACTAGGTCACTGTTACTAAAAATAGAATTTTCTTGTTAACACTCTAGCGGTCACATTTTTGCTCCGATTGTCATGGAACTTTCTCAGGATGTTTGTCCCAATGATTTGTCAGATGAGTTTGAATATGGGTCATCTGGGTCCAAAAACTAGGTCACTGATACTTAAAATAGAATTTTCTTGTTTACACTCTAGCAGTCACATTTTTGCTTCAATTGTCATGAAACTTGATCAGGAAGTTTGTCCCAATGATTTCTCGGACGAGTTCGAATATGGGTCATCTGGGTCCAAAAACAATCTTGTCCAGGCTGTAAATTTGTTATTTCTCATTGGATTTTAAAATAACTTGGCTCAAATGTTTACCATGACAAGGTGTTGTTTCGCGTACAATACCCATGCCTGTTGGTCCAAGGTCAAGGTCACTGTTACTAAAAATAAAATTTTCTTGTTTGGGCTGTTAATTCCTAATGAATGGAGTGATTTCAAAATAACTTTACGTAAATGTTCACCATGACAAGGGGCTGTGTTGCTTACAATACCCATGCCGGTAGGTCAAAGGTCAAGGTCACTGTTACTAAAAAAAGCATTTTCTTTTCCAAGCTGTAGATTTGTTGTTTCTTATTGGATTTTAAAATGACTTGGTGTATATGTTCACCATATTGAGACGTTGGGTCTCGTACAACACAACTTTGTTGTACTCAGCTGAGTGATAAAGGGCCATCATGGCCCTCTTGTTCATATTACCCAAATCATATGTAGTAAGGTCCATACCTCTAATAATCATTTTCCAGGATAATCTTCCCAATAATCTTAAAATTTTCTAAAAAAATGTTATATTTAACTTTATTTAACTATATATTTACTGCAGACTTGCATATGATCCTTTCATCTTTCACATTATATGCATGCAGTATGCTTTGTCTTCCACAAGCATATTTTTCATTACATATGTTTATTTATTACATATGTACACCTATTCGATTTCAAAGCTGCATTTCGGGGGCATATGTCAATTTCAAGTGACAGCTCTTGTTTTCTGTTGATTTTATTGTTTCAATCAGATATTGAGCTTTTAAATTTTGGCAGCAGTAAAAGTGATTAGACAGTAATTTACCCCAAATTGCAAAAATGCACTGGTGCTATTTTGCCATACCAAATGGTTTCGATTTCATCAATGTAAAAGTTATTATTAAACTGAAATATTTATATCCTTGTTTAAAGATTTCAGCAATTGATGAAAGCCAAGTCGAATGATTCCCGGCCTCCATTCTCCCTGGCTATGTTGGCTATGGATATGCAGGACTATATTGCTGCAGAAAAATACTTCAAACTTGCACTAGAGGTGGCTTTCTTCATTTTGTATTCAATTTCACATTTAACCCTTTCCTCCATATATATGCCTTTTTACGTATGTGCGACCAGTGTAGATCCAGATCAGCCGGCACATCAGTGCCAGCTGATCTGGATCTACACTGTTTGCCCACGCAGTAAAGATGTGTATATGGTGGAAAGTATTAAATACATCGTTACTTATGTCATATAAAGGTACTGATATTTTTATGAAATTCCACAGATTTTATATTATATGCCCTAGGTAAGGCAGGTGGTTTTATATGATCACGGATAGTTGAACGCTGGTTGGGAAGGTTTGGCTTCCTTAATGTTCTAAACTAGATCTTATGAGTGGATCAGGATATATTTTGGAGAGAGATTTGAATTTGCAGATCTGCACAATGATGAGGGAAAAAATCAGACATGATTTACACTGTTTTTTATGGGCATGTCTGGGTCATAAATATACTTATGGACCATAGTCTTGTCTGGTATGGTTTCCATAATACCTTTTAAATGCATGAAATCCTTAAAAGGCCAATGCTCTACCAGCATAAATTTGGTATTGATGGAAAAAGAACATTTATATGCATTCAATTAAAAAATAATTTTGGAATTTGAGCCTGTACTACCGGTAGAGTAATGTGTTGAAAAAAAGTATGGAAAAAGTTCCAACTGGACAAGACTTTTGTCCATTAGCATAGTATGTTTTCATCTAAATGGTTTGCAAAAAAATGGTTTTACTTGCAAAATAACTACACTACATGCAGTTGTTTTATAATTAATTTTGCATTTTCTTCTCATAATTTTAGAAAGAGCCTGACTTCAAGAGTGCTTTATTCAACATAGCACTGATGTTAACCAACAACATGCAGAAACCAATGGAGGCTGTGCCCTATGTCAGGAAACTACTTGAGGTGAGATCTGTGCCCAAGGTTATAAAACTTAGCATGGAAACCAATCTCAAATCTGAAGTATCTGATTGGCTGAAATGGCTGCTCGTATTTTTCTAGTTGGGTGTGTATGGTGTGGTTTAAATACGCAGCGAGAAATAATACAAACCTACAGACTGCATACTGTCATAATGTTCCTTTTATTATACAACCTTCTCACTCAAAAATAATTTAAAGTAACAGCAAAATTTTAGTCAACAACTTTGTTTACATAATAGTAGAAATAAAAATAGTATTTCGATAGTAAATTTATGAATGGCGTAGAAAATTTGTGAATGGCGTAAAAATATTGTAACGGTATCGTATCAGTCTTAAGGATTAATGCTGCACTTTGCTAAAATCATTCATGGGTATATAATGATATGCTTATATATGAAGTAAAGGGTTAAATGGTAAAGTTTATGTATTATATTCAGTGTTTTAAGATCTTTGTTCCATTCACATAAGCATTAAACTCCTGACTCCATAGATACAACTTTTATCTCGTGTAAACTGTATATCCATTCACATAAGCATTAAACTCCTGACTCCATAGATACAACTTTTATCTCGTGTAAACTGTATATCCATTCACATAAGCATTAAACTCCTGACTCCATAGATACCACTTTTATCTCGTGTAAACTGTATATCCATTCACATAAGCATTAAACTCCTGACTCCATAGATACCACTTTTATCTCGTGTAAACTGTATATCCATTCACATAAGCATTAAACTCCTGACTCCATAGATACAACTTTTATCTCGTGTGTAAACTGTATATCCATTCACATAAGCATTAAACTCCTGACTCCATAGATACAACTTTTATCTCGTGTAAACTGTATATCCATTCACATAAGCATTAAACTCCTGACTCCATAGATACCACTTTTATCTCGTGTAAACTGTATATCCATTCACATAAGCATTAAACTCCTGACTCCATAGATACCACTTTTATCTCGTGTAAACTGTATATCCATTCACATAAGCATTAAACTCCTGACTCCATAGATACAACTTTTATCTCGTGTGTAAACTGTATATCCATTCACATAAGCATTAAACTCCTGACTCCATAGATACAACTTTTATCTCGTGTGTAAACTGTATATCCATTCACATAAGCATTAAACTCCTGACTCCATAGATACAACTTTTATCTCGTGTGTAAACTGTATATCCATTCACATAAGCATTAAACTCCTGACTCCATAGATACAACTTTTATCTCGTGTGTAAACTGTATATCCATTCACATAAGCATTAAACTCCTGACTCCATAGATACAACTTTTATCTCGTGTGTAAACTGTATATCCATTCACATAAGCATTAAACTCCTGACTCCATAGATACAACTTTTATCTCGTGTGTAAACTGTATATCCATTCACATAAGCATTAAACTCCTGACTCCATAGATACAACTTTTATCTCGTGTGTAAACTGTATATCCATTCACATAAGCATTAAACTCCTGACTCCATAGATACAACTTTTATCTCGTGTGTAAACTGTACACTCATGCCATATGATCAGGATCTACAGTTGCTCTTTTCGTTTTTAAATTCGTTAATTTGGAGCAAGAACAGTCCATGTAGATCCTGATCAGATGGCACCTACTGGTCGCCCATCTGGTAAAAGGCATATCCATGCAGTAAAAGGATACATGTAACTAACAATGATAGTGGTAAAAACATTTAGTACTGCATGTACTGTGAATGTACTGTGATCTGGGAACATAATCAGTGAAAATTAGAATGCCATAAATAACTTTCTTTAACAAACTTGTATGTTTATTTTATGTATGTCAATGAAAAGATGTTTATTACCAAATGAATGATGGAGAATGCTTTCAGTACTCTCAAATGCATTTGCAGTTTTAGAGTGTTTTAAAATGTGCAAACAGCAATCCAAGTATTAAAATATGATGACCAAATGATCCATAAATCACATTTTTTCTCTTTTCTCCATGTGATATGGCTTATGTTCTATGTACAATCTGTCTATATCCAGATGAGCTGGCACACCCCAGCAGCCTGATCAGGATCTACTGGTTGCTTGGCTGTCAGAAATAACCTTATTAATCTACAAGGGAACAGTGTAGGTTCTGATCAGATTGCAAGATGGTAGCACATGGGATAACAGCCATATCCCATGGAGTTAAGGGTTAGGTAAAACCAAAATTATTTGAATACATATAAAAACTTGAGTGTTTTACATGATGTTGTAGTTGTATCCAGACCATAAGAAAGGGATCATGTTGCTAGGAGAGCTGAATGTCAATGTTCTCAAGAATCTAGACGAGGCTGAAAAGGTAAGTGTCTTACCCCACCCACTCACCTCAGTATCAGGTGGTTAGAATAATCCTTTCCTTGATATATACGTATTTTAACACATGTGCAAACAGTGTAGATCGTGCCATGTGATCAGGATCTGCACTGGTTGCATTTTGGTCAGAAGTAACTTATCAAAGAGTGAACAGTGTAGATCATCTTAACTATCAGTATTTTGAATAAGAGTCAGGTGAAAATGAAAAAAATCTGTCTCCGAAAGTGATTTTTTTTTTTCACAGAAACAAGGCTCTGCCGGGTTCTCGCCACAACAGTTCACCCCGAATAGAAAGATCTTTCTATTTTAACTAAATGTCTCGTGCAAGATACTTTTCAATGTTCTTTAATTTAGTATATATGTATACCATCTAACATATTACCATCTGAAATATTGGTGTTAACAAACCTAATATTCTAAACATCACTTTCTTGATTGAAAAAAGGTGTCAAATACTTAATGATTTTACATATCTTGGCATATTTTAAAGAGAATCGCAAGACAATTCATGTACCGATTTTGATAAAACTTAGCTGTCTATAAATGATATCTAGCCTCATTAATGAATGTATTGATTGTTTTTCAGTGTTTTTCTAAAGTGATTGAGATGGAGCCAGGAAATACAGAGGCCATGCACAACCTGTGTGTGGTGTTTGTGGAGCGGGGTGACCTCCTCAGAGCAGAAAAATGTCTAGCTGAAGTCCATGCACTTGCCCCTCATGAAGAATACATATTTCGACATCTGAATATTGTACGTGCTAAGATTAATGAGTACATGAAAAAGAGACAAGCTGCTGAGGCTGGAGGCAAACCTGCTCAAGGCAATGGTCATAGTCAGCAACCTCAAGGTCACCAGGATCAAGGTCAGCAAGGGCAAGGCCAGCAGGGTCAAGGTCAGCAAACTCAAGGCCAGCCAGGTCAGCAAGAACAAGGTCAACCAGGTCATGGCCAACCAGTAAAGAAAAATGGTGCATAGGGGATTAATTTTATTTTGTTGAGCTGGATTTAGTTTGTCATTGTCATGCTGGTTAAATGTTCACATAGCAATTCACAAATGTTGTTGCTAAAATGAAAGTTGGGTTAGTATGACTATATTTCCTAGCCTTTTTTGTTGGATTCATATCAAGTTTGTTAAAAAAATCATGAAAAAATCAAGGTAAAAAATTAACCTTGGTCAAGATATTTTGGAGTTGTTTTTATTCTAGAAAGACAATATTTCTTAGTATGGAAATTATTGCACAGACTTGTGCAACAATGAAATATATGTCAAGGTGGAGTAATGAATCTCAGTATTCAGCTCACTTTGTTTTAATTTTAAAAAGAGGTATGTATTGGCTCCAACATCATCCATTTAAGCTTTTGGGGTCTTTAATGTGTTTATTTTGTCTTAAAAATGTAGCCTATGCTGTATAAGTGGAAACCTCGAGTGTCTGCTCAAATCTTATTAGCTGTCCAAAGATTGGAGTTTCTCAGATAATTACACAATACTGTGTCACAGTTTTTGGTATCCCATTCAGTAAAAGAGATATTGTTGTCCAGTATTATTTTATTTGAAACTTTACATTTTTGCTGCATTATTAAATATTATACATATCATAGATTTCTTATACATACTTGTTTTTATAACTAGATTAGCAATTTTAATCAGTAATACACAATTTATATGTCATTTAATCCTTTACTCCATAGATACAGGTTTTATAACATGTGTGACCAGTGTAGATCCAGATTGGCTAGCATAGCCATGCCATCTGATCTGGATCAACACTGGTCACTTCTTTGTCAGAAACAACCTAATGAATCTAAAGTGAACATAATGGATCCTGATCATATTGTACTTATGTGCCGGCTGATATGGATCTGTGCCCAAGATCATAAAACTAAATCTGGAGATCAGTCTCAAATCTCAAGCATCTGATTGGCTGAAATGGCGACAAGTCGCCATTTCAGCCAATCAGATCCTTGAGATTTGAGACTGATCTCAAATCTTAGTTTTATGATCTTGGGCCCTGCACTGTTTGCTCATAAACCTTGTACATGTACAGCCATATCCCGTGGAGTATAGGGTTAAATCTAACCTGTTGTTTATTAGCTGACATGTATTGTGGGGCAGTTTATGCACTGATTTTATAGGACACAAATTTGATGACAAAGAATGGCTAAACAAGCATGTATTCTACTGTTATTCCATAACTACTGCTGGAGAGATTGTTTATTTCATGTGAAGGTGCTAAGATGAATAGATGTACTTTTCCCAGGAAAAAGTGCATATCATATTCTTTTATTTTACACGTACATGTTCATTCCATAAATTCCAAGGTGTGTGCACTATATCATGATTTCAGTGCAAAACTATTGTTTTTGCGTATCTGAAATACAATAGTTTCACACAGAACTCTCAATTTATAGATAATACTTACACAATAATACTCATTCCATTTAGTGCATAATATATTTATAAATGTGTAATTTACTTGTATATGGTGATATATTTTGCCAGAAGATGTAGACTAGTATAGAAGTTTGTGATAGACTTTTTATATAGAAAGCACAAGAACTGTATTTATCTTATTTTAAAGAACAAATTATTGTCACTGTCATGGTGCTAAAGTTAATGATTTTCAGCTGCATTTTAAATTGAGATAATGTAAAATTCGTCAGGTGGTGGTTGGGAACAAATATTCATGGAATTTGCAGAATTTAAAATAGTTATGGAATATAGAAGTGTTTGTAATTTTGACATTTAAAAAATGAAAGCCATGATTTTGAGAGCCCATGAACATTATCTATTACCAAAAACGATGAAATTAATTTGGTAGAACTCTGCTATGTTGTTCAGTTGTTTTAGGGTCTGAGTATTCCATAAAAGTTGAAAATATGCACAAGAAATCAATTACAAAAAGTATCAGGAGAAATAGTTGATTAGATTTGATCATCAGAAACAGCAGACAAACCTGTCTGTTACATTTTGGAGAGAAAAGATAAACTTGGCCTTTTGTCACATTTTTCAGAATAAACTAAGGAATCAAAGAGAGTTTATCAACAACTGCCCAGATCAAATTGTTAGACTTGCAGACAGTTTGCTCAAGTGTTACCAATTCATAGCAGTGGTCATTTGTTGAACCTCATTGTATACAAGTGTTTTGAGATCTGAAGAATTCATTCATTTCCTTTTGAAAATCTTGATCATTCAATATACAGAAATGTTACTGTAAAAGTTGGGTATATTTTTATACTCATATACTTCCATAAATTAATGTCATGTTTTTTGTGTAAAAGTGAATTAACAATAAAAGATCTATGTTCAAGAAAACTGTATAATGTATTAAGAGTTTGTTTGATGTAAATGTGTTTAACCCATTACTCCATATATATGCCATGGCATGGGCATACAGTGTTGATCCATATCAGCCGGCACATCTGTGCCATCTGATCAGGACCTGCACTGTTTGCTTTTTGATCAGAAATAACATAATAAATCAAAAAGTGAACAGTGCAGATCCTGATCAGATGGCACAGATGTGGCTGATCTGGATCATTACTGTATGCCCATGCCATATTATGTATATATATGGAGAAAAGGGTTAATGTCTGAAAATTTGGATGATTGACAACAATTACGAGTTTTGATGCAAGAGAACAGACCGTCTAGTTATTGAATCAGTTTATGGCAATGTGTGAATGCTGAGTAGATGCATATTTTTATAATTCAATCACAATAAATTGAACAACTTTAAAGTAGTTTGTAGTCTCACTTATTAATTTGTAACATTGGCAAATGTTGTACAAATATCTTTTTTATGAAAAAAGTCTTTCAAACTTTGGGCTATATTGTTTCAAATAGTATCCTCTATTATTTTGTGAATTCCAATTAAGTACTTATTGATTTGATGTCATTGGAATATTTGCAGTACAATAAAAAAAAGTTATTTTGTTCCATTAAATTTAAATTATAGATTTAAAAGTGTTTCTGAAGTTCCATTATCTTGTGACATTTTACATGGCTTTAGGTAGAGTAGTTATCTTCACACATTCCAATGTTGTGTTTCAGAATTATATGTCCTCTATCTCGCTACTCCATATATACACCTTAACATGTGTGCGACTAGTGTAGATCCAGATCAGCCAGAACATCTGCTATCTGATCAGGATCTGCACTGTTCACTGACTGGAGTCAGTAGTTTATTTCTGACAAAGAAGAGAATAGTGTAAATCCTGATCAGACGGCATGGATGTGCAAGCTGATCTGGATCTACACTGTTCACTTTTGGAGTCAGTAGTTTATTTTTGACAAAGAAGAGAACAGTGTAAATCCTGATCAGACGGCATGGATGTGCAAGCTGATCTGGATCTACACTGTTCACTTTTGGAGTCAGTAGTTTATTTCTGACAAAGAACAGTGTAAATCCTGATCAGACGGCATGGATGTGCAAGCTGATCTGGATCTACACTGTTCACTTTTGGAGTCAGTAGTTTACTTCTGACAAAGAAGAGAACAGTGTAAATCCTGATCAGACGGCATGGATGTGCAAGCTGATCTGGATTTACACTGTTCAAACCCACAATAAAGGCGTATCTGTGGAGTAAAGGACTATATGTGCCTTATTGTATCGTGTTATTGTGGATGCTTTACTCACAGATAAAGATACTGTACTTTCACATAAACTTGCCTAAAGTGTGACAACAATAGCGTTGATATGAACCTGTGTTCTCACTTTTACTGTGTGATAGCAGTAGTCCCGTATTTAACAGTTGTAGAAGTAGTATATAGTATGTAAAGTTATTATATATATATTCTTCACACTGGCCTAGGATTATGTGTTCACTGTCTCATTATAATTCCAAGTAGATACATCTTCATATATAAATCAAATCATATGAAAATGACTCTTTGACCACTGACCCTTATTATGGAAATGATGAATAAGAAAATGGTCTTCCCTGGGCTGAAGGTTATAAAGCTGAGATTGGAAACCAGTCTCAAATCTCAAGCATCTGATTGGCTGAAATGGCGACTGGTCGCCATTTCAGCCAATCAGATGCTTGAGATTTGAGACTGGTTTCCATGCTCAGTTTTATAACCTTGGGCACTGAATTAAATCAAATACTCCATTGATACACCTTTATTGCATGAGCAAACATTGTAGATCAGCCGGCACATCTGTGCCGTCTAATCGGGATTTGCACTGTTTGCATTTTGATAATTCAATTTTTCTGACCAAGCGAACAGTGCAGGTCCTTATCAGATGGCATGGATGTGCCAGCTGATCTGAATCCACAATGCAATAAAATGCGTATACATGGTATGATGGAGTTAAGGGGTTGAAGTAACAAATGCTTGACATGGTCCATTACCTCATGATTCTGTTTGTATGATAATGACCAACAAGCAAGCTGAAGAGCTAACTGGGCAGACATCTTTATTTTGTTCTGTTTGTGGATTCAAATCCAACACGGACCACAGTTTATAGAAATCAGGAAATGTAGAGTGAAAGAATCATATCCATGTTTGTTAAGTGTGTCATTTGTTGACAGACCAATCCAAAACCATGACCTCTTGTCCTGTAATTATAAAACCGTTTTTGTGCTAAACTTAGTTTGGTGCTCTGAATTAAAATGTTCAGAACTGTAAACAACTTTGATCTATTGGAGAAACCAGTTTTAATTTTATGAAACAATTTACTGGTAATATTTTCAATTTCAAGTTATGAAATAAAATAATCTTTAATTGTTATATGTTCATACTGAGTAGAGCATGAAATTTACAAATAATCACAGGACAGGACTTAGGTGGTAAATTGATCTCAGTCTGTTGTTTTATTCATAAAGTATATTCATTGTTTAAACTTGTTATGTACACAATGGAATTTAAGATGTGTTCATGATTTTTATTTAATTCTGTTAAAAATACAAGATTTACCCTTTTTTCCTCATAAAGGGGTTTTATCATGTGGGGCAACAGTGTAGATCCAGATCATCCAGGACATCTATGCTGACTGATCAGGATCTGCACTGTTTACTTTGTGGTCAAAAACAATTCAATGTATCCAATTGGAAACTGTGTAGATCTAACCTGTAATCCATTGGATAACAGCCATATACCTTGGATGAAAAGGGTTAAATATACAAATTTAATACAAGTTGAGATTGAAACTTTGTCAGAACATGCTTACTTTGAAAATCTTGGAACATCTAAACCATTGGACAAATTCATTTTATCCACATATGTGAAGATAAACTTTTGACAGGTCCATCATATGTCAAATAGTTATTTCTAAGGTCTTATATTTTTTGTATGAAGCTGAAATTGGTTTGGAATTTATTTTATGTCTGTAATTTAGCGTTTTCTTTAAACACTTAATTGTACAGTGTTATAAAATGGCAGTTTTTGTTTTGATTATCTAATTAACCCTTTCCTCCATATACATGTCTTTATGGCATGGGCGAACAGTGTAGATCCAAATCAACCAGCACATTAGGTTATTTCTGACCAAAATGCGACCAGGGCAGATCCTGATCAGACGGCACGAATGGAGGAAAGGGTTAAACTGTTCTTATGTACCAAAAATGCTTGAACTGCTGTGAGTTAATAATCGCAACAACCAATCATAAAGAACATTAAATGGGAACATTACCGTTATAATTACCAACAAACTGATTGTGTATTACATAATCTTTTTGAAAGGACTCTACTAAAGTCTGACGGTAATGGGAAATTATGTAAATTTAATATCTTATTATATTTAATTTTGCAGTAATTTTGCAGAGTAAAATTGCAGAAATATGTACCCTGCAGAAATAACCAACTATATGGTTTTGATTTTAACCCTTTGATCCATATATACGTTGTTTTATCGCATATGCGGATAGTGTAGATCCAGATCAGCTGGCACATCCAAGCCGTCTGTTACGATCAACATTATTCGTTTATTGGTCAAAAATTAGGTAATAAATCATAATGGGAACAATATAGATTCTGATCAGATGGCACAGATATGCTGGCATCTGGACTTACACTGTTCGCCCATGGACAACAGCCATATCCTTTGGAATAAAGAGTTTAAAAAGTACATACAGGTTTTACAGTGTTCTTGCTCAGTAGACATTTACGCAAACTATAATTGGACATTTACGCAAAATTTATCATTCATATATATAAATATATGTATATGTTGCAGAGAATTCTGTTAGTGACTTTTATATCTTATTAAATGTATTTGTTGCTGAATTATTTTTGTATTAAAATTTAAATCTTATAAACCTTTATCCTCAATCTTTCACAAATTGATTAAAATTTTAATTTCCCAGTTGAGTCATACATATATCTCATTCCTTTTCTTGTACAATTTTACCGGATACAGCATATATCCCATAGACAACCATTGTTGATCCAGATAAGCCTGCATGTCCTTGCAGTTCGATCTGGATCCACAGTGTTAATTCCTTGTCAGAAATAACGTTATGAATCTTAAAGCCACTAGTGTTGATCCTGTTCAATGAATATTGTGTTTTTAGCAGCTGATGTTCAGTATATACATTCAGATCTTTCATTAACTCAGATGGTAGAGGGTTGATGAAATAACAATGAAGGTAAATTTCTGGGTCCTTCGCTGGCCATTATTTGTTGCCTTTAGATTTATTTATCTTCGCTTCCGGAAGCCCATATGAGCGATGCCTCCAGAAGAGTGTTAGTCATTTTAGGTTTTGGAGGAAAGTTCAAGATACAGAGGACTCTCCAATTCCAGAATCGTCCCTGGTTCTTTTCTGTGCCAAGTGTATAACACCACTACACTGGACCTCGGTTTAAAGTCTCGTTCAAAAGACTGTTCGTAATTTTAGTTTGAGTAGCGAGAGATCAACCAACGATCCCTGGACTCAGAGGCAGACGCGCTCACCACTGAGCTAATGAACCACTCTTGCTGGCCATTATTATCATGGAATCTCCATATATATCGCCTTCATTGCCCCTGAAGTTATATTCACTATGAAGTTTCCCGTCATATTTTATACATTTTTACTCTTATCAGGAAATACAACTCTCTCGGCAAATTGTTGTTCTTACACTAATCTACAAAACCTGTGATAAGGGAAGTAATTTCAGACTTCCTACTTTTGAGTTGTTGCTCTTTATTTGTAATACTTCTCTACTTCATTAATTTTTGCGTACTTCCTCGTATCTGACTGAAATTTTATAAAAGTGTCACTGTATTTGGTTGTATTTTGATTCATTAGGTTATTCCTGACCAAGAATCAAGCAGTGTAGATCCTGATCAGATGGCAAGGATGTACCAGCTGATTGATCAGATGGCAAGGATGTACCAGCTGATTTTGATATACCCTGTCCACACATGTGATAAAAGGCTTTTATGTGGAGTAATTGGGTTTCTATTTGTAAGCCATAATGAGAATAAAAAATGCTTTGTTTGTTCAGATATATGTATTAAAAGTAACTAAAAGTATGGGCTGGCAATAGCAAATAGCAAACTTTTCCATTCTTCTCTCTATTTCAAGACAGAATATGATATCGTTTTGGGACAGTGTTCTTCTAGATAACAAGTTGGTTATTAATCTTCATGTGGTGAACTAAATATTGCAAAAACACAATTCTTACACCTGTTCTTGATATGTCTAAACAATAGCGGAAAAAAACGTACACAATCGTCTTTAAATATATGACAATCTCAAGAGTCTTTCAAGTTGGACTGATTGTTTTTTTTCTTTTTATATCTGTAATTAAAATAGTTTTAAGTATTTTCTTATTGTGTGTATTATTCGTAAACACAAAGAAATTTACTGACATGACATATTATTGTACTTTAAGCCTTAATTGATGGAAATAAAATGCACAAATACTGGCCTGGCTTCAAGGATGTAAACTATAATTGCAATAGCAAACTAGATTCTGTATTCTCACTACAGTCTAAGAACTAAGCAACTGCAGACATTTTATATTCTCCATAAAGTCTTGGCACATTTTAAGAACTAAACAATGGCAAACTTAATATATTCTCAGCACAGTTTCAGCTCAGTCTGAGACCTAATCAATAGCAAACTTGGTATATTTTCAGCACTGTTTAAGCACAGTCTTAGACCTTATCTATAGAAAAATTGGTGTATTCTCAGCCAATTTCTGGGTAGTCTTAGCCCTTATCTGAAGCAAACTTAGTATACTCTCAGCACAGTTTCAGCGCAGTCTTAGACCTTATCAAAAGCAAACGTGATATATTCTCACCACAATTTTAGTGCCCTCTTAGACATTATAAATCGAAAACTTGGTATATTCTCACCACAGTTTCAGTGCATTCTTAGACATAATCAATGGCAAGCTTTATATATTCTTAGCACAGTTTTAGTGCGGTCTTTGACCTAATCACTAGAATACTTGGTATATTTTCAGCATAGTTTCAGTGCGGTCTTAGACCTAATCAACAGCAAACGTGATATGTTTTCAGCACAATATTTGGTGCCATCTTAGACCTTATCAATAGAAAACTTGGTATATTCTCACCACAGTTTCAGTGCATTCTAAGACATACTAGTAATCAATGGCAAGCTTTATATATTCTTAGCACAGTTTCAGCAGAGTCTTAGACTTAATCTGTAGCAAACTTGGTATATTCTCACCACAGTTTTAGTGCGGTCTTTGACCTAATCACTAGAATACTTGGTATATTTTCAGCATAGTTTCAGTGCGGTCTTCGTCCTAATCAATAGCAAACGTGATATATTTTCAGCACAATATTTGGTGCCATCTTAGACCTTATCAATAGAAAACTTGGTATATTCTCACCACAGTTTCAGTGCATTCTTAGACATAATCAATGGCAAGCTTTATATATTCTTAGCACAGTTACAGCAGAGTCTTAGACCTAATCTGTAGCAAACTTGGTATATTCTCACCACAGTTTCAGTGCATTCTTAGACATAATCAATGGCAAGCTTTATATATTCTTAGCACAGTTTCAGCAGAGTCTTAGACCTTATCAATAGAAAACTTGGTATATTCTCACCACAGTTTCAGTGCATTCTTAGACCTAATCAATGGCAAGCTTTATATATTCTTAGCACAGTTTCAGCAGAGTCTTAGACCTTATCAAAAGAAAACTTGGTATATTCTCACCACAGTTTCAGTGCATTCTTAGACCTTATCAATGGCAAGCTTTATATATTCTTAGCACAGTTTCAGCAGAGTCTTAGACCTTATCAATAGAAAACTTGGTATATTCTCACCACAGTTTCAGTTCATTCTTAGACCTAATCAATGGCAAGCTTTATATATTCTTAGAACAGTTTCAGCAGAGTCTTAGACCTTATTAATAGAAAACTTGGTATATTCTCACCACAGTTTCAGTGCATTCTTAGACCTAATCAATGGCAAGCTTTATATATTCTTAGCACAGTTTCAGCTGAGTCTTAGACCTTATCAATAGAAAACTTGGTATATTCTCACCACAGTTTCAGTGCATTCTTAGACCTTATCAATGGCAATCTTAGTATACTCTCAGCACAGTTTAGTTCAGTCTTAGACCTAATCAACAGTAAACGTGATATATTTTTAGCACAATTTTTAGTGCCATCTTAGACCTTATCAACAGAAAACTTGGTATATTTTCACCACAATTTCAGTGCATTCGTAGACATAATCAATGGAAAACATGGTATATTCTCAACACTTTTTCTGCTCATTCTTAGACCTTATCAATGGCAAACTTAGTATACTCTCAGCACAGTTTCAGTTCAGTCTTTTTTCGGCACAATTTTTAGTGCCATCTTAGACCTAATCAATAGAAAACTTGGTATATTCTCAGCACAGTTTCAGTAAATTCTTAGACATAATCAACAGCAAACTTCGTATATTCTCGGCACAGTTTTCGGCGCAGTCTTGGGCTTAATCTATAGCAAACTTGGTATATTTTCAGCGTAATCTTAGACCTTATCTATAGCACACTTGGTATTTTCTCAGCACAGCTTTAGAACTGTAGCAAATCTGATATATTCTCAGCACGATTGTCATCAAAATCTTAGACGTCGTGTTGTGATTATCAACTTCGGAGTTGTCTCATTTAATTATTTGGTCAGCATACCCAATACAGTGCGCAATTTGAAACCTGAATGTAAACACTTACCGAAAATTTAATCTTGAATCTTGTTTTATCAAAATCGGATTACCATTTTGTGACCAATTTAAATTTTTATGTGTAAACAGTGGCTATATATTGAGGTTACTTTTCCCTTCCGGAGAACAGAATGACTTATCTTTATATTAAACAATCGCATATTTAGCCATTAAAATTTAACAAACGTTCGTGTATTCGTAATTCGAATATAAATTAGCACGTATTTGCAATACGCTTTATCTTAAATGGCATCACCGCCGACTTAAGAACGACATGATTTGCTTAATATTTATGTGTATTTTGATAATAAATATTAAATTTCTTAAGTAAGTATATCAAGAGTACATGCATTAAATAGTTCCTTTGATCATTGTAATTAATTTAATATATCTGAAGGCCTTATTTACTCGCCCCAAAACTCGCCTCGTGTATCGTTTTCGGAATACATGTATAAATTAAAACTGTATAATTATTTTTTCCTTCACATTAGACGCAATTCGTGTGAAATTAAAATAGTATGCTTAACCCCTGTTTTCTGGAGTTTCCTATCCAGTATTCAATTATCTTATTCTCAGACCCTTGTCGAAATTATTTTTCATCCGTATTGTGTTAAATGAGGGCAACTCCCGTTGTTGTTTTTAAACCGTACACCGCTTATCATGAAATCTGGAAATACCGCGTTGCATCTGAAGGTTCCGCTGCTGTGTGTAGGTCATTGTTTTACATGGATGAAAATTTGTACTGTTCACTTGTGCAGGCTCAATCGAGGCGATGCGGCCTGGGAAGTTATATGCATTTCTATAAGCCAACTGCCAATGAACAGGCACAGTTACACCGAGCCCGCAATAATATCATACCGTTGCGTTTGGTTGCTGTCACTGTTAATTTTTTATCATTCTAACTTTATTTTTTCCTCTTTTTTTTTTAAAGTAATGTACACGTTTTGACAGTTACTTTTCTAATATGTTAAAAATAGTTTCAAATTTATATATTGGAATAGTAAAATAATAGCAAAATCTTCCTCATAGACAGTCATGTGAATTATACTTGGAAAAGAATCTGCGCAAAGCATCTAAAGACAATCGGTGTTTATTCGAAGGAATATTCTCACATTTTCAGAAATATACACAAAAGAGGAGATATTACTATTCGCATGGCGCTGTTTTCCCGGGTCTGGACTACAAGTTCTAATACTGTTAAGTCCAGTGCCCAAGATCATAAAGCTAAATTTGGAGATCAGTCTCAAATCTCAAGCATCTAATTGGCTGAAATGGCGACCAGTCGCCATTTCAGCCAATCAGATCCTTGAGATTTGAGACTGATCTCAAATCTTAGTTTTATGATCTTGAGCCTTGTTTCATGATACTCTTAAATAAAAAGTTGTATTGTCTTCTCGATTTTAAAGATGATTTACCAAATCGAATGTGTAGGTATTTCCAAAATGCGGCAAGTACAAAGGAGACGTATTATTTCTTTGCAAACAACATTGACGCAAATTACAATTATTATTTAGAGTTCGGTAGTCAAATAAAGTTCGGTTTGTTTTTATTTGTTCAGAATATCGTGGCTTCATACCAGGTGTGCGGCCGATCCCGGAAACTATACCCGTCCTCGGATTCTTCTAATGAGAAATATAAATAACAATCAAGTAACCATGTCATCGCGACAACGTTCGATTAATTTGGAATATTATTGTTGTCTTTCGATGGAATGTGTATTTGTTTACCGTCTCTATCGTAGAACAAACACCCTTTTTAGCAACTGTCCTTCGATTTCAAGCTACCCGTCCCTCTTAATACATTTGAAAGATACATTCAACAAATAATAGACTTTTCAATTTGATATCGCCTTTTTATTTCATTGCATATAGATCTTAATAAGCTTAATAAAATAATAATGATAACAGAAATGGCTCATCTTCATAATTGAAACCTTGAGAAGTCGTTCAGAAGCCCTTGAAAGAAAAAGAAATCAAACTGCACATCTGCTTGATCTATCTATCCATTTACCACATTAGTTTATGATAGGCTGATTACATGGTGTTTGATACCCGATAGCCCACCCAGATCACAATACACTTAATAATATCTGTTCTGTCCATTCTTCAAGCTTCGTCTATTGAATTAGATAAGTAAACTCAATTGATTGTATCTTACGGCTAAAGTAACAATTCAACAAATCTTTAGTTAATACTGCGGTCTGTTTCATCAAGGATAGACCTGTCGTATCTTGATACCTGCGCGTTAATTCTATCTGTTCTTTTGTGGCTGATTTTCATTTTGATCTAGAATAAGACGAAATCAGAAAATATTAAAATAGTAGAGTGTTTTGTATTCGTGTCGCCATCTTAAGTTAAATTTTGATTGAAATTACTTCACTTTTATCAGCACCATCTGTTTGTGCTTTTTATACTTTCAGTGGCATTAATAATAATAATAATAATAATAATAATAATAATAATAATAATAATAATAATAATAATAATAATAATAATAATAATAATTTTCATCAACTGCTTTTCTCAGTGCCTCAATAGATGGTATTAAAATTTTGAGATTAGATCATAGATAGTTTTACTTCAGAATTTAAATTATTTTATTTCAATTTTGATGCCTAATATTAAGGCTTTAAGAACAGAAGTTGATGAGAAGTCACCGAAAATAAAGTGCACACTTTCTTTTGGAATAAAGTATACATCCAAAGTCCATGGTGAATTTAAATGCTTTTTTATTTGATGACAAGAACGAATTGGTATAAAACCGCATAATTATCATATTATTATGTTATAATGTCAAGTTTAATTACCACCTCAGGTGTTGATTTCATTAAGGTTTTCATTTCAACGATCAGCAACACTGAAAGTATGGCCTTTGAAAATGTACGAAAACGGCCGAACTGTGTGAAAGGTGTTGTCTTCTAAGGCTTGTCAAAAATCCGGGCAATTTTGGCATCAAACGTTACCGCTGTTAAAATATTAATCAAATAAGTAATGGCCAATTTCCAATAATAGGTCAAATTATTTCTTAAGTCATTTCACACCAAACGAATACAAAAGCGCAAATTTTATGCCAGTGTATCAATATTTTCGCGCAATGCGATTGAAGTGTTTTAAGTTTTGTTAGGTGTTACACTGCAATCGTCAGTAAGCGTGTTTTCTTTTTGTAATAGATCTTTCGAAGAGTAAGTAAGTTAAGAAAACAATACGTATGTGCCAAAATCCGGTCAGTCCGTGCGTGAAACACAGACATGACCGAATTGGAGTTGAGGCAAAGTCGAAAAGGACTTGTCAAAGGAGAGACCCATTTTCGTGCCCGACAGTTGTTTTCTTGAAACGGTATTTTATTTACAAATTGAACCTAAATAAATAATCTGTGAAGACGTAGCCATTTAAATTGTACGAGAAACAATATAAAATAACGAAAAAGATGGTACGTATTGGTCATGACTTTGGCTGTTTCTGACTAGTTTATCATATGTTTGGTTTAGTGCCGTTCTGACCCGACTGGCACACGCTCCGTTGAATTCTGTTACACCGTTCCTTGCAGAATTAGAATCAAAATTTTCAAATAACACAGCCTCGCAATATTCGTATTTTAATAAATAATATTTCGATAAATAAAACATTTCCAACAAGTATTTCGTCAGTCGGTGATCTTTTTTATACATTTACTTATTGAAATGTAAGTGTCTTTCTTATTAAATTTTGTTCGATCAAGTCAAAATTTTAGTAGACTTTAAATTTCGTTGCGAAGACGGCTTGTGCGTTTTTATTCACATTTTTTGATGACTTGAAAATGCAGTTGCGTTCTTGTACTGCGGGGCCTTTCTGTATAATTAATTTTACTCTGCTATTGATATGTCTTTCTATTTGTGACTTTTGTTTTGTGCACCTGAGATTGTCAAGCTGTTGCTATCATAAAGTTTAGAATTACGATGTTGATGCACTTGCAATTGCATTTTCGGGATTGCAACTTAGTTGCAACGACTCTCAATGGATGGTCAACAGTCAGTTAAAACACATCTTTTAGTACTAACAGGTGTAATTTATAGTTCTTCATACATAAATTTGCGCAAATAATCGACCTTGCTGTTTCGTCCATTTAATTTAAATGCAATAAACATACCGTGAAATATCCTTAACAGCGTAATATTAACGACGTGTGAATAGAAATTTTTGTACTATGATTTTTGCTATGAATCTTGATTACTATCATAATAATAGCTGAAATGATGTTATATGAGTTATATTTGACAGTGAATTTGATGTGAAGGTATAGATTTCAATATTCACTTGGTGTTTAGGAAATGTTAATGTATTTCATTTGGATTTCGTTTGGACCACACAGAACGATTGTGAATCTTGTTAGCTGCTCAGTGCGCGCCTGAGCGACAGTAGTTTCAGGAGGTTGGTTCAACACATCATGAAATCTGAGGCGGAAGTTTCCACGCATTCAGCAGTACTTGCTCGGTGAAGAGCATTCATTTAAATTGCGAGTGCGTTGAAATTAATCCCAATATATCTGCATGTTGCTCCGTGTTGATACGATCTTCGTCACTTAGAATCAATTAGTTTCCGGTTCACGTGCATATTTTAATGTTGTATCATATTATTCACCGATGACGGTTTAAAATCAGCAGTCTTTATTATTCTCGGGGTAGACAAGAGTTGGTGTTGCCGTTTGTTGTTATTGTTGCTTTGCTTTGTAAGTATTTAGAAACAAACAGTTAAACTGCGCCCATGCAACTAAAAGGCCAACACACACGACAAAGAACAGTTTGCGCACCATGAACACTCTTTCCGCTGCAACTGTTATAACTTGCTGCGCTACTTAGTCTCTATTTTATTTGCTTCATTTAATCGCTTTACACTGAACAACTTTTCAAAGTATACACATTCGTATCAGGGCATTACTGGCTTAATAATTGAGTTTTTGCTCTGAAATTTGCAATGAACATGCAATAAATACTAACTGATTTTTTAGTAAAACAAATATCAAAATGACAGACAACTGACTGCTCACAATCATTTAGAATACTGGCACCCACAGAATACAAATTCACAACATCAGTCAAGAACGCGTAAAACCACCATTATTTCATGGAGGTAATGCAGTTCTGAACGCCACTTTGGGAAATCCTAGCCCATTTCGTACGCGTCTTCCAAGTTCTGACCACAACCAGCTTTAAATTGCTTGAAGGTGTGAAAGGACAAACGGAAAAAAGGACTTGTCGCAGATATTCTTCAGAATTAAAGTTCCCTTGGTTTAGAACTGCTGCAGTTTTCGAAATGAACGTGCATTATGGAAGTCGATTACGAAACAGTGTAAAAGAAAGACTTTACTGTCATATTCGTTCTTACAAATATGAAAAATATCGGGAGGAAAATAGTGTATACTTAGAAAAGTTGTTAAGTGTATTTTGGCCAAATATTCAACTTCCCAGAGGGACCTCAACATTAACACGTTTGAAAGTGTCAAAACATGAACTTTTTCCCTCGTCTAAACAAATGATAATTACTACGTGTTTCCTCACAGAACGTCTTCTTGTCGGTAAACTCATAGCATAGACATTTCGAATAATACAATCTTTGTGATATCCTTGGACTTTAAATAAGAATTATAATTTTAGAGGCACTCTTCAAATCAGATCAAGACAGGAGAGCAAATATCTCGTGTGGGCTTCAAAAGACTACCTGTATACTCCAGTTTAATGATATTTAATTTGAAACATCATTATCCTTTCATATCGCTGTAACTTGCTTACAAATTTGTTATAATGATAACCATACTATTGATATCATTTCTTTATTTCTTCTACGGACTTTTATTCGCTTGAAGAAACGCCTGTATGTGCTCGGATATACCCTTTCATTGTGGAGATTTCAACAAATAACTAATTTTTATAATTGAATGCTAGAGTTTCCTACAGTAAACATTTGACTTGTAATTTTTGTGGAAAATAAACAGAGCTATGGGGTGAACTTTGTTTGAAGAGGGAACAGATAAACGAAAAACACCGTCTGAAACAGTTCTTAATTTTAATACAAAATTAAAAAATATTAATGCATGTGTTTAGAACTTTTCAATAAAACGTCGATCGTGTGAAATCTTGAAGTAAGTCTGTACATAGAATGCATTAGCATTGCATAGAATAATATATATACACAATTGTATGTATTAAACAGATTTTATAATTATAAGGGCATCCCAGCGCCCTGAAACTAGACACCGCCGTCCGGTTCAGACAGCTCTTCTACACTAGCACACTTTGTTTCTTTGAGCTACGTCAAACGAATCTCCCACGCACAGCAAACGGACATTATTTACTGTCCTGTGCAATATCTAAACATAATTTGTTTCACCAACCAAGTATGTTTGTGTGTCCAGATTAACAACCTCTCGGCATCACAATCGCTGTGTTGAAACCTCACCACAATGGCTACTTTTCACAAATTGGCTTATTTGTATACATTGTATCACAGAAGGCTATCACGTGCTATTGCTCATATTGGTGGTGGGGTTAATGGGCTCCAGTTATTGTTTCTTGATAAATCCCTGCTCGGTGTGGGAGCAAAGTTTGAAATGTCACATGGATCATATGTAGAATGCGATGCTAGCATACTACCGGAAGCGGAAGTTACACTCGTTGGACTAGTGGATGGTGGGATTGAGTATCCATGATTCCGCAGATATGGCATAGAACAACTCTGATTCGGTGAAATATTGCCCGTCATGGCCGAACCCATCCACATGCCATATTGAGACTGTGATGAGACCACAGGGTTTCCGGTTAGCATACCGGAAGCTGTCGAGAACTGAGACCAGTTGTCGCTGATGTTCAACACTGGAAGGTTTGGTGCCATGTCTCGAGACAGACCGCCTGCAATAGAAAACAGAACCACGATGAGCAACTCAATAAATTATGCTTACAAGAAAGTACAAATCAAACATATTATATAAGCGTCTGTTATTTGTTAAGATTCTAAGATCTAGATATGAGAGACAGAGAGAGTATTTAAGAATAGTGGATAAATATTGGGACAATGCATCTGGAATGAAGAATTATGCCTTTTATGTATACTTACAATGTATAAAAATCGTGTATTTTCTATAAAGCAGTATCGCAATGTCTATGCAAAACATTTCCCCTTAACACATAAACATATTAATAATTGAAATTGGAATTTATCAATGAACACGCAGAAACAAGAAATAATTTTCGAATTCTCTTTTTTCTTTAAATGTGTAATGAAACAAGGTGTTAAAATTGTAAAATTTAGCCAGATCTAAAGTGGTCAATTTAAACAAATTTATTGCACATCCGGGGAGGGAGTGACGACAAATCGGTAATATGACCAACAATGAACTGGCCAATTATCCAGTTAACAAGTGAAAAACGACGACATCTTCATACCATTTAGTCCAGTAAAACACGAATTTAATTTGGACAAATTGACGATTTGAAAGACACTGATCTGTAATATGTGAAAATGATATTGCACTTGGAGATTTATGTAAAGGTTATAGAAAGAGCTTCAAAGACGTCGGGGTGACAACTTCTAGTGGACGGTGTAAAAATTGCTACATCAAAAATTGCTCTCTTAAATTAAAATAATTTGATTTACGACATCAATACCGTCCTCTGGTGAAACACCTGTAATTTTGCACATTTAGTGTTTTACGTATACCCCTGTAACGATAGACTATCACCAATAAAAGGAAATATACTAAAGCGATTTAAATTGTTTGAGTAGCTATTAATATAATTTTATTTAATTTTAATTTCAAATGGCTTAGTCATTGCATTTCTTGGGCGGTCATAAATAACGATACAAAGGTCCGAAGGAATAGTAAAATCATTTAAGAAAGATAATGAAAATCTTTTCCTTTCAATTACTACACAAGTGGCGCTTTAATGCAATTTGAAAAAGAGAAAGGGTCGTTAAATATGTTTATATAGTTGGTGAATGGATATGAAAATGGCGTCGAATAAACATAGGTAAACAAGAGTGAAGTGAATGTTATCGTTGCGTATGCCCTTTCTGCTTCAGAAGAAGAAATAAAAGAGATAGTTTCACTTTATAACAAGTGTCACAAAATGGCCATATTCTGGGTGAAGTTGTTGTGCTAACCCCCCAACTCTTAGTTTATGGCTCTATTTTGTAATTCGCTCAGAGGGTCTTTCCTTAAATGTCTGACAATAAACGTTGGCTATTAATTTTAATTGTTGAGTTTAAAGTTAGCCATGAATACATCTGTCTCGGACACAATACAAATAAGACGCAAAAGATTGCGAAGTGAGACCAAATGTTGACCACGATGATAAAGCAAGAGTTTAACCACCTGGATCTGGCCTCGTTTTCACAAATTAACGAAGCAATTGATCACCAGTCAATTCAGCTTTTAACAAAAAGTGCTTTGTTGTTTGTTTATTTGTTTTTATTTAATTTTGATCATTCGGTGCAAAAACCTTATACTACAAAATGAAGTTTTTAAACTCTCTTGTTATAACTTATATCCGTAAAATTTGTTCGCGCATTGCTCAATATAGTCATTTTAAATGATTGTTGAAAAGGCCATAATGTTTTGTTGCAAATAAATAGTTTTGTATTTTTAATTGTAATATATGATAAGGTTTTTATTTTAATTATGCTGTTTCATATAACAATATTTTTATTGAACTATAACATTCTTTTTATTTGTTTAAATAATAGAAACTGGATATTTGATATACATGAAATAAGTTTTAAATGATTGAAGCATGGTAAAATTAATATTTTGCCAAAAAGCACATTTTTTTCTAATGGTTGCATGCCGCAGCAAAAACTTACCAGGAGGTGAGCGTCTCTGATACGGATGTGGATAGGGCGCATGTCTGGAATTCCGGAAGCTCAGTCTATCACAATGAGCGTTAGACAGATTCAGAGCGTTTGGAAACTGGTGAGCTGGCGGTGGTACCAGGGCTCCTCCTGGGGGTAAATACCACGTGCCTGTCACTGAAAAATAAAAATCAATAAACAATTAGACACAAATAATTAAACTTGTTATAACGGTGGGGTTTTATCGTCAATCAACTTGCCTGAAACTCTTCTTATTTTCTTAAGAAGATATGATTTCTTGATAAGTAATGACAACCCGATCATACTGTTATTTCTGAAAACTACGGTTGTAGCTGAAATACTAGCTAAGGGTAATGAACTGGCCTATCAGAAATATCAAAACAAATTTGTGGTACCGGGAATCCGGATGCTTTGAAACGTAAAGTTTCATTGTTGTGTTTCGGTTATATATAAGAGAAGTGAATTTCAATTTCCCATAGTGGGTGGTACATCATTTATTCTTTCTGTCCTCAATAAAATGACTATAAACACCATGAAACGTGTGTGGAGCCCATTTTCCGCCAGCGAACCATGGCTAAAAGATAACACCGTATCTGATCATGATATAAAAGACTCAATTGAAATCGTTCATCGCGCAATTAAGATAGAAAAAATAAGGACCACACCGTAAAATGTAAACTTTGAGGGTTGTTTTGTTGACAAAATGATTTTTAAAAATATCTAGAAATGTCTGACAAGGCGTGTATTAAACAGACAGGCTGAACTGGTATAAGTTGACAGGATTTAATTGAAACTAGACGAGATGAAAACATGTGAGAATATTTAGTCAATGAAGACCCGATGCAACACTTTGAACCAACGTATTTATCTGATTAATGGAAATTCAGCATTGACTGTGCATAGCTTTTGTTCTGTGCGAATAATTAATGCATAGTTTGTCAGGACCTCACAAAACGACTTGACATTAAATACTTTTTATGCGCAAATCCTCTTAGGGGAAATATCAACGTTTCTTTTACACCATTGACGGTTATGTTTGTTATATTCAACTGTTATATGCTTTTGCTGTTCATTGTAATGAACCACAGTATGTGTACATAAAGTTGAAAGAACGTTGATGCATTAGGAACATTGCATTGTATAACAATTAGTGTGCATTGTTTCCGGTTTGATATAAAGTAGCCAGCAGCGGATTAGCAAAAATGACAACATTAGTCGGACTTATGAAGCTTGCAGTACTTGAGTCTGCTTGATAAAAATTTAAGTTGAACTTTAAAATAATGAAAGAAAATACAGTGTATGCTTATAACTATCTTTCTTTGCACAATTCAATGAATAGAATACTAAAAAAATAAGGGATAAATTGGTCCAGTTATCGTGTCCCGTCGTGTCATTTTCCCATGTAACTTTGGAGTGGCCATATCTAAATTTTAATTCCATCCACTCATCTTTCCTTTTAAACTCCCGAAAATTGGCAAATATCAGCACCGATTCTCCACACTTCACTCCCTCGTCCAACACCAAGCAAAATTAAAACGATTTTCTTATCTGATGCTAAACAATATAAATAATATCCGTACTCTTCTTTTCGCTCCAATCAATGTAGACATCAAAGGTACCGCAAATTGAATTAAACCAATCTTTTAAATAAGATAACGCCGGACAATATACCCTTGTAATTATCCATGCGACGATGCGAACCAGAAGATTATTTGGGTATCTCTAATCCAGAGATTTTTTCACAAAGAGAATATATAGCGGTGTTTGGTTAATCCATATTGTTCTCAGCCAGGATTAACGAGCACCTTCGATAAATTAATCACAACATCCAAATAGTCTTCTCTGATAAACTATCTTAACATTTCACGCCCAGACATTAATGAAAGCTAGGAACACATTCAAACTGATGTAATAGACTTTTTTGCGGAAACCGAAATAAGTTGTATCTGGTTTTGCAAATGTTATTTACCCAACGCCACGTAACATGTTCACGCGCAAAATAGATAACTAAATAATGCACGATAATTTGGAAAGAATTTTCCGGAGGCAGTTTACTCCATGCGATATGGCAAATATTCCATGGGCGAACACAGTAGATCCAGATCGATCTGCGCATCCGTGCAGTGTGATCAGGATCTACACTGTTCTCTTTTAGTTTTATTACAATATTTATGACAAAAAAGCGAACAAATTAGATCCAGATCAGAATGCAGTCTGATCTGGGTCTACACATACACAAGGGATAAAAGTCGTACACATAGAGTAATAAATTAATAAATTGAAAAGCTAGTTTTAACCAAGCAGAAAAACTCGTGTATGCTGTAGAATGTATAAAAAAATATCGCGCGGGAGTTCAAGTCTGACTTAGAACATGCACACGCGCCGGAGCTAGCTCGGACAGTAGACGTCGTACTTTATTATATGAAAACAGGCAATATGGAGTGATTAATTTGCCCAGCTACATGCTCACCTTGTCGTAAACTAAGTTTTAAGCTGTTAAGAACCTGTTCCCACTATTGTAGAGTCAATATTATCACATGTATCCCACCTGGCCGTATTCAAAGAACCATCAACCATCTCTGAATGAAGCCTATGTAAAAGGCAGTTCATAATTTATGTATAAGTAGACCGCTCGTTTATCTCTCTCACTTCACAAATACGTGCCGAAATCAGAGAAATGTACTTGTTCGTTTGTTCAATATGGTGGCCCCTATTCAGAGGGAAAACCATATCTGCTCGCTCTTTCTCACCTCGTCTGATAAGTTGTAGTGACATTTTGACAAATTGAGATAAGCAGAATTCTTCAGCATAAAGGTAATTGTGGACTTAGCTGGGGAGATAGGGGATAATCCGTGAAGCAGACGTTCACAGGCTCGTCACAAGTCGAGGAGACAACTTGGCACTCAGTCGAGAAATAGTAAGACTGCTCAACAGAAAAATGCCAAGCTGGAGAATAAACTATTTCAGAATGAAAGCTATTTCATTTCTCTCTCTCCTCTCCTCTCTCTATTTCTCTCATATCCCCCTTTCTTTCTCTCTCTCATCCCCCTCTTTCTCTCATCTCTCTCTCAATATTAAATCACAAAAGAGCAGTGTCGTATATCATTGTGTCATTATTCGCTTTTTTTGCCAAAAGGTCTAGGCATGGCAATGCAACATATCGTTCGGAAAGGCCTTGGTTGAAATGAATGATATAGTGTGTGTAATTTGTGTTGATTTTACACACCTGTTCACTCCTCGCTCAAGAGCTTCCTTCTTGTTTGTTCTCCTCGAGAGCCACTCAACATAACAAGAATATAAATCAAGTAAATAATAGCGGCCATTGATACCCTAGCTACCTGTACAAGGGGATGTCGCGCTGTAGACGACTCGGCGATAAAAGGCTATACTACGTCTGTGTTGATTTTGACGCAATTTGGTGTCCTACCGCACACCGAGCTATTCCTTGTTTGCAATTAGACAAACAAGTGGACAGCACCTGGGCAGGGCACTTTCTAATAGAATTTAATTTCCCTTAATTGGATTATGCATAATACTTAAACGAGTTGATTATTTGAATCTCAATGGCTTGATCCAATATCTCTCCAAACACTCCTTCGCAGATAAATGTATGTAATCCGCAAGTTGGAGATTTCAATGCATCAGATTCTGTGTTAAGTGAAAAATGAATTATGTTGTTTTTTCACAAGAAGGTATAAATGTAGTCAGACTGGGACTCGAACCCAGGACAACTTTCCTTAAGGGCAAGTACTCTCCCGAAAAGCTACGTCGGTCCGTTTTACACATTTTGGGGACAAGATTTGGACCGAAAAATGTATTATGAACATGTATCAATAATGAGTGATTTTAGTGTTTTTGATTCTAATTCTCAATATGGTTTCGTTGGTGCTGGTATTATTTTTTGTATCCATAAAAACATATCCTCATCGTGTTACGTGAACAACAAAAAATACTCTGGTATGTGGTCTTTCGCACCAGACATACTACTGAACGTATCAAAAACCTAAGTTTAAGGAAAATCATGTGAGAATGACTTACAGTGTGAGAATGACCTCTGCTGGTTATCAAGGCTTTCTTCTAGGTAGTCTCTTTGATCCGGCCTGAAATCAAATCACACATTGTTGTAGCAGCTTCTTCACACTTGATTATGTATTGCATTAATTTTTATTAAAGATCATCCCAGTCATTATTAATGAAGCATTACAAAAATGCAAAATTATTCTCCGGTGCATTAAAGAAGTGTTTGCTCAATATCTTATCCAAGCCCCCCACCCGCCCCCTCTACCCCATTCATCACAAATAGTTAAGGCTATTTTAAAAAATGTCATAACACACACACAAGATAAATGACTAGTTGTAAACATTGTCTAAAAGTAACAAATTATGCATCATGGGTAAAATCTGTGCTATAATTACCTTTCTTTAGCGTCCAGGAATGCTTTCGCAAACGGATTGTGTTTGATTTTGAGCGCAGTAATCTGAAACAAATAAGAAAATCGTCTTACTTTTTTGTTCTAGATTCGTAAAAATATATTTGAATTACAATTAATAAACATAATCGATTAGCTATTAGTCAATTAATATGACATCATAATAAATACCAAAATTGACATCATCTTTAACAGCAGCAGCAGCAGCAGCTGCAGCAGCTGCAGCAGCTACTCTTCTTTTTTATAAATTCTGCGAGGTCCGAATTTACCATTTATTAACTAAATTCTTTTATTTTAATATGTGGAAGTCCTTATTTTGTTACTTTTTATTGAATAAAGAGCACGAGATCCCCTGGGTGTAATAGATCTACACTTATAAAAAAAAATATTTAAAAAACCTGTGCTTGACATTAAGGGTTATACACATACCTCTTCGTTTTGGTAGGCGGTGACGGCGATGAACTGGGTTTCTGGGAAGTTAAAGCTGCTGATCCGCTTCTTCTGAGCGTTTGTTGTTACCTTGACGACATGGAGGCGGGGCTCGTACTTGTGTAGAGAGTTCAACATTATCTGCAACAAAACATGAAAAAATGCTCTGTAGTCGAATATTGATGATACAATCAAAATTCGGAACATTTGTACCGTCTAACGAGCAACATGTCCTAATAAAAACAAGAAGTTGTTACGGCAAAGCTTCAGAGAATTTTGTTATATTACTTTAAAGCCTAACTGTTCCCCTTCCCCCTAAATATTTGAACAGTCTTGAAAAGTCTCCTTTAAAAATTAGTAATCCCTAGGGCATGTTTATTAGTCATCCGTAAAATTAGAAACTTAAGAAAGTATTTGTAATATCAAAACTATCATTTAAAAAGTCAGGGCGCACTAAATTTTTTGGGGGGATCGGGACATAGCGAGGCTTCGTTAAAATCAAGAACAGTTTAATATTTTGCTCGAAAATGTAAACAAAAATGTGAACACGAGCTTGTTTAACAACTGATGATAATACAAAATTTCAAGTACAAACACACGTTTCCATAAAAATGAAAATAAAATAATCGTCAATGACTTGGCCTTTAAAGAAGCAATTTTTCTTTAACATATAAATTCATGTTGGTCAATTTTGAATATGTATTTATCTATGATACGTGGAGTAAAATTGCATTTTCCTACTTATTATAATTTAGAATTCTCCTTTCTCAAAACGTACGTTACATTTAAAGACAACAAATCTAAACATATAAAAGTCTCATTTTAAAGGATTGTATTGTATCTCTGATATGTGCTATATAACTGAATGTTCCACCTTCCGTTTTAATTTCCACGAGGCAAACATTTTCCTGACGTATTCAATAAAAGGACACAAATAACCTTACACTGATCTAGACAAGTGTACACAATTAGAGGGTAAGACAGCAGAATAATGAAAGAGAAATGTCTATTTGTTCTAAATAGTAAACACTTTAAACAATCGATGGCAATAAAATCATTTATAATAATGACTATGTAGTTTTATCCAATGAAATTTCTGAAATGCAATATCATTCTTATTGTTTTGTTTGTTTTTGTTTTATTTTTGTTTCGTTTTTGTTACTATGGTTTTAAAATTCATAGTCACTGATTGTCTGAAAATATAACTGTGTAGAACCACAGAATGCAGTTCGATATGGGCCGGTCTTATATTAAATGCTTCTTGCTGGAATGGTTAATGCTTTGTTGTTGTTGTAGTAGTTTAAAAGTTGTTCAAAATGAATTCAAATTCGAAAAAAAGAAAGTAATGGACAACATATCTTAACATATTTCATTAGATTTAAATACAGGAAATTGGAAGACGACTTTTTATAAAAGAAAACAGAATATTGTACACTGTGTAATATTGTTGTTGGCATTGAGTTTCATTATTATTTGCATGTTTGACTTAGACAACAGTGAGACGAAAATATATCAAACCACAGAATGTAGTGCACAGACATGACTGTATTTGATTATGCAATGAAATGAATTATTGTTTCACCCCTGAGTAGAAAACTTAAGTATTTTTAATAAATATTACATTTATTAAAATGTTCATTAATTTTGTAGAGTGTAGAAGTTACTGATTAACCAGTGTTTGCATGATTTTCATATTTTATAATGAGTGTTAATGCTTCACTCTAAAATTTGCAGTATGATGTATAAACATTAATTCTATGTGTTTGCCTTCACCTTCGTTTTCACTATGTATTTTTATCACTTCGTGATGACTGAGAGCATTGCATAAAGATGAAAGTTGAAGTTTAATGAAAAGACCAACGCTGAAGGTTATAAAGCTGAGATTGGAAACCAGTCTCAAATCTCAAGAATTTGATTGGCTGAAATGGCGACTATAACCTTGGGCACAAATTATCCAATTAGTGCAAGGTGTAAATCATATTCGGACAGGTAACAATGCGGATACCGTTAGTTACATCTGGTCGTATATCAAATCAACCAGATCAGTTTCACTGCTTGAATCGGATGTCATGGCGAAAGTAGAAGATTTATGGGGCCGAAAATGGACAGTATTAATCACTTAACAGTTACGGTGATTTTCTGCATTCACGTCTGCGGACCAAGCGGAAACATTCATTTCATTGTATTACCTAATGATGACACTAATAGGAAAATGCGGTTTTATAAGTTTACAAGTTCTTGTGATATTTTCTGACACTAAGGCGTAAAAAAACTCGGCTTCCTTTACAACAAACTGTCACAGAGAACGCCCACATTTGCATCTATGTGGTGAAAGTTCTTGCTTTTTCAAGGAATCAAATGCTTTCATACTCTATAACCCGCCTAATCCCCTGAGAAACATTAATGTAGGTGGAGAAAGGGCCGGATAATCCGATTACCCAATCTTTTATCTCAATCAAATATTTTGATATTTTTATTTTGGAGGATATAATTATCTAAGCATTTTTCTACATGCGACCTTTAATATATGTTGTTGGTGGTGTTTTATTAAGACATATTTTTTTTGTTTAATATGTAACAATAAGCCAACATAAAACATTAAAATCTAAAAATATATCAAATTTTCATAATATGCTTGAACATTATTCTTACATCAAAATTAGACTTACAATTGCGATTATAATAAAAATGACCTAACATTACTTGTTACAAATTTTATGTAAAAAGTGTCAGTTGCAAGAAGTTAAAGATGATACTTTTAAGTCAGTTTAGTCACTATTAACACACTTAAAACTGTAATTTTAGTAATGTCGCCTGTTCAACCCTTTACCCTATATATATGGGTTTTATCACATGTGCTTACAGTGTAGATCCAGATCAGCCGGCACATCTAATCAGGACCTACACTGTTCGCTTCTTGATCAGAAAATATTCTGATTCCCAACACATTGCCATGCAAATTAAATATTACCTGTCCTCCACCGTTGAGTTTGTTGGTCAGTTTGACTTTACTGAAGGAGATTGGTTCCTTCATCCAATGAGATCCGAAGTTGGGTGAGTCTGGGTGAACGTAGACACAGTTCGGTACGGATGGCTCGGCTTTACCCCCGGCCACCCACTCTCCGTTCACGTACTTCCAGCGATGGTTCTCGACTTGTACAAAGTCCAGCAAAATTGTATACATAGAGTTGGGATCCAGCCCGCTGATACTGGTCTTGAAGACAGGAAACATGCGCCTAAAAAAATATTATAACTGAATTACCTTCTGTGGTGGTTGCTGCTTTCTGATTTAGAACACTATTATTTTGTTGGTAGCATTTCTAATGAAAAAAACAACAAAACAATTCTGTATAGCTACTATTTATATCCTCAAAATATTTATGAGGGTCTTAAAAAAAACCCACATAAAATGCCACATTTTAAGTTCATTTTAAAATCCTGTATAAGAGATTATGCGAACCATGTTAAAATTTAAATAAAATATTTTCTTTAAAGTTATAAAGTTATAATTTAAGATTGCAAGTTGATATTGTTTTTTAAAATGAGTCTTCTCTCCGTTATTGTACTTCTAAAACGATATTTTTACCGGACAAATATATGCACAAATAATGTATTGTATTTAACTACCCATGGAGAAGAGTTTATATAAGCGTTTTCGCTTGTTCTTTAATCCATAACATGACATTATTTTCATTGTATTATATTATTATATGTGCATTTACTTGAATAAATTCTGTTTAAACCAAAATGAGTTTCGTCGAAGCAAGTTTGTTATGGATATGGTGGTAGATAGTGAAGTCTCCAATTTCTTATGAATGAGACAAAAAGTTGATTTTATTGTTTACATATTTAATATCTGTCTGTAAAATTGTTTTGATTGAATCAATGATTATTCTTTTGTTGTTATATTTTTGAAACGTCTCATTGCAAAATAGCATTTTAATAATAATAATAATAATAATAATAATAATAATAATAATAATAATAATAATAATAATAATAGATATTATTAAAGTAACAACACTAAAATATGTATTATTATTATTGTTATTTTTTATTATTATTATCTAGATTAAGATAAAAAATAAATCTATTAAAAGACTTTTACATTAATATGGAGTCCACATAGAAAGAACAACTTGATACTTTAATTTTAGTGTGAATATAATAATATTCAAAAAACAGAAGGATAAAATAAAAGCTGTAGAAATTATATATTTTCTTTAAAATTGTTATTATAAATTCCGAAACTGAATTAAAATAATTAGATTTTAATGTATATTTAATAGAAATGCGTAATATTTTGATGACCCTTGATAATTTTGAGGAGCATACATCTATAGATTTTAAGTAGAATAATTCTATAAAATATTATTTTAAGGTGTTGTTAAGTCTTAAGTTACTAACAAATCAGTGAACCTATCGCATCTAATCTCGGTGCACTTGAAGATGAAAAAACAACATAATAGATAATTTGGTTATTTCTTTCAGTTTTTTTATTATATTTATTTGCAAGCTCATTGTTATCTTGGGAAATATATGTCCCGTCAAAGAAAGTACTGATGTACGTGATGTATGTTTGTCTCCGTCCATATCCTTCTATTTGTCTGAGGCAATATGAAGAAAAATTCTCATAATAAAACGAGGCACACTAGAATTTGATCGAAACATCAAATGATTTCAAGTGCTCGGTAATTGACTCCCTGTGGTCCCTAGTGGAATCTGGTCTCACTAGGTGACTACCGTACACGAGACCCATCCCAGCAGGCTCGCATATAATATTGCACATTGCTTCCGGTTTTACATGCTTGCATTGAAACCGTGTCCTTGTTTTATTTTATATCTGGAAAATTTACATTTTACGATTTTTATCCTGATCTAATTTGCATATGTTTTATTGTGGTCATTTCGGTGCTAATTTAACATGTGTTTTTATTTTATTTCCATTGTACAGTAAGTGCATGTTCAAATGTTATTCAAACAACTCTACCAATAAATATCAAAACATGTTGAGCTTACTATATTTGCCTTTTTATATTCATAATTATCCTTAAGAACTGCTACTTATAAATGCGGAGAAGAAAACAAATTGATGATCGTTTAGAGTAAAAAAAAATCCCATTTCAAAGAGCTGGTGTATTTTGAAAATCAGCAAACACCTGTGATTCGGGTATAAAAACTGTCATTGCATAAATAGACACAATATAAATATGCAAATAAGAAGGAAATAAAAATAAAATTATAAAAGTTTATTAATTTTATAATTCGTTATCGTAAGCGATCTGAACGGTATCGACGTTAAATCTCATAATGTGATACACATCTACACTGCCTGAACCGTCCGAACAACTACATAATAAAACTTTTACTGAATTAATTTAGGACTAACACTCTTCACCACTTGCGACTCATCGGCCTCGTTAATCTATGTCGGTTTAATGGACCATTCCAGTGCTGCTGGCTGGTTCGAGCCCGTGTAGCAGAAATACTTCAGATTTTTCTCTAACTACAGTATTTGCCTATTTGTTAGAAATGTTGATATAATGTTCAAAGTAAGGAAAGTTTCCTAGCACATCCCTATTCCATCTACAGAGTGAAACTCTTTTTGACTCATTTATAGTTTAAACCATGGTAATTTTTATATCTCATTTTAGAGGAACAAACAAATATACCCTAATCCTGGTAAATGATAGAGTTAGGTTTTGATAGAAATTTCGAACATAGCAACGTGTTTAGCTTTTGTGTTTATAAAACTGTGTATTAGAAGATGAAACCTAAATGTATTAAACCCGGTAGGATAGGGGAATCGGCACTGCTGTAATGGAAAACTTGGGGTTACGAGAAAAACAATGATGTTAATAAAGAGGACTACGAGAGAACTGTTACTTTCTTTTGAAAGGCACATTAAATTTTATATGTCTGTTACATAATCGAGAATTTATCAAGGTTATAAAATCATCAAACGCTACTTTTACTGTTCGAAATCAAGCAAAGTTATAGTATTAAAAGTTTATTTAACCCACAAGCAGTTATAATTAAAACTTCAAAGCGTGCCGTCGTTGTTCAAATACAAAATAGACTGGAGTCTCCAATTAAAGAAAATACAAAGGAACGTATGTACAAGAGCCATTGATGTCACGGAGTTTATGTAGATTTTGTCCTCAAAATGGCTAGCATCGAAAGTTACCTTCTTAGTCGAATGTTAAGAAAATTAATTCTCTAACTTAACTTCACACGTACATTATAGCTTACGTTTCAATTGTGAGTTGTAACTCGTATGTTTGTATACAGTAATAATCGGACAAGTCCGATGCTTACCGGCCGATTTCAGGTGAAAAGGAAACCAAGGCATCTGATTGCAGACGAGAATTCGATTCTGATATGACGCAGAGAATAACCATCAATTCGTGCATATGAAGAAGTTTAAAGGTATTCGGTTTGTGTGAACTGCGTCATTTTTGTTTTCTACTCATATCGTGAATTTATTCGTCAAAAATTTAAATAAAAATGAATACTGCTAGAGACATTTTTTTTTATTTTTAAAATGATTCTGCAAAAACATAACCTATATATTGAACATCAACCTACCTTCCATTTTTGGTGACGATCATCTCGTTCGTATATTCCTTGAACTTGGACCAGAGTTCCTTGTCCTCTAGCTTGACGGCACACTTGGACTCGAGCCCCTCGCATTTCTCCACCGGTTCGTTCAGATCCGAGCCCACCACGTCAAGAAGCTGGTTTAAATTCATTTGTTGATTTTTCATACTTGTAGCACTGCAGTTCGAATTACTTGTTTCTTTTTCAATACCTTTAATTCATTTACGATCCGTTCGATAATTTATCACTGTATTATTTATTTGGCTCACATAAATGTGAAAAATTTTCGATTACAAGTAAGTTGTTACTTTGTTACAGAATTTAAGTTTACAAGCAAAGTTCAGTTTGTCTCCACAGCTATGTGATACAATTCTAACCAAGACGCAAAGTTTTCTATGTCAACGAGATCAATTTTATTTACTATAAACCTTTCTCGGGTACATACTGTTTACATGATGCCTTTGATCTTACCGCTAAACCAATAACGCACCGTCCAATCAGAAAACAGGTTGTAAATTAGGGCGGTACTAACGTGGTCTATCAATATTTATGATTTGACGTTGGCATGTCATGTGATAAGCTTAATTTAAATAATTAATCCGCACTAGTTGGCATTTAGGAAGAACCATACATTTCTGCACGAAAAAAAGTATTTAAATAATGTTTTGAAACCTATCAATTCTTAAATATTTTTTATAAAAGGGTAAAATGATATGAAAGTCCACTTTCTGTGGTAACAACAACTTTACTTTTTTAATGTGAAGCTTTGGTCAGAAATCCGGAGAAATTAGCTAGAAATCCTTAAAATAATTCCTTCATTTTTATAGGCCTTATAAAAAGTAAACACACGTTTTCAAAAACTTTAGAGACAACCCATTTAATAAAGTCTTTTCAAACTGTTTGAAGAATGTAGTAGAGGCTAGTTTGTACCGAAAAAATCTTTCAGACTGTCAGTTTTCTGTAAATTGTCCTGCAACCAGTTTCATTTGTTTAAATCAAATAAATAAAGACAAAAATAATTTAAAAAATAGGAAAATAAACTCATGATACTAACACGAGAGAAACCAAGTCTGATTGACTTTGTAATAATTGTGTACAACGTGATCAAATAATACAGACTTACATGGTCCAAAAGGATCTGAACTGTTTTCTAGATGAAGTTAGAAAGTGCTTCTCTAACTTAGTGTAGACCTTGATCAGACGAAGCTGATGCACAGGCTGTCGGTCGCAAAAGCCATCGCATCAGTTGTGCGTCACATATATGAAAAGCAATATTCATTTCTGTTTTCTATTTACATCTCCAATTTTAATTTCAATCTTACAATCATGTGATAGATTTAAATATGAAAAAGTAAATAATGTGTATGGTGACGCCATCGCTGTAAGGGCCAGTTTTATCGTGATTTACATGTTTTACATTGTTTAAACCCTAAAAGAAAATTTTAATCTTTTTTCTTATATTGATTAGGTTTTTTTTGTCGTTTTTTTGTTCATATAAACCTTTATTCAAGGAATATTTGTCAATATAGGCTATATTTTGCTGTTTCAAATGCCTTTGTTCACAGATATGATGTATCACCATCGATGCCGAAACAAAATACAATTTAAAAAAAAAATAATAATAATAATAATAATAATAATAATAATAATACTAAAAAACAAAAACAAAAAAACATAAATAAAAATAAATGATTAAAGTATATATAGAAAAATAAAATAATAATAAAACAAATAAATAATTAAGAATACACGAGCAGTGTAGTTTTTTGCGACAGATTGTGGTATTTCTCACATTTGATTGAGTTATTATGAAGAGCGAAAGAGATCAATTATGACTGAATGATTGGAAATAATGACCACGTTAATTGACGCCTATTAGACCATACCTGGCCATTCAGTCACGAACAATCAAGCTGATGGATGTGAAAATACTCTTTAATCCAATCACGCATTGATTGTTTAATATGTAAGTTTTTACAAGAACTGCTTCTTTCAGCAGATGGCGCCTAGACGGATTTCTATTGTTTTTAAAAATACTCCGTTATGAAATAACTTCAAGTGAAACGAATTTCTCATTTGCCATGGGAAAAATGTCAAAATATGTATTTTTTCAAAATGAGAATAATAATATGAGTATTCAGAATCCATATCGTTAAGACAGTCGAGTTGGAAATTAAGTCTGTATATTTTTGACAATTCAAACATATATTTTCACCAGACTACTATTGTAATAACTTGGGCAGACCTCTTTGTGTGTTTTTTTTTTAAAGAACCAGATAATAAATATTTCCCCTCATGTCAGTTTTTTGCAAAGAAAATGATGCCATTTTCACTGGACACTTGTCACAAACTTCAGCAAATAAAACGACGAAAACATTAGCACACAATGTGAATATATCACTTGCATGTTAACTGGCAAATTTATTTGCACGCACACGTGAAATGTTTGACTCTCTTCGTTACGCAACGTTGTGTGTTGGACACGACATTTCAAAGTTTTGGTAGAAGGAAATGGGTTAAATAGATTTATTACTTCTTCAGTACATTAAGGTTTCTTAAGACGTTTACAGATATTACAACGGAATAATTAAATAGTGATACAGCGTTTAACAATAATATACATCAGACTGTGTTTTAAATTAAGATATTCAAAGAAGAGCGACTTTGTTGATTGGGCCGGTTACACAGAAATCCGTTTTTGCTGGATTTTATAATGTAACAAATGTAGCATGTGCAATTAACCAATTAATATATTTAAAAGTGATACAAATAGGATTAAAGCAACAGAAACAATTTCCAAGTAAGAAGAACAAACAGCAGAATTCAACCATATGTTATTAATTGCGTAACCGGAAGTGAACATTACCGATCCCATATCTCGTGGTCATCTGTTCCGATATGGTCAGTCTACAGTGCCGCGTAATTGCTCCAAGTCGCCAACATGTGGATTTTAATGTTGTAAACTGGCAATAAAATGTAATTATGATGATTAATGATTTTTTTTGTGTACAGGAGTTTAATATTTGGGTTGTAATCTGTAAATTGTTAGACCTTATGTCCGTACAAAATATACATGTGGCGTTTAATCAGATCTGAAAATTAAAAAAAGGACATAATACCAGCAATACAAGTTCAATACTGATACCATATAATACAAGTTATATTATAGAACAACACAATAAATTCGTTTCGTTTCGTTTATTTAGCAACTCGGCATAAACAATGCCTATGGCCATCTACAATTAGAGAAAAAAACATGACCATGGCATACATTGAAAATACAGAAATGACCAAAATACACATACGTTTTACATAGCGAAAAGACATGTTGTAATACATACAAAGTTTACAGAATTACTCATGTCATTTGAAATTATTCAAAAACATTCAAAATAAATAATAATTAATACAGAAGCAGCATTTTCGTCAAGGGTTCATATCAAAATAACGTGAATATAGCAAGAAATACTCCTGGTCGGTTTTAAAATAAAGGGAATTTATTCCTAAATTCATGTCATTCGATAATCAGTTCCTTAATTCATCTAATTCGATAATCAGATTCAAGTGGAATATTCTATCGCCGCTCAGATATAAAATATACAGGGATCACCGATCTTCAGTTTAAAGCCGTAAATAAGTCTGTAAGAAATCCCGGTATAGAGCTGAAAGCGTGTTTGTAACCGCAGTTTATAATAAATTTCAGCTACAGTAAACTTAGATATAAGGTGTTCATTTTTTTAAAAGCATTTTCTTTAACCATAAATCATTCCATTTATTGTTCACAGTGATGCTCTGTATGAAAGAAACATTGTACGAGGGGCGTTCGAAAAGCAATGAAAATGCAGAAAATAACGATGTTTATTATAAATTATACATAATTGCATTATTCATTAATCTAAATACTCTAAAGAATTGGGACATCTTTTAGTACACAAAAATGGCATTCGTTGGCCTTTTATAATGGTATATATAGATCATCGCGAACTTTTCTGGCATAAACCAAAAACAATTTCGCATGAATTTATATTTACATACAAGTGTTGTAACAAACCCAAGTAATTTCCAATTGTTTAAACTTAACCTGTTTTGGACTATGTGGTCCAATGATAGAATTAGAATATCAGAATTCCTGACTTTATGATGTATTCAAAAAATTTAAACATTGGTTTACATAATAATAATAATAATAATAATAATAATAATAATAATAATAATAATATTATTATTATTATTATTATTATTATAACATGTGTACACATCAATATGAATACAGGAATGACGCGAGCATTACTTGTCGAACGGACGATATTGGAATTATAGACTTTCTAACAGGCATTTAAAAAAACAACAACAAAAAACTCTTTGATTAGTTCGGCCAGCAAACTCACAACTTCAGAGCTAGCGTACAACGTCTCCGACAATATTTTATTTATTTAAATAAATCTTTAGTTGGAGTACAAGTCCTCTTCTATCAGAAGAACAGAACAGAACAGAACAAAACTTTATTTACATCTCATTACAATGACGTGATCACAATAAAACAGTAACTTAACAACTACACAAAAAGACTAAGTATTTATACATGTAACAAAGACAGGGCGACAATGTCGACGGGGGAGGTGTTGAGTTAAATATTGGGGTGTATTATTACAAGAATATCATATTTTCAGTAGTTAATATTGTAATAATTATTGTAAATTTACAGAACAATGATAGTAGTTACAGTAAGTATCATCTATACGTCCTTGGGTTTGGGAATAAAATATGGCGACATCTCCCATTGTGTGTAAATATGTCCCGACCACGGGCGCAAATGCAAACAAAATATATTTCAGTAAAGATAGAAAAGGGCACTTAAATCTAGAAAAATTAAGGTGGTTTAAACATGATAAATGCAGGAAATTAACTGTCATAATAATAATATCCCATTCCCGTTTATGAACACCCTGAAAAAAGTCTTTCCTCCTAGCTGCTAGCAAGATGCACTAAGGGGTCACTAACATTGTGCAAATGGCGAAAACTTGCTAAAATTTCAAAAATGATTTTTTGGGAAATACTCATTGTCACATTGATTTTAGTGTAGTGATATATTTAACTAAGGATGTACCAATGTTTGCAAGCTCAGTTTAGTCTAATTCATGCTCTAATTACCAAGCACATACTAAAATAAAAGAAAACCCATTTGCATGAGAACTCTGAAATTCATGGACAATATACCAAAACAACTCATACCGGAAATAAGCATATGGTGGTCTACGATCATTAGTGCCATTTCGTCAAAATAATGTTAGCGTTTTCAAGAAATTCGAGAAAAACGTACCGTTCCCGGTCTACTTTCGGTTTCACGGACAAATCATTTTGATGTACCTTTTCAAACTCGACATAAATTCCCATCGGCAGACCAATGAAAGTAAAGAAATATAGTGTCACGTGGTTGTATTTAAGTTTGGATGCTCAAGTTGTTTGAAAAAAAAAGAGCTTTAGTTGCAAAGAGCAGACACACACAAAAAGGAAATACAGTTTGCACAAGAACTCTGTAATGACTGTTTAAACTGTCTAGAAAAAATGATACAGATATAGAAAATTTAAATTTATCTAGCGTACAATATTTACAATATTTTGTGGTCATCTGTTAAAATAATGTCAAAATTTTTAAGTAGCATATCAAAATGACTTTAAGTCTAGACGACTTGCCATTTGTTTCTGTGTGGTTACAGAGCAATAACTGGAGTTCTAAACTGGAACTTGGTCACGACTGTAGGAATTTTTTGTGCATTTAGCAGAAAACTGTAATTATTTAACAATATATTTTATTCTTGGCACTTCAATTTAAACATCGGACCATGGCCGAGTAGTAAAACTTCTGTAGCGAAACCAAGTTTTTTGCCGAGACTTCGCGTGCATCGAAAACTATGGCTGTCAGCGGTCGAGAACCATGGTGTTTAGTCGGAACATACTTGCGTGAACGCCTGATTGAACGTTTGTTATATAGTGTCTGGTTCGTTTTCGAGAATCAGCACACTCATTAAGAATACAAACAGGAAGATACGGAGCAAACATAGTTCCTAGAAATGAATGTATTTGTTTGTGGATGCTTATTCACCACACTCAGAGTGGGCTGTGGGAGCCTTTATAGCGGTTTAAGTTGTATCTTCGGGGTGGGCTATTGGATATTTATTGGGGATCTGCCTTCAGAGTGGGCCAGGAGATATTTGGAATCTGTTTATTTAATTAGAATGAATTGTTATCATTTTCGTTGCTTAATTCTATATATAAAAAGAATCAATGAAAAAGATTAATGTTGCAATTTGGAGATTCAAGTTTAGTTGTTTACACCCGTGTGTACAAGTTTTGCTGGAGGCAAGTGTGTGACCTATGGACGCTGGTTAAAGCAAATTTTAAGGTTTGCTGTTATTGAAAGTGAAATTGAATTTCTTATTTGAATTTTATGATAAACTGATGATTCCTGATTATATTAATAGGCAGCATATAGATTCTATATTCTATTTAATTTTCTTAGGTAGGCCGCACACCAATAACCGTAGGTGTCCGTAGATTAACAGATAGCAAAATAAATAGGGAAACTACGGACATTTATTTTTACTTGCATACCGGATAAGTATTTCCCTTGATTTACCGGGGAATGAAAATTTTATCTTTTCCCTAGGGAAAAAATAACTTTCGCGTGCTACATGTGTGACGTCACGTCTTCAAGTATCTGACGTAATATAGTCAAGTTAGTGACGTCATTTAGAAAGTAAGGTTTGCGTAACGTCAACAATTTAACGTAATGAAACAAAATTAAGTTTGTAAACAAATGTGAACTGTTTTGGTGGGAACTCGGCAGAGCCTCGCTTCCGCAAAACAGTTCCCCCTCGGTGACAGATTTTTCTATCTTCACCTCACACTTATGTAAGATACTTATATTCTTGCATACCTTTAACTATTCATAACATTTGTGTTTATCTTTACAAACTAAATTTTGTTTCCTTACGCTGAAATATTGACGTTAACGCAAACCTTATTTTCTAAATGACGTCACTAACTTGAAATTATTAGCTACGTCAGATACTTGAAGACGTCACGTCACTCATGTAGCACGCGAACGTTATCTTTTCCCTAGGGAAAAGATTAGATTTTCTTTCCCCGGTAAATCAAGGGAAATACTTATCCTCTATGCAAGAAAATATATTCAAGTTAGTGACGTCATTTACAAAATAAGTTTTGCGTAAACGTCAATATTTCAGCGCAAGTAAACAAAATTTTGCATTAATAAACACAAATGTTATAAACAGTAAAAGGTATGCAAGAAAAAGTATCTTGCATGAGACATTCGGTAAAGATAGAACAATCTGTCACCTCCGGTTAACTGTTTTGGCGGGAACTCGGGCAGAGCCTCGTTCCCGCAAAAGAATTCCCCCTCGGTGACAGATTTTTCCATCTTCACCTCACACTGATGCAAGATACTTAAATTCTAATCCTGCACTCGCCCCTTGATAAGAAAAGAAAAGATACCAGCGGGAACAATGTCAAGGGACGCAACTACACAAGACTATAGAAAAAGGAAAGCACTGCTTATTTCCCTTAATATAAAGATGAAGGGAGTGCACTCTTATTGATTATTCTTACAACAACAACAACACGACAACTTCTGCAAAGTTACTTGTACTAAGTTTTGCCAGAGATAAGGAAGTAGCACGAGTTAGTTCACAAGTGACACGTAACAAATCACAGATTTTTATAGGAGAAACCGGTAATTTTATGTTTATTTCCAAAATGCATGCATAAATCAGGGCTTTTTCAGCGGTTTTGGGGAAAAAGGCCCCTGCTCAAATTGGGAAATTTTTTACACGGTATACACTGGTTTTACACAGGTTGCATACATGAATTCATGAAGTAGGTTTGTTTAAGCTGAATGCTCAGTAAGACCCCCCGGTTTGCTCACAAAACCTAAGTTTACGTTACTCCAAATATTTAGAGAACACATGCTTCTTTAACCTTTAACATTTAATATTTTGACATTATATTTTTCATTTATTGGCAAGCGTTACCTCTAAACGCGGTGCATCAAAAACGTGTCGCATATTTAGTTTTACAAAAAGTTTACAGAGAGTCATAATCTCAGCTTTAAATGATTAGACACTGAAAATGTATAACAAAATTCACCTTTAAGCATCAAATCATCGGTAAACATGAATTAAATCCGGTAAGAAATTATATTTAAGTAATGTGTATGCAGAACTTTTACTTGACATATTCCCGATTGACAGTTGCGTAAAAAATTTCGTAGACGAAAATAATATTTTCAATAATCAGGTTATTTCCTTTAAACAGTAAAAAAAACAATCAAACTATTGTAAGCTAACTTTAATTATCAAGAAAATATATATTTCTGTCCGATTTTATATGGAAGTATGATTTATATTATAAAAAACATCTATTTATTTGTAATTCGTCCAATTAGTACTGTATAACATGAGGCAGATGCATGATTTGCATGAGCCAATCAGAATCGAGCAAGGTCTACACGGCTGAGAGCCGCATATACAAAAATACTGTGGTGATAATTAAAATGGAATATCGTAGATTATAACTGGATAATGTCAGTAATGTTTGTGTCTGAAGCAAGTATAAGAGTAATATTAATGAAATATTGCTTTATTTAGGCCGGTCATGTTGTAAATTTGCAGATAACTTAGATAATTGTCCCGACTGAAAATCAGTCGGAACATGCGACAGGAAAACTGCGTTCGGCGATATGACGTCATAATTGCCATAAAATAAAAAAATGATAAATAAGCATTTACGACGTCATATTTAAAGGACTAAGTTTACGTGTGAGTAACTGCAGTTCTTGCATTGGGAGAACAATTGTATGGCATGCAATTTGTACATTTAATCTGAGACCTCTAGTTCTTGAATGGAAAGTATAGTTCTTGGTATGCGAGCAGCCCTTCTTATTGCTCAAGAACCATAGTTCTTGGCTAATAAAGAGGATATTTTATTTGTTTTATTATACCAGTGTAAGATAGAAATAAATTTCACCGAGAGTTCTGGAATTGGTATTTTCACGAGTGATGAAGCCACTCGTGAAAATACATAATTCCAGAGTTCATGATTGAAATAATATTAGTATCTTTCACTGGTAAGAACTAATTTTCTCTTTGCTTTATGCTTTTATTGCACAATTTGTACTAATTTGAGAAAAATTGCATGAAATGATGCAAAAAACTATTGTTAATGATGTTACATCATGATGTTATATACCCAGACTTGAACCCGTTTTTTTTTCTAAATGTTCTCATTTTGAATATTGTATTGTGTTTGGGTACCAATTTGAAAAAAAAACCACAGTAAAAATAAAAATGATACACTGCAGCTCCGTTATATTGCGATCCATTATATCGCGATATCCAATATATCGCGCTCGGTCTGTCGATCCCAATTTTTTGTACGTTTACAATGTATATGTTTGTTCATTCTTCGTGGGTGGTAAAAAAGACCAAATAATTAAATCAACGTTGGCGACGAATTCACGAAAGGCACAATTTTTTCATGTCGTATTACGTCATTATCAACGAAGGTTGTTTATTACATTTTGTATGCAGGAATGTGAGAGGCAATGTAGAAGTTCTCCAACGGATACAATTTAACATCAAATGTATGGAAATAAATAAAAGTTTTTTTATGCCCCCGAAGGGAGGCATATAGTAATCGCACTGTCCGTCTGTCCGTCCGTCCGAAATAATCTTGTCCTCGCTTCTCCTCATAAACCGCTTGAGGGATTTCTTTGAAACTTCACAGGAATGTTTGTCACCAAGCCTAGTTGTGCATATCGTCAGGAATTTCTGCTCGGATTATTTTTGGCTGAGTTATGGCCCTTTTAAGCAAAATCTTGTCCTCGCTTCTTCTCCCAAACCGCTTGAGGGATTTCATTGAAACTTCACAGGAATGTTTGTCACCAAGTGTAGATGTGCATATCCGAAGGAATTTCTGATCGGATTATTTTTGGCGGAGTTATGGACCTTTTTACCTAACCCTAACCCTAAACCCTAACCCTAACCCTAAACCCTAACCCTAACCCTAACGTAAACTGAAACCGCTTGAGGGATTTCATTGAAACTTCACAGGAGTGTTTGTCACCAAGACTTATTGTGCATATCCAAAGAAATTTCTGATCGGATTATTTTTGGCTGAGTTATGGGCCTTTTTACCTAACCCTAAACCCTAACCCTAAACCCTAACCCTAACCCTAACGTAAACTGAAACCGCTTGAGGGATTTCATTGAAACTTCACAGGAGTGTTTGTCACCAAGACTTATTGTACATATCCAAAGGAATTTCTGATCGGATTATTTTTGGCTGAGTTATGGGCCTTTTTACCTAACCCTAACCCTAAACCCTAACCCTAAACCCTAACCCTAACCCTAACGTAAACTGAAACCGCTTGAGGGATTTCATTGAAACTTCACAGGAGTGTTTGTCACCAAGACTTATTGTGCATATCCAAAGGAATTTCTGATCGGATTATTTTTGGCTGAGTTATGGGCCTTTTTACCTAACCCTAACCCTAAACCCTAACCCTAACCCTAAGGTAAATGTTGTTAACGCAGTAGAGGTTACATTTTTTGTCCGATTGTCATGAAATTTGGTCAGGATGTTTGTCCCAATGATTTCTCGGACGAGTTCCAATATGGGTCATCAGGGTCCAAAAACTAGGTCACTGTTACTAAAAATAGAATTTTCTTGTTAACACTCTAGCGGTCACATTTTTGTTCTGATTGTCATGAAACTTGGTCAGGATGTTTGTCCAAATGATTTGTCAGAAGAATTCGAATACGGGTCATCTACGTCCAAAAACTAGGTCACTGTTACTTAAAATAGAATTTTCTTGTTAACACTCTAGCGGTCACATTTTTGTTCGGATTGTCATGAAACTTGGTCAGGATGTTTGTCCCAATGAATTCTAGGACGAGTTCGAATAAGGGTCATCTGGGTCCAAAAACTAGGTCACTGTTACTATAAAAAGAATTTTCTTGTTAACACTCTAGCAGTCACATTTTTGCTCCAATTATCATGAAACTTGGTCAGGATATTTGTCCCAATTATTTCTAGGCTGAGTTTGAATATGGGTCATCTGGGTCCAAAAACTAGGTCACTGTTACTATAAATAGAATTTTCTTGTTAACACTGTAGCAGTCACATTTTTGCTCCAGTTATCATGAAACTTGGTCAGGATGTTTGTCCCAATGATTTCTAGAATGAGTTTGAATATGGATCATCTGGGTCCAAAAACTAGGTCACTGTAACTAAAAATAGAATTTTCTTGTTAACACTCTAGCGGTCACATTTTTGTTCTGATTGTCATGACACTTGGTCAGGATGTTTGTCCCTATGATTTCTGGGACAATTTTGAATATGGGTCGTCTGGGTCCAAAAACTAGGTCACTGTTACTAAAAATACAATTTTCTTGTTAACACTCTAGAGGTCACATTTTTGCTCCGATTGTCATGAAACTTGGTCAGGATGTTTGTCCCAATGATTTCTCAGACAAGTTCGAATATGGGTCATCTGGGTCCAAAAACTAGGTCACTGTTACTAAAAATAGAATTTTCTTGTTTACACTATAGTGGTCACACTTTACTCTGATTATCAGATTGTAAAGAAACTTGGTCAGGACATATGTCCCAGTTATTAATTGGACGAGTTTGAATATGGGTCACCTGGGGTCAAAAACTAGGTCACTGTTACTATAAATAGAAAAATCTTGTCCAGGCTGTAAATTTGTTATTTCTCATTGGATTTTAAAATAACTTGGCTCAAATGTTTACCATGACAAGGTGTACTTTCGCGTACAGTACCCATGCCTGTTGGTCCAAGGTCAAGGTCACCTTTACAAAAAATAACATTTTCTTGTCTGGGCTGTTAATTCCTAATGAATAAAGTGATTTCAAAATAACTTTACATAAATGTTCACCATGACAAAGGCATGTGTTGCTTACAATACCCATGCCGGTAGGTCAAAGGTCAAGGTCACTGTTACGAAAAATAGCATTTTCTTTTCCAAGCTGTAGATTTGTTGTTTCTTATTGGATTTTAAAATAACTTGGTGTAAATGTTCACCATATGGAGACGTTGGGTCTTGTACAACACAACTTTGTTGTACTCTGGTGAGTGATAAAGGGCCATCATTGCCCTCTGGTAAATATTACCCACATCACATGTAGTAAGGTTCATAACTCTAATAATCATTTTCCAGGATAATTTCCCCAATAATCTTCGAATTTTCTAAAAAAAAATGTCATATTTAACTTTATTTAACTATATATTTACTACAGACTTAAAACATATGATCCTTTCATCTTTCACATTATATGCATGCAGTATGCTTTGTCTTCCACAAGCATATTTTTCATTACATATGTTTATTTATTACATATGTATACCTATTCGATTTCAAAGCTGCATTTCGGGGGCATATGTCAATTTCAAGTGACAGCTCTTGTTTACAATTCTGTTGCTTCTGATTTGACATGAAACCACCTTTGTGACAAACAATAGGTGCAAAAAAAACACCAAGCTGATACAGTACTGGCAGAATTTCGTTCATGAGACAAATCGTAAATTAGCAACAATTAATGCAAGCTGCTATCCATAATAGACATTGAGCAGGAAATTTCAAATCAGTTTGTTGTTTTGTCATTACCTGCTGATCAACATATCAAGCTGGTTAACGACGGACGACGGTGAACTAACATAGCCGACCTTGACTACCCAAAAAAAAGTCGATCAGTTGGGAGTACCAACACAGTTAGAAATTGATGATGGTGATCTTTGTTAGCACATTTATTTCTTTTTATTAAAAATAAATCTTAATAAATTTTATAAATTCTAAAAACATTTGTCAAGCATGGAACATACTCCCTGATGTACCTGTAGATTTCACGGTGTGTTAATTACGCAACACCGATATATACATGCATCTGATAGCAAAACAAATGGATTCTCATTGTTTAAGCGCGATTTATTTCTTATATCGCACCCCGTTTATATCGTGCTTGGCGGACTTTGACCCCGAGGTCCGCGATATAATGGAGTTTCAGTGTATTCCACTGTTTCAAAACAGTCAAATTGTATACCACTTTTATTTAACCCAGAAAAAAAAGGTATAGTTCTTGATCTGAGAGCTGTGATTCTTGTCAAAAATGTAGTTCAGACAGAGAATCATTGTCAAATAATATCTCAAATTGGGTTATCTTGTTAAAAACAAATGTTTATGGTATGTTTTTCATGTAATTTTACTGATCTTGCTGTTGACAATAATGATAACCAACAATTGTTTAAAACCTGAAATTTTCATTCTAATTAAAATGCATTTCTGTTAGCCTATGCTAAAGAAATAATGTAAAATATGAACATTCAACCTGGTGGGAAAATATTTGAATTGTAACCCAGGAAACATTTGACGTTGAAAAGACATTGATTTGACGTCAGACCACGACGTCAGATCAATATTGATTTTGGTTGGAAATAAAAGTATTTTAGACGGGTTCCGACAAAATCCAACCATATTTTGACCAGAATTTGACCGAAATCCGACCAAAATCGAACCTCTTCCCATTTCCGTTTATTACTGTGTAAAAACACTATTGAAACAAATACCTTTAGCGTGTTTTTTGAATTTATCTCAAAACCTCTCTTCTAAAAGTAATGTGTTTTATAAGCTCTGTATCATAACAACAGCCTATTTTTTTTTCAGGTGGAATGTCCATTGACAACATAAAATAATTTATTCTAAGAAACTTCTTCTTGTAGGTTTGGTGTATACAACAGAACTTACCTTGCACAGACATGAAAGACCTAAGATCTAGAAAGTCAGGTGTTAAGAAGAAAGAGAATGGAACAAAGCAGCCTTCAATTACCACAGGGAAGGACAGTCTGAAAACCAAGCAGTCATCAGTAACAACAGAGAAGGTAAGTGTGACAACCAAACAGTCATCAGTAACAACAGGACAGGACAGTCTGAAAACCAAACAGTCATCAGCCACAACAGTGAAGGTAAGTCTGACTACCAAGCAGTCATCAGTAACAACAGGGCAGGACAGTCTGACTACCAAGCAGTCATCAGTAAGAACAGGACAGGTAAGTCTGACTACCAAGCAGTAGGGATAAAACGATGATTGATTGTAATCGAAAATCGATCGTTTTTAGATCAATTTTCTATAATCAATTATGAAGTTTAATAATTGATCATCGGTTTGTTGTTCTTTAAGCAGCTCACAAGGGAGATCACTGTTTCAGAACAAAAACAGTGTTTGATATATGACATAAATCAGTGTTATTTTGGTTTTAAATAAGCATTGGAATATGTTCTACCACTAAGTATTTCAAGAAAAAGACTCCTGTACCTGCAGCCTACACCCTATGCTCATAGCAGATACAGTTACAAATTACAATACATGCAGCCTGTGGGGCAGAAGTGTGGTTCATGTAAATGCTAATTCATACCAGAAAATACACAATATCCTTTTGTGATAATACAGTAGTTCTATACATGGCCCTCATTTCACGATGGTAGGGACCAAATTTTGACCTCATTCCCATCCCAAATTAATTTTTTCCTATTTTTTAAACAAATTCCCCTCTAAAGAATTTCTTGTGTGTTTTGCATGCCTTAACAATATCATTTTAAAATTTGCTTTTTTGCAAAATAGAAAAAAATGCATTATCATAACAAATTATGAGTATTTTTGTTGCTAGAATATTAATAAAGAATTCCTATCAATAAAATTCTTCTTTATTAAAGCATGTACATTGTAATTGTAAATGCTTCGATTATATATTCGATGATTGATCGAAAAGGGTTGTTCGATTATTTCCGATGATCGATTATCATTTTTGTCCGATTATGAAACCCTACCAAGCAGTCATCAGTAACAACAGGGCTGGTTTGACAACCATGCATTATTTTACAAGTGAACTGACAAAAAAATAAAAAGTCAATCAGTAAGAATGAGGGAGGTAAGTGTGACAACCAAGCAGTCATCAGTAACAATAGGGCAGATAAGTGTGACAACCAAGCAGTCATCAGTAAGAGCAAGGGAGGTAAGTCTGACAGCCAAGCAGTCATCTGTAACAACAAGGCAGGGAAGTGTGACAACCAAGCAGTCATCAGTAAGAACAAGGGAGGTAGGTCTGACAACCAAGCAGTCATCAGTAACAACAGGGCAGGTAAGTGTGACAACCAAGCAGTCATCAGTAAGAACGAGGGAGGTAAGTGTGACAATCAAGCAGTCATTTGTAAAAGAACAGGGCAGGGAAGTGTGACAACCAAGCAGTCACCAGTAACAATAGGGCAGGGAAGTGTGACAACCAAGCAGTCATCAGTAACAACAGGGCAGGTAAGTGTGACAACCAAGCAGTCATCAGTAACAATAGGGCAGGGAAGTGTGACAACCAAGCAGTCATCAGTAACAACAGGGCAGGTAAGTGTGACAACCAAGCAGCCATTAGTAAGAACAAGGGAGGTAGGTCTGACAACCAAGCGGTAATCAGAAACAACAGGACAGGTAAGTGTGAAAACCAAGCAGTCATCAGTAAGAACAAGGGAGTTAAGTCTGACAGCAAAGCAGTCATTAGTAAACTAACAACAGGGCAGGTAAGTCTGACAACCAAGCAGTCATCAGTTACAACAAAGCATGTAAGTCTGACAACCAAGCAGTCACCAGTAACAACATGGCAGGTGAGTGACAACCAAGCAGTCATCAGTAACAACAGGGCAGGTGAGTGACAACCAAGCAGTCATCAGTAACAACAGGGCAGGTAAGTGTGAAAACCAAGCAGTCATCAGTAACAACATGGCAGGTAAGTTTGACAATCAAGCAGTCATCAGTAACAACAGGACAGGTCAAGTCCGGCAACCATGCAGTCATCAGTATCAACAAGTCAGGTAAGTGTGACAACCAAGCTGTCATCAGTAACGAAAGGGGAGGTAAGTCTGACAGCCAAGCACTCAACAGCCTCAAGATGTAAGGTTCATCTTTCAATCATGCATGCATATATTCACACCCTGGTACCAGCTCTCCCAAGTACAGGTGGAACTCACACATACAGCTCACAGTAAAAAATTTAGAGGAGAGGTGGTGTAAGTATTTCTTTTGTATCTCCGGAAATTCAAAACCTTCTAAAATCTGAAACATATCAGCGCCCGGTGAATAAATAATGACTATGTTTGCAAGTTTCACAACATTTCATCTTAAAATAAACAAACTACGATGAGTTAAACTCGAAAAATTGACTCAAAAATGTCAATTGTCAAAATAAAACTTAAAATACTCAGTAAATACTGCAAAATTAATCATTTTTGATACAGTATCGTATGGTTCTGTCTTCCTACAACAACCAGTTCAACTTCCAAGCCTTGATCTGTTTTATTTAATGAATGACTCGTTTTTAGCTCGACTATTCGAAGAATAGGGGAGCTATCCTACTCGCCCCGGTGTCGGCGTCGGCGTCCCCGTCATCGTCTGTTAAACAAAAAATGCACTTTGGTCCATAACTTGAAAACTACTTATGATATCAACTTGAAACTTGGAATATATATTCACCATCAAATTCTACATCATTACCAACAACACCCATAACTCTGCTACAAATTTTTTATAAGTTATGCCCCTTTTTCACTTAAATTTTGCGTTAAGGAAAATATGCACTTTGGTCCATAACTTATAAACTACTTGAGATATCAAATTGAAACTTAGAATATATATTCACCATCGAATTCTACATCATTACCAACAAGACCCATAACTCTGCTGTCAATATATTTCAAGTTATGCCCCTTTTTTCTTATATTTTGTGTTAAGCAAAATATCCATTTTGCCCATAACTTTAAAACTTCTTGAGATATTGCCTTGAAACTTGAAATATATTTTCACCATCAAAATCTACATCATAACCAAAAAGATCCATAACCCTGCTTCCAATATTTTTCAAATTATGCCCCCTTTTCACTTAAATTTTGCGTTAAGCAAAATATACACTTGGCCCTTAACTTTAAAACTACTTGAGCTATCACCTTGAACCCTGGAAAATATATTCACCATCAAAATCTAGGTCATTATTAACAACACCCATAACTCTGCTACCAATATTTTTCAAGTTATGCCCCTTTGTCCCTTTTTTCTTATATTTTGTGTTAAGCAAAATATGCATTTTGCCCATAACTTTACAACTACTTGACATATTGCGTTGAAACTTGAAATATGTATTCACCATCAAAATCTACATCATACCCATTGACACACATAACCCTGCTTCCAATAAATCTACATCATACCCAATGACACTCATAGCCCTGGTTCCAATATTTTTCAACGTTTGCCCCTTTTTTCACTTAAATTTTGCATTAAGCATATATTACTAACAAGTTTTCCAACTCTTCAAAAAATATTTCATAGGTATTTTTCTTTAAAATTCACTATTGTATATTAAGGAATTATTTCAATTTCCTCCCTTACCACTGACTTCTTAACATTATTCCTGTTTGCACATAAATGTTTGGCTATATTTGTTTTGTTCTTTTAATCTATAAATTGCATTTATTTCAAATGATCGAATAGTTGAGCACGCTGTCTCCTCTGACAGCTCTTGTTAAAGATGGTCAGTGGTTTCAAAACAGCACTCACATCGCACAGTTGTGTAATTTTTTGGCACTCACCAAGTACAGCTACAGAAAAGTCTTCAAAATTGTAAAGAAATTGTCAGTAATTTAGTTCAAGTTTATGTGGGAGGTCAATATACTCAAAGCAAATCTAAATGTGTCTCAATTTTCTAATATTTTAACAATTTTCTACTAAAATTGGAATGTTAAAGAAAAGATTTACGTGTAAAATTGCAACGATTTTATAATTTGATCAAAATTATTATTGTAAATGTAAGACCAATTCATTATTGGCCATTATCAAGGGGATGTGTGTTTTCCTGGTAAAAACCAACGTTTACAGGTGTGAACCGTAAGGTTTCGATTCCAATGCTCACTTGATTATGAAAACTTTATAAATGAAAATTGTATAACAAGCGTGCAAAATATTTCTATAAATCTTATTTGTGTGTTAGTAAGTATATCAAAGATTAAAATTGTTCAATTTGTACAGTAGACTTCGGGAAATCGAAAAAACAAATTGTCAGCTAAAAATATTCTATTGCCCGGAGTGTTCGATTCGCCGGTAATCGTATACATCATTAAATCTGCAGACGCTTTTGGTCAGAGCGTTCTGATTGGTAGAACTATTGACGTAGTCCGGGAAATACTTTGCACACAAATCGTTCGACCAATCAGAACGCTCCTAACAAAAGCGTCTGGGATTTCCGGAAGTCGCACGGTGGTGAAGAATCTATGAAAAAATAACCTGCATTTCGGAGGCCGTTTTTTGTTGAAAATTACGCGTATTTCGAGCTTTTGGTGAGACTTTTTGACATTTACTGTTAGATCATACCCTCTTGCGTTGAACCAAACAGCTGTCAGGCTGGAACCCACAGTATTGTAGGAAAAACAGCCTCTCGAACGGGGCTAGGGTCTGGAGCCGTTCCTGACCATTATTCAATTATATACATAGAAATATAATTTTTTTTTAGAATACGATTTTGACGGTGTATTTTCGCATATTTTAATAGAATGGAATAATATTAGTGACTTGACACCATTTTTACAAAAAAAGGGCGTATAAGTAAGGGTTGGCAGGGGGTGGGGCGGTTGGTCAAGCGCCAGTGAACAGACCCTTCTGTCATGTACTGCTACAAAATCAAAGTTTCAAATAATATTATGTCACCGCGAAATTTACAACGTGAATGTAAAATAAGTATTAAAACAAAGACCTATATATTACCTATATAGGTCTTTGATTAAAACACTAACCAATGCGAACATATTCCATAATAAATTACATCCCAATTTTATCTCAAGTATCATATTTCAGTATTATTGCATCATCAACCAATTTAACTCAGCTAAAAATGACAAATGTCACGTACACACTTCTTGTAGATCAAACGATTTCAAAGCAGAGCCGATAAAACAACACAGTCTTGATATGAGCTGACAATTTCCTTTGAAGTTGCATTTCATTGACGGTTGGTATCAATGTTTACCTCCATACTGACTGTCCATCAAATTCAGTCTCCGTATGAAATTAACAGGGAAGGTGGATCAAAGAAATGTACATTAATCTACGAGTATTTTTAAAACATTTTTGAGAAAATTTCATTTTGTTTGTTTTTGAATTGTGCGGATTATGTGATAATTTAAAAGAGACAATGGAATTTGAACGTGGATTATTGTAAGTACATGTACCAATAACGTCTCGATAACGGATAGGCCTAGGTTCCTGAATGTGTATTTGTAACAGATTTTTTACGCCCGATTGAATATGCTGTTTGAAAGAGGTGACACTTTTTAGTTTATTTGCCTGGAAATGTATCTATCTTTTTTAGAGGTATCTTTTAAGGTATTGAAGTGTAGAAAAGGGAAAACTCACTGCATTTTATACTTTAATTCCATTGAAACTAATAAACCAGTGTTTCAACTTAAAGTTGAATTGGTTTGCTTAACATGTAATATAAATAATTATTCTTTTAATTACAATTAGATGTGTAATGCCTAATGTGGTTTAATGCGTGGAATATGTTGATTTGTTCATGGCTATTGTTTGTAAAAAAAAAATATGTTGGATATACTTACCTTAATACCTACCACTTTTTGCAACCACTGTGCCTCACTTTCAACTCGTATTAAGTCGTTTTTAGCTGTATTCGTGATATTGTTGCAATTAACACATAATCAAATATATACATATCCCGTCAAAGATGGTAAAAGTTCTATCACTACCACCAAAGCAGGGTTAATAATTTGATCAGTGCTGTTTCTTTCACTCATATTACGATCAGTACATAATTGTTCACTCATAAAGCCATTATTAAACGATTCTGCATTTACGCCGTATCAGGTATGCACTTCGAACAGAAATCTTAATCTATTTGCTTCCTTAATTCTACAATGAAGTCGCCGGTGGATCAAAAAGAATATTTTTACTGGCTCGCCGAACGTTGACATCCATGATTGTTTACCTCGGCGAATTCAATCATGGAATTAGCAACGTTGACCCGAAAGCACACGCAACGGGGTTTACATATGTTACATGGACAAAAATCACGCCTGAGAAGAAAGTGAAAGTAAATTTTCCAAAAATGAAACGGTGCTGGCTGTTATTTTGCACCGGACATTGTGTCCGAAAATAACAGAATTTTTCGTCGGTCAAAATCCCGGTCGGCTTTTCATACAATTTTTTTGGGAGGGCTGAAAAAAGGTTACGGTCGGCGCTATTTAGAGACGGTAAGTCGGGTAACCAGAAACAAACCTATTTTTTTTTTAGGCCTTATCATAAACATTATCATAAGCGAAAATTTTCCCCACCATGTACTTTGTCTTAGGCGTCATAATTTTCATGCAAAATCATTACTGTTTTTGGTCGTACAAATATATCATGGTGAAGTCATCAGGAAAACAGTCTGAAGTTTGAAAATACTTCCAAATGATTGAAAAAGATGGGCATACAAAGGTTCAGTTCAACATTTGCAATGACGTTCTTGCATATGCTGGCGCACTTCGACATATTTAATAGATGCAGTGTATCTTGATACTGTTATTCGCACGGTCGGGGTAAAAAACACTCATATTGTTATGAGTTTCCGTGATGTCACCATCATGTCAAATATAGCAAACTGAGAGATTTGGATTTCCTGTGGAAGTATAGCTAAGATAGCTATCTGTGTATATGGACCCCTTACACCACGTTATAATGGAGTTGCATTGTTATTTACAATTAACATGGTTCAGTGTCACTTGACACATTGCTAGCAGGTCTGTGTGATATAAACAACATTTAAACAGGATTGTTTTGATTTTTCATGGTCCATGTAAACATTTACAAAAAATGTAAATGTTGGAGCCCAATTTCCTGGTGTCTGGTTATAAATCTAAGATTGGAGACCTGTGTCAGATTTCTGCAGTTTGGTTGAAACTGAGCACTCTATCTCAATTTCTTATTATATAATATTAATAATTAGGACATTTTTATAGTGTTCATTATCATGATCATCGTTTTCAGAAAGGTGGGGAGACAGGAAGTGAGGATGACCTCTTGTCTGTGTTTAACATACTGCTTGGTCTGTCTGTGATGGTTGCCATGGGATATGGGCATGCTGTGTACATGGCAACAATACATGAAAACTGGATGTTTTTCTCTAATATCAAGGTATGTGTATTATGTTTTTTTTTGTGAACAAAGCCTTTTTGTTGGCAACAATGGTTAGACTACAGTTATTCAGGTGGCTCAGGAATCAGTTAATTTTGTCTAGAGTTTGTGCGATCCTTTAATCAAAGTTACTCAGTGATTGGTTGAAAATGCAGTGGCAAATTAAAAAAAACTAAGCAAAAATGCACAGTGTGTAGAAGAAGTTTAAACAAAACATTTGCATTTATATTTGGGGTTTATGAAAATTTTTTACTAAAAATGGGCAACATTTTTTGACAATGTGAAACTAAAAGTGGTGCATAGCTGAGGCTGGTGGTACTCCAGTGCAAAATAATGTACTGGTTATTATGCTATAATTATCCCCCGCCGATGAAATCGGGAGGGTGATATTGTTTTGGCGGTGTCAGTCCGTCCATCCTTCAGTTCGAATTTCGTTTCCGTGCTATTTCTCTGCAACAACTGGATGGATTTCAAGGAAATTTCCTGGGAACCATTAATACATAGCAGTCTAGCGAAAACTTTTTTCCCTTCACAGGACATTGCGACAGGTAAACACCAAAATTTTACCTGTCGCAACAAATTTTTGCCTGTCGCAATTTTATCAACTGTATTTCGTGACAACGACTTACAAGATGTATTTAAATTACTGTTTTATTATCAGTATATTTATTTACTATATCTAGCTTTAACTAATAGATATTTTAACATATTATTTTCATTAATTTTAGATTTTCTAAATAATCACCTTGCTTATTGCCAATGTTTTTAATGTATGGATATTGTAGATTGGTTTATGGCCATGTTTGTAAAAATGTGTGTTGGATTTACTTACAATAAGTTTCATACACCTACCACTTCTTATAGGCTGCCATAATTATATCACACCACACTTCAAATCGTATCAAACTCATCTTCAGATATCCTTTCATGAAATTGTTGCGATTAACACATAATCAAATTAATTCAAAACCCTTCCATGATTGTAAAAAAAAATTTTCACTACCACCAAAGCAGAGTTTTATCATTTGATGTGCTTATTTCTGACATTTGCCGTTTGATTCACCAAAAGTCTGTGATTGTAGTCTCCTTTTGCCATCATTCAATGATTTGACATTTACATCGTATCACGTATCCACATTGAACAGAAACCTTAATCTGTTTGCTTCCGTAATTTTTCAATGAAATCGTCGGCAGATCAAAAAGACTAAATATTTTAGTCGGTTCTTCAAACGTTGACCGCCATGATTTTTTACTATGACAAATTAAATTATGGGATAATTAGCAACCTTGACCCGAAAGCTTTTCGAATCATGCCGGAGTAGTCAAAAACAACGTACTGGGGTTTACATATAGTGACTCACAGACAAAAACACGCAGAACAATCATGATATTTCAGTTAAAAATAGCACTGGAATTGAAACTGAAAGTAAATTTTCCAAAAATAAAACAGTGCTGACTGTAATTTTGCATCGGACATTGTGTCCGACAATAACAGAAGTTTTCGTCGGTCAACCTAGAAAATTACCGGACATGACCGGCTGACCTACGGACATTTGCATTGACTGACATAGAGGAGATGCGCATTTCATCGTCTTGTTCCAGTCAGACCCTTTAACACTGAGTTATGGACCTTTGATAACTTTTGCATTATGCATATAGAGCAGTATTCGTTTTTCACGCTATTTCTCTGCAACAGCTGGATGGATTTCAACGAAACTTTCTTGGAACCATCAGTGCCAAGAGGAGATCCGCATATCGTCGTCTTGTTCTGGTCAGACCCTTTAATACAGTCTTATGGCCCTTTGATAACTTATACATTATGAATAAAGAGCAGTATTTGTTTCCGCGCTATTTCTCTGCAACAGCTGGATGGATTTCAACGAAACTTTCTGGGAACCATCAATACCAAGAGGAGATGCGCATATCATGGTCTTGTTCTGGTCAGACTCTTTAACAGAGAGTTATGGCCCTTTGATAACTTATGCATTATGAATATAGAGCAGTATTCGTTTCCGCGCTATTTCTATGCAACAGCTGGATGGATTTCAACGAAACTTTCTGGGAACCATCAATACCAAGAGGAGATGGGCATATCCTTGTCTTGTTCCAGTCAGACCTTTTAACACAGAGTTATGGCCCTTTGATTATTTATGCACATACAGTCCAGTCGTGATTTAATGAATACGCATCAGACCAAGTCGATTATTCGTAAAATCGCATCTTTCGTAGTATCGCATTTTATATAGTTTTGGGGATTGATACCGTCGCAAATCGTCAATGTCGTTTCATGACGTAATGTGTTATTGTTGTGATATGTCAAGGTCAATAAATGAAAAGACAAAGAAACGAAATGTTCGATGTAGTTATTTTTCTTGTGAAATTACATGTTATCATCAATACTTCTAAACGAATAGCACATTTTCAAATTACTTTAAGAAGCACAACATGAATTTTCAATTACATGTATAACATTATTATAACATCAACATTTAAGTTAATTCAGTCCACAATTTTTACAAGGCATTACGACACTCGTCAATCACACTTTCAACAATTGCTTGTCCAGTAAACCTCGATAGTTATGATTGTTTTCGATCGCACATAGCGCGAATCTAATTAATGATTATTAATATGATTATCCAGAATTAAATGGCAAAAGTAGAATGACAAGCAATACAAGTTTTCAGATTTTAAACAATTTTATACACTTGATATTTTACTCAAACTGTTTGTTACAAGCAAACACGTCCACTGGTTTTTTACAGAGCATATCATGTCACAACTGCTTGGGTTGATAATTGATCAACAATTCAAAAAATGGATATCACTCGAAAAGGTGTGAAAATCACCTGCTTGACTGAAATTCGTTAAATTGCATGTTTATTACACTGTAAATAAGCTTAAGGGACTAACATAGTTATTCGTTAAATTGCATTTTTTGTTTAATTGCATTTTTGTTTGATCGCATCTATTTTATATTGAATAAAGAAGGAATACGGACGGGACCGGCCGCCTTATTCGTAGTGTACCATTATTTCATAAAATCGGGATTCGTAAAATCGCGCCTGGACTGTATATATAAGTAAAGCCTTACTTCTCCAGTTGTTTTGTTAGAAATAACCAGTTCTCGGCGGGGGATATAATTTCAACGAATTTGCTTGTTTTGTTGTGATTTATGATGTCTCTATGTAAGTTTTATTCACAAAAGTCAGATTTTAAAACCTTGACGTAATAGGTAATTTAGAATGAGAGATGAAGCTGTAATGGGAGTCTATGGAAAATAAAGATCATAAAACTAAAACTAGAGACCAGTCTCAAATCCCAGACATCTGATTGGCTGAAATGGAAACTTGTCAGATGCTTGAGATTTGAGATCTTTATGATCTTGGGCCCTAGAGAGTGTTGTGTGTGCCAATCATGATGAACCCATTTCTTCTATTCCAAGTGTTCTTTTCTGTTATTAATAAAATGATAATAATCACATTTAAATTAAATTGTATTTCAATAATTTATATATGTCTTATCAGATATGATCACAATTATGATTATTTGTGAGATATAAACATGGTAACTCTGGTTAATAATTTAATATTGATTAACAGACTGCCTGAAGTGATGTGTTCAATTTAAAATGTAATTTACCTGAATCTTTAATTAGTTGTGTATCTGATATAGATAAGTAGTTACTTGTTAGTGTCTGCTTTTGGAAAGGATGTGCTTCTGTTGTTTTTTTTTCCCTTTTCATTCTTTGGTTGTGACCACTTTGCTCTCTGCAGTTTACAACTTTGTCACCCTTGACAGACTGTATTCTTATTAGTTATCTCCCCTGCATTTCTTATTTGTTATCTCCCCTGCAATTTATTTGGAAGTGCATAAAGTTTAAAGATTTCTCAAAAACAAAAAATCTAAGAATCTAGCTAGTTAGAAAAAAAAATGTAAAAAAAATGCATGTGTAAATGTCGAATGGTAGTTGTTTTCTATGGTAATACCAGACATTTAATTTTTTCTTATATCAATTTATGATGCTGCTGACATTCAGACAATTGATTTATCTTGCAGAATAAACAACTGGAAACTATTTTCATGATAAGTTTCATGCAAGAACAAAAAACAAATGAGCTATGTGATTTCTCAAAGAGTTTTTACTTATTCCACCAAATGTCACATTGATTATTGTATTTTGAAATGGAGAAGGGTTCCACTAAATTAATTACCCTCAAGGACCTGGTCTCAAATGTAAATGTGTGCAATTTTACCCTTTAACCTATGGGAGATAGCTGTGAGCCATGCATGAACAATCTAGATCCAGATCGGCTGGCACATCTGTATGGGTCATTGGCATTCTCTCATCATATGCCAGTATCTGACAAACAGCTTTTGTTAGATTCTATTTTTTCCACAGTTATGCCCCTTTGGTACTAGTTTTCATTAACTCTTCCATCATATCTAATTGATTGCAGTGTCCTTTTCACACTATGGATCATAATAATGATGAATTTGACTTTTCCTTTTCAAAATAATGCCTGTTTTATTATGATGCATTCCTAACTAATTAAAACAGTCAAACCCTAGACAATTTGGAATCAGCTACAATTTTTTTCCAGGCATGTTTTACCCTTTGCAATATATCATTTGATACTGTAGGAGATTTTTATGCCCCCACGAAGTGGGTGGTATATATAGTTGCACTCGTCCATACATATGTCCATACATTTGTCCGTCCATCCGTCCATACATCCCTCAAATCTTGTGGCATCAACTCATTAACTATTAAGTGGATTTCTTTCAAACTTGCACAGATGATCAAGCAGGATGTGTAGATGTTCGTAAAGAAAGGATTTTTTCCTGCGACAATTTTTACCTGAGTTATGTCCCTTTGTAATAAATGTTGTAGCAGTTTGGGCATCAGTGTCCGGGACACATTATAGTTTTTATATAGTTCTTTGAAATAATTAATGTAAAAGGTGAAGGTTTTCCTAAGTGAATTTGACAGTAGACACATCATCTTACAGTTATAGGCATAAAAATGTTGTTGTTTTCTGCTAAACAGTTACCAGACTTCCCAAAAGTTGAAAAAAAAGTGTCAGACATTTGGTCAGACAAGATGTGAAAATCTGTCTGACCCAAACAAATTCAGTCAGACCCAAACAAGTTAAAAAGGATTAAACAATTATTAGGAGTTCAAACTTTTGTCTGACATTCGGTCTGATAACTTAAGAAATCATGTCTGACTAGCCCAAATTTTACCAGACAGGTCCTTCAGTCTGGCAACTTTCGGGATGTCTGAGTTATTATAAGAGTTCTTAAATTCATGATTTTCAATTTTTAACCAATATGGTATACAGTTTGTACAATGTAAATGTCAGTCTTTAATCCGCTTTTACTCATGACATAATTTTCTAACAGAACATAATTTGCCTGCATGTTACATACACTTTAATGCACTTCATGGGTCTGGGTTTTCTCTTCATGAGCTTGGCTCATTTTTTGTACTTTCAGTACTTTGATCTAATATTGATTTGACTTAAATTCATGTTCTCCAAGAAAGTTAGTACCCATTGAATGTTAATGAATTTACAGTTAAGGTGGAACATGCTCTAAAATTTTGTTATTTGAGTTTCTTCACAAAATTTCTCATACACATAAACCAGCATATGATTAATTGAAAATGCGCTTACTTTTTTCTTTTATGCCATTTTGTCTCTGAAAACTGATATTAAAGAAGCATTTGATTTTTCTAACATATGCAACAGATATGAAAACTATATATACACGAAGTCATTCTTAAGATGCACTGGGTGATGTAATATCGCAGCAGTCAACATAAAATTGACTGAAATATCAGCTTTTGTTGCTGAAATGCGGGAAATTTGTCCGATTTTTCAAATGTGACTTTAGTGCTATGCTTTAAAGGCTTGAAGTTTCAAAACAGTGAGAATATCAAATCACATATGCTTGTTTATGTGTTAGAGAAATTTCTTGAGGAAACTCAACAAAAATTTGGGATGCGTTCCACCTTAACTCTTTCCTCCACAGACACACATTTATTGTGTTGGCAAACAGTGTAGATCCAGATCAGCTGGCACATCCATGCCATCTGATCAGGATCTGCACTGTTCGCTTTATGATTCATTAGGTTATTTCTGACCAAAATATGACTACTGCAGATCCTGATCAGTCAGCATATATGTGACGACTGATCTGGATCTGCACTGGTCGCACATGCGTAAAAATTTGTATATACGGAGGAAAGGGTTAAGATTCTTTGCTAGGTTCCACGTGCAGATGACAGCACACAATTTTGTTTAAGAACATTAATATCAAAATATTAGATTGCCAATTAATCTTCAGTTATCAACTGCAGTAATAAATGTCTAAAAATGATAGGTATGAAAAAATAATGCATATCTAAACACTAATATATTGTTTTTACTTTACTTTTATCACTGTTGCAAGAGTTTTTGGTAAACTGTTATGTGTTGTTATAAGGACAGTTCTGGCCAAAGTTAAATGCATTTCTGTTAAAAAGTATTTTTGTTGATAAACTGTAGCTGTTCCATACAACAGCATGTTGATTTTTGTTCCTCACAATAGCATGTTCATTGTTGTTCCACACAAAATTGGTCTAATGTTGTTCCATACAACAGTGTGTTGATTATTGTTCCACACAACAGTGTGTTGATTGTTGTTCCACACAACAGTGTGTTGATTCTTGTTCCACACAACAGTGTGTTGATTGTTGATCCACACAACAGTGTGTTGATTCTTGTTCCACACAACAGTGTGTTGATTGTTGTTCCACACAACAGTGTGTTGATTGTTGTTCCACACAACAGTGTGTTGATTGTTCTTCCACACAACAGTGTGTTGATTGTTGTTCCATACAACAGTGTGTTGATTGTTGTTCCACACAACTGTGTGTTGATTGTTGTTCCACACAACAGTGTGTTGATTCTTGTTCCACACAACACAACAGTGTGTTGATTGTTGTTCCACACAACAGTGTGTTGATAGTTGTTCCACACAACAGTGTGTTGATTCTTGTTCCACACAACAGTGTGTTGATTCTTGTTCCACACAACAGTGTATTGATTGTTGTTCCACACAACAGTGTGTTGATTGTTGTTCCACACAACAGTGTGTTGATTCTTGTTCCACACAACAGTGTGTTGATCCTTGTTCTTGTTCCACACAACAGTGTGTTGATCCTTGTTCCACACAACAGTGTGTTGATTGTTGTTCCACACAACAGTGTGTTGATCCTTTTTCCACAAAACAGTGTGTTGATTCTTGTTCCACACAACAGTGTGTTGATTGTTGTTCCACACAACAGTGTGTTGATTCTTCTTCATTACAACAGTTTACTTGTGTTCACACAATGCTCTTCTGAAGCTATCCCAGAAATCCTAGTTAACTACCAACATTTCCTCAAACGTCATAGAATGCTGACCAGAACATAATGGTGTGGCGGCCCCATTAGACTATTACACAGCCTTGTGTTTCTGCCAGTGACCAAACATATTCACCAACTGATATACATATTGAATTAAGGACCATGTTTCTTTTCCACTTAACCAAGGCTGACTTCAATGAAAAACTTGAAGAATGTCAATTTCCCCATAAAATGATTATAATTGCATTTAAATTCCCATGTATAGTATAAAGCAGAATGAAGCAGTTCAAGAAACAAAAGATGTGGCTGAGTGTGTCCTGCTATCATCTGTGACAATCATAATTAATTGATCTGTTATTTGTCAATTTGAATTTCTTGTGTTTAAAGAGGACAGAATGGGATTTCTCATAAAGTCATGCTGTCCTGTGGGTGACTGAAAGCCATATAAACATCTCATTTCATATCAGATTATATTTATTATACATAACAAAATTGATTTGCTGTCAGAATGTCTCTTGATGATATATGTACAGACATTCATACAGTTCATTTTCATCCAGATGTTTGTGTTGTTTTAAATGAGTAATTTATATTTTATTTTAACCTTTTAAGTATAAGTCATGACTGAAGACAAGTGTTGAACCAAGATCCTTCTGGTCTGGATCTACACAGGTGCTGTGAATATCTTTCTGGTCTAGATCTACATAGTTGCTGTGAATATCTTTCTGGTGAAGATCTACACAGTTGCTATGAAGATCCTTCTGGTCTGGATCTACATAGTTGCTATGAAGATCCTTCTGGTTTAGATTTACATAGTTGCTATTAAGATCCTTCTGGTCTGGATCTACACAGGTGCTGTGAATATCTTTCTGGTCTAGATCTACACAGTTGCTATGAAGAACCTTCTGGTCTAGATCTTCATAGTTGCTATGAAGATCCTTCTGGTCTGGACCTACACAGTTGCTATGAAGATCCTTCTGGTCTAGATCTTCATAGTTGCTATGAAGAAGATCCTTCTGGTCTAGATCTTCATAGTTGCTATGAAGATCCTTCTGGTCTAGATCTTCATAGTTGCTATGAAGATCCTTCTGGTCTGGAGGATCTTCTGGTCTAGATCTTCATAGTTGCTATGAAGATCCTTCTGGTCTAGATCTTCATAGTTGCTATGAAGATCCTTCTGTTCTGGAGGATCTTCTGGTCTAGATCTTCATAGTTGTTATGAATATCCTTCTGGTCTAGATCTTCATAGTTGCTATGAAGATCCTTCTGGTCTAGATCTTCATAGTTGCTATGAAGATCCTTCTGGTCTAGATCTTCATAGTTGCTATGAAGATCCTTCTGGTCTAGATCTTCATAGTTGCTATGAAGATCCTTCTGGTCTAGATCTTCATAGTTGCTATGAAGATCCTTCTGTTCTGGAGGATCTTCTGGTCTAGATCTTCATAGTTGCTATGAAGATCCTTCTGGTCTAGATCTACATAGTTGCTATGAAGATCCTTCTGGTCTGGATCTACATAGTTGCTATGAAGATCCTTCTGGTCTGGATCTACAGAGTTGCTATGAAGATCCTTCTGGTCTGGATCTACACAGTTGCTATGAAGATCCTTCTGGTCTAGATCTACATAGTTGCTATGAAGATCCTTCTGGTCTGGATCTACACAGTTGCTATGAAGATCCTTCTGGTTTAGATCTACATAGTTGCTATGAAGATCCTTCTGGTCTAGATCTACATAGTTGCTATGAAGATCCTTCTGGTCTGGATCTACACAGGTGCTGTGAATATCTTTCTGGTCTAGATCTACACAGTTGCTATGAAGATCCTTCTGGTTTAGATCTACATAGTTGCTATGAAGATCCTTCTGGTCTGGATCTACACAGGTGCTGTGACAGGGCTTTTTCAGCTAGTCTCACGGGGCCGATAATGGGCCCCATTCCCAATGCCAAATAGGGTTCATTATTCCCAAATTCAAGAAAAAAATTCCCAATTTCAAGAAAAAAATTCCCATTTCAATAAAAATAACTTTTTTGCCTATAAAATAGAAACAAAAAAGAGAACCCATATAATTAAGGGACTTTCGAAATTACAAAATTAGTTTAACTTTTGATCAGTGATCTGTGAAACCTACATTCCTTGAATTTATGTATGCAACCTGTGTAAAACCAGTGTGTACCGTGTAAAATAAAAATTCCCAATTTGAGCAAGGGCCTTTTTTCCAAAACCCCCTGAAAAAAGCCCTGTGTGAATATCTTTCTGGTCTAGATCTACACAGTTGCTATGAAGATCCTTTTGGTCTAGATCTACATAGTTGCTATGAAGATCCTTCTGGTCTATATCTTCATAGTTGCTATGAAGATCCTTCTGGTCTGGATCTAAACAGGTGCTATGAAGATCCTTCTGGTCTAGATCTTCATAGTTGCTATGAAAATCCTTCTGGTCTATATCTTCATAGTTGCTATGAAGATCCTTCTGGTCTGGATCTACACAGGTGCTATGAAGATCCTTCTGGTCTATATCTTCATAGTTGCTATGAAGATCCTTCTGGTCTATATCTTCATAATTACTATGAAGATCCTTCAGGTCTTGATCTACATAATTGCTGTGAATATCTTTCTGGTCTAGATCTACATAGTTGCTATGAAGATCCTTCTGGTGTAGATCTACACAGTTGCTATGAAGATCTTTCTGGTCTGGATCTACACAGTTGCTATGAAGATCCTTCTGGTCTAGATCTACATAGTTGCTATGAAGATCCTTCTGGTCTGGATCTACACAGTTGCTATGAAGATCCTTCTGGTCTAGATCTACACAGTTGCTATGAAGATCCTTCTGGTCTAGATCTACACAGTTGCTATGAAGATCCTTCTGGTCTAGATCTACACAGTTGCTATGAAGATCCTTCTGGTCTAGATCTACACAGGTGCTATGAAGATCCTTTTGGTTTTGATCTACACAGTTGCTGTGAATATCTTTCTGGTCTAGATCTTCATAGTTGCTATGAAGATCCTTCTGGTGTAGATCTACACAGTTGCTATGAAGATCCTTCTGGTCTAGATCTTCATAGTTGCTATGAAGATCCTTCTGGTCTGGATCTATACAGTTTCCATGAAGATCCTTCTGGTCTGGATCTGCACAGTTGCTATGAAGATCCTTTTGTATATTTTGTCCTTCCATTTGTGCTAATTTTGTTTGGTCCTTAACTACTCAACCCCTATAAAGAACTTCATGAAATTTTAGTCAAATGTACATTTGATTAAGCCGATGTGCAGAACCCATGTTCCAACCTGGCTGACTCAAGGTCAAGGTCACCAGTGGTGTTTGAAGATTTGAACCATGTATTTCGTGTTTGGTTCATTTCTTTTGAACCACTGGAATGAATATCATGAAACTTTGATCAAATATTCAGCCCATCAAGATGATTGCAGAACCCATGTTCCAACCTGGCTGGGTCAAGGTCATTGAAGATTTGAACCATGTATTTCGTGTCTGGTTCATATCTTCTGAACCCCTGGAATGAATTTTATCAAACTTCAGTCAAATGTTCATTCCATTAAGACTATGTGCAGAACCCATGACCTGGTCGGCTCAAGAACAAGGTCACTAGTTGTCTTTAGAACCATGTATTTGGTATTTGCTCCATAACTTCCAAACTGCTGGAAACTGCTGGACAGAATTTCATGAAACTTTGGTCAAATGTTCACCTCATTGAGACAATGTGCAGAACCTGTGTTTCAACCATGCTGGCTCAAGGTCCAGATCACAGGTGTTGGTCAAAGGTTAGAGTCATATAATGTGTGTCCCTACCATAATTTCTAAACCCCTGGATGGAATTTCATGAAACTTTGGTCAATGTTCACCTCAATGAGATGTACTTTGTGTTTGCTACATAACTTCAAATTTCAAGAAAGTTGCTTGATTTGGAGAACATGTATGTCATCAAACCAGAAGAAAATGTTCACCCTCTAGAAACAAGACGAAGAACCAAAGGAAATGTTGCTCCAGCTCGCCAGATGATTTATCAATGTTTACTTCACCTCAAGACCATTGCACAGATATATTTGTTAATTTGCAATTAAGCATCCATAACCTTTCCAACATTCCCGCATGCTGTGGGCGATATTGCTGTCATTCCAACTGCCTTATTATTTCTCTGTGCACATGAATGTGCAACCATAGTTGTTGTTCGTGTAATTTATAAATTACATTTATTTCAAATGAATTGAATAAATGAGCTGCTGTCTCCTCTTATAGCTCTTGTTTTTTGTTTGAGTAAGCCATGTTTATCGTGAGTTATTGTCAAGTTACCTCAGAGTCTGTTGACCAGTAAACTTTGAATAAATAATATGTGATTGCTGTCTAATGTTAAGAAGTATACATCAATATATCTTTATTACCATTGATTTCTATACCTATAGAGCTGTGACAGACAGACATATAATATTGTGCTGTGATTTCATTGATCATGAACGAACTATCAGGATGATATAAAATGGTCACATTGTTTTCTTTTCAATTTATCCAGTACAAACAAGGTAGCAGCTGTGATGGAGAGTCTCCGAGGCTTCTGGGATTTGAAATCAATACGAGATTCATATGGACAAAAAACTTGCCGTTAATTCTCAGGTTTCCAAGTTTGTTTGAATGAAGCTGTCTTTGTAATGGTACCTTAATGTCCAAGTAAAGCCAATTATTTTATCCTGTTACCTGAATTTTCTGAAAATAATTAAGATGATTCTTTGTTAATTGCTTGCTACTGGTTTAATAATCAAATACTTTTCTAGTAGCATTTTTTGTACTGGAAAGTTACCATGCAGAACAACTTTAAGTTGTAATGACAACTATTTAGTTTTAATTCTTTACTCTATATAATTATACTTTTTATCACATTGGTGACTAGTTTAGATCTAGATCAGCAGGAACATCAGTCATCAGATATGGATCTACAATTTTCTTATCCTGGAAAAAATAATATAATGAATCAAAAAGCAACAAGTGTAGATCCTGATCCGATGGCATGGATGTGCTGGCTGATCTGGATCTACACTGGTCTCCCATCTCGAACAGCTATTTCTCATGGAGCAAAGGATTATAACTAGAGAGGTTGTGACAAGTAAATGCCTGAAAAATACATGTTTTTCATTTCCAATTTAAAATAATTCAAGAGATCTTACACACACAAGGTTAGGTCCTTCGTCTACCTTTTTCCAGTTATTTCCAAAGTCTATGTTAAAACCCTGTACTCCATATATATTTATTGAGGTTGATCTCGATTGACACTGTTTGCTTTTAGAGTCATTAAATTGTTTCTGGCAAATAAGCAAACAGTGTAGATCCTTATCAGATGGCATGAATGTACCATATGATCAGGATCTACGCTGTTTGCCCACGTAATAATTGCCTTAGAGTAAAGAGTAAAGGATTAGTATCTTTACCTGGTCCTGATTTGGCTCCGGCTAGCAATTTTGTTAAGAAGACAGGATAAGTAACTGGCAGAATACTGACCCAGTAAACACCCTACGTAAGAACGACGTTGGATTTAGGTTGGATTTTTGACGCGACATTGGCGACCTAAATCCAACTTTAATCCGACGTCGTAAATGCGACATCATTTAGACGTTGGAAAATAAAGTTGGATAGACATCAGGTTTGGAAAATAACGTTGGATAGACGTCGGGTTTTGGTCAGATATTTTACTTTTTAACCCACTAGGAAAAATTATTTTCGAATAACTCATTCGTTAACAAATTTTCTATACATATCCATAAATTTTATTTAAAAAAATACGAAAGAAATTTAATTTTAAATTTGAATGATTGCTGTTCAATGGAAGGGATATTATCGAAACCTGTGCAATCAAATCAAAATGTAAACAATCGGCGCCATTTTGAACAAAAAAACAAAGAACAAAGATAATATCGCCAAACTAACACAGAAGGGGAAAAAAGATTATTTGCAAGAGAAGAAGGATTAAGCAAGTATGTTTTTTCGTATTCGTAGTTTGTTGTTTAATTCTACTTTTTGCTTAAATCTTGTTGAGATTCATGCCCACTACATGTGTAAGACATGTGGAGATGTTTTCATGAAATACGTTTCGTCCTAAAAAAGTCTCGATACTGGGTTAGTGTTATGATACAGAGCTCATAAAACACATTACTTTTAGAAGAGAGGTTTAGAGATGAATTAAAAAAACACCCTGAAGGTATTTTATAAATAGTGCTATTACACTGATTGTAATAAAAGGAAGAGGAAAGAGGTTGATTTTGGTCTGATTTCGGTCGGATTCTGGTCGGAATGTGGTTGGATTTTGGTCGGGTTCTGACGTCAATCCGATGTTCATCCGACGTCGGGAAATGACACCTTAAAAAACTTTCATTTCCAACCAAAATCCATGACATGATATTTAAATCCATTTGCAAAAAATGCATAAAATTAGTTACTTCAACTTCCACAAGGAACAAAATATTAAAATTACAAAATGCATGCAGTTTAGCAGTAAATTCAAGAAAAAACAGGATTTAACAGACCATTAATTGTCTTGGTCAATGGTGAAAAGTCAGACGAGGTACCTGTCACCTCAGGAGTCCCTCAGGGTTCTGTTCTCGGCCCTCTGCTCTTCTTGCTCTACATAAATGACCTGCCTGAAAATATTATTTCACAGGTCCGGTTATTTGCAGATGACACAGCTATATACATCACAGTCAATAATAATAGATACCAGACTTTGCAAGAAGATCTAAACAGGTTACAAAAATGGGAACACACTTGGGACATGGAATTCAATCCCTCCAAGTGCACGGTTATAAATATCACAAGATCAAAGCACCCTCACAAAACAAATTATACATTGCATGGTCAAACACTAGCCACAGTCAGTGATGCCAAATACCTTGGTGTTTGCATCACCTCTGATCTTAGCTGGAACAAACATATCAATCAGGTCACCACAACAGCTAGCCAAACACTAAATTTTATCAAACGGAACATTCCCACTAAACATCAAAACATCAGGCAGTTCGCTTACAAAACCCTTGTCCGACCACAACTAGAGTACTGTAGCTCAGTGTGGAGTCCCCATACACAACAAAACATCCATAAGATCGAGATGGTTCAGCGCAGGGCCGCCCGATGGGTCACCAGTGATAACTCACATTATAGCAGTGTCACAAGCATGCTAGAAAAGCTGGGGTGGCGTTCCCTTGGTAACAGAAGGTGTGATTCCAGACTACTTATGTTCTATAAAATTGTCCATGGACTGGTTGCTGTTCCAATGCCTCAGTATGTTTTACCCACTACTCGTCTCACTAGACACATGCATCCCCTCTCTTTTAGGCAAATCCAAACTCCTTGTAATTACTATAAATTTTCATTCTACCCTGCTACTATTGTACTGTGGAATTCTTTACCAGCAAATATTGCACAGGCACCCACCATGGACCAGTTTAGGCAGGGGGTAACTAAACTGTGCCATAATTTCTAAGTGACTATGCTGTTTTTACTCTTTTAACTGTAAATCTAGTCTTTAAACTAACACTATCAGCTTTAACTCAGAACTCTCACAAATACATTATGTATTACTTTTTTTCTCCTGTACATTTCTTCTTTTAATATTTCTTGCACAGACACGCACCTGCATAAAATGCTAAACAATAGCGTCATGCAGTATATATAGATAGATAGATAGATAGATAATTTGTGAATGTAAAGTTTTCAGGGATTTCATAAAGCGTAAGAACAGTTGACAAAGCTTGTCATAAAATTACACCAAAATCATTTCAGTTTTATAATATGGACTGAACTAACACATATTATGTCAACTTCAAGATGTATTAGGTAGTGTTGAAGTTGAACTATCCATTAAAAAAGCACTCATTAAAATAATTTCTGCCGCAATTGCTTTGCAAGGAAGCAAGTGCAACAATGATTTAAGATTGTTTGAAAACTGGAGTCATACGATTAAACCCTATACATGTACTTCATGGATACATGTTTATTTGCATAAGACACCAGAGTGGATCCCAGTCAGACTACACAGTTGCAAAGGCTAATCTAGATCTACACTCACTGGCCAAGGTATAATTATAAGGCATATCTCTATGAGTAAAACCATGAACGTCAGCAGTTTATTAAGATTTCTACCAATTCCTGGAATTTTAATTGAGATCCAGGTGTGATTGGTGATATTTCAGGATACCATTTCTGTTTCCACCCATTTAATTAAGGTTATAGCATTAAGGATTGGTTTATTTATCATTGTTGTTTATTTAGAAATATGCCTAATAACTTATTCCTAATGCTGATCTAGTTTTTGCCCATTTATTGCAAACCACAAATGAGCTTTAAATTGATTTTTTTTTACAATTAAACCGACACGCTTTTAAAAGGCCCTACAGTGTATTGCATAATTTTAATCATTTAAATAATCAGCTTTTGGACAGATTTATTCCCTTTAGCCAGGAGCATGAATACTGATGTCTTTAATGATGAAAACAGTTTGAAGTTGCGTGTTTGGAAGTACTTTTTGTCGGTGTCTTAAGTTATGTTCATTGCCTTCTCTAGGAGATCAGGGATTGAATTATTTAGTTTGTAATCAAAAGTCTTCTACCAATTAAGTCTCTGTGAGCAGTTAAGATTTGTGTCTTAAGCTAAGAGATTGTATTAAAGTATGGTAGTCTGCTACTCTACGCTGATATTGGAGATTGGATTACTGGGAATTGATCTAGCTGTCTGTGACATGGGCTAAAGCGGATTCTGTCACTGTTTCACTTGATCATATAGCTAAATAACATGACTGAATTAAGACGTAGGAAAGGGGGTCGACATAAGCTGAGTTCCCATCAGAGGAATGGGTTTGCTAAAGGGGGTGGGGGGCAGAAGGAGAGTGTTACTATATTTGGCTGGAGTGTGCAGCAATTTCTACTCAACATGTCAGGGATTCTACTGTGTCTTTACATTGGATTTAAACATTCCTGGTATATGAGACAGATACACGAGAATAACATGTGGTTCTCACATATAAAGGTCAGCTGATTTATTATAATGTGTTTTTTTGTATTTATTTAATACTGTTTAGTGTGATATAATTTTGCAGGGAAGAATTTTGGTGCAAAACCTGCACAGGGCCATGAATTCACACAAATGTTTTATTAAGACCTGTGCCCAAGATCATAAAACTAAATCTGGAGATCAGTCTCAAATCTCAAGCATCTGATTGGCTGAAATGGCGACCAGTCGCCATTTCAGCCAATCAGATCCTTGAGATTTGAGACTGATCTCAAAACTTAGTTTTATGATCTTGGGCCATACTGTTAAATGGTATAATTTCTCTAAGGTTGAAAATAAACAGTACTTTCTGTTTTATGCATATTCTTGATCATGACCATCAGCATCTTAATTATGACGTAGTACTTTTTAAATAATATAATGCAGCATAACTTTAAACTTCAGCTATAAATTATGATCATAAATAATGTTCTCATTTTTATCATTTCTTCATAGTAGTACTTTACTGAAAATGTAATTTAAACATTTTATTTATGAAAGCATGAATGAATGACAGGTGTTTTGTTTTGTTAACAATTAAAAAGTGAGTGGGTGACACCAGTTACCTGCTTGATGGCATTTAAGGTCATACCTAGAATTCAGCTATAGATGGCTGTATATAACTAATAAGTCATGTGATGTAATACTCATAGAAATTAAAAAAGACTGGCAATTTTCAGACTGGAATGATTTAAATATGAAAGTTATAGTTTTGCTATGTACATCACATCACTAATTCTACTTCATGCTTGGTCTTTTATGAGAAAATATTTAATGCATGTTTGTTACAGCAGGTGTTTTTTGCTAATACTCTTTAATTAGGGATAATACTTGTTATCAATAAATTTATTTTATAGTCATGGTATCATTGTGTAGGTTTGATTACTAAACTCCCAGGCAACACCTGTGCTACCATAGATCTAATGGTCCTTTCACAGCACCATTCAGAATCTAGATCTAGCTTTATTGTCAGAGATTTTAGATTTAAGTCATATACTTGATTGCGAGAAATTTAACCCTTTCCTCCATAGATACACCTTTATTGCTTGGACAAAAAGTTTAGATCCAGATCAGCGGGCACATCCGTGCCATCTGATCAGGATCTAAACTGTTTGCCATTTGATTCATTAGGTTATTTCTGACCAAAATGCGACCAGTGCAGATCCTGATCAGACGGCACGGATGTGCCGGCTGATCTGGATCTACACTGGTCGCACATGCGTAAAAAAGCATATTTATGGAGGAAAGGGTTAAGGTGGTCACCGTCAGTAAAGTAAAACATATCTGTTATAGATTACTAATGTTTTGTTATCTTTGATATAATTTGCTTTATCACATACCTTCCGGTGTGGGAGTGTAATAACACCCGTTATATATTTTCCATATATAACTAGTTATATATCGTAGCCGAATCACTATTCATCCGCGTTATCAGCGATCAAAACAAATTTATGAAAATGACTTACCTCTGCCATCTGACCACTTCAGGCAAGAAATCAACTTCTAATATAAGGAATTTTAGCATCCCTTATAATGATAACATCCACGGAAAATATAACTTTCTGACACCTTGTTTATTCCGTAAGATAGCAATACGCCGAAAGTCTATGAAATTCAACAACAGCAACAAAGCCATTTTCATTTCGTTTAAATCGAAAACAAAATGACCCAGACGCTGACATTGTTTTCAGAACATCGTCGGTGTGATCTAACAACATCCCCAAAACAAAATAAACACTAGACACTAGAAACACATTTTCAATCCAAATTTTGAGTTTATATCCAGCAAATTTCAATGTTGTCATATGCCGCTATGAAAGTTTACACAAATGACGTCATACAGAAGATCGATTTATTTAATAAAACAAAACTTCAGAAGCCTGTAACTGGTAGATTCTTTTATCTAGACTCTAGCGCAGTTAATATTATTTATTTATTTTTACTTATTTTGGCAAATGGGAAAACGTTAGGATAAATTCTTTGGGAACTAGCTTATGTAACATCCGATGCGACCAAATTACACACGTTTTAATTTCGCTCTACTAGGCGATAGAAAGGGACAATTCATGGATTTTGCTTGTTTTTTTCAGGGTATGTGATAAATAGAATACATCATTCGTGTTCATTTTATACTAAAATTATTAAACTCGTCATCTAAATCGATATAAAACTCGGCAAAAGCCTCGTTTTATATAGATTTAGACGACTCGTTTAATAATTTCAGTATAAAATGATCACTCATGTTGTATCCTCTATTTATTAAGAATTCTGATAAACTTAAGCAACAGATGACTTTAGGGCTTTATTTATGCTTCCCGAAATGTTTGGGCTATTTTATCCCTGCATCCGTCCATCAGTGTGTCATACTAAATAAAGATGTCTGAAGGATAGCTTTCAAAAAACTTAAATCTAAACTTAGAATATTCATAAAAGGCACAGGATCATATGTTACATCAAGTATCTGCAGAAATATTTGTATTAGTTATTGTTCATATTTTTAAAAATACGGAATATATCGCAAGGGAGCGGAAGGCGAGTGCAGCAATATGTTCCGTATTTTTAAAAATATGAACGATAACTTGCTTACAGTTTGTCACGTCCGCACACTGTAGAAAAGTCACGTAGGCCAAATATCACTGTATTTTCTCTGTATCGGAGTTCATATCGGGGACGAATTGTAGAATATGGGAAATATTTTTCAAATTTAAAACGAAATGCAGCAATCTCATTGGCTTTCAAAGTAGGACAAACTGTAACCTTTTTAAATGTTTTATGTAAAATGTTTATCCAGAGCATATCACAGAAGTATTTGAAACTTGCAATAGTCATGCATTTAGAAAATGTACAATGCACACTAGTGTTAGCATTTTGAGGGTTGACAAAAGCTAATATTAATAAATATAAATTTCAAAACAATTTTACAAAACATTAAGTACTGTGATTAACCATCCCTTTACTCCATATATACAGATTTTATTGCATGTATGACAAGTGTAGATCCAGATCAGCCAGCACTTCTGTGATGTCTGATCTGGATCAACACAGGTCATATCTTGGTCAGAAATTACCTTACGTCAATCTGTATAACCAGCATAATGTGTAGTTCTTGATCAGATGTCACAATTGTGCCAGTGATATGTATTTAAACTGTTCCCTGAAGGGAAAAAAGCCATACTAAGTAAAGGGCATAAGCCAAGGTAATTCAGGAAATTATAGAATTTTAATGTTGCTTGTATGGCAAGGGCTGATCCAGAGGAAGTTCAGTGGGGTTGCTCAAACCCTCTCTTTGGGCTGAAATGTTTGATTTTTGTGGGGATTTTGGCAAGAGAGTTGGAAATTATCATGTAACTAACCTAGGAATGCCCCAATTGAATCCTATTTCTGAGCATCTTGCATCCAATGCTCTATGGTCCATTGCTTGAGTTAACCCTCAGTAATGTCATTGACCCAGAATGATAACAAGAAATGCTTCATGTAAAACATGCTGAGTGATGAATGGATCTGTAGTCCCTAATGAAGATATATGTGGATAATGACAAAGTATTGACCTAGGAGGAAATCAGGCAGATACATGACAAATCTCCGCCAGGGACAAAATCAATACCACCAACACTTTAGTGTTGTTCACTGGATAATTGAAATAATAATTGTTCTGTCCTTAGCAGTCCCTATCGCTGTCATTGTAGAATCATACTGCATGGCTCAATGCAACCAAGCAACTGACAGTCATACTGACCCATTTACTAGGGTATTAAACTATACTTAACCCTTTCCTCCATATATAAGCATTTTTACACATGTGCGACCAGTGTAGATCCAGATCAGCCGGCACATTTGTGCCGTCTGCTCAGGATCTGCAATGGTCACATTTTGGTCAGAAATAACCTAACAAATTATATAGCAAACAGTGCAGATCCTGATCAGATGGCACGGATGTGCCGGCAGATCTGGATCTACACTGTCCGCCCATGCAATAAAGGTATGTCTATGGAGGAAAGGGTTAAAGACATTAGAAACGCAACTTCTTTAAAATTAGAAATGCAACTTCTTTTTACATGAAATATAATAATTATCTTGTGTTTAATGAAGTTGCGTTTGTAATATCTTTAAGTATAATAAGTAGGAACAGTTCACTGTTGCAACCAAGTAGAATGTTGGTGCTGAGCTTCAAGGCACAGCAGAGAATGCTAATACATTTAAATTTTACAAGGCTTTGAGGAAGACACTGAGTTTAAATGCCTATAAATTCAGTTTAAACCTCAATATTATGCAAAATAGTTTAAAAGCAATAATTTTTATACTTCATAGAAAAAAAACTATAGCAACTGAATGGAAGAAAATTTAAAAATAATTTATTCACAAATTTCAAGGGTTTAAGGTTATAAAACTGAGAATGGAAACCAGTCTCAAATCTCAAGCATCTGATTGGCTGAAATGGCGAATAGTTGGTGTGAGATCCTCTACAAAATCTATCCAGATGGAGGAACTAAGATCACTATTGGCCATCACTTTAATGCACTTTCTGCATTTACCCCTTTTTATGAACAGTCCTTATCATTGGCACAACATTAAAGTGCCACACATATAATTGCTGCCAGGAGGCAGCAATAGATAAAACTAAAATAATAAGTCATTAGTATTGGCAAAGAGAACTGGTATTGACCAACAAATATTACATTTTTGCCAAATATTACATTTTTGCCATGAGTTTTCAAACTCGAGAGTAGTCGTTAAACAAAAACAAGGTGACATAACTTATTATGTTTTATTAAGGTTATTATAGTGATTGCTTAGAAACATTTTCCTGTACATTCAATCAGTGCTAATATCAATTATGCCTTTTGAAGCCCGTTGAGTATTAATATTTGTGAAAATATTGAGCTTCCCCACAACCCGGGGCTAGGTGGTGTTGACAGTAATATGCATGTCTATTACTGCTGAACAGGCTCAATTAAACTGAGCATGCAGTATTTTGATTTTTATTGTGTTTGATGTCTTTCAAAGTTTCTTTTTTTATCTATATAATAGACTAAATTACTTCTGGCAAGAAAATGACACCTTTTTATGACATTCTGTTTATTATATTGTAGCAGAAACTAGTACTGTCTTGCTGCAGTGTGCATTATTTTGCATAATATTATGAGATGCTGGAAAATCAAACTCATTTACAGTAGGTCATATTGTTTCATGCGGGATTAATGTCTGTGTACTGTAAATACGCTTACTTTTGTGGGCAAGTTTTGAGGTTATGCATTTGAATTCATTTTTGTGGGTTTACTAATTCCTGAATCTCAAATTTCTAAGTATAGGATAGTCTATAGAAAATAGAAGCTGAAAAAACCGAACAAATAAAAGCTTTTCTTACAAAATGTAGAAGTAGATAATGGTTATCCTGTCCAGTTTCTGGACCTTTTTAATGAATGTTATGTTCACACCATATATCATTTAAAAGCTAACTCACTTGAGAGACATCATGAATAACACACAGACATCAATCATGTAAACTGCAGTAATACATTAATACCTTGGAAATAAAAACATTATTCTTTTGTTTTAACCCTTTCATCCATAGATATGACTTTGATTGCATGGATGAACAGTGGAGATCCAGATCAGCAAACACATCTGTAAGTTTGATCTGGATCTGCACTGCTTGCCTTTAGAATCATTAGGTTATTTCAATTAGATGACAAAGATAACAGTGTAGATCCAGATTAGACTGTATATATGTACCAGCTGTTCTGGATCTACACTGGTCACTGACGTGGTATAAGGCTTAACCATGGAGTACAGGGTTAAAATAAAAATGCAACATGCTGGAATCTATATCAGTTATAATGAACTTTTCAGGAGGTGGAGCGTGAGATTTCCTTCCGTACAGAGTCTGGGCTGTATTACTCTTACTATAAACAGATGGTGAATGCTCCTTCCATCACCCAAGGTAAGACCTGGGCCCAAGATCATAAAACTAAGTTTTGAGATCAGTCTCAAATCTCAAGGATCTGATTGGCTGAAATGGCAGCTGGTTGCCATTTCAGCCAATCAGATGCTTAAGATTTGAGACTGATCTCAAAACTTAGTTTTATGATCTTGGGCCCAGGTTGTTTCTTCCATCACCCAATGTAAGATCAGTATGTTCCCTCTATTACTAAAGGTATGACCAGAATGTTCCCACCATTACCTAAGGTAAGCCCAGAATTTTCCCTCCATCACCAAAGTTTAGTCCAGAGTTCTCTCTCCATCACCCTTGCTAAGCCCAGAAGTGCTCCATAATCCAACATAAACCTAGAATGCATCTGTCTATAGAACTACTCCCTCCAAAATTGTCCATTGCCCAAGGTAAATCCAGAGATTTAAGCTTACACTAGAATGCTTGCTCTGTCAACCCAAGGTTCTCTATTTCTCAAGATAAACCCAAAATGTTCCCTTCCAAAATTCTCTGTCTCCCTCTGTATGTCTGTCTCTCTCTTTTGTCTTCATATACAGAATATTATGGAATTTTTATTCAGGCATTTGCTTTTGCTTCACGTTTCTAGAAATCTCATAACTATTGTCTCTATCACTTAAGTTAAACTGGGAATGTTCCTGCCATCATTTAAGGTAAGCCCAGAATGCTCCCTCAGTGATTGCAGTTAACCCCAGAATGCTGTCTCCTTCACACAAAATATGCCCAGAATCCTCCATTATGCTTGCTCCATCAATTAAACTATACCCAAGAATGCTCTCACATCACACGAGATAATCACAGAATGCTCCCTCATGCTTGCTCCATCACTTAAACAAAACCCCAGAATGCTCCCACCATCACATAAGGTAAGCCCTGAATATTACCTCTTTTACCCAATGTAAGCCCAGAATTTTCCATCAACCTATCACTCAATGTATGCCAAGAATTATCTTTCCCTGAATTCTTATAAATTTAATTGGATTTTTGTTGCTGTCATATGCATCATGCATTTTTTTGCTTCATCATTCCAGAACTTGCATAGCTATTTCTATTTGTCTAATAAAATGTGCATAACCATAAATTTCGAAAAACATCATGATCAATTATTTTCAATTTCATTATATTATTATAAATTTTCTCAATGTCATTTGAAATACTAATTGATGAATCACTGTAGATGATCATTATCCTTTCCTAAAATATTTTGTTTACAAGTGGCAGCTATCACTTTAAGTAGAATTTATGTTTAGCCCTTTCCTAGATATATACGCATTTTTACGCATGTGCGACCAGTGTAGATCCAGATCAGCCGGCACATCTGTGCCATCTGATCAGGATCTGCATTGGTCGCATTTTGGTCAGAAATAACCTAATGAATCAAAAAGCGAACAGTTTAGATCCTGATCAGACGGCACGGATGTGCTGGCTGATCTGGATCTAAACTGTTCGCCCTTGCAATAAAGGTGTATCTATAAAGGAAAGGGTTAAAACTTAGTGATTATTGAAACAAAGGAAACATGCTTGTGCAACATGCAACTTATTATCCAGCCCTTACAAAAGAGTAAGTGGAAATAATGAAACAATTTACAACAAATAGCTCCTCTGTGAGTAAAAAAGTCTATCCAAAATGGGTAGATTAACCAGTTAATTTTAAAAGCTTAATTCCATGTTTGTAAAGACTATGTTTAAAAATGAAACAAGTTTGCTTTTTTCTGCAGATATAGATAGAATAGTATGGCAACGTAAGTTTAGTATTGGAATGAATTTTTAAGTTTTTCAACATTTCAGGTTTGTACGAGCTGACACATGACAATCTGACTGAACATCCAAGTACCATCAATGTGCTAGAGAGGATGAACATTTACCAGGAGGTGTTGCTAAGCATCATGTACAGGATTCTGCCTCTAAAGGTAGGCTGCAACATTTACCAGGATGTGTTGCTAAGCATCATGTACAGGATTCTGCCTCTAAAGGTAGGCTGCAACATTTACCAGGAGGTGTTGCTAAGAATCATGTACAGGAATCTGCCACTAAAGGTAGGCTGCAACATTTACCAGGAGGTGATGCTTAGCATCATGTACAGGATTCTGCCTCTAAAGGTAGGCTGCAACATTTACCAGGAGGTGTTGCTAAGCATCATGTACAGGATTCTGCCTCTAAAGGTAGGCTGCAACATTTACCAGGAGGTGTTGCTAAGCGTCATGTAAAGGATTCTGCCTCTAAAGGTAGGCTGTAACATTTACCAGGAGGTGTTGCTAAGCATCATGTACAGGATTCTGCCTCTAAAGGTAGGCATAAAACATTTACCAGGAGTAGTTGCTAAGCATCATGTACAGGATTCTGCCTCTAAAGGTAGGCTGCAACATTTACCAGGATGTGTTGTTAAGCATCATGTACAGGATTCTGCCTCTATTCTGCCTCTAAAGGTAGGCGTAAAACATTTACCAGGAGGTGTTGCTAAGCATCATGTACAGGATTCTGCCTCTTAAGGTAGGCTGCAACATTTACCAGGATGTGTTGCTAAGCATCATGTACAGGATTCTGCCTCTAAAGGTAGGCTGCAACATTTACCAGGAGGTGTTGCTGAGCATCATGTACAGGATTCTGCCTCTAAAAGTAGGCTGCAAAACATTTACCAGGAGGTGTTGCTAAGCATCATGTACAGGATTCTGCCTCTAAAGGTAGGCTGCAACATTTACCAGGAGGTGTTGCTGAGCATCATGTACAGGATTCTGCCACTAAAAATATTCTACTTATACAGACATAATACACTGACAGACATTGACTTTTATCAGAAAGTGTTACCAAGTATCATGTACATGATACCACATTGACTATACACACATAAACATTTACCGTGAGGATTTACTTAATATCATGTACAGGAATCTGCATCTGACAGTAGGCTTTGCAAAAACATGAACATTTCAAGGTGTTTCCAAGTGTCATAGAACAGGAACTGCACCTGATATAAGTTACAATGAAATAATGAACATTATCATGTGTTACCATGTATACAATTCTGACTCTGAAGTGTCACAGAAGGGAATGAACAATAATGAGAATGTGTTGCTGAGCTCATGTACAGTATACCTCTTAAGTCATTTTGCAGATGGACAAAATAATCAGTTTATGGTATAAGATGGCTATTGAAGGATGACTTTTGTTTGCATAAGAGCAGTAATACTGTGATATTTCACATATTTTGGGCTACTGTAAAAGCACATATTTAAATCCCAGCAAACTTACACCGTATAATAATATGCCTGAAAAGAAAACTTCAGTTTGAAATATTTGCCTGTGCAATTAATCAATACGCGGCTTTTGGATGAAAAATTGAAATAAATTGAAACAAAATTAGAAGCTACATAAAGCAAGACAAGAGGAGATTGATGGTTAGTTAGAAGGACTCACTAATTACCCTAATTAGCTTTTAACCTTTTCCTCCATAGATACACCTTTATTGCGTGGGCGAACAGTTTAGAACCAGATTAGCCAGCACATCCGTGCTGTCTGATCAGGATCAAAACTGTTCGCTTTTTTATTTGTTAGGATATTTCGGACCAAAATACAACCAGTGCAGATCCTGATCAAAAGGATGATCTGGATTTACACTGGTCGCACATGCGTATAAATGCAAATATATGGAGGAAAGGGTTTATTAATGGATTTCATGAATGATAAATAATATGCCATGACAAATGATGATGATAATGGAAATTGCAGTTTATTCTTCTGATATATTATACAGTTCACTTGAGATCAAATTTAGGATGGTTGTTATATAAACCTGTTTCTTTTTAACATATTTTTTTATGTTTTAAGACAAAAAAATAGCATCAATATTAAAGTCATGTAACAAGTCTAAGGATTAAACAAGAATAATGTAATAAAAAATGGAGACTGTTCTTAATATAATTTTTTGATTTCCTTTTTTGAATATTTTAACCTTTTTTCTTTTAATTTTGTTAGCATCAGATAGGCACATACATTTATGATGTCTTCATAAAATGATCACAAAAGTGAAATGTAAACCTGTTTCTATACTAAATATTAATATGTTTAATTTGCTGATTAAAGAAGAAATTAATACTGGAATCAGAAAACCAAACAAAAAAAGAATTTGAACAAGCTTAACATTGAGATCATTTGAAGTGTTGGTAACTGAGAGTCTGTTTTTCAATAGTGATGGAATCCAGCTATGCAGAGACATTTTCGAGGTTGCACATACTTTCAATACTGTTGGGAGAACCATGTATAAAATTATTTTAAGATCAATAGTAGGTATAGAGAATGCACATATTCATAATAAGGCTAAATGCAGTGTTTTGATCACGGAAACATATTGTCTGCAGCAGAATGAAGGCTCATAAACTATCTGCAGCAGACGTCACTTACGATTCAATAGAAGCTTTAAACAAAACTGAAATTCAGAAATGATCTTTATAAGTATCTTTCATGGGTGTGAGGTGAAGATAGAAAAATCTGTCACCGAGGGGGAACTGTTTTGCGGGAAGGAGGCTCTGCTGAGTTCCCTCCAAAACAGTTCACCCGAGGTAAAAGATTTTTCTATCTTTACCGAATGTCTCATGCAAGATACTTTTTCTTGCATACCTTTTACTTTAAATTTTTACATAATATATTTATTTTGTTTTCTTACTCTGAAATATTGACCTTTAACACAAACCTTATTTTGTAAATGACATCAGTAACTGAATATATTACATCAGATACTTGAAGACATGACGTCACTTATGTATTACATGAAAGTTATCTTTTCCCTAGGGAAAAGATAACATTTTCTTTCCCCGGTAAAACACACGGAAATACTTATCCGGTATGTAAGAATACAATAAGAAAACTCAACATTCAAGAAAGTGCAAATGACAAAGCATTCATTGCATTTTGCCAAATGTCTGATTGGCTGTCTAAGTGCTCAAAGATAAGTGCTCTGAGAACTTTTAGTCTCTCATACATATATCAGAAAATCCAGACTTTATCAAATGATTTTGACATTTGCATGTCTAGAGTTGTAATGCTTTGTGCAGGTCATTGACTGTCGATGTGCAGATAAGTTCTGGAATTTATGATTTAGTTTGCCATTTCAGGGGCATGATGGGATATTTTATGATTATGATTGACCTGATATTTGAAAAACAATTTATTAGTTGTTATAAGCCATGGCAAAAGAATAATGTTTCATAATTAGAGTGTCTCCTTGACACTTAGTATTCAGGCAGCATGTTTCTGAGCCTCCATTGAATATTTTGTGTCAAGTTTGTTTTGCAATTGTTAAACAGCCTAAAAGTTGGTCATGGGTGCTACCTTACAATGGTGCCAAAACACACAACAGTAAATGATGCTACCTTACACAGGTACCAAAATCACACAAAAGTGATAGGGGCTGCCATACACTGGTGCAAAAACGCAACAGTGATAGATGCTGCCTTAACAGTGCCAAAACAGTGCTACCTGACAATGTTGCAGAAGCACACAGCAGTGAATGGTGCTGCTTTAAACTGTTGCTAAACTACACAACCGTGAACGGTGCTGCAATAAACTCTTTCTAAAGTACACAACAGTGAATGGTGCTGCCATAAACTGTTTCCTAAGTACACAACGGTGAATGGTGCTGCCATAAACTGTTGCTTAAGAATGGTGAATGGTGCTGCCATAAACTGTTGCTTAAGTACACAACAGTGAATGAAGCTGCCATAAACTGTTTCCTAAGTACACAACGAGAATGGTGCTGCCATAAACGGTTTTCTAAGTACACAACAGTGAATGGTGCTGCCATAAACTGTTTCCTAAGTACACAACTGTGAATGGTGCTGCCATAAACTGTTTCCTAAGTACACAACAGTGAATGGTGCTGCCATTAACTGTTGCTTAAGTATGCAACAGTGAATGGTGCTGCCATAAGCTTCTTCTTAAGTACACAACATTGAACTATGCTGCCATAAACTTCTGCTTAAGCACACAACATTGAATGGTGCTGTCTAAATATGTTGGCAAAATATGTGTACACTTTTTGCATTATTGCAAGAACGCATAAACTCACTGCCTGTGTTGGTATAGTAAGAATATTATACCCCTAATATACTGAGCCAAAATGAAAACTTGACAAAATAACATGAGAAACTTTGTTCGGTGATGCTATATTTTATCTGTAATTTAAGGTGTTGTATTTGCACATATCTGGACATTTGATAGAGGGAAGATGCAAAGAAATAAGATACAGTTACTTAGATATCCTTTTTGCAAATAATCTCTCTTTTAATAAAAGAAAGAACAAAAACTTTTAATTTGCCACAACCAATAAACCTTATAGACACTGAACCAACAATTTCCAAGGTAAACAAATTGGTGATCAAATTTCTCCTGATATTTGCATTCACTGGCTTTAATAATGTATTGCGAGTTTTCATATTATTCTGTCAAGTTTTCATTTATGCTGAGTATACATTTTTACAAAAGACAAATAAAATCAAGTTTCCAATTTAATTTTTGGAATGAGCCCCTACCTTCAATGATTGTTGTTCTAATAATTGTGTGAACATTATTGGTAACATGTAAACATTGAATGTTTCAGAGTTTTCTTGAGCCCATATACTTTTACATCAACTCAATCTTTGCTCTACATGGGATGCTAGTGTGTTCACTGTTTGTGACAGCCTGGATGCTGAGTGGATCCTGGTTAGCTGGGGCACTCACTGGATGCTTCTACATTTTCAACAGGTAAGGGATCCCTTTACATGTTTCCATCCAAACACAAACATATGCATTCATCTTGTATTTTATTGTGATAAAAGCATAGAGTCAAGTTACCTATGCTCGGCCAATCCAATGCTCAGCCACTTTTATTTACATCTTTTGTATCTCGAATTAAAATTTGAAATGAAAGTAAACTGTTTGTTTTTTGTTTAACCCAACATGGCATTGTAGAAAGAAATCAAAGTCAGTATAATAAAAGTGCTTGAATGCTTACAGCAGATGGTAGCTTTCGAGAAATAACAGACTGGTTTATCTGAAACTCTAAATCAGAATGTTTTCTTTCAAAACAAAACATAATGTACAATGAAACCAGTGTAAATTGTGGCAAAATTATTACCTTTAATATCCCCTGAAAAATTATGAAATGATAACAGAGTTTTTCTTATAATGTCATCTAAATTAACACCCCACCCACCAAATAAACACTGGAGTAAAACTAGAACTGCACCACAATAGTACTAGGATTAAATTGTTCTGACTCAAAAGTTTATTAACCCTTTCACTGCCATAAGGAAGGCATATGCCGTCCCTTTTATTTTCGGCGTATTTGCCATATGGACGGCTTTTGCCATTTCTATATAAAGACCAGCATGCAAAGTGGGGGTTTCTATGCTGACGTAGGCAGATCATTGAAATATTGACCAGGTATAGAAACAGCAAAAGCCGTCCATACGGCAGATCCACAAATTTACATGTTGGAAATAGTATGACAATCAAATCTGAGCGACTTATTCAATTCTCATGCAGAAATATATAGGTTTTATTGGGATATCTTGAAAAATAAAAAAGTTATGCATAAAATTTATAACGCACTGTAATTTCTTAGAAAACCCTCTGGCAAATAGGTGAGCATAAATCAATAACCCTCTGGCAGCGAAAGGGTTAAATACCCTTTCTATGTTTAAATCTCCCTATTGTACTTGTTTAACAGGTTATTTGATAATGTCTGCACCTTCTTTATAATTGTTCATTCAGCAGTGCTGAAATATGAAAACAACAGTAGCAAGAAAGATATGTATAAATTTAAAAAAAAACAAAATAATCACTCAGTTGTTGTAAGTTCTTGAATATTTCCATTATTTAAGTTATTTAATTATTATTCTATTTTTTATAACCTTAAATTTCATAATAAGTCTTTAATTGGCTGTTTAACTACCTGGCCGAGCATTAGACCAAATCTACTGAAATTTAGTTGTGTTGAACCTGTTTAAAACCGCACCGATTTTACCCACAAACTGCAGTCATCCAGGCGCTTGCATCTATGACCTTATTTTGTAAATACATGCTGACTACATAAAACATTGAACATTAAAGGATGGTCGCTAAGTAAAATATTTGTAGAGAAAAAGTTATGAAACTGGACGAGCATAGGTAACCTGACTCTATGTGATAATCTGAAAATGCAATTTTGCTTCTTCAAAGCTGGATTTTTACCATTAAAACTGGGAATTTTACCATTAAAACAGGAAATTTCAGAGATGCTAATTGGAAGTGTAAATAGAAGAATTAAATCAATAATTTATTGTGGGATATGAAGAACATTAAAATCAATTAAAGCAAGCTGGAAACCACTTTGGCTTCGCACGCATTTAACATTCCAAATGGTTTTCATACCCTGATGAATTTGTTCACATTTTAAAACAGCCAGCACAGTAATGCAATAAATCTGTTTATATGGTAAACTGTAAAGTGATCAACTTTCTCCGGTAATTTAATCTCCTCAGTATCTGGACTATGCTGATACTGCTGGCAACAGTACCAGTGTAAGAAATCAATTGCAGCTAAGAATCTAACTCAGACTAACAGTACTTTAGCTCAACCTGCTAACTAGTTTATGCCATTTTGGCTTTCTTCTACCAGTTTTCTATTCAATCTGAATTCCAACAAAACATTGTAAGCTTGACTGGAATGACCTACAATTATGTTACATGCAGAAATATACTTGCATTCAAGCTCTTAAAGGATTAAAACCCAAAACTGTAGCAAGATTGTCTCCCTTTCAATCGAATATTTTAATGTTTCTTTACAGATTGGACACAACAAGGGTAGAGTATGTGATTCCATTGAGAGAGAGTTTCTCGCTGCCATTTCTCTGGTTACAGATTGCTGCCATATCATTATACTTTAAACCGAACACTCAGAGAGGGAGAGAGGTATGTACTTGTCTTATAATACTGTCTTTTGATATTAACCCTTTCCTCCATAGATAACCTTAATTGCAAGGGCAAACAGTTTAGTTCCAGATCAGCCGGCACATCTGTGCCGTCTGATCAGGATCTAAACTGTTTGCTTTTTAATTCGTTAGGTTATTTCTGACCAAAATTTGACCAGTGCAGATCTTGATCAGACTGCACTGATGTGCCGGCTGATCTGGATCTACACTGGTCGCACATGTGAAAAAATGCTTATTTATGGAGGAAAGGGTTAAATATTATTTTTCATGAGACAAGAGACTGGTACTGGGCACACAACATGTGTGGCTACTATGATTGTCAAAATAACAATAGTCAGGTCTGATTCCAGTTGTAAAGAAACTACCACAAGGACTCCAGCTCCTTGTGCAGAAATTAGTAGCAAATAAATACACAGCAGAAGCAGCCTACACTTAGATCCTTGCCAGATCTTGCTAAAATTACAATTTAATTAATTATAATTGATTTCATTACAACTTAAAAATTGTAAATGATTGAGACAAAAATCAATTAATGTGATTGTAATTAATTAAAATTAAAAAAATTGTATAATTATCATCAATTTAATTAAATTACTATACCCTTTAATTCTATGTAAAAAGTTTTTACAGACATATTGCTATAAAATATTGAAAAAAAGACAGGTGTTTGTCCATTGTGCATCAATCCTCTTGGGTACATCAATCCTCTTGGGTACACACTAACATCAGTCCTCTTGGGTGCAAACCAGCATCAATCCTGTTGGGTACACACCAGCATCAGTCCTCTTGGACACACCAACATCAGTCCTCTTGGGTACACACCAGCATCAGTCCTCTTGGGTACACACAAACATCAGTCCTCTTGGGTACACACCAGCATCAGTCCTCTTAGGTACACACCAGCATCAGTCCTCTTGGGTACACACCAACATCAGTCCTCATGGGTACACACCAGCATCAGTCCTCTTAGGTACACACCAGCATCAGTCCTCTTGGGTACACACCAGCATCAATCCTCTTGGGTACACATTAGCATCATTCCTCTTGTTTACACACCAGCATCAATCCTCTTGTTTACACACAGCATCAATCCTCTTGTTTACACACCAGCATCAATCCTCTTGGGTTCACACCAGCATTAGTCCTCTTGGGTACACACAAGCATCAATCCTCTTGGGTACACACCAACATCAATCCTCTTGGGTACACACCAGCATCAGTCCTCTTGGGTACACACCAGCATCAATCCTCTTGGGTTCACACCAGCATCAGTCCTCTTGGGTACACACACCAGCATCAGTCCTCTTGGGTACACACAAGCATCAATCCTCTTGGGTACACACCAACATCAATCCTCTTGGGTACACACCAGCATCAGTCCTCTTGGGTACACACCAGCATCAGTCCTCTTGGGTACACACCAGCATCAATCCTCTTGGGTTCACACCAGCATCAGTCCTCTTGGGTACACACCATCATCAATCCTCTTGTGTACACACCAGCATCAATCCTCTTGGGTACACACCAACATCAATCCTCTTGGGTACACACAAGCATCAATCCTCTTGGGTAAAAATCTGCATCAGTTCTCTTGGATACACACCAGCATCAATCCTCTTGTGTACACACCAGCATCAATCCTCTTGGGTACACACCAACATCAATCCTTTTGGGTACATATCTGCATCAGTTCTCTTGGATACACACCAGCATCAATCCTCTTGTATACACACCAGCATCAATCCTCTTGTGTACACACCAGCATCAATCCTCTTGGGTACACACCAACATCAATCCTCTTGGATATACACAAGCATCAATCCTCTTGGGTACATATCTGCATCAGTTCTCATGGATACACACCAGCATCAGTCCTCTTGGATACACACCAGCATCAGTTCTCTTGGGTACACTCCAGCATCAATCCTCTTGGGTACACACCAGCATCAGTCCTCTTGGGTACACACCAGCATCAATCCTCTTGGGTTCGCACCAGCATCAGTCCTTTTGGGTACACACCAGCATTAATCCTCTTGTGTACACACCAGCATCAATCCTCTTGGGTACACACCAACATCAATCCTCTTGGGTACACACAAGCATCAATCCTCTTGGGTACATATCTGCATCAGTTCTCTTGGATACACACCAGCATCAGTCCTCTTGTGTACACACCAGCATCAGTCCTCTTGGGTACACACCAACATCAATCCTCTTGGGTACATATCTGCATCAGTTCTCTTGGATACACACCAGCATCAATCCTCTTGTGTACACACCAGCATCAATCCTCTTGGGTACAAACCAACATCAATCCTCTTGGGTACACACAAGCATCAATCCTCTTGGGTACATATCTGCATCAGTTCTCTTGGATACACAGCGGCATCAGTCCTCTTGGATACACACCAGCATCAGTTTTCTTGGGTACACTCCAGCATCAATCCTCTTGGGTACACACCAGCATCAGTCCTCTTGGATACACACCAGCATCAGTTCTCTTGGATACACACCAGCATCAGTCCTCTTGGATACACACCAGCATCAGTCCTCTTGGGTACACACCAGCATCAGTCCTCTTGGGTACACACCAGCATCATTCTTCTTGGATACACTCCAGCGTTAGTCCTCTTTGGGACACACCAGCACCAGTCCTGCTAGGAGAGGATCAATCTTCGAAAAGAATGCTGGGAGCTGTGCATGACAGCAATGTTCTGTTACCTTATTTAAATTCATTGTTTGACAAGCATTATTTATTTTTGATTTATTGTTTCTAGTTTCACTGCTGTTATGAGAATTTAATGAGCATTTTTTGGCCATTATGAAAACAAATGTGAAATATGGCTAAGGTTTAACCAAAATCAGATTTGTTATGTTAACTGTTTTCTTATTTTTATGCTCCCCCCGAAATTCGGGGGAGCATATAGTTGTCGCTTTGTCCGTCCGTCCGTCCCGTTCGTCCGTCCGTTCGTCCGTCCGTCCGTCCGTCCGTCCGTCATAATATTGTCCGGACAATTACACAAAAACTATGAGAGGTATCAAGACTAAACTTCATAGGTAGTTAGATCTCGTTGAGGAGCAGTGCAGTGCACAAGAACCATAACTCTTGCTTTATTCATTTTTGAGTTATTGCCCTTTGAAATTTCTCATACTTACTTTTTGTCCAGGGCATATCTCCCAAAGTCTAAGAGTTATGAAGTTGAAACTTCATAAGTAGATAGATCTCAATGAGGAGCAGTGCAGTGCACAAGAACCATAACTCTTGCTTTATTCATTTTTGAGTTATTGCCCTTTGAAATTTCTCATACTTACTTTTTGTCCGGGGCATATCTCACAAAGTATAAGAGTTATGAAGTTGAAACTTCATAAGTAGATAGATCTCAATGAGGAGCAGTGCAGTGCACAAGAACCATAACTCTTGCTTTATTCATTTTTGAGTTATTGCCCTTTGAAATTTCTCATACTTACTTTTTGTCCGGGGCATATTTCACAAAGTATAAGAGTTATGAAGTTGAAACTTCATAAGTAGATAGATCTCAATGAGGAGCAGTGCAGTGCATAAGAACCATAACTCTTGCTTTATTCATTTTTGAGTTATTGCCCTTTCAAATTTCTCATACTTACTTTTTGTCTGGGGCATATCTCACAAAGTATAAGAGTTATGAAGTTGAACCTTCATAACTAGATAGATCTCAGGGAGGAGCAGTGCAGTGCACAAGAACCATAACTCTTGCTTTATTCATTTTTGAGTTATTGCCCTTTGAAATTTTTCATACTTCCTTTTTGTCCGGGGCATATCTCACAAAGTATAAGAGTTATGAAGTTGAAACTTCATAAGTAGATAGATCTCAATGATGAGCAGTGCAGTGCATAAGAACCATAACTCTTGCTTTTATTGATTTTTGATTTATTGCCCTTTGAAATTTCTCTTACTTATTTTTTGTCCAGGGCATATCACACAAAGTATAAGAGTTATGAACTTGAAACTTCATAAGTAGAATGAATTCGTTGAGGAGCAGTGCAGCACACAAGAACCATAACTCTTGCTTTATTCATTATAGAGTTAATGCCCTTTGAAATTTACCATACTTACTTTTTGTCCGGGGCATATCTCACAAAGTATAAGAGTTAGGAAGTTGAAACTTCATAAGTAGATAGATCTCAATGAGGAGCAGTGCAGTGCACAAGAACCATAAATCTTGCTTTATTGATTTTTTATTTATTTCCCTTTGAAATTTCTCTGACTTAGTTTTATCTGGTGCATATCTCACAAAGTATAAAAGTTTCTGAACTTGAAACTTCATAAGTAGAATGATCTCAATGCGGAGCAGTGCAATGCACAAGAACCATAACTCTTGCTTTATTCATTTTTGAGTTAGTGCCCTTTGAAATTTCTCATTTTTTTTTGTCTTATTTTTGTACAATATTGTAAAATGCTTTCTGTTTGAATCGTAAAGGAAACTTTCAAATACAATATCTTTCTTACAAATTCTTCCTGTTCTAACAAAAAAGTATTTGTGACAAAGCGGCGTTGGGGAGCATAACCCGTCTCTGACGGCTCTTGTTTTATTATACTTGCAAACCACAAGTTATGAACAAATCATTAATGAAGTTTATTTTTTAGATAAATGGCGCCTCCTCCATGTAAATAACAAACATCTCATATAATGAGCACTCTTCCATCAATTACATAACTGCTTTATACAGGTTTTCATCATCATGCAGATCATTCCTCATTTCTATTTAGTAATTTTCAAAGACAAGCACAGTCTGCAAGAGTTAATAATTAGCTTTGTCCCACTGACTTTAACCCATTACTCTATTTATATAAGTTTTGTCATGTGTGCAACCAGTCTTCATCTGAATCTGGATCTGCTGGCACATCTGGGCTGAAGGTTATAAAACTGAGATTGGAAACCAGTCTCAAATCTCAAGCATCTGATTGGCTGAAATGGCGACTGGTCGCCATTTCAGCCAATCAGATGCTTGAGATTTGAGACTGGTTTCCATGTTCAGTTTTATAACCTTGGGCACTGATCTACACTGATTGCTTCTTGTTCAGAAATAACCAAATGAATCTAAAAACAAACTGTATAGATCCTGATCAGATGGGTTGGATGTGCCAGCTTGATCTGGATCTACACTGAGGGTTAAATCCATAACAACAGGAACATCTACCAAACACATATTCATGATTTTTCTGCAAGTGTGATTTCAAGCTTCGGCCTTTTTTTCAATATATGTAAGTGTAAGATAGAACTATATTTCACAGAGTGAGCTCTAAAATTAATGTTTTCTGAGTGGCGAAGCCATGGGTGAATATACATAGTTCTGGAGTTCACGAGTGAAATTTCTTTCTTACACTGTTAACAACAAACTGTCTTTTTATTTTATGCATTAATTGCATAATTTGTGTGAATTTAACAGAAAAATTGAATGAAATGGTGCCAAAAACATTTGTTTATGATGGTTACATCATTACATCATATTCTCAAACATACCCATTTTCTGAACTTCTTAATTGCATTTTCTGAACTTCTTAATTGGAATATTGTGTGCATTTGGGTGCTAACATGAAAAAAAATAAAACTGATATTCTGCTGTTTCAGAATAGTGACATAGATCTACCACTTATTTCACCGACAAAAACCTATTATTCACTGTAAAGCTTTAAATAAAAAAAAGGCTAAGCCTCAAATGTGGAGAGGGATAACTTAGTGAATCTAAAAGTGAACAGTGCAGGTTCTTATCAGAATGCATTATAACCCTTTCCTGTACAGATACGCATTTTTACGCATGTGCGACCAGTGTAGATCCAGATCAGCCGGCACATCCGTGCCGTCTGATCAGGATCTGCACTGGTCGCATTTTGGTCAGAAATAACCTAATGGATCAAGACGCGAACAGTTTAGATCCAGATCAGCCGGCACATCCGTGCCGTCTGATCAGGATCTAAACTGTTCGCCCTAGCAATAAAGGTGTGTCTGTACAGGAAAGGGATATTCTCACTTACTAGACAGAAAAATCTCTATTTTTAGCTGTGTGAGATTTCCTTATCTCGCATGGCCTTATCTAACACTCCGCGTGCTCGCGTACTTTCGTATTAATGCGCACCGTTGAATTGAGCACTTTCATTATTGATTTAGCCTACGTCATGATGCTTTTTACTACGTCATTTAAGTTTATTATGTGACGTAATTAAACGAATGTTTACTTTTTCAAACAGAGCAAGCTGTTGATTTTGTTTTATCAGGATTTATTTCAAAAATCATTTGGAAAGGATACACTCGGAGGTTGCTAAATTCTCAACGCTGGAACTTGGAAGTGTTTATCGTGGTATGAGTCTGAAAATGCTACTTTTTTAAAGAGTGTTTCATTCTTATACCGCTGTTGCGAGCTTCGTTAAACATCAGGATCAATGAAGAAAGTGAATGGAAAATAAAATAGGAAATATACTGCTGTTTAATCGGGATATTTCAACTGGTATGTACCATTCATTTTTTTTAATTCTGAATTGTGACGAAATCACGAATAACCTTAAAAATCGCAGATCCGTTTTTAACGGATGAACCAGCTCAGTGTCAGCTGTTTTCATACAATGAAAAAACGATTCTTTTTCTTTCTTTTATTTGTAACGATATTGTTGAAGGCCTACATGTTAGGGTTGATAAACTTTGACAGGACTGTGTATTCGTGGCTGATTTACCGTTCCTACTGGAAGTTACGCAAAAGAAATAGTTCTCTAAAATCTTGCGTTTTTTTTTTTAATTTTAAAGAATTTTGTTTAAATCTTCAAGAAGTAAGTGAGAAAAATAATCAATCATTGGTATTCGGCGAAGATCGCGGTATCCCAACCCTCGGACAATGCTTTCCAGACGGAAACTCGGCACAGCCTCGTTTCCGTCTGGAAAGCATTATCCTCGGGTTGAGATACCTTGATCTTCGCCGAATACCAATGATAGATTCTCTTTATCTTTATCTACACAAACAGGTCATACATGAGATATAAGTCATATCCATGGCATAGAGGTTTTAAATGCACTTAACCCTTTACTCCATATATTAAGCGTTTTATTGCATGTGCGACCAGTGTAGCTCCAGAACCATTGGCACATGTGTGCCATCTAATCTGGATCTACACTTTTCACATCTTGTTGCAAAATAAGATAAAGAGAATCTATCATCGGTATTCGGCGAAGATCAAGGTATCTCAACCCGAGGGTAATGCTTTCCAGACGGAAACGAGGCTGTGCCGAGTTTCCGTCTGGAAAGCATTGCCCGAGGGTTGGGATACCGCGATCTTCGCCGAATACCAATGATTGATTATTTTTCTCACTTACTTCTTGAAGATTTAAACAAAGTTCTTTAAAATTAAAAAAAAACGCGATTTTAGAGAACTATTTCTTTTGCGTAACTTCCAGTAGGAACGGTAAATCAGCCACGAATACAAAGTCCTGTCATTGTTCATCAACCCTAACATGTAGGCCTTCAACAATATCGTTACAAATAAAAGAAAGGAAAAGAATCGTGTTTTCATTGAATGAAAACAGCTGGTTTATCCTTTGAAAACGGATCTGCGATTTTTAAGGTTATTCGCGATTTCGTCACAATTCAAAATTCAAAAAAATTGAATTGTACATACCAGTTGAAATATCCCGATTAAACAGCAGTATATTTTCTATTTTATTCTCCATTCACCTTCTTCATAGATCCTGATGTTTAACGAAGCTCGCAACAGCGGTATAAGAATGAAACACTCTAAAAAAATCAGCATTTTCAGACTCATACCACGATAAACACTTCCAAGTTCCAGCGTTGAGAATTTAGCAACCTCCGAGTGGATACTTTCCAAATGATTTTTGAAATAAATCCTGATAAAACAAAATCAACAGCTTGCTCTGTTTGAAAAAGTAAACATTCGTTTAATTACGTCACATAATAAACTTAAATGACGTAGTTATAAGCATCATGACGTTGGCTAAATCAATAATGAAAGTGCTCAATTAATACGGTGCGCAATAATACGAAAGTACGCGAGCACGCGGAGTGTTAGATAAGGCCATGCGAGATAAGGAAATCTCACACGGCTAAAAATAGAGATTTTTCTGTCTAGTAAGTGAGAAAATAAATCTAATAGCAAACTGTGCAGATCCAGAACAGACAGCATGAAAGAGCAATGTGGGTTGAAGGTTATAAAGCTGAGATTAGAAACCAGTCTCAAATCTCAAGCATCTGATTGGCTGAAATGGCGACCAGTCGCCATTTCAGCCAATCAGATGCTTGAGATTTGAGACTGGTTTTCATGCTCAGTTTTATAACCTTGGAGCCAGATCTGGATCTACACTGTTCACCTACACGATAAAGGTATATCTATGGAGGAAAGGGTAAATCAGAGATTCAAAGATTTACAGTATTTTATTCAAGTCTCCCTCTTGATAATTTGATTTGGTGTTGTATGTTTCAGAAGTTCAGTGTTGGGTTGATCATGGGCAGCACATTCTTCTTCAGCCTGTTCTGGCAGTTTAACCAGTTTATCTTGTTGCTACAAGCCCTCGCCTTGTTTGGTGTATGGATCCTAGACATGGTGCCTGCTTTTAAGGTATATAGCTGCTTATCACAGAGCGTAATTTTCCAGGCCTCTGTCTATTCATTTCTAAGATATTCTACAAAATTCCAAGAACTTTACCATTAGGAATTTTGTCTGGGCTGAAGATTATAAAATTGAGAATGGAAACCAGTCTCAAATCTCAAGCATTTGATCTCAGCCTATCAGATGCTTGCGATTTGAGACTGGTTTCTGATCTCAGTTTTATAATCTTCAGCCCAGAAAAAATTCCTAATGGTAAAGTTCTTGGAATTTTGTAGAATATCTTAGAAATGAATAGACAGTTTATGACAGCATCAAGATGGGAGCAGCATTTTGACATTTTTGATAGGTTATGTAACAGGAGGTAGGAAACAACGGGGAGAGTGTAGGCGTTTCTTAGACAGGATTGCAGTATATATGGTTACCCAATTGTAATATTGTGAATAAACTGTGCCAGATATTTTATTCCAGATGTTTCCTCCTTAAATGACTAAATGACATTATTTTTATCAAAGTCAGCCATAATAATCTTTTACTGCAATATGAACATCTTAATGCATAGGCAAACAGTGCCCTCTGATCAGGATCTACACTGTTTGCTTTAAGATTCATTATTTTTGTCAGATCAAGGTGCAACCTATGCAGATCCAGATCAGATGGCACAGATTTTTTTACTCACCCGGATCTACACTGTTCACATATGTGTTAAAATGCTTATATATGGAGTAAAGGAGTGATTTTGACATATATATACAACATTGTGAAAACATTTTGTTGTGTGTTTTTTATCCAAGAAAGATAGACGCTTCTATGTATAAACAAAAGTTCCTTTTCATATTTTACAATCAATATAATTTTTGCATTATCTGTAGACAGAGTAAGTATAAGTGTGATGGTAATGAGGTCATACATGGATTGAACTACCTCACAGAATGTCTCTTAGTTACTGCAGAGACACAGGGAAAAGCTTATAAAACAGTCGCCATTTCAGCCAATCAGATGATTGAGATTTGAGACTGGTTTCCATGCTCATTTTTATAACCTTGGGCACATGAGTAGATATCTTTTTTTTTCTCTGAGGAAATAGTTGTCACTAGGGAATTCAGGTACTAAATAATACAGACACACCTGTGTTACAAAGTGTTTGTTCAGAGAATATTACCCGGGTGACAGCTGTGACATTGTATTTCTCTGTCTGTCATTATTATTTACCCTAAGATAGCTTTTCGGACACCCCCAGTACAGTGTAGACCAACTATACAGGGTCTACTGTATTAACCGTTAACTCCATTATATTGCTTATTATTACATTGACTACCATTGTAGATCGTGATCAGCCAGCACGTTCATGCCATCTAATTTGAATCTGCACTGTTTGCCTTTTTGTCACTAATAACCTAATGAATCTAAAAGAAAACAGATTTGATCTTGGTCTGATCACACAGATGTGCCAGCTGATCCGGATCTAAACTGTTCGTCAACTTGATCAAAGCCTTATCTATGGAGAAAATTGTTAAATAATGTTGGCCATGACAGAGATTGCAATTGTATTTGCACACACAAAGTCTCTGGGCCTTATTGTGGCAAAGAAAAAGGAGTGTCACAAGTGAACATTAATGGATACCCAAGGTTGATTTTATTTCATGCTCCATCACCTTTAGGCATATTGGTAGAACTTTTGGGCACTTAGTTGGATGTACATGCAAATGTACAATAGGATTGGCCCCAGATATCTGACAAAGCATAAGTGGCTAATAGAGTTCCTATGTAATTCAACAAAAACACAGTGAAATATTATATACTGTTTAGAATGTTACCACATTTTAACAAAATACCAGATAATTTGAATTTTAAACAATGATTAACTATTAAATCAACAGACTTATCCTCTATCCAAAATGTATTTTTATCCAAAAGGAAAGTAATACTTGAATTCTGTTAACCTTTACTCAATATATAAGGGTTTTATTGCATGTGCTGGTCTGGATCTTTTCTGGTTGCACATGCTGATAAAATGCATATATATGGAGTAAAAGGTTAATAGACATGTTATTGACATAAACAAATTTGCCGTTGATATACAACCCATTAGATTGCAGATAATGTGCATTGTCATAAAACCATAGAAAATAAATGTTTTCAAGTCATCTAGAACACATGTTTCTGTACATGATCAAAACTTTCCAGATCTTGCCTGCATTTTTGGAAATAAACGAGGAATTTTCCAGCAATTTGAGGAATTATTCTGACAGTATTAGGTTTTATGCTGCCATTGTCATTGTCATACTTCCTGTAGAAATGTAATCAGTGTCTAGAGTATTTGCGAGTTCTGGGTAGACATAATGCTATTATTTCTCTTATTTGAGTGCCAAGAATTGGTTTATATTGTTCAGAAACCCAAGTCTGACTTATCATAACGATAAGTCAGACATGGGTTTCTGAACAATATAACGGACAGTAGTTGTAAATGCTCAAAGCTCTATAGATTTACTAATGATATGTGTAAATGACATCGAGATTTTTATGCCCCCGCCATGTAATGGCGGAAGGGCATATAGTGTTCACCCTGGCTGTGTGTTTGTGTGTGTGTCAGTGTGTCAGTGTGTATGTTCGAAAATCGTGTCCGCTCTGTAACTTTGTTATTTTTTATTGGATTTTAAAATAACTTGGTATGAATGTTCACCATATCAAGAGGGTGTGTCGCGTACAATACCCATGCCTGTAGGTCCAAGGTCAAGGTCACTGTTACTAAAAATAGAATTTTCTTGTCAGGGCTGTAACTTCCTTATGAATGGAGGGATTTCAAAATAACTTGGCACAAATGTTCACCATGACAAGGCGGTGTGTTGCATACAACACCCATGCCTGTAGGTCCAAGGTCAAGGTCACTGTTACTAAAAATAGAATTTTGTTGGAAAAATAGTGCCCACTCTGTAACTTTTTTATTTCTTATTGGATTTTAAAATAACTTGGTTTGAATGTTCACCATATCAAGACGGTGTGTCGCGTACAATACCCATGCCTGTAGGTCCAAGGTCAAGGTCACTGTTACTAAAAATAGAATTTTCTTGTCAGGTCTGTAACTTCCTTATGAATGGAGGAATTTAAGATAACTTGGCACAAATGTTCACCATGACAAGCTGGTGTGTCGCGTACAACACCCATGCCTGTAGGTCCAAGGTCAAGGTCACTGTTACTAAAAATAGAATTTTCTTGTCCAGGCTGTAACTTCCTTATGAATGGAGAGATTTCAAAATAACTTGGCACAAATGTTCACCATGACAAGGCGGTGTGTCACGTACAACACCCATGCCTGTAGGTCCAAGGTCAAGGTCACTGTTACTAAAAATAGAATTTTGTTGGAAAAATTGTGTCCGCTCTGTAACTTTGTTATTTGGTATTGGACTTTAAAAGAACTCGGTATAAATGTTCACCATGATACGGCAATGTGTTGGTACAACACCCATGCCTTAAGGTCAAAGGTCAAGGTCACTGTTACTAAAAATAGAATTTTGTAATAAAAATCTTGTCTGCTCTGTTACTTTGTTATTTCTTATTGGATTTTAAAATAACTTGGTATGAATGTTCATTATATCAAGACGATGTGTTGTGTACAATACCCATGCCTGTAGGTCCAAGGTCAAGGTCACTGTTACAAAAAATAGAAATTTCTTGTACACTGTTATTAACAGAGTGATTTCAAAATAATCTGGCACAAATGTTCACTATGACAAGGCGTTGTGTTGTGTACAATTCCCATGCCTGTAGGTCCAAGGTCAAGGTCACTATTACTAAAACCAGAATTTTCTTGTCTGGGCTGTGAGTTTGTTATTACTTATTATTGGATTTTCAAATAACTTGGTATAAATGTTCACCATGACAAACATGCATAGCGGGGGCATCCGTGTCCTATGGACACATTTCTAGTTATAAATGTTTTAAAGATGATGAAAAACAATGCGATGGCGTAAAGCAGAAAGGTGCTATCTGCACTTTTTGCTGATTTTCACTTTTTGTCATTTTCTGACTCAAAATATTAAAGTCTTTTATATAAAAAAATATCAGAATGTAATTCTGAAAGCATGTGTATTTTATGACAAAAACACAAAGGAGCTATCTGCAATATCAAGATATTCTGACAGCAAAAAGGTGCTACTTGCATTTGGTTTTGGGCAACAAGGAGCTATTTGATCAAATAGAACCTTTCTGCTTATCAATGATGATGCGTGCTATATGATATCTAGCAACTGATAAAAGGTGCTATGTGATACAATTAATAATTATTTACCAGGGTAACTTGAAACAATGTAGAGATAAAATGAGTTGTTTGCAAATTACTTTCTATCTTTTTATACTACAGACAAAAGTGAATAATTAGAAAGTGGAAATAGTTTAGCATGTTTTAGAGAATTCAAAATGGATCAGGTTCATCATAAAACCGTAAGTACTTTTATTTGGTCACAGTAGAATAGAATAAGTCACAGTAGTTTAGTAAAGATTGCAGAGTACTTATAAACATTTTGATGCAAAATTTTAGATATAATTTGTTATGTTTTCTAATAAAATTATTATACCAAGTTTTTGCAGGATGTTAATGTCAAATGACTTCGGATGTAATGAACATTATTTAAGCTTGTATTGAAAAATATAATAGCAATTGTTTTCTGGGACTGTTTCAGCTGGATGACTGGTCTGATTGGTCTGATACAGAAATGATGACAATGGAAGAGGCTTTCAAAGAAATAGAACATAAGAAAAGTTCAAGTATTGAATATTCAGATGATGTCCCTTTGATTAACATGACAACAAACAGAAAACTTCTACGACTCAACAGACAGAGGAAAAGTAAACGCTGTAGGATTTTCATAACACGGTCAATAAAACAATCGTTAAAAGTTTTACATAGGAATAATAAAACACCAAAGACCTCCGCAAAATCGAAGTACTTTCTCAGAAAAAAAGTTTATGATTACAAAAAGTATGCTGAAGATTTACTAGATGATTCATTTGAAGATGAAGACTACAACCCTGAAGATGAAATTTCATCTGATTCCTCATCAGTACAAGGTGAAACAGACACAAACAGCTCAACACAAATGAAAAATATTAGAGATAAAGGTTGGAATAGAAGAAAACGTCCAAGCAAAAATAAAAGGAAAAGAGGATTTCGCAGATCACATGTCCAAGACAAGGATGAGGAGTTACAGAATAATAAACCAATTACTGAAAAATTGCATCAAACATATTCTGCAAAGCAAAAAAATGATAAACAGAAAACAACTTCCACCAGATTTCTGTCATCAGCATTACAAAAGAGCAAGCAAATTGAAGTATTAAGACGACGATTAATGAATTACCACACTGCTAGACTTGACAACCTTCTAATAAGCAATGGCTTAAGGAGAGAGAAGATATATCCAGACGGAAACTGTTTCAACAATGCCGTGTTGCTGCAAGTTAAAGACATTACAGATATAACTGATTCTTTGTCACTGAGAGCGAAAATAGTTGAACATCTAAGAGATAATAGATCCCATTACAAACACTTCTTGAACTTTCCGAGTCATGCAAGTGATGAAGACAAGGATATGATTTACAATGAGTACTTAGATGATTTGAAGCAGTGCGGTCACTGGAATTTAGATCTAGCTGATTGCATGCCGCTGGCAATTGCAAATATATTTCAAAGAATTGTTCGTATATACTCGAGCAAAATTTCAAACCCAGTTTGTGACATAAAACCAGATTTACTGGAAAATGATCAGAGTTCAGGCAAAATAATAAATCTTGCTCTCATAGCAATTACTGGAAAGGAGCACTATGATGGTGTAAAGTCAACAACAGCTACTCTCGACATTTCACATTTGCCAGAAAGAAGCAGCTGTGAACAACACAGTACTGATGAAAAAAATGCAGGAACGCCAAAGAGAACACATAAAACTTTATCTCCAAGAAAAACCACTCCTGTTACAGTTACTCCAAGGAAAAATGCAGTCTACAAAAGTCCCATAAAAAAACAGCTATTCAGGAAGAGAAAGGCTAATCCTTCCAGTTGGTTACGTAACAAACGGAAACACTGTAGAGATCATGGCTTAGCATACACAGGAAAGGCTGGGAAACAAATAGCAAAGAGAAGTATAGTTTATAAGAATTGTGAAAAATGTAGGTTCAAGTGCTCACATAAAATATCAGAAGACTCAGCAAATAGGATATTTAAAATATACTGGGGTTTCGGGTCCTATGAGAAGCAGAGAAATTTCATTTGTCAACATGTTGAGAAATCAGAGGTAAAGCGACAGACCGGGAGCAGAAAACATGCTAGTTATGCTTACTTCTTACAGGATGATAATAAACAAGTACGTGTATGTAAACGCTTCTTCCTAGGAGTGTTGAGCATTGGGAAAAAGACTGTTGAAGTGGCAATGAAGAAGAAAAACCATGGAATGTTTGCTGGCTCTGATCTCAGAGGCAAGCAACAATCAGCAAATAAAACACCAGACTCTGATGTGAATTTTATTCGTCAACACATTGAGTCTTTTCCAACTGTGCCATCACACTACACAAGAAAACACAGTGCAAGAGGGTATCTTGACAGCTGTTTGACTATCAGAAAAATGTACCAGCTGTATGAAGAAGAATGCAAAAAGACAAATAGAAGAGTCTGCCGTTTTGGTGTTTATCGAAACATCTTTTGCACGCAGTACAATTTGTCTTTTCACAAGCCCAAGAAAGATCAGTGTACACTGTGCAGTGTTTATGAAGAAAAAAAGGCACAAGGGGATATTGCTGAAAAACTGGAAGAAGATTTTCAAAACCATCAAAACATGAAGCGACTATCACGGGAGTCAAAGACATTAGATAAAGCACGGGCTAAAACAGACAAGACATTCGTAGCCTCAACATTTGATCTAGAAGCAGTTCTTCCCACACCTTATACTAGAGTAGGAGATGTGTATTACAAAAGGTGTTTGTCTACTTACAATCTTTCCTTTTACAACCTGGGAGACAAGACGGGTACTTGCTACATATGGGATGAAACAAATGGTGGAAGGGGTTCGTGTGAAATAGGAACTTGCTTGCTATCCAACATAAATTCGTTAACAGAGAAATCACCACATGTGAAAGAGGTTACATATTATTCAGATACATGCGGTGGGCAAAATCGAAACCAGTTTGTTGCCTCGGCTTTACTTTTCGCTGTGAACAATGTCAGCAACCTGGAAATAATTAATCATAAGTTTTTTGAAAGAGGACATTCAGAGATGGAGTCAGACTCAATACACTCTGCAATTGAATTTGCAAAACGAAATACCACTGTGCATGTCCCCTCACAGTGGGATACAATTATTTCAATGGCAAGAAAAAAGAACCCATATATTGTTATTCCTTTGAAATATGATGATATTTATGATCTGAAACTTTTGAGAAAAGAAACGTGCAAAAATATGAAAACTGCTGCAAATGGTGACAAAATAAATTGGTTAAAAATTAAATGGTTGCAATTTAGGAAAGCTTATCCAAACAGTATTTTTATAAATTACTCATTTGATGAAGCAGCCTTCTTAGAAGTCAAAACAAAAACAAGTTCTGCCAGGGGACGACCACAGAAGCCAGCACTTAAACAACTGTATCATTCAAAACTGCCTGTTTCAGTTGCTAAAATGAATGACTTACTGTCACTTTGTGCAACAGGTATTATTCCACGGGCATATCATGAATACTATGAAAATCTCACAACATCTGCAACTGTAAAAGATCAGTTATTAGAATCTGATGTTGAGGATGAGGAAAACTATGACACTGATGAATAACATTTTAACTGAGAAAAATCTGACAGAAGACAATTCTTTGAATACCAGTGATAAAATATATAAAAACGCATAAATATAATATTAACATGCAAATACATGTAAATAAATAGCACCTTTTACCAATATAAGATGCAGGTTTTGCTTGTGATTTGTTATGCAAAAAGGTTCTATATTGTCAAATAGAACCTTTCTGTCGCATATTTTTCTGTCCATTACTCGAGAACAAAAAGGGGCTATGTGAATTTTTCCATATTTAGACATGAAGAAGCATAAAGAAAGAAATTATATTCAGGAAACAAATAACTCTTAAATAGTGTAAATGTTTGGTAAAATATGAAAATATTTAGTATTATAACTGATTTTATTACTTGACTTAAACATTAAAAGTCAGTTTCCTGAAAAATATTAAAAACTGCAGATAGCACCTTTCTGCTTTATGCCATCGAATGTAAGATCAGTGTGGGGAAATTTAGTCCTTCCATAAGAGTCTGCTGGTTTTTTGTCTCGCCCTTTCGAAGAAAGTCAATATATGGGGATATCTTTTTGTCCGTCCATCAGTCCTTCTGTCCGTCATGAAAACTTAATGTTGGGTATAGCTTTGCCATTTCTTAATATTTCTTCATCAAACTTTTAAATTATATTGCTTACAACAACACGCTCAAGATGATGCCAAATTCTTAAGGTCAGTATCACATTATTTTCTGACAGTACCAGAGGGCAACACAAGTGTTCAACTGAAACCATCTAGTTAAAAGATTTCTATTAGTCACAAAGCAAGACAAGGGGAAGTCATGTTGCTACCATTTAGCTGTGAGACCTTAATGGATGTACATTGTATTCAAACATAAATTAACTAACCCTCCATGGATACAGCTTATGACCTGTATGTGTGTGCAAATAGTGTAGTTGTGTGCCCTTTGATTAGGATTTACACTGTTTTCTGTTAGATTGTTATTGTTTGGCTCTTTTTACAGCAACGTCACTAGACGTCATTCTTGTGTATGTTTTGTATAGAGCAGTTGTTACAAATTCATTCACCAAACCAGAAGAGTTTTTAGTTTATTTCATCTCAACAGATTCATAAGGTTATTTCTGACCAGGAAGCAACCAGTGCAGATCCAGAGAAGACTGCATGGATGATATCAGCTTGCACATCCTACACGCTGGATCTACACACTAATTGGTCAGAAACAGCCTAATGTATCTAAAAGCCATAAAAGAACACCCTAATTATACAGATGTGCTGGCTGATCTGGATCTACACTTTTGCCCATTCAATAAAAGTCGTTTCTATGGAGTAAATGGATAATTTCACAGCAAATGACAGTTCCCACACAGGGATGTAATCTGGCTTTATACAGAAGTGGTAAAAGCACATAGGAAATACTGTTCTTGCATACCAGATCAGGTCATCCGGTGTTTTCACTTGTGTAGGAAATTTTTATTCTACACACCCCATGTAGAATGAGTCATGCGCCTTATATGCAGGCTGTCAACCGATTCCTATATTCCTATATTTCTCCTATATTTTGGATCAGAATCCTATATTCTGAAAAGCCTCCTATATTCCTATATTTCTCCTATATTTTTATGTGTATTCCTATATTTTTTAGTATTTGTTTTTGCCGATTAATGAAGAGAGTAAATATTGCTTTGATACTGCTTTTGCTTTCTTCTGTTTTTTCAAGAACAAAACTCAACTTTAAGATTGGTGAAAACTTGGCGGGTGGCATTTACTTAAGTTTTAATCTGATTCTCTAACAACTTTGTAGCAGGTTTCTGTGTATTAAGGCTTACCTAACAAAAACAAATTTTCACTTCTTTGCCAATTTCTTGTTTCAGCTGCAACCAAATGCAAAAAATATTAAAGATCATTAAATTTTATTCACCAACTGCAACGACTAGAGAGCTTATATTTGGTATGGTGTATGTGGTTGTCTAAAACGTCAAGATGGACACCTGGGAAAAACATGCTTGACTGTGAACAAGAATTCTTCAGCTGACTTTTGTGGTCAGTTTTCCAGTTTGAAAAGAGTGTTATCAAACTCTGTTGGAAAAGAGTATGCAAAAGAAAGAGTGTATGCAAAAGAAGGTGTCTTTACAAAAACAATAATTTTCAAAAGGCAAAGTCAAATAAAGGGAGGTAATAAAAACAATATTATTTGATAATTTGCAACAACTGTTTGTTAAATAAATTGAGATAACTTTAGAATTTTTTTATTAGAATAATCTGCAAAATATTTGCATAGTTTTCTAAAATTATTGTTTTTTATGGAACCACTCAATAGATAAAAGTTAAATTACTGTTAAACTTAAATGAACCTGAAAGGAATAATGTCCTTCTATTCCCAAGAAGGGTTTGGCTTTTGAAAATTATTATACCCCCACAAACGAAGTTTGAGGGGGTATATAGGAGTGAGCTTGTCGGTCTGTCGGTCGGATTCTTCGTTTCTAGATGATAACTCATGAAAGGCTTGACAGAATTAAATAATTTTTGGTACACAGGTATATCGTCATAAGATACAGGTCAAGTTCGATTTTGGGGCTGGTGGGATCAGTGTCAAGGTCACTGTTACTAAAAATAGAAAAATGGTTTCCGGATGATAACTCATGAAACACTTCACAGATTTTATCCTTGTTTGGTAAATAGATGTAACATCACAAGATACAGGTCAAGTTCGACTTTGGGGCTGGTGGGGTCAATGTCAAGGTCAGTATTACTAAAAATAGAAAAAGGGTTTCCAGATAATAACTCATGAAAAACTTCACAGATTAAATCCTTTTTTTGGTACATATATGTAATATCAGAAGATACAGGTCGAGTTCGACTTTGGGGCCTGAGGGGTCAGTGTCAAGGTCACTGTAACTTAAAAAAGAAAAATTGTGTCTGGACTATAACTCATGAAATACTTCATTGATTTAATTATTTTTTGGGACACAGATGTAACATAACAAGATAAAGATTAGGTTTGACTTTGGGGCCTGTGGGTTCAAGGTCAAGGTCACTGTTATTTAAACTTCAAAACTTCGTTTCCACTCGGTAACTATAGCTTGGAATGAGATTCTTAAATGAAATTTGGTGTATTGATGGTTTTTGTGAAGATGACTTTTGGGATTCAAGGCCTGTGGGGTCAAGGTCACTGTTACTAAAAATAGAAAATAAACTGTATGCTCAATAACTTTGGTTCAGAATGAGATATTGTGATGAAAATTGCTATATAGGTAGTGTCTGTGAAGACGAAACTTGGTATTGAAATTGGGCCTGATGGGGTCAAGGTCACTGTTACTAAAAATAGAAAAAATGGTTTCTGGATGATTTCTCATAAACAATGTTTGGCACACAGTTCTTAGATAAAAGTTAGATAAAGGCCACTGTTACTAACATATTTAAACCATTTCTGCTCAATAAATTTAGAAGGAATGAGATATTGTGATGAAACTTGCTGAATATGTGGCTACTGTGAAGACGACACTTTGGATTGAAAGTGGGGCACATTATGCCATTGATTCGAAGCATTCCCAGTTCAATTATCAAGCATACATGTGGGGGTATTTAATCACTTTCAGTGATAATTCTAGTTGCTTTTGTATAGAAATTTTAATGGCAGTTTGAATTAAAGTTCAGTTCTGGTTATAACTTGATAAGTTTTTATCATTTCTCTTGAAACTTGTAGCAATATTCTTTGTATTTAGGTTTACTAACTTATTTGACTGCAGTACTGTTCCATGCAGATTAAAAAAATAAATGTAATCATATTCCGGAACTTCTAGAGTAGTGAAGGGCATACAATTTTGTATGATGTATTGCCTACAGGTTCTCAATAGAGTTTGACCAAAGTAAGGCCTTGGGGTCACTTTTTACTGAACCCTTTTGGACAGTGTAACCCAGATTTTTACACACAAAGCAATATGACTATGAGTGGATGGGTCGATGCTGTGTACAGTACTATGTATCATAGAAGACAAACTAAAACTGAAAAATCCGGCTTTGTTAATGCATTTTCTGCATTTTCCCCTTGTTTGAATGGTCATTCAGATGTTGGTGATGTGCTTGATGGTACTGATGTTAAAGTTAATGGTTTCCATCATTTTTACAGTGGACATTTTGGACATTGATAATTGTAGAAACAGTAAATGCACATGTGAAAATCATTTGTATAAGTGCAAGTAAATAAAACTATTATCAGTTCCAAACTCCTATATTTTGCCTCAAAATCAACCATAAACTCCTATATTTGTTGCAAAATTATTCCTATATTTTTCCTATATTTTGGAGATGACCTGGTTGACAGCCTGTATATGACGTCACAACATCTTACGCATTTATGAATGAATGATGGAATGCTCGTATATCACTCCGCTACTATGAAAAAGTAGTGCGAAGAAAAATGTACAGGAAAATACCCCAAAATGCGCAAAATAAATACGGTATGCAAGAAAAAGTATCATTCACATATGTTGGGTTAAGATCGCGTGATCCAGCCCTCGTTACCGCCCTTGTGCATATTTCACTTGGGCTGGATCACATGATCTTTACCCAACACACATGAATGATACTTATGATATTGTATGCATAAAGAAAATACTGCAGTGTTATGCAAGCCTACTAAATGCATGTCCCTGCTGTACAACATTAGAAGAACAACATGGTCATAACACATGTTTCAGGTTCGGATGGTCTTACTGGCTCAGGCAGTGTCCCTGCTAGCGGTATGCCTACTTCAGAGTGTGAACACGATGATCCTGGGATCCTTGGTCATCAGCTTTATCCCAGCAACATTCCTGCTCATGTACATCAAAGTAAGTCAACTCAGCTCGACATTTATTAAAATAAAGTTTTTTATTAATCATTGTTGATAGTGTGAAACAAGATTTTATATTAATCCTTCTTTCAGAATGGAACAAGTGCATGTAATCATGCTGAGTGTGAAATGAGAACATTTGAAACCTGTCTCAACCCTGTTGTGATTTCGAACCAACAATTACAGATCAGGAGTCAAAATATCCGATTTAGACTACATTGATGCTCCAAGGTTATAAAAGTGAGAATGGAAAACAGAGACCTCAAGCTTCCATTTTGTCAGTTTTAAGACTGGGCTAAGATTTATTGCAGAGATCTGGTCCCAAGGTTATAAAACTGAGAATGGAAACCAGTCTCAAATCTCAAGCATCTGATTGGCTGAAATGGCGACCAGTCGCCATTTCAGCCAATCAGATGCTTGAGTTTTGAGACTGGTTTCCATGCTCAGTTTTATAACCTTCAGGCCTGTTTTCCATTCCCAGTTTTATAACCTTGCAGCCAGGTCTTCAATGATATGTTTGTACTGAATGATGTAAATCAACAGATTGAATTAAAGGCAATGTAGTTTATTTGCAGCAAAGAAGAAAATGCATTGGGATGTGTGATTTAGTGATTTGCAGTTTGCCTAATTGATTTTCTACTGCTAAGCCCATGCTTGAAATAGGCTGTCAAGTCAAATGTCAGATTTTCTGCATGAAATGGCACACTTGCTTAACCCTAACATACTGATATGTTTTGATAGACAGGCTTTTTTGGGGTTATTCCATACCTAAGAAGGATGCTTTGAGGAAGGGGTTTGCCAAATCCTCTACAATCCTCTACAATCTACTACTAATCATGAATAAATCAACATCACTTAACAATGTCATTATTAGCAGTTGCAGATCTGAGAACAGCATAATATTATACAGGTGATTCTAGATGCACTGATAGTTTCGAGATGTTTAAAACTGGCCTATTTAGCAGGCCGGTCTCTGTACATCTTGAACACAGGTTTGATTGATGTAATCTGCACTGAGATTTAAACAGTTAATTACTAATAATAACTTGAGTAAATTATCTTTATTTTAAAAGTAAAACTTGCATGTTGTGTTACTTTGTTACCAGGGTGATGAGTTAACTCAGTGTACCATACCAAACAGAATCTTCAAGGTGGCTTTCTACAGCATTGCTTCTCTTGTACTCATGCTTGTCTTCAATTTTGCTGCAAAGGTAAAGCTTAACAAAAGCTATTAACTACCTTTGTTTTAATCCTTTACTCCAGTGTACAGGTTTTATCATGTGTGAACAGTGTTGGTCCAGTTAAGCCAGCACATCCTTGCTGTCTGATCAGGACCTAAACTGTTTGCTTCTTGGTCAGAAATAACTTACTGAATCAACAAGTGAACAGTGTAGATCCCTGATCTGATGGCACATATGTTCTGGCTGATCTGGATTTACACTGTTCACCATAGGATAACAGACATATCCCATGGAATAAAGTGTAAACTAACCAATCAGTTTGTAAGATGATATTAGTTTTTATGCCCCACAAAAAGGAACCCATTATAGAGTGACACTTTCTGTCCATCCTTTACAGGCTAATTTGATGAGTGTGTTAGGCGATTACAAACAAACAAATTTTTAAGTTCGGAATTACTGCTTATAATAAATTAGCTCAAAAAAGCTGAGTCTACAATATTTTATTTTGGTGAGCTCAGTTTCTTTTAATTTAAAGTTCTTTCAACATTTATTTCTGTTACTAAAGTGTCTATCACTGTCTAATGTTTCTGAGTTATATTGTTTGCGTAGCAATGTCTATGTATTTAAACATGTGATTTTCCTATAGGAATTAAAAGAATTCTAGTATTTTGAACCTTTTCCTGCTAGGTGATATCAAATGCCGAATTCCTGATATTATCCAAAGTATGTGAAGCCAATGCTTACTTTAAACAGTCCAAATGTTTTTATACCCAGATGAACACAATCAAATAATGATTGGATTCTTCTATTTACACACATAAATCATTCTCAATTTTATCCAGATTATAAGAAGAATTTGTGATACTACAGCTTTCTTGAAAGTTTGTTGGAACATCCACATTAATGACAAAATGAATGATGGCACACATTTTCACAGGAACTTGTAGTGCTAGTAGGCATCACAAGTCAAAACCTTGAGGTTAACTTATAGAACGTCACACTGTGCACCAACGTTAATAATAATTTGTCAGATGAATCAGACTTTATCATAGAGGATGCAGTTGTAAATATTGAAGTTTGTAAAATGGTCATAACTAGTTAATGGGACATATTATGTGTCATGTGATTATCGTTGTAGTATGTGTGGCCTATGCATGACAGCAAAAATGATGTGCAAATCAGGAGGGCCACATTTACGAAAATCCAGCCTCACCACACAGCCAAAAAGAGAAAAGAAAGCATTGGTTTATAATATGATCAGTTTCAAAAAGGCACCAAACATTTTACCAAAAAGAGAAGCCAGAGTTTTTATTTTAAGCAGATGGCAGATCTTAGTATTGGTAACTCAGCTGGCAAATGCTAACAGCAGTTGTGGTTGTTTTTCAGACAGTGTTAAATTTGGAGGCAGATGAACATATCTTCAAGTTTTTACTCAATAAGTTTGGTATAGGAAATCCAAGGTAACTGAATAAAAAATCTGTTTAGATAGTCTTTTCATACTTTCATGGTGACAATACATTTCTATTTAAACTCATATAAAATGTATAAAGGGCTGTTTCAAAAAAATGGCTGGAAAAGTGAAAAAATTGTGAAAAATTAAAGTTCATAACAATTCCAAACTTGTTATTCTGTATTTTTTGCTTATTAAAACTGAGTAAAGAACCGAAAAGACTGGTTGCTGAGATATTATCATTTGAAAAATGGCAAGTGAAGTGAAAAAAATGTAAAGAATTTAAGTTCATAAAAAGTTCAAACTGGTTGGTCCATATGTTTGTACAGTCTTTACAGTGATCAAAATCAATTAAGTTATACTCATATGTGGCAGAATAAAAATTTTATGGAGCTTTATTGACCTATATTAAATAAATCAAAGAATTTTAATTAATGTGCTTAAAATACAAGTATTACTGTTTCTTATTATTTAAAGGTGTTTTTCTGTTAAAATACATGTTGAAGCATCAAATATAAGTGCTTTAGAACTTGTGGTATCGCATAAAGGGAAAAAATTCATATTGTTAAGAAAGTGTGTCACACTCCTGACAACCACATAAGTGCAGTGTACTCAAAAGTGTTTCACTAAGGCCATTCCTGTTTGTCACAGTTTAACAAAACATGACATAGACTTCTAGGAAAAAACATGCTCTTGTTTTCATGTAAAGGATATGTTGACAGAATATTACAATATGTGCATAATGTCACACTCCTGACAAATTTAGCTGACATTTTCTGAAGGGAGCTGCAGACAAATATAATTTCAATAAAGGTGATAATATTATAATTATTGCATCTAGAAACATAAAACTTAATGATACACAAAACATTTCTTATGTACTATTAATCTTTAAAGTCCTATAAATTTATAAAGCAAAGATGTATTGATTTTCTTGAGGTATTTTTTAATCTACCAGGCTTGACTTAATAGGATAAATTTTGATTACTTTAGGTATAATATGCTTAATTTTATCATTATTTGATGCCTAATAAATGCACATTTTACAAAAACAACAGTAAAACTTGTCTTTACTCAAGCTTTTTGTAAAATAATGGTCTGAACAAATGAGATTTTGAAAAGTGTCACACTTTTTTGTCACACTCCTGACATTTTTTGCCCATTATTTTAGAAAAAATTTTTAATGGATGGTGCTATTTTGATGAAACTTCACAAATCTTTAAAGGGCATGATGGGACACCTCTGCAAAGTAGGAAAATGGAAGTAACTGTTTGTTGTACATTTTTATAACAGGAAAACCCAAACCAGCCATTTTTTTTGAAACAGCCCTAAAGCATTTGTTGACATTTATGCAAACATAGAATTAAACCCACATATTTCATGTAAAATCATTTAGTTTAGTGAACATTTTCCTAAAATAAAATGCTTTATTCAGAATGCTACAAGTAGTGCTGATACAGACATTAAAGCAGACTTCAAAATAGCAAATATTGCTGTCATTTACTTTAGTGTACATTAAAATTCATTATTTCCTCTAAAAAGTATTATTTTGGAGGGATGTTATTTCATGGAATTAGCAAAGCCAGTGTCTGTCTGAGCAGATTATGATATCTGACAGATGTTTGTCCAACTATGAAATTCCATGATATTAATCCTGCATGAATAATCATATAACAGTTTTTTACATTTTAATTTTTTTCCTATGTTGATGTGGTTTGTAGAGATTTTGATTCCCGGTTGTACCTGTGCATTGAAGCATTTGGATTTCTTCAACTGGACACTTATGAGAGGATGTCGAAGTTGTTAGTGTTCCCGCTGTATGTGCTGACACACCTCATCCTGCTGAGTGTGCTCTTCATAGCTGTCATGCAGAATTGGAGGTAATCTAAAACTGGTTTTATGTATTCTTGTTGCAATTTTAACCCTTTCCTCCATTGACACACCTTTATTTCCTGGGCTAACAGTTTAGATCCAGATCAGCCGGCTGTGCCGTCTGACCAGGATCTAAACTGTTTGCTTTTTGATTTATTAGGTTATTTCTGACCAAAATGTGACCAGTGCAGATCCTGATCAGACAGCACTGATGTGGCGGCTGATCTGGATCTACACAGGTCGCACATGCCTAAAAATGTGTATATATATGGAGGAAAGGTTAATAGAGTTGTTTACCGTAAATATTCACCTATATGTTGATCTAGTCATAAGTGCAAATTTGTTTTATTGGACTGTAAATCAGATTTTAACTTTTGTATTCCATTAAAAGTTTTAATCAATGTTTGAATTTTGAGCATGACATACTCATAACTCTAACCCATTTTTTGCCATGATTTTGGGGTACACAAAATATAGTTATGACCCTAATATACAGTACTGTCCAATTAGTTCAATACATGTAGGTAAGGAAGTTTAACATACCAAATTTACATTGAGATTATTTAGAGTTATTCCATTTTTCATTCAGTGAACCAATAATCTTTATGTTGTAACTTAATCTGCTGCTTCATCAAATTAAGTTGTTAGGAAACAGACAGGATTCAGAACTTGCTTTACCCTTTACTCCATGGGATGTGGTCTGGATCTACAGTTGAACCTGCCTTAGCAGCCACCTGCGTTCAGCCACTACCTGTCTTAAACAGCCAGTTTTAAAATGTCCTAAACTGACATTTCGTTCTCAATTTTACCTGTCTTAAACAGCCATCTATGTTGGGCAGCCACTTTTTGTCACTCCCATGGGTGGCTGCTTAATAAAGGTTTGACTATATACTGTTTACACATGTGATAAAAGCAGTATTTAATTATAAAGTAAAAGGTTATTGAGATCAAAAGTCCACATTGATTAAAAAATCAGAGACCACTGTGTGCAACCATGGCAGATGATTGGTTGAATTTGTGGAAATGTCTCAAAACTGACAAGTCACAAGCAAATATTGTCTGCAATCTCTGTTTTATGACTTATGTAAGCTTGGTTTTACTTGTTTCAGTAACCACAGTCATGAAGAAGGGTTAAAGGATCATCCAAGTCGACATCATCATCTCCTGTCATCAAGACCGGATCTTGCCTTCCATGCTGGTACTAGATTTTGGGTCATTATTATTCAGTGAACCCTTTCCTCCATATATACACTTTTTTACGAAATCTTAACACTGGCTTTTTGACATTTCTTCTTCAGACTTTCAAATGTTATGTGTTATTCTGACAAAGAGTCGGAGAATAATTGTAATATAAATTGTCACTTTTATGCAAAACTATTGTATAACCTCCTTTTTCATTTATATACAGTATCATTATTTTGGCATATAAGTGATGAAATATCCTTATAACTTAGAACACAAAAGAATAGACATAAAAGAATTTGGTGATATTCCATAATTCTGTTTGCTAACTTCAGTGTACTGTTTTTCAGTTCAAGCCGTTTTCTTTGGAGCTCTTGCCATGTCAACATTACGTATGAAGTATTTGTGGACCCCATACATGTGTATACTGGCTGGGGTGGGTGTGGCCGACTACCGTGCATGGAGGTGTGTGCTTGCCAAACTTCAGAGCAACCAAGAGGTCATTGTTCAAATAGCTCGCCATCTCACGTCGATTGCTGTTCTTGCCCTGCTCCTAGCTATTGTAAGCATTATATAGATCTATTATACTGCTTTATACTCTTTAAATTATACGAATCTCTGTTATACCTCTGGCTTTATCGTTTTTATAAATATTTTAGCCTCAATTCATATTTATACAATTTTTTCTTTACATGAACTTAAGTGCTAAAGAAAGGGATTAATTTCACAGTATCAAACAGTTCTATCCATTTACAATATATTCATCATGAATTTCTGATTTTTTATTAAAATTGATTTGTATTGTTGTGACTTTTTAACAATTTTTGAACTCTTTAATCAGAAAATGTAACATTGCCTGTACTTTACTGTAGGCCTTGCCACCAGCTTTAAAGGAGCTTGAAGATCTGAAGGAGTTCTGGGACCCTGATACTGTGGAGCTGATGGAATGGATCAAGTAAGAGTTACACATTACACCAGGGCTGAAGGTTATAAAACTGAGATTGGAAACCAGTCTCAAATCTCGAGCATCTGTTTGGCTGAAATGGCGACTGGTCGCCATTTCAGCCAATCAGATGCTTGAGATTTGAGACTTATCTCCAAACTTAGTTTATGATCTTGGGCCCTGTTAATGTTTATCCCTTTACTCCATGTATATGGATTTTATCACATATTCAAACATTGTAGGTCCATATCAGCTGGCATGTTCATGCTGTCTGATCAGGATCTACACTGTTAGCTTCTTGGTCAGAAATCACCTTATGGATCAAAAAGCAAACATGCAGATCCCAATCAGGTTTCACAAATGTGTGGGCTGATCTGGTCCCAAGGTTATAAAGCTGAGATTGAAAACCAGTCTCAAATCTGAAGCATCTGATTGGCTGAAATGGCGACCAGTCGCCATTTCAGCCAATCAGATGCTTGAGATTTGAGACTGGTTTCCATGCTCAGTTTTATAACCTTGGGCACTGGAGCTACGCTCCTTGCCCATGTGATAATAGTTATATACCAGTAAAGGGAAAAGGGTTACAACAGCTGCATAAAACTTGTTTACCGAGTAAAAGGGTGTTGACCACTCGTCATATCGTGCAACTAGGTGTTTTTATTTTGTTTTTATGCTAGGCTAGAACCTTGATACTTGTTCTTAAACTAAAATTTGCATCACTTTTCTTTTCCCTAAAATAAGATTTAGAGCCATTCCAACCAGTTTTTACCTGTCTTTAAGACTTACAAGATGGGGGCATTTACTATATAGAAACATGCAAGTTGATAGCTTTATAGTAAATTCCATTAAACAACCCACATGTTTGATGTGGGAAAGATGGTAATAACATAAGGCATTCATGAGTTCTCTCCCCTGTTGTCCTTTGGTGTAAATTATTTGTAATATTTTAAGCAAATGCAGGCAGAAAATAAATTGTCTGTGTTAACCCAAGGTTAAAATTTGGTCATTTTTGAAAGTTTTTTGTTAAAGTTTTATTTACTGTAGTTCTAACTGCATACAAAATGCCATTATTTCTAAAAATTGTTTATCTAGATACCCTTGATCTGCTTATTCTAGTAGTGTAATATTAGATTAAAGTGGTGAAGTTTGGAAATCAGTATCTATTTAACTGTAAACTGTAGTAACAAGTCAACGAAAAGTAATTAAGAGTAAACAAAATAAGGTTGAATGACAATACAGAAGAATTTTACCACTTCTGATTATACTATAAGATACAATTGAATGCTTCAAACAAAACTAATGCTATATCATAAATGTATAGTATGACTATGATGTTTCAGGAAGAGCACAGCACCTACTGCAGCCCTGTCAGGTAGCATGCAGCTGATGGCCGGAGTCAAGCTGTGTACTGGCCGACCCATCACCAACCATCCTCATTATGAAGATAAACATCTCAGAATCAAAACCAAAGAGGTAATCTATTGAAGACTCAGGGCAATAGGGGATTCATAATCGTCCTATCTTTGTAAACATAACATTTATCAATAACCAGTGACAGATTAACATGTCAGAAAGCAATTTAAAATTTTATGATTGAAATTGTAAGCCCCAGCTGACAAGATTTGATTATTTTGTTAGAGTCTTGCCACTTAACCCCAAAAAACAACACATAAGAGAAAAACTTGTTATCAAAAAAAAGCAATAAAAGCAGTAGATGCCTTCAGACACATCCTATGGAGTAGATAATTTGTCACATCTTCTACTTGTACTCATGTAGAGGCATTTCCAGACAAATAAATAAAAGAAAAAAGGGGTTTTAAAATTGTTTTTAAGTGTTTTAGTTAATTAAAAAGTTCTTTATCAAAAACAACTTTTGTGATACATAAATATAAATTGATTTTTGCAAGTCAATAAAAAATTACACAAAATTAGAAAATTTGTTTTACTAACACCGGTTCTTTTTCAGCATTTTTATGCCCCCGCCATCTAGGGCATATAGTGGCGGAAGGGCATATAGTGTTTACCCTGTTTATATAGTGTTTACCCTGTCCGTGTGTGTGTCAGTGTGTGTGTGTATGTTTGAAAATCGTGTCCGCTCTGTAACTTTGTTATTTCTTGGATTTTAAATTAACTTGGTATAAATGTTCACCATATCAAGACAATGTGTCGCGTACCATACCCATGCCTGTAGGTCGAAAGTCAAGGTCACTGTTACTAAAAATAAAATTCTTGTCCGAGCTAAAACTTCTTATGAATGGAGTGATTTCAAAATAACTTGGCACAAATGTTCGCCATGACAAGGCGGTGTGTCGCATACAATACCCAAGCCTGTAGGTCCAAGGTCACTGTTACTAAAAATAGAATTTTGTGCGAAAATGGTGTCCGTTCTGTAACTTTGTTATTTTTTATTGGATTTTAAAATAACTTGATGAAAATGTTCACCATATCAAGACGGTGTGTCCCGTACAATACCCATGCCTGTAGGTCCAAGGTCAAGGTCACTGTTACTTAAAATAGAATTTTCTTGTCCGGGATGTAACTTCGTTATGAATGGAGTGATTTCAAAATATCTTGGCACAAATGTTCACCATGACAAGGCGGTGTGTCGCATACAATACCCAAGCCTCTAGGTCCAAGGTCAAGGTCACTGTTTCTAAAAATAGAATTTTGTTGCGAAAATTGTGTCCGCTCTGTAACTTTGTTATTTCTTATTGGATTTTAAAATAACTTTGTATAAATGTTCACCATATCAAGACAGTGTGTCACGCTCAATACCCATGCCTTTAGGTCCAAGGTCAAGGTCACTGTAACTAAAAATAGAATTTTCTTGTCCGGGCTGTAACTTTGTTATTTCTTATTGGATTTAAAATTACTAGATAAAAATGTTCACCATATCAAAACGGTGAGTCGCATACAATACCCATGTCTGTAGGTACAAGGTCAAGGTCACTGTAACTAAAAATAGAATTTTCTTGTCTGGGCTGTAACTTTGTTAGGAATAGAGTGATTTCAAAATAACAAATGTTTACAAAGACAAGGCAGTGTGTCACGTACAATACCCATGCCTGTAGGTCCAAGGTCAAGGTCACTGTTACTAAAAATAGAATTTTCTTGTCAGGGCTATAACTTCTTTATGAATAAAGGGATTTCAAAAAAACTTGGCACAAATGTTCACCATGACAAGGTGGTGTGTTGCGTACAATAACCATGCCTGTAGGTCCAAGGTCAAGGTCACTGTTACTAAAAATAGAATTTTGTTGCGAAAATCGTGTCCACTCTGTAACTTTGTTATTTCTTATTGGATTTTAAAATAACTTGATATAAATGTTCATCATATCAAGACAGTGTGTCGCGTACAATACCCATGCCTGTAGGTCCAAGGTCAAGGTCACTGTTACTAAAAATAGAATTTTCTTGTCCGGGCTGTAACTTCGTTATAAATGGAGTGATTTCAAAATAACTTGGCGCAAATGTTCACCATGACAATGCGGTGTGTCGCGTACAATAACCATGCCTGTAGGTCCAAGGTCAAGGTCACTGTTACTAAAACTAGAATTGTCTTGTTCAGGCTATAACTTCGTTATGAATGGAGGGATTTCAAAATTACCTGGCACAAACGTTCACCATGACAAGGTGGTGCGTTGTGTACAATACCAATGCCTTTAGGTCCAAGGTCAAGGTCACTGTTAATAAAAATAGAATTTTCTTGTTCTAGCTATAACTTCATTATGAATGGAGGGATTTCAAAATAACTTGGCACAAATGTTTACCATGACAAGGCGGTGTTTTGCGTACAATACCCATCCCTGTAGGTCCAAGGTCAAGGTCATTGTTACTAAAAATAGAATTTTCTTGTTCGGGCTATAACTTGGTTATGAATGGAGGGATTTCAAAATAACTTGGCACAAATGTTCACCATGACAAGGCGGTGTGTCACGTACAATACCCATGCCTGTAGTTCCTTAAAAAGTACATCATTGTGATGTTAGTGAACAAAAATATTGGTATGCTAAAAATACCAGTACCCCTTCTTTTAAAAGTTGTCTTGATAGTGGGATGGTCTTATTATTGGGGATTCTACATTTTTAATAGCTTACCTTACCCCTAGTTTTTTAAACACTTGTCTTAAATAGTAAATCATAACTTAATGCTTACAAATGTAATTGTTTTGAAGGAGAAATAAAAGCTTTGCAAAATACAAACATGTATATATGTTTGTTTAAAATATTGCATTACCACCAACTTCTTCACTGACATTTCCGTTATGAGCAGACAACAGTGCAGCAAATACAAATAATTTACTTGATCTTCAAATTTATGCATATTCCTTATAATAACTCACACAGCACCGTCTTTGAAATGCTATTATTCCCATAATTGCACTTTAGTGTCTGATAACGATGCATAGCGGGGGCATCCATGTCCTATGGACACATTTCTAGTTTAACTAGAAGTTTAGAATATTCCAAATGAAAAGAAGTAGTTTGTAGCACATTGGTATACATATCACATAGTAGCAAACATATACACTATCAGTTCCATACTAAATTTGTTTTTGTGTCGCCCTTTCGGAGAAATTTGATACATATGGATCACTTTTTCCATCATTCCATTTGAACACTTAACCCTATCCTCCATATATTCCTCCCACATACTGAGTGCATGTCACCAAACTTTCAGTTTTATTTCTAAGCTGGGTGGTGATGAACTGAAAATCTTAAGGTCAATGTACTATTTGACAGAGTTATGCCCCTTTTTGCACAGATGTTGTCATTAAACTTAACATTGGCTACAGCTGACAGAGTTATTTTCCTTTTTGCATTTAGATTTTGTCATGAAAACTTAATTATGGTTACAACTTTGATATTTTTTAATATCTCTTCATCAGACTTTGTACAATTATCTTGCTTATTACAACAGAGTCTTGATGTAGCTTAGATCTGTGTTTCACATGTCAAATTTGACCAGAGTTTCACCCCACCCACTTTTATACTTAATTTTGTCATGAAACTTAACATTAGCATTATATTTGATATTGCTTTAAAAATACCTACTTGCTAATGACAGCAAAGTTGTTAAGTGGATATCTGCATGCCATGTGTTTATTTCTAACACAAGAATAAAAGTTTTAATATTATTTGAAACTTTTGAAGCTTTGAACTACCAGGTATTTAAAACTTTGAACTATCTTTGAATTAAAGCATTTGTTGCTATGTTATTTACATGTATTATCCAGTGTCCAGTTGAGGAATGCAAGAGTTTGGTATGGTATCAAAACCTCTAAAAATAAAGCCTGTTTTTGACAAGCTAGTACCTAATATAGTACAATCTGTTTCAGTTATACCAGTATTATGCTAAACGAGAACCCGAAGACGTACACAGTATACTCAGCAAATATAAAACGGACTACATCATCCTAGAAGACAGCATATGCCTGGCGCCCTCTAGGGGAGGCTGTAGATTGCCCGATCTTCTAGACGTAGATAATGGAGTGGTAAGTTACAGCATATTTTAATTTGACTGCTGCAGAGCTAAACCACAAACTTGCCTCTAATAGAGAAGGACCAGCCATTACAGTGTAGTGGATAATTAGAATTTCATGTTGTTCTTTCCAAATAAACACTATCCCACCTCACATTATTTTAAAAGGTGAATTTTACTTTTAGCAGGTGAAGTGGGAGGGGCTTTCTATAATTATTTAAGATGTTTGTTTTGTAAGTTGATTAATTAAACTTTTCCTCCATAGACACACCTTTATTGCGTGGGCGAACAGTTAAGATCCAGATCAGCAGGCACCTCCGTGCCGTCTGATCAGGATCTAAACTGTTCGCTTTTTTGTTCATTAGGTTATTTGTTACCAAAATGTGACCAGTGCAGATCCTGATCAGATGGCACAGATGTGCCAGCTGATCTGGATCTACACTGGTCGCACATGCGTAAAAATGTGTATATGTGGAGGAAATGGTTATTATGTTTAATTTTAACGTTACTATGCTCTTTAACTTTGCAGATTCCTGACAGCGGCCTAGCCGAGCCGGGTTTGGTTAAAAGTCACGTTCCAAGATTTTGTGACGAGGTTCGAAGACAGACTCCAAACTACTCAAAATATTTTAAACATGTGTTCACAAACAAGACTTTCAGAATCTATCAAGTTATTTACTGATCTACTGTCTCATTCTATAGTTTATTTATTTTTAAATTAAGTCAGAATCTACAAACTTTTATTTTTATGTATTTCAATTGATGAGTTAAGCTTGCATTTATTTTACATTTTACAGTTCATAAGATTTTTGTTGAATGACTTTGCCAGTGTTAGGCATGTTGAACATGAATTCTGTATTTTCTTCAAAACTGATTGAGGTCATGAAGTCTTCAATGATTTTTAAAATGCACAATACACACACTTAAAACACAAATGTCCAGAAAGCTATTTTAAGCTTTTACTCTAAATATACATTTTAATGTGTGTGATCGGTTAACATTCAGATCAGCAGGCTTAATCATGCCATCTGATCTGGATCTACACAGGTCCCTTCTTTGTCAGAAATTACTTAACAAATATAAGGCTAACAGCAAGATCCTATGGAGTAATAGGTAAATGGCAGTGATTGATTTACAAGTAAAAAATTTTTAATTTAGAAAACATGATATATAGAATCTGATGGTAATGTTGTTATCATTTTGTGTGATTAAATACAGAGATACGTCATACGTCGACAGCATTTCCTCCAAACAATGCGTTATTTTTGACCAAGATGTGACCAGTGTTAATGTAGATTTTGCAGCACAGATGTGCTTGCTGATCTGGATCTACATTGGTCACATGTGCATTAAAAGGCATATATATAGAGGTTAAAGAGTTAAACACTCAGAGGATTATTGTATTTTACATTTGAAAGTAGTTATTGGGGATTAAGAGCTTACTGTTACATGTACTACAGCTAATCATAATATATTAAGATTCTGATCTCATTGTCTGTGCTTACTTCCTATATAGTTGATGAAATTATTGTAATGTGTATTTTCTCTCCCCCAACCCCAAAAGTGGTATTAAAGGTATTGCTTTTAACTTTAAGAGGTATGATATCGGTGCCTCAGACCATAAAACTGGAGACCATCCTTTAGCATCTGATTGGCTGAAATGGTGATTTGTCACAATGTCAGCCAATCAGATGCTTGAAATTTGAGACTTGTCTCCAATCTCAGTTTTGTGATACTGGGCCCAGCACATTTTTCTGATAGGTTAATACTGTATTCATCTGTTTTGTGGAGGGAAAATACAGCATTAAGAAAGTTTGAAATGAAGTAAGTACTTCAAACAAAGTTTTAGATTTTATGAAGAAAAGAATATATGTTTTATTATGGAGACTTTGGTTAAACTACAGCCTTCTTGCCAACAGGATGTGAAATACTGTAAATTCCTTTATATTTGTGGGGTTTTAAATTAAAACCAGATGAAGTACAGGATTGTTCATAAATATGAATTTTGAACACTTAAAGGCCCAATAAACTTGTCAAAATGTTTTTTTTTCATTGTGAAAATTAATTAACCACGTTGACCCTTTTCAAAAGAAAGTATAAATGACCAAATATTATGACCGAATTAAAGCGTCACAGTATTTTTGTAGCCCACAAAATTACTAACCAATGTTTACAATCACTCGGCGAAAAGTTATCAGTTTTTTCCGTACGTGGGCCGTAAGAACGCAGAACGCGGTGACGTCATTCACATAAAAGTTGTAAACACAAAATCATGCAAACATGGAAAGAAAAAGACGAGCAAAATAGAGGTTCTTTAAGTTTTAACTTCATTACAAGGTAAACAAAGAAAGATGTAAATGTTATATGACCCATCCCGGTAACGGCTTTTAGTGGGGAGTACGTCATCAATTTATGCATTTCTGCACAATTAGCGACGGTCGCCTGCCGAGAGTTGCCGAAAATCAGCTCGGAAAGATTCGCTGTTTGTTTTGTAAACAAGATAAACGATTCGCAAAACATGCTGCAAATCAATAAGATAATACCCTTTTCTTATTGTAAGGTTATTTTTTGTGTTATTATGCATACATGTGAAATCTAAAATGTTTAGGTTAATAAAAAATATGGTGTTTGACAAGTTTATTGGGCCTTTAAAATTTAACCCTTTCCTCCATATATAGCCTTTTTGACATGGACAGAGTGGATCAGGATTAGCAGGCACATCCATGCTGTCTGATCATGATCTGCACTGTTCGCTTTTTGATTTATTCGGGTTTGTTTTACCTAAAGTGAAAAGTGCAGATCTTTATCACATGAAACAAATCTACCAGTTGTTCTGGATCTACACTGGTCAGACATGCGATAACATTCGTTTATATGGAGGTAAGCGTTAAGAACCCTTGAAATGCTGTTTTAACTTGAACCATGGAATTTAGTGCCCTTGATTATAAATGAATTGCCAGTATGATGGAATGATCTGATGATGAATAGTCTGTCTTTTTACTGAAAAAGAATTCCATGACACAAATTTATCTTGTTTTTTGTTTACAATCCTAACCACAAACTGAAAACTGCAAACAAATCAGTGACATCTCACAGGGTGACAGGGTGAGCTTTTGTGATCGCCTTTCGTCCGTCGTCCGTTCACAATTGTTGTCCTCACTCACTAGTGGTCTCAGCTTTTATCTGATCTTCTTCAAGCTTGGTCAGAATCTTTATCTCAATGATATCTAGGTCAAGTTCGAAACTGGGTCATGTGATCTTGAAAACTAGGTCACTAGGTCAAGTTATTATAAAAGCTTGTCTGCACACTAGTGGTCTTAATTTTGGTCTGATCTTAACTTTCATTACCATAAGATCTTGTTTTCTTTCTTGAAATTGCCATATTGCATTATAGGTTCTATAGGCCCCTGAAAGTTAACTTTTTAGACCTTGTTTGCACAATAGCAGCTTCATTTTTTTATTTGAATTAAATTAGACTTGTACAATACTTGAATAACTTGAAAGAGCCAAAGTAAGCTATTTTGACTTTTTCTCCACAATAGCAGCTTCAGTTTTTGACTTGATTTTACCAAACTTGCACACAACTCTTGCAACCATTGAGCAGTTGTTGACAGGTGAGCAACCTAGGGTCCTATGGAACCTCTTGTTATGTGTGTGTGACTAGTGAAGATCTAGAACCGCCGGTACATCATGTTGTCTGATCTGGACCTGCGCTGTTTGAATCTTGGTCAGATATAACATACTGAATCTGCATACAGGGATTTCAGTTTTAATGCAAGCAAATTAGATTTTTTCCACATTTTGCCCCACCTGATTCAGAGCTTGGGGTCATGTTGATGCGTGAGAAATTAGGAAACATGGTCAAATTTTGAAAGAATAATGATAAATATTGTGTCTATTGCATTTAAATGATCAAATTAAACTAATTTGACCCCTGAACATATTATATTAAAATGAAGTTAAAGCACTTTTGTAAGTAGTTAAGTTCAATGAACACAAGATATGACTTGCAACTATTTGCTAATGACGCATTTAAAAATCTTGTAATGTTTCACATATCTTGTGGCAACAACTCCTCCTTAACTATCAAGCAGAATTCTTTCAAACTTGCAAAGATTATCAAGCAGGATGTGTAGATGATGGTAAAGAAAGGATTTTTTTCCTGCGACCATTTTTACCAGAGTTATGGCCCTTGGTTATTACAATTGTTGTTGCAGCAGTGGAGGCATCAGTGTCCGAGGACACATTCTAGTCAATAGTAAATATATCAAGTAATAAACAAGTTATAGTTAAATATTACAATTAAATGATTTCTAAAAATTCTAAGATTAAAGGGCAGATTAGGCTTAGTGATAAACATTCCTGTAAAGTTTCAATGAAACCCCCAAGCAGTTTTGGAGATTAAGCATGGACAAGATTTTAATATAGAAGTACTATAGTAAAGACTAAGGACCCATAACTCTGGCAAAAATAATCCAAGCAGAAACTCCTGATGATATGAACAACTAGGCATGGTGACAAACACTCCCGTGAAGTTTCAGCGAATCTGCCCCCAACGGTTTTGAAGATGAAGCGTTGACAAAATTTTTAAATAGAAGTTATAGTAAAAATTGACTAAGGGCCCATTACTTGGCCTATAATAATCCAAGCCGAAATTCCCGACGATTTGCATAATAAGGCATGGTGACAAACACTCCTGTGAAGTTTCAATGAAATCCCGTAAGGGCTAACCACACTCCTCCCAATCACGTTCATTGATAAAAAGAAAACTATTAAAATCTCAATAATGGCAAAATACCTTTCAGTGAAACTTTGCACATATGAATGTTAAGGATGTATCTTTATTTTTCATACAGTAAGACACTTTAGAAAAGTAAAGATAAAAAGCTAGACCTAAAAATTCCTTAAAATTCTATTTACATAAATTGACAAAAACTAAGCTATACAAAACATAATTTTAAATTCCCACATGAGTACGATGATACTGACAAGAAAATGTTGCGTACTTTGTAAAAAACTTTCAACTACTAAAAGAGAAATCAGTGATTGTCATCCGTTAACGTGACCAGGAAGCGACCAGGAAATTGAAGGTCAAACACAGTTTTACTAATGTCTCGTAAAGTTTACATATGTTAGTCACGAGGACACAATAAATTGTTGTCATTATCATATTACTCATGTGGGCATTTAAAATGATGTTTTGTGTTGTTTAGTTTTTGTGATTTTATGTAAATAGAAGTTGAGGGAATTTTTAGATCTGGCTATTTTCTTTACTGTTCTAACATGTCTTACCATTTGCAAAGATGCGTTAACAACATACATTTGTGCAAAGTTTCATCTAACGGCATTTTGCCATTATTGAGATTTTGATAATTTTCTTTTTATCAATGAACATGATAGGGGAGTGTGGTAAGCTCTTAAGCAGTTTTGGAGAAGAAGCGAAGACAAGATTTAAGTGTAATGACATTTCGAACAGACGGATGGATAGACAGATGGTGCAACTACTATATGCCTCCCTTCAGGGGCATAAAAAATCAACATTCTGTGCCTCTAAGAAATGGCCATAACATATGTAAACTCGAATTTGGTGTTCCATGGAACACATGTGTTGCATAAAATTGCATTTGAAAGGGATATAACTACAAAAATAGTGAAACATGAGTCATTCTTTTCACCAGACTAAGATCCCTATCGCAGCAGGTGACACAAAAATCAACAAAATATAGAAATTGCTGCAGATATGGGCATATTAGCTAGGATCTTGGTATTCAAGTACAGTTTGGCTGAAGTCCTGCTAAGTTAACAAGAAGAAGCATGAAGACTTATTAATAAAATGTCTACCAACTCCCTAATTGGGGGTCCAGTTTCAGTACATTATTCAATCCAATACCATAGCCTGAAGCCAATTGTTAGCATTTCCTTGGGAAAATGTTACAGTGACATCACAATAGACTAGTGCAGCTGATGCCACATATACTGAAAAGCTTTCCAAACTACCCTTACTGTAACAGAACATGCAAATAAATTGTACTACCTTTTGTCTATACACCAATGACATGAAGAGTTCTCCAAGAAATGGGCATACCTTGTGTACAAACAAACCAAAAAAATTGCTCAGAATTAGCACATGTTGGCTAGGTACTTAGAATTCATGTTCAAGTTGACTGAAATTCTACCAGGCTCCAAGGTTATAAAATTGAGCTTAGAAACCAGTCTCAAATCTCAAGAATCTGATTGGCTGAAATAGTGACCAGTCGCAATTTCAGCCAATCAGATGCTTGAGATTTGAGACTGGTTTCTTTGCTCAGTTTTATGACCTTCGGACCAGTAGTTCATCGGAAGAACAATCTGTGATAGACAACAAAATGTCTCCACAACCGCAGTGAGGAAACCTAATAACATTATGACTGCTATCTACTGAAGTAATGTCAGATTTGGTGGTGGAAAAATTCAGAAACATTTCAGTACGATGATATTTTCACGAGGTTGTCTTGAGTTGACAAAACCCCTTCTATAAAGTCAGTTTAAGTAAATTTGTTGCTATCCTCTCACCAGTCCTGGAGACACTGATTAGAAATAGTGCAGAGAGTAAGTAATGGACAGACTTTAAGTATATTGCATGAGTGTGAGGTGAAGATAGAACAAGCAAATTCGTTGAATTTATATCCCCGGCCGAGTACTGGTTATACTAACACAACAGCTGAAGACATAGGGCTTTATTTAGATATTTATCATGGCAAAAACAGTGAAAACAAAACTTCAGATGGTGAAAGGGTTGGGCAGCTCACCAGAATATAAGAATGAGACGTAAAGTCTTAAAGTTGTTGAAATGAAGAACGCAGTTGAAAAAAAAAATAGCGCGGTATTTAATTGAAATCAATGCAGAAGTTGCATAGAAGTAGCGCAGAAACAAATACTTCTCTATATGCATAGTGCATAACTTATCAAAAGGCCATAACTCTGTGTTCTGGTCAACAATATGGGCATCTTGTCTTGGTATTGATGGTTTCTATAGTTTCCAGTAGTTGCTGAGAAATAGCAAGGACACAAATACTGCTCTACATGCAAAATGCATAAGTTATCAAAGGGCCATAACTCTGTGTTAAACAGTCTGACCGGAACAAGACTTAGATATCGGCATCTCCTCTTGGTATTGATGGCTCTCAGAAAGTGTCATTAAAATCCACAAAGTAGTTGCAGAGAAGTAGCGCGGAAACGAATACTGCTCTATATGCATAATGCATAAGTTATCAAAGGGCAAAAACTCTGTGTTAAACAGTCTGACCGGAACAAGATGACAATATGCACATCTCCTTTCGGTATTGATGTTTCCCAGAAAGTTTCATTGAAATCCATCCATAAGTTGCAAAGAAATAGTGTGGAAACAAATACTGCTCTATATCATGCATAAGTTATCAAAGGGCCATAACTCTGTGTTAAATGAAAACAAGACATTGATATGCGCATCTCCTCTTGGTATTGATGGTTCCCAGAAAGTTTCATTGAAATCCATCCAATAGTTGCAGAGAAATAGCGCGGAAATGCATACTGCTCTATAAGCATAATGCACAAGTTATCAAAGGACCATAACTCTGTGTTAAATGGTCTGACGGGAACAAGACGATGACATGCGCATCTTCTCTTGGTATAGATGGTTTCCAGAAACATTCATTGAAATCCATCTGGTAGTTGCAGAGAAATAGCGCGGAAATGAATACTGCTCTATATGCATAATGCATAAGTTATCAAAGAGCCATAACTCTGTGATAAACGGTCTGACCGGAACAAGACGACAATAAGCACATCACCTCTTGGTATAGATGGTTTACAGAAAGTTTCATTGAAATTTATTCAGTAGTTGCAGAGAAATAGCACGGAAACGAATACTGCTCTATATGCATAATGCATGTTATCAAAGGGTCATAACTCTGTGTTAAATGGTCTGACCGGAACAAGACGATGATATGCACATCTCCTCTTGGTACTGATGGTTCCCACAAAGTTTTGTTGAAATCCATCCAGTGGTTGCAGAGAAATATCACAGAAACGAAATTCGGACAGACAGTGTGACGGATGGACACCACCAAAACAATATCCCCCCCCCCCCACCCGCCCCCGATTTTATCAGCGGGGGATAAAGGTCTGTCACTGCGGGTGAACTGTTTTTGTGGGATGAAGCTGTGCCGAGTTCCCATCAAAACAGTTCACCCGAGTTGACTGATTTTTCTATATTCACTTCACACTCATGAAAGATACATTTTCTTGCCTACTGTTTATTGTTCACAACATGTTTTATTTCTATATTACAGAATCAACATTTTGTGTCCAAATGGTTAAAAGTTGATGTTCAGAAAAAATATTTTCTAAAGCCCCGGTCACAACCCGCCATACTTGCAAGTGCATGCTGTCTATGTGTGAAAACATGGGCCAGATTCAGGGATCCGTACGTGGTGAGTACCGCCTCTGTATGGATTTGGGAGCACGCAAAGACGCCATAGAATTTTTAGTGCATGCAAAACTTTCACTGCGTTCGAGCTGCCTGCGGGCTACCCATTCACCACCAGTATGGGTGACTTGCGTGCCCTGTACCTCCACGAGCGCATAACACACTGCCTCTGCGAGTCTTTGCATGGTCCGTGCTTCCTCAGTTCAACTGTCCAAAACACCACAGAACTCGGGTGGACCTTACAGAGCAAGTACGTGCTCTGCACTTACAACGCACGGTGTGCGCACAGACCTCTGCGGTATATAAAATATGTATTAAGCATTGATAGGTCGTCCTTATATATCACCCAACAGCGACCGAAATAAACTTACGTCTCAGCACTTGCACGCACTTACAACAGGCGAGCGAGTAAGGACACCATACAGGAGCAGTACTGCCTCCGTACGTTAACATGGAAATCGCACGGAGATCTTGTGTTGTAAGCACACTGTCAGCACGTACAACTCACTTTCCACCTAAGGAATGTGTGATGCACGCAACCTTTTAGCCCTAGACATGGCGTGTGGGTCAAGTACTCACACCGTGCACAACCTTGAGTGTGACGTGAATGTAACCTCTGCAGAACACGTACGGACAAAAAAGACGCACGGCAGGTTGTGACAGGGGCTTAAATGACATCACGAATTTGATTAAGTGATGTCACTTATATAAGCAAGCAAACACAATCTTTTCCATAAGAGAGATAGGGATTCCTTTCTCCATAAAACATGCAGAAATATTTATCTGGTATGCAAGAAATTGATTAGACTGCTCCCCCCTATGACAGAATTGACATGGATAAAAATAAGCATATTTTTCTAAAAAGAAAACACAAACATAAAAACTGATTTAAAGAATTTACTTAAAAATAATTAAAGATAAACATATAAGTGTACCAAGGTCTATCATACATAAACAATGCCTCAACATGACAATCACATTACAAGAAATTAGATCCTTAACACATTAACAAAGCTGTGCCCAAGATCATAAAACTAAATATGGAGACCCAGTCTCAAATCTCAAGCATCTGATTGGCTGAAATGATGACTGGTCTCCATTTAAGCCAATCAGATGCTTGAGATTTGAGACAGGTCTCCAATCATAGTTTTATGATCTTGGGCCCTGAAGATTTACATCTTGAAATGTCACACACCATGCTGAAGCCTGAACTCTGTCAGTAAGTTGTCCACAAAATAAAGAGTTGTCACTTTTCCCACTGATAACTTAAAGTAACACACTTACCATGAATACTGTAACCATGGACAAACCAGTCAACTGTTCCTTACCATGCCTACAATATAGGCCATGGTATCCATGGTTATCTTTCATGACAATGCCTATAACAAAACGGCAAACGGTGGACTTATCACAAAATCCTTAAATTCCTGGGAGGATAAATGGTTGCAAGCAAAATTGACTCTTTAATCCATAGGATATGCATTTTATCACAATAGTTTAGAATGAGGTCAGAAGAATTTCGTGCCATCCTATCTTGATCTACATTGTATTATGTTATTGCTAACCAAACAGTGAAAACCTGAACAGATGGTACAAATGTGCCGGCTGATCTTGATCTATACTGTTTGCCAATGCAACATAGTCATATCTATGGATTAAAGGTTTAAAATGCATGCAAATGTTGACTTTTAAGTAAAAATATATGCCATATAATGCTGGTTTGTAAAATGTACGCAGTTACAAAATACCACAGAAAAATAATATAATAATTTCGATTTCAAATAGATTTTGATACAGCAAGCAACCTCCGTAAACACCTGTTGCACTGAAGCACTTTAAAAGACATAGACCACATATTTTTGTCATTGGACTATTAGAACTGCCGCTCTAATCAAAAGACACTGTATTTTACATGTACTTCCAAATTAGGTTTTGCTGTCAAACATTTTTTGTTGCTGTGGATTCATTCCCCTTGCAGATGTTGACATAATAACAAAACCTGAAGGCGTGATTAACAATGAAACATGTTCTGTCAATTGTACTTTCCCGCGCTACTTCTCAACAAATATCAGTCGCTGCATATCATGTTTAATGTTTCGGTTGCAACCCAAAATCTAGCTGACAAAGAAAATTTGTAGTAGAGTGTGTTTCTTAAAGTCATCAGTGGTGAAGTTCTTTGCCAAATTCAATTATATTAAAACTGGCAGTTATCTGAAATAGCTATGTGGGGCTGGGGAGTAAACATCAACATACAAAAATATAAGATTCAATACTGCATGGAATTCGTGAATCTATGAGTATGACATGTGAACAATGCAAACTTCAATAATTAATTACCAAAAACTGCTAAAATTCATTAAAACTGCACAAAATATATTATATGGTACAAAAAATCTAGGTGAACACAAGCCTGGCAAAATATATGTCTATGATTTGAAGCAATAAAAAGAAAAATCTTAGTGGTAAGTTGGGCAAAGGTAACTTGTGACATGAACAACATTTGTACACCCGACTACAATGTAACATAACATCATTGTTACAACGTTTAAAATAAAAGATGCAGTTTTCCTTTCAGAAATGTATTACCATTTGACCACTTTGAATAAAAAATTGCAATTATGGGATACTTTTTCCCACCCAGGTGCCCAAAATGAACATTACAGATTGGTGATGTAACATGACAATTTTAGAACTGGTTAACCCTTTCCTCCTTATATCCTTTAGTCATTTAAGGCATGGGCAAACAGTGTAGATCCAGATCATCCCACACATCTGCATTCTTATTAGAATCTGCACTGTTCATCTTCCGATTAATAAGATTATTTCCCACCAAAAAGCGAACAGGGCAGTTCCTGATAAGACGGCACAAATGTGCTGGCTGATCTGGGTATACACTGGTTGCACACAAATAAAAACATGTATATATGGAGTAAAGGGTTAAAACCCTGTGTTTCATCTAACCTATGTAGTAATCTGAAAGTGCAAATAAATCAACATCATACACATCAATAATAGGGAAACAATGCTAAAGGGAAATAATAAGAAATTGGGACAATTAATGTAAACAATGCTCAGACTAACTTTTAAGGATTGAACCTACATTGTACAGCATTTATTAAAAGTATAAAAATCATTTTCATTGTTTTAAGTGTGTGAAGGACTACAGGCTTACGTTAACAACCCAAATATTTTCATAGCCAAATTTCGCAATGTTTTATCAATTCAATTCTTATTTTCACTCCTATAATTATATTTTTATTCTTAAAAATATTGGGAAGTATTTGTGATTATGGCCATTGGAACCACAATACTGACTCAATATTACTGAGAGACTGGGCCTACAAGGCCATGCTTTTCAAGCAAAGAGTGACATGCACACACCCCAGTAGTGTGTGAATGGCTTTCATTGTAGCTGAAACCAGGTAGCAAATGTTTTTCATCACACGATGAGAACAGTCTCAATAAAGACTAGTGTAAATATACTGTGTAATCTTCCTGCATAAAGCACAATCTAACATAGCAAACTGTCATCTAAGAAGCTTGAACTCGAAATCGAAAAACCAAGTCTGAAGGTTATAAAGCCGAGATTTCTAAACCAGTCTCAAATCTCAAGCATCTGATTGGCTCAAATGGCTACTCAGTTTTATAACCTTGGGCACAGGTGTTCTAGCTTCATGATGATAACAATGTAAGTGATGTCATAAAGAATGTTCCAATGGGCTGTTTCACACAAACACTTTTAGCACTTCTTAGCTCTGTAAGAACACACTGTCATGGAATGGTCAGGTGTATTTAGATTGTGTGGAATACTACTGTGACATTTCCAAAGTACCAGGGCAGAAGGTTATAAAACTGAGATTAGAAACTAGTCTCAAATCTCAAGCATCTGATTGGCTGAAATGGTGACTGGTCGCCATTTCAGCCAATCAGATACTTGAGATTTGAGACTGGTTTCCATGCTCAGTTTGAAAACCTTGGGCACAGTTTACTGATGTGATAACATGTAAGGATGCTCACATCACCTTTTGAATAAAAGCTTTTCATATGTCTCCCAAAAGTTGAACAGAATAATGTAAAATTTGTTGGAACTTGAGCTGTTCCATTTACCTAGATTCTGTAAGAACAACAAACTTTTCTTCACTATTCTAGTAAGATGTTAAACACAAGGTTATTGAAAAGTGTCTATATTTTAGTGACAATCATGAATAAATTGTTTTGAAAGTAATGAAGTGGATTGGTTGTAAAATCCTACACTGTTCTATATCTGTATTTGCTCTTTAAGTTGGAAATTTCACAGAAGTATTCCTTTGCATAAATAGGACTGTGTACTGGATCTATCTGATAGTTGGTTAACCCTTTCCTCCATAGAAACACCTTTATTGCATGGGCGAAGAGTTTAGATCCAGATCAACTAGCACATCCATGCTGTCTGATCAGGATATAAACTGTTGGCTTTTTGATTTGTTAGGTTATTTCTGACCTAAATGTGACCAGTGCAGATCAGACGTCACGGATTTGCCAGCTGATCTGGATCTTCACTGGTCACACATGCATAAAAATGTGTATATATGGAGGATGGGTTAACACATACACCAACAAAAAGACCTTGAAGTATTTAGACCCCTTCCGAAGCCATATTGCTTACACTATTTTATCAACACAACATATACATAGTATATCTAATAACATGTATGCACTATGATTGGAATGAGGAATTACAATTAATAAAAAGTAAATACAACATAAAGATTTAAGCTGTAATATTAATGTAAAAAGTATTATTTCCGCTAAATGATAAACAAGCCAACTACAGACAGCAAAGCAAGCATAAAGCTATAGGCCACTTATGTTAAATTAATTGATTGTAAAAGAGGCCGAGTTATAAAAACAGTGGACAGACTGACTTCTTGTTTCTTCCTTTAAATGTCTGGGGAAATTTTCTCTTTTCACAACATCTTAGTTTCTTTTTAGTAGATTGCCATGCAATGTTCAACTTCAAACACATTCCTTAAGTTAAAATTTTTCAAAATCCTCAAAGCAGATTGGCTGTTTTACTAAACAGAGACTAATAACTCACGATGTTGTACGTTGGCATTTAACCAGTTAACCCTTCCCTCCATATATACGCATTTTTACGCATTTGCGACCAGTGTAGATCCAGATCAGCCGGAACATCCGTGCCGTCTGATCAAGATCTGCACTGGTCGCATTTTGGACAGAGACCATCTAATGAATCAAAAAGCGAACACTTTAGATCATGATCAGACGGCACGGATGTGCCGGCTGATCTGGATCTAAACTGTTTGCCATGGCAATAAAGGTGTATCTATACAGGAAAGGGTTAAGTCACATACTCTGGAATATATTGACAATGAATGGTAGGCACAAGATCATAAAACTGAGATTGGAGACAAGTTTCTAATCTCAAGCATCTGATAGGCTGAATTGGCGATTGGTCATTTCAGCCAATCAGAGGCTTGAGATCTGAGACTGGTCTCCAGCTTAAGTTTTATGAGCATGGGCCCTGATCTCCGGTACATGTTGACTGGAGTAGCTTACATCGTGGCACATTGGCCTGACACTTGTTCTCTTCCTATGACTGCAGCAGCAGAGTTCAAACTTACAACACAATGATCATGGCTGAAGATTATAAAGCTGAGATTGGAAACCAGTCTCAAATCTCAAGCATCTGATTGGCTGACTGAAATGGCGACTAGTCGCCATTTCAGCCAATCAGATGCTTGAGATTTGAGACTGGTTTTCATGCTCAGTTTTATAATCTTGGGCACATAACATTTCTGATCAACATCAAATTATCAGAGAACCACATTCCAAACTGATGTGATGAAAACTGAAATCTCACAATTGTTCAGTATAAGTTTGTAATATTTTCATCTAAACATTAACTTTCGTTCAAACTTGCTGCTTCAATCAGGAAGACAACAGGTCAGGACATGTATCTATATGTAATTCTGATGCAGCGTTCTAACTCTAACTCACAGCAGATGCAAAATGTAGATAACAAAAGATAGTACAACACATATATTAAATGGTTGTGCAATATAAAAGATACCGAGTGCCATTTCTGGATGGTTACAGCAGTTGTTCAAGTCGATCAAACAGTTCTTGGCCCAAGATCATAAAACTAAATCAGGAGACCAGTCTCAAATCTCCAGCATATGATTGGCTGAAATGGCCACTGGTCGCCATTTCAGCCAATCAGACACATGAGATTGGAGACTGGTCTCTAATCTCAGTTTTATGATCTTGGGTCCTGCTATGTACATTATACCTGACGAATCAAGAAGGCATTTTTTAAAACAAGTTCATTGAGCAGAGACAGATGCAAGTATGAGTTTCACTCAGCAATCCCAGTTCTGACAACTAATTCAATTTTATATGTTCTTGTTGTTAGATACCACTTGTTCTAAAGCCTTATAAATATGTAAATGTCTTGCTCTCTTAATCTGACTGACATATTCAGCTTCAATTCAAACCCAACATATCTCATAAATAATAAAGAAGAACTTAGTACATTAACCCTTTACACGACTGATACTTTTTATATCCCATAAACGACCAGTGTAGATCAGCCATGCAGTCTTACCAGGTTCTACAATGTTTGCTTTTTAGAGACAATATTTATTTGCAGCAACTAGAGTAGATCCCAATCAAGACTTCAGAAATGTAAAGGATGATTTGGATCTATACTATCTGCATTTGCGATATATGCAATATCCATAAGTAAACGGTAAAAGCTCTATCAAACTGATTATCTATTATTCAACAAGTCTTAACCCACTTTACCTCCTGTAAAACAATCAGTAGTTTTCTACTGTTAAGTGGTATAATGTTTTAAGTAGAGGACTTAAATGATAACTGTGTTGATTACAGAACATGACTTCCTTACCACGACATTATTTTATCAAGACAAATCTCATGAGACAATGGTACAATCTTAAGAAAACAAACAGTTAACTTGTTTGTAGCTGAACACAACTATTCATTAACTTTTATAGCAAAACAAACATTTTATGAACAATGTAAACACAACTGTTGAACAGCAAACAGTAATTCAAAATAGATTTTTCTAGATTATTCAACATGAAACAGTAATTATACCACCAGTCATTTAAACTTCTTTCTGGTTATAAACAACATGTCATGAAGTAGAAATATTGACAAAATCCTGAATGTATTATGACATAACTGGACATAAAACAAACTTCTGTTAACCCTCAACTCCCAAGATACAACTTCTATAGCATGGGAAAACAGCAAGTTTATCCCTGCTGTCTGATCACGATCTACTGTTCACTTTTTGATTCATTAAGTCATTTCAGACTTAAAGTACAGTGTAGATCCTGATCAGATAGCATGGAAGTGTCAGCTGATCTGGATCTACACTGTTCCGACGTGCAACTTAAACTGTATATATGGAGTATAGCGTTAATTCTAAAACTGATGAGACGGGAACTTTATGTTGTAAATAATATTGCACTTGTTTTGGACAAAATGAAAAAAACAACAACTAAATAACAGGACTTTGTAGAATGTGAGTATGTTACATGAAACTAAGAGACAGAATCTATTAGCAATCTTCTAGATAAGGCTAGGCCAACTATATTTCTGCATCATTGTATAGACATCTTTCTATCATACAGTTTAACCTCTCATACAGACCACTCTGAAGTCAAGACCCCAATAATAAAACCCCTACTTTCATGTCCCTTTTATAGGTTTTTAATTTTATTCCCCAGAACTTGGACCACCCCACTAATAAGACAGCTTTAGTCCATTCCTTGAAGTGGTCTAATATAAGGGTTTCACTGTACATTGGTTAGATTTACTGTTGCAAGATTTTCATAGTTTGCAATTGAGATATGGTACCTTTTACACATACAGTAAATTCCAATTTACAGTTTTAGTTTAACAATGGTAGCCTTTTGTATTTTTACTCTAATACTCGAACAGTAAAGAAGGCAAAGTTTTGCTGATACCCCTTTATGACATGGGCGAACAGTGCAGATCCAGATCAGCCAGCACATCAATGCCATCTGATCAGGATCTGCACTGTTTGCTTTTTGATTAGGTTATTTCTGGCCAAACTGTGAACAGTGCAGATCCTGATCAGACGGCATGGATGTGGTAGCTAATCTGATCTACACTGTTGACACAGGTGATAAAATGTGTATATATAGAGTAAATGGTTAACAAACCAATATCAGTATTAGATTAGAGGACATATTTTGAAATTACCTCCCCTGTTCAGCACTTGGATGGGGGGAAACTCTCCTCTATGTATGTGAGAAGTTTGCCTTCTAACACACTACATTGTACTTGTGTAACACAGATAATCTAGACCTTACATACACTACACAACAAGGACAATGAGACAACTGGTCAACCTTTAAATATAACATTGGGACAACCTTCATTTTTAGGGTACAAACTGTGAAAAAAACATATATCTTTGTAAAAAAAGTAATAACATCCTTAAAAATAGAAATAAAATATAGCTATTAAGACCTTTCTGAACCACATTGCATGTACCAGTTTGTAACCTGTGTCCAAGATCATAAAACTGAATCAGGAGACTAGTCTCAATCTCAAGGTGAACAGTCTCCATTTCAGCCAATCAGATGTTTGAGATTTGAGACTGGTCTCCAATCTTAGTTTTATGATCTTGGACCCTGACTAGTGTTCATACAAGTCTGAGGTACCAACATCCTGCCTGAGCAGAAACACTCGCGTATCCTGTCACATCCAGTTACACGTAGGATAGTCAATCACCTCTAGAGGTCAGTCCATGCAACCGTCACAGTCAACACGAGTCACAGCACATCTGAACAAGGCCTACACTGACACTGTTCAATATCCAGCCAAAACATTCTCAAATCACACAATGATATTAAAATCTTCTATGTTCAAAGACTGGCTAGTCAATATAAGAGTTTCAAAATTAGGAGGCTTTACAAGCAATGCTTATCAATTATATAAAACTTACATTAAGCAAACATAAAATGCCTTCTTTGTACAACTGTCATTACATTAGCACATACAAATTCAGATGTAAGAATAAAACATACATAATCATTTTCCAGCAACTGACTGGTCTGTACTTCGAACCCCAAGCCCACTAATCTAGTTATGAACCAATTTGAGCCAATTCATTCAACCTCTAAAGCAAACAGTGTAGACTAAGATCACATTGTGCAGTAAGATGTGAGTCTACACTGATTTAAGGTGGAACAAAGTTGGGATTAGCAGGTGATGGGGTAGCAAGTACTGTAGGTGATGTTCGTTTTTGTACTTTAACCTATTACTCCTCATTTTAACATGTGTGGCCATCTGATCTGGATCAACATTGTTTACCCATGCAATAAGAGTGTGTCTATAATGGTTAATCCTCATGCTCAACCCTACTATGATAAATCCTTTCTTATTCCACAACAGCCATGAAAACTTTGTTATTTTCTCAAAGATTAATTGTTCCCTTAAAAAAAAAATTATATCCAGTGTTGTAATCTTTTAAAATGGATTTTTATTATTCAGGGAATTCACACTGAAACTTTCTGACATACTCACAGTGTCCCCTTCTTCACACACAGCAGTAAAGTCTGGTACTCATTTTGATTTATTGAATTCCCTTTGACAAGATAACCAGAAATGGATCCTTATTCCCTTTTTTATCTGACACCACTAAACAGTAAACTGCACACTTGAGAGCTTGCAGTGATACTTCTTTAAAATCAATAATGCTTTCAAATTCTAGTATAATGAAATTCAAAACACTAATTTAAATTAGACACTATATTTCTACTACACACAGCTCGGGCTATGCAACTAAATCTCCTTAGTGCTAGGACTTGGGTTCACCGTACTTTCTTTCTATCATAAAATAACATATCTCTGACTCGGTCATTTCATCGTCACTTAATCCGACACAATTTCCATTACTGTCTTCCATTTCCCCATTCAAGCTGTCTAATGTATCCACATGAACGATATCTCTATGTACACACAATGCTGCATTATTGGTCCTCACCGGTTCCGATGCTGGTGATTCGCTACGACTTGAATGGTCAGTATAAATACTATCATTATCTGAAAAACCTTCGAGTACAGCCCCTTCTGAAGCTGAGCGTGTCACTGAATTCCCTGAAGATTTTTTCTGGACAGGTTCATGTTCATGATGTAATGTTGATGGGATACAAGACTCGTCCATGTGAATGACGGGGCTGCTATAATTAATGGTGGGACTACTGACAGCGCTGGGTCCCAGGAACCAGTCTGAGCGTTGTCGTAGTCGCTCCAACTGCTTGCGCTTGACAGAGTTGTAGCGACTTAGACTAGGTTTCGGCAGTGTATGATTATGAGCTTCATTTAAACTGTCCTCCACGGATTTTGGTCTCTGAAATACAAGAAGACAATCTTTCTATTTGAAACAACCACTTCAATCTACATAAAACAAATAAAAGGCCTTAACTGCATAGTGACTACATAAGTAATCATCAACCTTAGATATTTCATTTACTGATAGAAAAATGTCACCTTTTTTTCATTGTATTAAGGATTGAATAGATATCAAATTTTTATGGGTTTTCTTATGGAAAACAGTTAATTCCAAAGGGTTCAATGTGTACTTTAAACAAGCCAACTAATTTTCATACCCAGATAAACACCATAATATATTGATATAATCCTTATATTTAAACACACAATACTCTCATTTATACATGATCTAAAAGAGTTTGTGATATAACAGCTTTTTTTAATAGATGATGGAACAGCTACATTGACAACAAAGTAAATGACAGTACACTTTTTTCCCAGCAACTTGAGGCACAACTTGCATTCTTGTCAATGTCAAACATTTGAACATCGTGCACAATCAAATAAATTGTCAGCAGCTTTTCCTGTAGCCACGCCGCATGAAGTAATACTGCTCACTATCAGGAATTATGATTTGGTAGATAAATAAGACTTCATCGAAGAGGTTAAGTAAAAATATCTAAATAAATACAGTACATTCCACTTAATTGAATAGCGGTTATTTGAATATTTCGCTTAATATAGTATAATATTAAAACACAAAACCATTTCTATCTATTTCTATGCTAAAAAATCTCTTTATTTGAATAGGTCACCGGATGCATTTCGTTTATTAAGATAGCACTTTCCCACCTTACAACACCTTACGACACTAATCCTACTTGAAATTCACACCTTTCTGCCCCAAGGCAATGTTTATTATCCGGTTATTCCGATAAATTTATTGTCATTGTTTATCACCTATTTTAAATAATGACTTCCGTTCACTGGCACGCGTGTTTACCATGTACATTTATAGGAATGACGTCACATAACGGGGTTTCCCCACATCGAGAATTTTCATTTGTTTTTGTTCATTAGATGATTAAGTTTTATGGAAAACGGTAAATTCTCGATTAACATTATTTTATTCGTAAAAGAAAGAAACATAAAACAGAAAAATAGTTGCTCGGTATGTCGATGAGCAGGTAATGTCAGAACAATAAACTGTTTTGACGTTTCCTGCTCAATGTCTATTTGGGTTAGTGGGCTTGCATTATTTTCGCTAATTTGTGGTTGTCTCGTGAACGAAATTCTGCCAGTACAGTATCAGCTTGGTGTTTTTCGCACCTATTTTTTTTTTTGGCTATTGTTCTTCACAAAGTGGTTTCATGTCAAATCAGAAGCAACAGAATTGTAAAAAAAAACTTTCATTTATTTTCATACGTTTGATGTTAAATTGTATCCGTTGGTAAACTTGTACATTGCCTTTTAAATCCCTGCACACAAATGTAATAAACAACCTTCGCCTATACCAATGACGTAATACGACACGAAAAAAGCATGTGTTTCATGAATTTGTCGCCAATGTTGATATAATCATTTGATCTTTTTACCTGCCACGAAGAATGAACAAACATATAGATTGTAAATGCACAAAAAATGGGATCCATGGACCAAGCACGATATATTGGATATCGCGATATAACGGATCGCAGTGTATTTATTTACAATATCTTTTTTATCTTTGATTTCACCACATGCAGTTATTAACGTTACACTGAAGGTACTGCGTAAGCGAATTTCACAAGTGCGTATTTCTCATGACGCACCGACGAAAAATGGCGGAGATACGAACGAAATCAAAAACTGGATAGAATTTGTAAGCTCCATATATTATAATACTCCGGTTAATTGAATCAAGGGTTCTGACAAATGGGCTATTTAAATAACCAAATTCTACTGTATAACGATTAACAGGTTTTCACTCCAGTAGAAAATGGGGAAAATATGGCTGGTAACACACCTGAATAAGGCATACAAAATGTTATTAAACCCTTTCCTCTATATATATATATATATATATATATATATATATATATATATATATATATATATATATATATATATATATATATATATATATATATATATATGCCTTTTTACGCATGTGCGACCAGTGTCGATCCAGATCAGCCGGCACATCCATGCAGTCTAATCAGGATCTGCACTGGTCCATTTTGGTCTGATATAACATAATGAATCAAGAAGTGAACAGTTTAGATCCTGGTCAGACAGCACGGATGTGCTGGCTGATCTGGATCTAAGCTGTTTGCCCATGCAATAAAGGTGTGTCTATGGAGGAAAGGATTAAGTTCGACTCAATTCTTACAAATGAAATTCAGTCAGAATTCATTTTAGTCTGTCCCTTACTTAATGGGAAGTTCATCTTCAAACACAATTTTTTTCCAGATGGACCAAATAAATCTTTAAGTAAATCAATGGAAAATAGAAAAAGGAGTTCCAGAATAACCCTTCATCAAAGTTAGTTAGCGACACACAGCATGAGCACTGACCTTACTGACTTCCGGCGAGGGGACAAGGGACACTTCAGGTACTGAGGCCGTTGAGGTGACAAGCAAATTGCTCTCTTCAATTTCCCGCCGTTCCATCATCTCTGCACCCCGATTCCCCCCTCCTTCCTGTTCCTCAGACGAATGAGCAGTGTCTGACTCCCGAGTAGAACGTAACCTTGATAGAGCCATGTCCACATACGTGTCCTCAGATATAGCTAAAACCAAACAAAATATACATCAGTCCACAGAAAACTTTGCTAGGCTTCAATTAAGCCTTTACTCCACCTATAATTGTATGCCTTTAATCAGATGTGTGAACAGTGTAGATCCAGATCAGTTGGCACATTCAAGCCACATGATCCGGATCTGCACTGTTCGCTTACTGGTCAGAAATCATCTAATGAATCAAAATGCAAACAGTGTGGACCCTAGTGAGGCATAGATATGCAGACTGAATTGTATGTAGACTGTTTGCCCATGGATATCAGCCACATCCTACGAAGTAAAGGGTTAAGCCTGCTACTGTTCAAAGAGCACTTGCGCTATTATTAATGCCTTGTGTTGATATAAAGGAGTCATGTACAAGGTATTACAGTTAAAGATTTAATTACTAAAAAAGTTCATCCAACTGCAGCTAAATATATCTAACATAAAATTTGCTCTGAAGGTTTCTCTAATTGTTATTTATTACCAGACATTGGCGCTATGGCAGGTTCTAGCTAGCTAACAGTCTTCAAAATCAAACAAAGCTACAATATTTACTGAAGTTATTTTGGGAAATAGCTTTTAAAACCCACTAAAGTGCAACATTCACACTCATTGTAAACTTGCAGTTATCTATTGCAGCAAGCAAATGCACAAAAGCTCATCAAATTGCAATCAATTTAGCTAATGAAAGATAAAATTTGTACTTTACAGTACAATTGTTCAATAGAAATCCCATCATAAGCATGTTATCAAATAAAGTCGCTCGAGTTTATCATAGAGTGACAGGTGATCAACTCAAGTGCTGTCTGGGGGAGCTTTGCCCGGCAATATCCCACATGCCAGTCTCTTAGTGTAATTACATTCACTTAACAACAAACTGTTCCCGCAACAGAATTCACCATTGTCCCCGGATACTACACATTATTATTTCTAATTAAATAATAAATAAATAATGCAAAAATAAAAATCTGCACTTGATTACAGAAATGCAAATCTTCAAAACTTTGTAGCTGAAAATAAAATGACAAAAATTATGAAGATGACAATGATGATGATTATATTGATGGTGGTGGTAGTGGTGGTAATGAAGAACAAGAGCCGTCAGAGACGGATTATGCTCCCCAACGCCGCTTTGTCACAAATACTTTTTTGTTAGAACAGGAAGAATTTGTAAGAAAGATATTGTATTTGAAAGTTTCCTTTACGATTCAAACAGAAAGCATTTTACAATATTGTACAAAAATAAGACAAAAAAAATGAGAAATTTCAAAGGGCACTAACTCAAAAATGAATAAAGCAAGAGTTATGGTTCTTGTGCATTGCACTGCTCCGCATTGAGATCATTCTACTTATGAAGTTTCAAGTTCAGAAACTTTTATACTTTGTGAGATATGCACCAGATAAAACTAAGTAAGAGAAATTTCAAAGGGAAATAAATAAAAAATCAATAAAGCAAGATTTATGGTTCTTGTGCACTGCACTGCGCCTCATTGAGATCTATCTACTTATGAAGTTTCAACTTCCTAACTCTTATACTTTGTGAGATATGCCCCGGACAAAAAGTAAGTATGGTAAATTTCAAAGGGCATTAACTCTATAATGAATAAAGCAAGAGTTATGGTTCTTGTGTGCTGCACTGCTCCTCAACGAATTCATTCTACTTATGAAGTTTCAAGTTCATAACTCTTATACTTTGTGTGATATGCCCTGGACAAAATATAAGTAAGAGAAATTTCAAAGGGCAATAAATCAAAAATCAATAAAAGCAAGAGTTATGGTTCTTATGCACTGCACTGCTCATCATTGAGATCTATCTACTTATGAAGTTTCAACTTCATAACTCTTATACTTTGTGAGATATGCCCCGGACAAAAAGGAAGTATGAAAAATTTGAAAGGGCAATAACTCAAAAATGAATAAAGCAAGAGTTATGGTTCTTGTGCACTGCACTGCTCCTCCCTGAGATCTATCTAGTTATGAAGGTTCAACTTCATAACTCTTATACTTTGTGAGATATGCCCCAGACAAAAAGTAAGTATGAGAAATTTGAAAGGGCAATAACTCAAAAATGAATAAAGCAAGAGTTATGGTTCTTATGCACTGCACTGCTCCTCATTGAGATCTATCTACTTATGAAGTTTCAACTTCATAACTCTTATACTTTGTGAAATATGCCCCGGACAAAAAGTAAGTATGAGAAATTTCAAAGGGCAATAACTCAAAAATGAATAAAGCAAGAGTTATGGTTCTTGTGCACTGCACTGCTCCTCATTGAGATCTATCTACTTATGAAGTTTCAACTTCATAACTCTTAGACTTTGGGAGATATGCCCCGGACAAAAAGTAAGTATGAGAAATTTCAAAGGGCAATAACTCAAAAATGAATAAAGCAAGAGTTATGGTTCTTGTGCACTGCACTGCTCCTAATTGAGATCTATCTACTTATGAAGTTTCAACTTCATAACTCTTAGACTTTGGGAGATATGCCCCGGACAAAAAGTAAGTATGAGAAATTTCAAAGGGCAATAACTCAAAAATGAATAAAGCAAGAGTTATAGTTCTTGTGCACTGCACTGCTCCTCAACGAGATCTAACTACCTATGAAGTTTAGTCTTGATACCTCTCATAGTTTTTGTGTAATTGTCCGGACAATATTATGACGGACGGACGGACGGACGAACGAACAGACGAACGGACGAACGGGACGGACGGACGGACAAAGCGACAACTATATGCTCCCCCGAATTTCGGGGGGAGCATAAAAAGTGAATGTGATGAATACAGCTATGATATTGTTGTTGATAATAAACTGACAATTCAGAGTAGACTGTAGACATGATAATATTGGCTATTAAAAATTACAACACTGGTTGCTGCTGTTGCGGCTGCTGTTGCTTTGATAGCATTGTGAGGATTAAGAAGCAAGCACATTTGCAGTCTAGGTTTCCAGTATATGAAATGGGATGTTTTCCAGCATATCCATATTAAACAAATCTCCGAGAAGCAAGATACTGCCATAATGCTCAAGCAGTGGTATAAATAGCCCTACATAGAAACATAATAGAATTTACAGAAATCAAAAGTATAGGTGTTTCAAAGCTAAGCAAGAACTTCCACAAACATATCCAAATTCTATTATTGGATGCATGTGTAAATGAATCTATACAAGGGGTACCAACTACACAGTGGAAAGAAAGTCATTATAGCTTCACTTCACCCTACAACTTAATTATAGATATTTTAAACAAGCTAATGAAAAAAGTCCAATGTTATCTAAAGTGTGTAAGTTAGAATGTGTTATTTTTGTGATGGCAGACAGCAGGCAGGAAGGCAGGATGGCACTGGAAGCTTGCTGCTTGTCATCAAGAACTAGGAGCATATACACTTTGTTAAACATAACCCTACACTCCATAACATAAGGTTTTTCTCGCAGATGGAAAAATGTAGATCCAGATCAGCCAGCACATAGCTGCCATCTGATCAGGATCTTCACTGTTTGCTTCTTGGTCAGAAATAACTTAATGAATAAAAAGAGAACAGTGTAGATTCTAATCAGATGGCACGGACCTACATGGGTAAAAGCCATATCCCAAGGGTAGGGTTAACCAGTTAATCCATGGTTTCATACATTCTGATAAAATGATACTGCCTCTAGCTGGGAGCAAACCCGCACCGTCACGGCGACAGAGCCTAGCCCTGCAATTCCTGCGACGCAACCAATTGAGCTAACCTGGACAACCCCAAAAAAGGTTGACCGGATAGCCCTGATATACGTAACAATCAATGCATGACATTCGGTAACGGGTTATTTACTGATAATAGTACTGACTTTATGTACGGGGAGACTTTTTAAGGATCTAAACTGTTCGCTTTTAGATTCATATGATTTTTCATAATCAAGAAGAAAACAGTTTAGATCCTTATCAATAAGAATGATGTCAGTGCAGGCTCTGGATCTATACCGTTCACACATGGGAAATAAAATAACCTAATGAATCAAAATGCCAACAGTGTAGATCCTGATCAGATGGCATGCATGAGCCAGATCGTCTGGATTTAGACTGTTTGCCCATGTGTTAACAGCATATCCCATGGAGTAAATGGTTAAACACAATCAATGGCTTGACATCAAAGAAAGGCAAGTCACTAACATATTTAGAATGGTTAGACCAGCAGGTTAAATCTATTGATCTGTGTTAGATAAGTAAGTAAAACCCAAATCCTCCTAGTTCTAGAATGACAGCCTCACTCCGGTGATAATGAGGAGATCTTACCATGCATGAACGGATTAAATCCTGACCGTTTACCCTCGCACAACATAAACAGAACTAAGGCATTAAGCACTTGTTCACCTAAACATGCAAAAATCAAAATCATGTGCTGATGTGTCAATAATACAGTAAAAACAAAACATGTGCCAATGCATCAATAATGCAATAAACTGATGTAATACAGAAAACAAACACTGTGAACTAGGTGAATTGTTACAAAGAACTAAATCAACAAATAATAAGGTTACAGCATGCAAACAGTGCTAGGTTAAAAGCTTACAAGAGAGCTAGATGATTCTTAATTACCCTCCTTAATGTATCATAGCCTCAATGGAACAGACATATTAGAAAGAGCTTTATTTAAACTGTTTATTCCAAGGATGCATCTTTTCTTACAGACTGTAAGTTACACAGTTCTGTAGTTATTAACTGAAAACAAAATTTCAATTAAAACTGTGACCTTGACCTTTAACATCTGACCCCCCAAAACAAAAGGGATCATCATCTCCCCAAGAAATCCTACCATGTTATGTGACTGTCAGTTATAAGGCTTCTTCAGTTATTCCCTGGAAACTTGCTTTCAATTAAAGGTCACTTTGATCTTGACCTTTGATCATTCAATTCCTAAAACACCATGGGTTATCCACTACCCATGAACAATTCCCATACCAAGTTTGGTGACTTTAGGTCAAAACTTACTGTAGTTATTGATTGGAAACCACAAAATTATGGACAGAAAAAACAGGTGTAAAACAAAACAAGAAAATACATGTATGCATTTACTTAACATCATTTATCCCACCATACACCCAGACCTTCCCCATTCCCCCCCCCCCCCCCCAAGGTTTACCTGGCAAGCCATTAACCCATTCCTCCATATATAAGCATTTTTACTCATGTGCGACCAGCCATCTGATCAGGATCTGCACTTGTCGCATTTTGGTCAGAAATAATCCAACGAATTAAAAAGCGAACAGTGCAGATCCTGATCAGACGGCACAGATGTGCCGGCTGATCTGGATCTACACTGTTCGCCCATGCAATAAAGGTTTATCTATGAAGGAAAGGGTTAAAAAGAATGAACAAAATACATTAAAACAATATTGATGTTGATTTCTATGCTAGATTTTGTGATAGTGCTAAACTTACGAGGTAGGACATCCTCAGATGGATAGCTGTACTGGTACTTGAACGTTTCTCGTACATGGATCTCTATGTGAGTTACTTCAGCAAAATACTCTATATTGTGCTGCCCGAACACTCGTGCCACGCCAAAGTTATCTATAAGAAGCTGCATTATACGACTTGCTCTCTCAACCTGCAAAATCATCATACTTAAAACTGACCAATCTGCAAGATCAATACATATTGATGAAAAGATAAACGATAAGGTAACAATTGGTAATATAAAATAATTATTGATAAAAAGTGCTTGCTGGGTGTTAATAGTTTCCTGTATGGTGTAAGTTTCTTACTTGAAGCCTGTCACATGGGAGGTGTCTTTAGGAAATTGATGTTATTCTTTGAAATGACATCATAAAGTTGAGAAGACAACATTGGTTATTTTGTGTTTTACAATAAAATAACATTATACAGTCAAATTATGTAACAAGATCACCAATCAGAAGCTGTGTCCCATCTTTATACATGTTTTTTAATTTTATAGAATGACAAGTTTCAAGCAAGATACTTACAATTCCCACAAACAATTTCTGGGGCTGTCATATGACCTTTAAATCTCACCTTTGGCTCTCAAGGTGTATATAAAACAGCTCATTTTCTACTTTAATCAAAACTTCCATTTTTTCAATTTGAGTATAAAATCACATTAACACTGACTGAACAAACTGGGCCTAAGATCATAAAACTAAGATTGAAGACCAGTCTCAAATCTTAAGCATCTGATTTGCTGAAATTGAGACTGGTCAGATGCTTGAGATTTGTGACTGGTTTCCAGATTTAGTTTTATTATCTTGAGCCCTTGCATTAATGAGTCCTTACCTTGGCAGGATCCATGGCACATGTATGGAACATACTACCAGCTATACTTCTGGACAGGGCCTCCGTGGTCATATAGTTTTTCTGCGAGTTATGAACCATGGTAAACCAGATACCAAACAACAATGACAACAGTTGTTGGTGGGCAGGACTGCAAGATGTGATGTAGCTGTAACACAAGAGTATAAAATATATTTCCACTCATTTAGCGCTTCACCAGGGAATGGCTTTGAGGGAGACTTGGGAGAAATAGTCTAGAACTTCTCCCTCTGATCAGCCAAGGAAAAGTTTTTTCCTTAATGTTTCATACATATAGCCAAGATCCTGGTTGACTTCTCCCTAAAATTTAACTTCTCCCTGTTTTGACATCCTAAGCCAATCCCTGTTCACTACCCAAAAGTTCTTTAATAGACTATATTCATTTTTCCATAATAATCCTCTGCTATAGGGTGTGTCTACAATACAAGCCACTGACAGTGCACAATATTGACTTGTGCAGTTGATACACAAACAAGACTTGATGGGAGAACATGTGCTGTCATTTGCTCTGTTATTGCAGATCAAATGGCCATTCCTAAAAGCTGTGATATCACAAACTGTTAAGAACTTAAGAGTGTTAATATCATAATTGAGTCTTTGGGCTTTTACAAACTCTAACCCTTTACCCCAAGGGATATATATCAGCTGTTATTCCATGGGCAAACAGAGTAGATCCAGATCACCCGGAACATCTGTTTGCTTTTTGATACATTAAGTCATTTCTTACCTAGGATATGTCATCTGAACATGACCAAACTCATGTTAACAGTAAAAAAATTAGTTAGACTTATTTCAGCATACTGTTTTTCTTTCTAATCTGTGTAGACATCTTTCTAGAATTTAATGAGACCTTTAACAAAAACTTCCTTGAAAAATCCAGTATGCACTTTCTATTTCTACAAACCACAGAATAACTAACACGCCAAAGTTATAATAGAAGTAATATACACAGTTAATGTTTAACCCTTTTCTCCATAAACACACCTTTATTGTATGGGTGAATAGAGTAGATCCAGATCAGCTGGCTTGTCTGTGCCGTCTGATCAGGATCTGCACTGTTTGCTTTATAATTCTTTAGGTTATTTCTGACCAAAATGCAAACAGTGCAGATCCAGATCAGAAAGCACCGATGTGCAGACTGATCTGGATGTACACTGGTCGCACATGCGCAAAAATGCGTATATATGGAGTAAAGGGTTAAAAATGTCATAGTCACTCAATGTTATATTACTCAACAAAAGACATACTCATGTACAGCATCATACTGCTCCATTTTATGTCCGATAGTGAGAGTTTTGAGCAGAGTTTCCTCCCCTTCTGGTGAGAACACACCACCTGGCATACCCAACAGGAACTTCTGAAATCACCGTTAAAACGCTTGGTAAATATTCACTCAACCAAAAATGGAAAAAAAGAAAAATGAGCAAAAGCCCGTTCTAAGTAAGAGCGAATGAGTTGCTTTGTTTACAAAAAGTGAGCTTGACCAACATTTTTTTCTCTTTATAAGACAGAAAAACATATCTTTTAAAAAGAACAGGAATCTAGTGCCGTGTCAGAATGATGATGCTTCACAGAAAACGTAGTTTCCTATTTAAAAAAATCTTGTAATGGTTCAGGCTAGAACTTTTTCCCAGCAAACACTGCTGCATTTTTTTCTGACAAACTTGACATTTAGACTTTTCGGTTTTGGAAACGAATGTTGTAGTAAATAACAGTTCTGACATTAATGAACTCTCTAAAACTTTAATATTGACAAAAAACCTCACACACTGTTCTAACCTATTCACTATTGTATTCAAGAGGTCTGACATAAGTGCCTGCAATCATTGTTCTGTTCATCCTTGTTTTATATCATGTAACAAACATACCTTCAGCCATGTTCTGATGGTCAGTGATGCTATTCTGTATTCTTGGGTTTTATATGGTACTAATAAGGTCTCCATACCTTCTGAACACTTCATGTCATACTAATAGTTCCATAACCTACTGACAACTCCATGTCACACTAATAGTTCCATAACCTACTGACAACTCCATGTCATACTAATAGTTCCACAATCTTCTGACAACTCCATGTCATACTAAGAGTTCCATAACCTACTGACAACTCCATGTCATACTAATAGTTCAATAACCTACTGACAACTCCATGTCATACTAATAGTTCAATAACCTACTGACAACTCCATGTCATACTTATAGTTCAATAACCTACTGACAACTCCATGTCATACTAATAGTTCAATAACCTACTGACAACTCCATGTCATACTAATAGTTCAATAACCTACTGACAACTCCATGTCATACTTATAGTTCAATAACCTACTGACAACTCCATGTCATACTTATAGTTCAATAACCTACTGACAACTCCATGTCATACTAAGAGTTCCATAACCTACTGACAACTCCATGTCATAAGAGTTCCCTAATCTCCTGACACTTCCTACTGGCACTGATTAATATATACATCACCATAATATACTGACAACACCTAATCTTCTGAAAACTCCTGATCAACTGACACCAACATTACCTGACACCACCTTAACCTACTGACAACACCTGAACTACTGACAAATTTATTTTCTGAAACCACCATAACCTAATGATACCACCTTAACTACCAACATCTCAATTATCTACTGACACCACCTTAAAATGACAACACCTAAACTAATGACAACTTTATTTCCTAACACCAACTTACTGAAACTTCATACTGCTTCCATAGTGAGCTGTACATCACTTCTAACACAAAATTAACATTCAAAGTACCTTAAGGAAAACTGTAAAATGTATATTCTTACACCTATTCCAATGTGGCCTTTGACTTGGGATGAGTCATTATCTTTTTGGTATGTTCTCAATTGTTATTTTACAACCAAAATTTAAGAATTAAACACCTTTTGATTTATTTAAGTCAGCCAACTTACCTTGATAACCGAGGCTAGAGTATAGAAACTGTAGTTTGAGAATATAACAGGTTTCCCTTCTGATAATCTTTTCACAACACGCCGTGTATCAGTTGGATTGCCAGGTCGCCGGAATATATCTCGTGTGTTGAGTCCTTCCCTTGCAACATACACAAGTAGTTCCTAAAGGCAGATAACAAGACTTCAATTATATCAGGATGGGTTTAAACCTTATGTAAGGAATAAACACAATCTTTTGAGTGATCCCTAGCACATTTTGAGCATTGTATTTTGAAAATTTGACAAAGAAATATTAAGAAATGGCAAAGTTAGAGCCAACGTTAACTTTTTGTGATGGAGAAACGGCTGGACCGACTGATAAAGAAGTCCCTAAATATCGCCCTTTCTTCAAAAGAGGGCCAATTGGCCCTAAATCGCTCACCTGATTCTTAGAGACATGAAAGGTAGACCAGAGCACTTTGGCTCTTTCAAGGGCCATAACTCTGGAACCCATTATGGAATCTAGCCAGTTCAAGAAAGGAACCGAGATCTTATAGTAACTCAAAGTATTGTACAAGTCTGATTAAATTCAAATAAATAATTTTACCTAGTGACCTAGATTTCAAGGTCACATGACCCAGTTTCGAACTTGACCTAGATATCATTGAGATAAACATTCTGACCAAGTTTGAAGAAGATCCTGCCAAAATTAAGACCCCTAGGGTGCAGACAAGCTTTTTCTTTAATTTCACATAGTGACCTAGTTTTAAGGGTCACATGACCCAGTTACAAACTTGATCTAGATATCACTGAGATAACCATTCTGACCAAGTTTAAAGAAGATCAGACCAAAATTGGGACTGCTAGAGTGCTGACGAGCTTTTTCTATAATTTGACCTAGTGACCTAGATTTCAAGGTCACATGACCCAGTTTCGAACTTGACCTAGATATCATTGAGATAAACATTCTGATCAAGTTTGCAGAAGATCGCACCAAAATTAAGACCCCTAGGGTGCAGACAAGCTTTTTCTTTAATTTGACCTTGTGACCTAGTTTTAAGGGTCACATGATCCAGTCACAAACTTGATCTAGATATCATTGAGATAAACATTCTGACCAAATTTAAAGAAGATCGCACCAAAATTACGACCGCTAGAGTGCGGACAAGCTTTTTCTATAATTTGACCTAGTGACCTAGATTTCAAGGTCACATGACCCAGTTTCGAACTTGACCTAGATATCATTGAGATAAACATTCTGACCAAGTTCGAAGATGATTGGACCAAAATTACAATCGCTAGAGTGCGGACAACAATTGTGAACAGACGGACGACGGACGAAGGGCGATCACAAAAGCTCATCCTGTCACTATGTGACAGGTAGGTGAGCTAACAAGAGCCAGTCGGAAACGACTGCACGCTCGACTATTTGAAGTCAGACATATTTAAGCACATTTAAAACTGGGCTTCATTTAAACTGGGGAGTGATTCAGGAGTTTATGACACCCAACACACACACATGAAAAAAAAGTTTCTTAATCCAAGTTAGGAAATCAATAAATTACACTTAATTTATTATTGTAGTTTTTTTAGAGGGTTTACACAACCCAGTCCATACACCCCTGATCCCGCACCCATCTACCAACTATCCCTGCCCACCTATAGTGATGTGGTGGGGTGTGGTGTAGTATAGTAAGGTATGGTATGCTGGCTGCTGTTGTTGGTGGTGTGGGTGTTGTTGCTGTTGTTGGTATTGTTGGTGGTGTTGGTGTTGTTGTTGGTGTTGTTGTCAGTGTTGTTGTTGATGTTGTTGGTTGTTGGTGGTGTTGTCAGTGTTGTTGTTGATGTTGTTGGTTGTTGGTGTTGTTGATGCTATTGTTGGTGTTGTTGTTGGTGGTGTTGTTGGTGTTCGTGTTGTTGGTGGTGGTGTTCTTGGTATTGTTGTTGGTGGTGTTGTTGTTGGTTGTGTTGTTGACGGTTTTGTTGGGTGGTGTTGTTGTTGGTGGTGTTGTTGTTGTTATTTGTGTTATTGTTGGTTGTGTTGTTGGTGTTATTGTTATTGTTGGTGGTGGTAGTGATGGTGTTGTTGTTGTTGGTGTTGTTGTTGTTGGTGGTGGTGTTGTTGTTGTTGATGGTGTTGTTGTCAGTGTTGTTGTTGTTGTTGGTTGTTGATGCTATTGTTGGTGTTGATGTTGTTGTTGGTGGTGTTGTTGACGGTGTTGTTGGTGGTGTAGTTGTTGGTGGTGTTGTTGTTGTTATTTGTGTTATTGTTGGTTGTGTTGTTGGTGGTGGTGGTGTTTTTGGTGGTGTTGTTGTTGGTGGTGTTAGTGTCTTTAGTTTCAAAGCTATAGTACAAGAAGTATGAAAGTAACTAGCTTGCACGCAAACTTTAACCTGAAATTCTAAGTTCAAAAAGGGCCATAATTTGATTAAAAATTAAAGAAAGAGTTATGGTTCTTGGCATACATAGTCAGGGTCATGATGGTAAACAAGTGTTGAAAGTTTCAAAGCTATAGTACAAGAAGTATTAAAGAAACTAGCTTGCACACAAACTTTAACCTAAAATTCTTAGTCAAAAAAGGGCCATAATTTAAAAAAATGGAAGTTAGAGTTATGGTTCTTGGCATACACACTTGGGAGATGATGATGAACAAGTTTGCCAAGTTTCAAAGCTGTAGTATAAGTAGTATTGAAGTTATGTGTTTGTACAGTAGCTTGCATGCAAACTTTAACCTGAAATTCTAAGTCGAAAAAAGGGCCATAATTTGATCAAAATGAAAGTTAGATTTATGGTTCTTGGCATACACACTCGGGACATGATGATGAACAAGTGTGCCAAGTTTCAAAGCTGTGGTATAAGTAGTATTGAAGTTATGTGTTTGTACAGTAGCTTGCACGCAAACTTTAACCTGAAATTCTAAGTCAAAAAAGGGCCATAATTTGATCAAAATGAAAGTTAGAGTTATGGTTCTTGGCATACACACTCGGGACATGATGATGAACAAGTGTGCCAAGTTTCAAAGCTGTAGTATATGTAGTATTGAAGTTATGTGTTTGTACATTAGCTTGCACGCAAACTTTAACCTGAAATTCTAAGTCGAAAAAGGGCCATAATTTGATCAAAATGAAAGTTAGAGTTATGGTTCTTGGCATACATACTCGGGACATGATGATGAACAAGTGTGCCAAGTTTCAAAGCTGTAGCTATAGTAGTTTTTAAGATATCAGTAGGTTGCACCCAAACTTTAACCAAAGCGGGACGCCGACGGCAACGCTGACGCCGACGCCCAAGTTAGTACAATAGCTCGACATATTCTTCGAATAGTCGAGCTAATAAAAACTGGCCAGATATTGAAACAAAAGTGTTTTAGGAGTACAATTAATGGACATAAAATACATGCTTGACAATTTAAAAGCATAGAATTGATAACAGTACTGATTGAATAGACAAGGAGACTTTTTACAGCTGCAACACAGAACACGTGCTACTGTGACATTGAAACAGATAAAATGGAACTTATAAAGACAGCAAGTGACTGCTGCCATACCAAGTCTAATTGCTGTCTGGAAGAAGTTTTCAGCTGTAATGTCATAAGTAATTATTTAGAAAGTCTCATCAGAATATCCACTTCTAAGGACAAAGAAGTTTCTTTTATCACCATTAGGAGACCTTAATACAGCTTATCCAAATTGTAGGCTACCTTGTCCAAAAAATGTTTCAGTTTGGTGTTTCTTTACTAGCCTTCTACCCTATGAGCAGAGATGTGCAGGCTGATCTGGATCTACAGTTAGCAGATAAAATAAAACTCATAAATATGCAGTAAAGGGCAGAATCTGGATCTTCTCTGTTCCTACAGGCTAAAAAACCTCTATAGAATGAGTAAGATGGAGGTAGATAAGTGAACAATACTTACAACCATTGGGATCGGTAGATATCCATTCTTAAGGGCAGTCGCTAGGGGAGCTCCAAATTTTATTCTGGAAAGTAAACAAGAATTATTTATTCCTTTCACAGACAAAATAACTGCAGATAATCATTCTTGCTTTTTGGTTTTGATACCTTAATTCAAACATTTAATGTAAATATAAAATATCACAACAAAACAACACAAGAAAACAACAAAAGACATTGAGTAAAGTGAATACTTGCTCTGATGCTCTGAAGAAGTCTGTGCATTGATACACAAATTTAATTGTAAGTCTACTGGCGCTACATATCACTGAGCTTAATCGTTAAATTCATTGTTTATATCCAATTTAGAAGATCATGTATCCGTATCATGAAGTGAACATATTTGGGCTGGAAAATCAGCAGAATTGCTCAGGATCACAAGCGCTGAGACACGTAAGACACAAGTAAACCTGGCGATTACACCAGTACAAGTAAACCTGGCGATAACACCAGAACATGTAAACCTGGCGATTACACCAGAACAAGTAAACCTGGCGATTACACCAGAACAAGTAAACCTGGCGATTACACCAGAACAAGTAAACCTGGCGATTACACCAGTACAAGAAAACCTGGCGATTACACCAGAACAAGTAAACCTGGCAATTACACCAGAACAAGTTAACCTGGCGATTACACCAGTACAAGTAAACCTAGTGAGTACGCCAGTACAAGTAAACCTAGTGAGTACACCAGTACAAGTAAACCTGGCGATTACACCAGTACAAGTAAACCTGGCGATTACACCAGTACAAGTAAACCTAGTAAGTACACCAGTACAAGTAAACCTGTCAATTACACCAGAACAAGTAAACCTAGTAAGTACAACAGTACAAGTAAACCTGGTGATTACACCAGAACAAGTAAACCTGGTGATTACACCAGTACAAGTAAACCTTGCGAGTACACCAGAACAAGTAAACCTAGTGAGTACACCAGAACAAGTAAACCTAGTGAGTACACCAGAACAAGTAAACCTAGTCAGCAGAATTGCTCAGGATCACAAGCGCTGAGACACCAGAACAAGTAAACCTGGCGATTACACTAGAACAAGTAAACCTGGCGATTATACCAGTACAAGTAAACCTGGCGATTACACCAGAACAAGTAAACCTGGCGATTACACCAGAACAAGTAAACCTGGCGATTACACCAGTACAAGTAAACCTAGTGAGTACACCAGTACAAGTAAACCTGGCGATTACACCGGTACAAGTAAACCTGGTGATTACACCAGTACAAGTAAACCTAGTAAGTACACCAGTACAAGTAAACCTGGCGATTACACCAGAACAAGTAAACCTATTAAGTACACCAGTACAAGTAAACCTGGTAATTACACCAGAACAAGTAAACCTGGCGATTACACCAGTACAAGTAAACCTAGTGAGTACACCAGAACAAGTAAACCTAGTGAGTACACCAGAACAAGTAAACCTAGTGAGTACACCAGAACAAGTAAACCTAGTGAGTACACCAGTACAAGTAAACCTAGTGAGCACACCAGTACAAGTAAACCTAGTGAGTACACCAGTACAAGTAAACCTAGTGAGTACACCAGTACAAGTAAACCTGGGGATTACAGCAGTACAAGTAAACTTGGCGATTACACCAGTACAACTCAACCTGGCAATTACACCAGTACAAGTAAACCTGGTGATTACACCAGTACAAGTAAACCTGGCGATTACACCAGTACAAGTAAACCTGGCGATTACACCAGTACAAGTAAACCTGGCAATTACACCAGAACAAGTAAACCTGGTGATTACACCAGTACTAGTAAACCTAGTAAGTACACCAGTACAAGTAAACCTGGCAATTACACCAGTACAAGTAAACCTGGTGATTACACCAGTACAAGTAAACCTAGTAAGTACACCAGTACAAGTAAACCTGGCAATTACACCAGTACAAGTAAACCTGGTTATTACACCAGTACAAGTAAACCTTGTGAGTACACCAGTTCAAGTAAACCTAGTGAGTACACCAGTACAAGTAAACCTAGTGAGTACACCAGTACAAGTAAACCTGGGGATTACACCAGTACAAGTAAACCTGGTGATTACACCAGTACAAGTAAACCTGGCAATTACACCAGTACAAGTAAGCCTAGTGAGTACAACAGTACAAGTAAAGATGCTTCGTACACCAGTAAAAGAAACCTAGTGAGTACACCAGTACAAGTAATCCTGACATACACCAGTACAAATAAAATAAATGTGTACAACAGTACAAGTACACCTAGTTAGTACACCAGTACAAGTAAAGATGCCAAGCACGCAAGTCTAAGTATCTTCTCACATTGCATGTGATGTCCTTGCATCAAGATACTACTATTGTTAGCATGAAATCCTTTCCAAGACATTGATGTTTATCCTTCCAGAATAGCATGTCATACTAGATATACTAAGGTTACCTGCACCAGTGTTTGTTTCCTGTTTTTATGCCAGTTTTCATGCACAGACAATGCAGAAGGTGAAAGAAATAAATGCCACTGACCCTTGGATTGAAAACTTGATACAAGTAAAATTAAGGCAGACACAAAAGTTAAGATAGCATTGAGTACAAGCATAGAGTACAAGAAAACATGCTTACTTCTGATGGCGCATGGCCTCGGTGCTTCGATCAGACACACAACCAAACACATTACGCAACATGATCGCACTTCCAACGGGCCACAAACATCATCAAGCTTCTTATGAACATGATTCAAGCTTCATTGTTTGGAATAAATCCAACCCCCTTTTATCCGCAATTATCACCTGAAAATAAAAATATAATATAATAAAGACTTTACCTATGATTTAAGCTCCATTTTTTCTTTCACTATTGGTAAATACCTGTCTTGCAAGGGAGCTGAACCCACAACAATTGTCTAATTAGCTTTTACCCTTAACTCCATAGATACACTTTTGATGTGAGAGCGAACAGTGTTAATCCAGATCAGCTGGCACATGCATACCATCTGATCAGGATCTACTCGGTCCGCTTTCTGACTTATAAGGTTATAATGACCAAAAAGCAAACAGTGCAGACCCTAATAAGAAGGCAATAATATATGGCTGAGTTAAGGGTTAAGCACAATGTATTTAATTATCCATAATATGATGGCTGCAATAAAAACACGATATCAAGCTTATATGTCAATACACAAGTTATATCCAAAACAGCAAAATGTTATAACTTTTTGTGAAATTAAGCAATAAAATATTTAACTAAATTACAGCAGTAAAATTTATGTGATTGCCTTGATAAAACAACTAAAAAATCAATGTAATAAATCACGGTGGGCTCAACAAGCAAGCTGAGGCCGACATGGGCCGGGTGAGAAGGGTTATCATTGACAATCCAACTTGTAATCAATCTTCTTACATGTAAAACCAATTTATTGAAAACTTAATCACACCATGACAATGGCTGGTGTTTTCTCTTGGCTATATAAATATTTTGACATCCAAAACCTATCGGGTTTTTGTCCATTTAACAAGTAAAATGTTAAGACGAATGTGTAAATGTCAATGTATGCAATAATGCACAGTTTTTTTTATATACAAAACCTGGAAAACTGTGACAAAAACCCTTTCCAGTTAACAATTTAAGTATTGTTTCTAGCTATGAACACATCCACTGTCACAAAACCAACTTGTTACTCCTGTTTTGCTTCACTAATACATTTTCACACACAATTCTGCATGTTACAGCTTTCTTCTGAAGTCCAATATGAAAGAGTGTGATTAATGCAAAATATTACCAAGCTAAGCTACATCCAAGACAAATTCTAATGCAAACCTTACAATTAATGCTATAAATGACCAGCATCAAACAAGTGCAAAACTATAACACGAAATCCTCTTCCCTCTTCCTCATACAAAGCATAAGTTGTGAATTATGTGCACTGTCTACAATTTAAAAATCCACATTGAGAAATGCATCAATTAGCAGCAGCTATTTCCTGAGAGAAAACACTCAAATATTCTAATAATGGAATCCAATATAACGGCAAAGTTTTGTAGGACGGTATACTACATGATACAGAAATAGAAGGAATCGGTAATTAAAGATCAGGATCAATAGTAGCTGTATTACTCACTGAAACAGTATCACTAGATCACTATATATAGCAACACTATATCTGACACTGGTGATAATCTCTTAAATATTCTTCAAATGTACAAAGAATATTGGCTCCTAACAGTTCCCATAGGGATAATGTTGATCATGTTGTTGGTGGTGATAGTATTAGTGATGCTGTTGTTTATGATGATGATGATGATGATGCTGATGATGATGTTGTAGTTGTTGCAGTTGTTGGGGATGATGATGATGATAGTAAGGAGAGGGAGAATGTTATCATTCCTGCTGATAATGATGCAGAAAACATTTTGCTGCTGCTAATACTGCTGTTGATTATAAAAATGACCATAATGTCCAGTCTGATGACGATCACAGGGCAACTCGCACTGATAATGATTTGTCAATGATGAGATCTGATGGTAATGATGATGATTACCAGGGTTTCCACTGACCTGGATCCATTTAATGAGGAAAAAATTGAAATAAAGATGAAGAATACTGATAAGCAATTTCAAGCATCAAATAAAATGATAATATACAAAAATCTCCTCCCAATTGGACTAGATAGCATGACAGCAACATACAGCATTATCAATGAGGTGCACTTTACATGAGCAAGAATTCAGCAAAACGTTCTCACATTGGCAATTATAACTTCTGAAAAAAATCCACCCCGCCAAAAAGGTATGACAATAACTATGCTAAAGATAATCCCCAATATGCCCTATCACACATCACCTTGCTCTGCCAGAGAAGTGCATCCCTCAGGCATTAAAAATTGTCCAGTTGCTGTTCCTGGGCCAGATGCAAGATTTCCTGAAAAGGGGGTTCACTTGGGGCAAGTTATATGATTATTTCAAACTTCCTAGCAAGAATACCCATGGAAGTTAAATACTGCTGTGCATAGAAGGTGTTCGAGCAACTCTACTCGAACCCCCTCTGGGTTCTGCCCCTGTGTTCAAACAACATGTACAGTCCTCAAATTAGTAGACCTATTTCTATTCCAGTTTTCTTGCTCACTTCATTCAAAGGTCATAGTGGGGATGGGTAATTTTTCTATGAATATGTCTGACAACAAGGAAATATTTTATCAATCTTTCAGTATTTTCAAAGCTTTGATCTATTTTCTATAACTAGCCATTTCCTTGTTGATAGCTAATATTGGAATTTCTTCCTCAAACCAGACATGAACTTTTCAACTTTGTCCTTTATATACAAGTGACATGTTCTAATAAATTATTCATTTATTTCATATAGTTCTTGTACATAAAATGATTCATTACACTGCATTCCCTATTCCAGATGCCTCATGTAAAGGAACAGAATCATATTTTGTTTCTAGCAAAAACTGAACTACCTTAACCTGTTACTATATCATAATATAAACATTTAATGAATATGAAACCAGTGTAGATCTAGATCAGCCTGCACAACAGTGCCCTCTGATCAAGATCTACACTGTTCGCTTCTAGGTTAGCAAACACACTTCTACCAAACTAAAGTTGAAAATTTGGGGCCCTGTCAGAACCCATGACTCCTCAGTTACAGGCTGAGTGCTCTCTGGACTGAGCTATCCAGCTGACCTACATTATATTCTCCCCAAAATTATCTAAACTATCAATAGGTTCTCATGGGATTTTCCACTAAGACAGAGACATAACCATCAATATTTTAATGTCTTGTATACTCCCACACACACACTATTTGTTCAAGCATAGAAAACAGTCCAAACTTTGACATTTTGAAGGGGCTTGCATAGCAGAGATAGCCGAAGTTTGCCTAGTGAAGACATACAAGCTATGATGCCAAACTGTTTGAAGCTCTGTCAGACATCGTAAATGGAAGACAGACATTTTGTCACCAAACCCCTTCAGTGGTAGTTTGAATCTCTGTCAGACATCTCAAATGATAATATTAAAGTTTGCCAGATTCCCAAGTTAGACAAGTCTGAGCCTTTTTCAAAACAGGCCTGATGGAGCCGTCAAAATACAAGATCCCTGATACGGAAGTTTGAAGCATTGCCTGACCCCTGATCTGTTAAAACTTAAGTCCTGATTCAGTAGTTACTATATGAACCGGCGATTTACAGAACCACTGAGGATTAATTACTGTGGTATCATTTAATTTTGCTGGCACGAAATTTCGAGCAATCGCCGAAAAAGACAGTTTCGCGCAGACGTAAATTTGCGCAAATCCAATTTTTTAAACAAAAAAAATTTATTATCGATATTTTACTGACCCGTTATCAATACCCATTGTTTATTTGAACACGCGAGGTAATCATGTGTCAATCGGCCCCCTGTCAAAACTACTTCCTTTGTTAGTCAATTATCTGACCGCTGTTTATTCGGCCCAGCTAATTGACACGGGACCCGTTTGATCCATCTATCTGGACCATTCATATCATAATTGGCATGTTAAATTTCGTACCCGTTTTATGGTCTTAAGTGTCAATTAATTGCGAAACAGTTACTCAAGAAAGTGTTGATAAATTAAAAATGAGATGACAACGATACTGCGTGGTAAAACTTGACCTGACCTAAATGCGCGGACTAAATTGTCGTTCAAGTTTTGAAGTAACATTAAACATATTCCAAAAGAAATTCGACAGTTATAACATTTTATTTTCTTTATTAACAAAATTATTCGATACTTCTAATTTATATCAAATTGCAATACGGGCAACTATATATAAAGTGTAGGTCCATTCGGACATAGCAAGTTTCGGATACGTATGTGGAACTTTTTGGTTAAATTTTAGCTTAGGTTTTAAATTCCACACTGGCCCGAGCGCAAAATACGCAAAAATAAAGCCATCGCTAAATAAAATGATACCACAGTAGTTAACAAGTCTTTTAAGATGTCTGATTAATTGAGGACTTTTTGGAATAGCTTACTCCACATACTAATAGAAATATCCTAGAAAACAAGTTTGTCTTCAAGTAACTCACTATTTTACAATACACAGCTTGTACTTGTTGTGATTTTATCAATTCAGTTTGGGTTTTTGGATCATATTTTTATGATTGTTTGTTTATTACTATATCACCCATAATACTATTCGAATTGTCAAACTTGCAGGCTTACGAGACATGATTTTTGTGAAAATTATTACTTCCCATATTCTATTTGAGGTCGGCCATGCCAGGCATCCAGCAGGCAGACACCTGGTAACCATTCTTTATTTATCTGCAGGCTGGCCAGCCATCTACACCTTTACAAGTCCTATGCCATTAGGCCACGGAAACGGTTTTGTTGTAACTGGATCCATAATTGCAGTGAGTTAAGACTCTATTTTGTGGGAATTGAAATGTGAAATGACACTTTCACACTTAAACATATTTTCATGATGTAGTATTTTACTCAAGGACAAATGAAACCATGATTTTGAAAAACTTAGAACACTTTATGACCGTTCACTCCATGGGATGTGGATTTTATCCCATATGCAACAAGCGTAGATTAGATCTGCCGCCATACGAGTGAAGTCTGTTCAGAATCTACACAGCAAACTTTTAGATTCATTTGGTTATTTCTCATCAAAAATGAACAGAGTAGATGGATGTGCCAGATGATCTGGATCTACACTGACTGCCCATGTGATAAAAACGTTCAGGAAGATCACAAACTTTATGTTAACACCAGCCACTCATGATGAATTCTTTCTGGAGGATGAAATCATAGTGTTTAATCCCCAAATGTATTGATGGTTTTGCTGAACTGACTCATTCCGACTACCATGTACAGTATTTCTTTTTTTTACCCTTTCCTCCATTTATATGCATTTTTACGCATGAGGACCAGTGTAGATCCAGATCAGCCGGCACATCTGCACTGGTTGCATTTTGGTCAGAAATAACCTAACAAACCAAAAACGAACAGTGCTGATCCCGGATCTGTGCTGGCTGATCTGGATCTACACTGTTGGCCCACACAATTAAGGTTTATCTATGGAGGAAAGGGTTACACATGGCTCGCACACTTTGCTATTAACTCCTATATTTGGAGAAATCCATCACCACCCATTACCCCCTCACCTGCCTTAGACACCGTATGGTTGAAATAAATAAATTATGGTAAACGTCTCAGACTTTTGACAAAGTCCCATACAAAATTCTCTTAACCCTTTCCTCCATTTATACAACTTTATTGCATGGGCGAACATTTTAGGTCCAGATCAGCCAGCACACCTTAACTGTTCACTTTTTGATTCATTAGGTTATTTCTGACCAAAATGGATCCAGTGCAGATCCTGATCAGTCAGCACGGATGTGCCGGCTGATCTGGATCTACACTGGTCGCACATGCGTAAAAATGTGTATACATGGAGGAAAGGGTTAATCTCATGGTAACTGATACATAAACACCCAACTTTTTCCAAACACAATACTACACAATCATCTTCCAATACCAACAGTGGCAAGTAAGCAGATCTAAAAATAGATTTTCTAATAAAAAAAACTATGGCTCTATCCTGGAATTAGTCAGCACAGAAGCTGATAGACAGCTCTGAAATATAATGAATTGTAAAACTAGCACTTGATGAATGCTTCAAGGGCCAAAACTGATAACTTTTATTTCTGGGGAAAATAAAATGTATTTTCAACATGAAACTGAACTTTAATCTCTGCAAAGTTCCCACTTTTAGCCCACAGACAAGGTGTGGTAGGTATTTTAAAAGAAATTAAGACAGAATTATTGTTTCAAGGACTGCTGGAGGTCAGACAACCCGCTAATAAGTAATAAACTATACCTGACACAATTATGTCTTCACTAAATACTGTGTTAAGCAATGAAATGAGCATGCCCAATTATCCCTTTACTCCATACATTATATATACACCTTTATCACATGGGCGAACAGTGTAGATCAGTGACGTCTGATCAGGATCTAAACTTTTGGGTTATTTTTTATGTGTATTTCAGATGTGCCATCTGATCTGGATCTACACTGTTTGCACATGCGAACCCATAAATATGGAGAAAAGAGTTTCATTTTATTGATAAGTACGATTTTTCCTGAAATTACTGGCCTCAGCTAAAGCAATGCAGAAGCGAACATGAAAACCTTATAGAATATAGGGGTTCGTGCAATTGTGGCATCTGAAATTAATGATGAAAATTTAACAAATATAAAATGCCTAAATGTTGAACTATAATAAAAGTTGAGAATAAAAAAGGTGAACAAGACTGAAGAATTTATTAAAAACAAGAGCTTAAGAGAGAATAGTTTCCTCACCTGACCATCAAAGAAGCATATAAAGAAAACTTCCTCTACAAACTTGGCAAAAATTAGACAAAATCTGTTGTATTAACAAGTTATTTTTACTACGAACTTCAATTTCAATAGATTTTGACCCTGAGCGAGCAACCTTCGTAAACACCTGTTGCACTGCAGCACTTCACAAGATGCCGACCACGTTTTTTGTCATGCGACGGCTGTTAGAAATGCTGCTTCAATAAAAAGAAGCTGTATTTTACTTCCAAATTATGTTTTGCTGTCATTCAAATTAGTGTCAATGTTTGTTCATTCCCTTAGCGGATGTTGAAACAAAAACATAAGGTGTGGCTTGTAAAGCAACCTGAAGGCTTTAACAATGAACCAGCAAATTCGTTCAATTTATATCCCCCGCCGAGTACTGGTTATTACTAACACAACAGCTGAAGACATAGGGCTTTATCTAGATATTTATGACAAGAATGAGACGTAAAGTCTTCAAGTTGTTGAAATGAAGAACCCAGTAGTAAAAAACATAGCGCAGTATTTAATTGAAATCCATGCAGAAGATGCAGAGAAGTATCACGGAAACGAATACTACTCTATATGCATAGTGCATAACTTATCAAAGGGCCATAACTCAGTGTTAAACAGTCAGACCAAAACAAGACAAAAATATGGGCATCTTGCCTTGGTATTGATGGTTTCCACAGTTTCATTGAAATCCATCCAGTAGTTGCAGAGAAATAGCAAGGAAACGAATACTGCTCTACATGCATAATGCATTAGTTATCAAAGGGCCATAACTCTGTGTTAAACGGTCTGACTGGAACAGGACGACAATATGCGCATCTCCTGTTGGTATTAAAGGTTTCCAGAAACATTCATTGAAATCCATCCAGTAGTTGAAGAGAAAAAGCGCAGAAACGAATACTGCTCTATATGCATAATGCATAAGTTATCAAAAGGCCTTAACTCTGTGTTAAACAGTCTGACTGGAACAATATGCGCATCTCCTCTGGGTATTGATGGCTCCCAGAAAGTTTAATTGAAATCCATCTGGTAGTTGCAGAGAAATAGCACGGAAACAAATACTGCTCTATATGCATAATGCATAAGTTATCAAAGGGCCATAACTCTGTGTTAAAAAGTCTGACTGGAACAAGATGACAATATGCATATCTCCTCTTGGTATTGATGGCTCCCAGAAAGTTTCATTGAAATCCATCCAGTAGTTGCAGAGAAAAAGCGCGGAAACGAATACTGCTCTATATGCATAATGCATAAGTTATCAAAGGGCAATAACTCTGTGTTAACAGTCTGACTGGAACAAGACGATAATATGCATATCTCCTCTTGGTATTGATGGCTCCCAGAAAGTTTCATTGAAATCCATCCAGTAGTTGCAGAGAAAAAGCGCGGAAATGAATACTGCTCTATATGCATCATGCATAAGTTATCAAAGGGCAATAACTCTGTGTTAAACAGTCTGACACGAACAAGACGATAATATGCACATCTCCTCTTGGTATTCATGGTTCCCAGAAAGTTTCATTGAAATCCATCCAGTAGTTGCAGAAAAATAGCGCTGAAATGAATACTGCTCTATATGCATAATGCATAAGTTATCAAAGGGCAATAACTCTGTGTTAAACAGTCTGACCAGAACAAGACGATGATATGCACATCTCCTCTTGGTATTGATGGTTCTCAGAAAGATTCATTGAAATCCATCCAGTAGTTGCAGAAAAATAGCACGGAAACGAATACTGATCTCTATGCATAATGCATAAGTTATCAAAGGGCCATAACTCTGTGTTAAATGGTGTGACCAAAACAAGACGACGATATGTGCATCTCCTCTTGGTATAGATGGTTTCCAGAAAGTTTCACTGAAATCCATTCAGTAGTTGCAGAGAAATAGCGTGGAAACGAATACTGCTCTATATGCATAATGCATAGGTTATCAAAGGGCCATAACTCTGTGTTTAATGGTCTGACCGGAACAAGATGACAATATGCGCATCTCCTCTTGGTACTGATGGTTGCCACAAAGTTTCGTTAAAATCCATCAAGTGGTTGCAGAGAAATAGCGCGGAAACGAAATTCGGACAGACAGCGTGACGGTGCGACAGTGTGACGGACGGACAACGGTAAAACAATATCCCCCTCCCCGATTTCATCGGTGGGGGATAATTAGATGGGTGTTCAGTTGAACACTTGTGTCGCCCTCGGGTACAATGTCAGAAAAAAATGCAAGTACAAAAAGGGGCATAACTCCATCTTGACCAAAACAACTTATCATCACAAGTGTGTTGTCTTCAGCAATATATTTAGAAAGTTACATGAAGAAATATTGAGAAATCACAGTTATAGCAAACATTAGGTTTTTGTGTTAAAATCAAAGTTCAAAATAACTCCATCAAATGTGACCTTGACCTAAAGAATTTGGCATCATCATGAGCGTGTTGTCATAAGCAATATAATTTGAAAGTTTCATGAAGAAATATTGAGAAATGGCAAAGTTATAGACAACGTTAAGTTTTCATGTCAAAATCTAAGTACAAAAAGGGGCATAACTATATCAAATATGACCTTGACATAAAGAATTTGGCATCATCACGAGCGTTTTGTCATAAGCAATATAATTTGAAAGTTTCATGAAGAAATATTTAGAAATGGCAAAGTTATAGCGAACGTTAAGTTTTCGTGACGGACGGACAGACCGACGGACGGACGGACAAAGCAATCCCTATGTATTGCCATTTCTTCGAAAGGGCGATGCAGAAACGTTCTATCAACTATACTTTCCTGGGCTACTTCTCAACGAAAATATAAGTCACCGCGCATCGTGATTTTGGTTGCAAGCCAAAATCTAACTGAAATCGAAATTTGAAGTATTTTTACTTGTGACTTAGTTTGAATCTTCAGGTGACCGAAATTAAACTCATGCCAATGTTGAAAAAAGAACAGCTGGATCAAGTTTGGTGACAATAAAATGAAACTGTCCTTAGATTTATAATAACATGAAACATGACAATGTTTGAGTGTTTCTCAAATTTAATTTTAACCAAGATGACCAAGGTTTAAACAAAATCTTAGATGTCATCAAAACTAATATTCTGATCAAGTTACATTGGTGGTCTTAATAAAGACTAGAGAACCATAAAAACAATGCAAACTTGACAGGTGAGACTGTTAACCCTTTTTCTCCCATGGGCCAGTAGTGTAGATCCACATCAGCCACCATATCAACATGCCATCAGATTTGGATCTACTTGCTTCTTGGTCAGAAATAGCCCAATAAATCTCAAATTTAACATTGCTTTAACATTCCTGATCGGATGGCACATATTTGTCAGATGATCTTGATCTACATTGTTTGCCCACACAAAAAAGATAGACAACTGGTTAAATTGAAATGAAAAACCACTCTTTCCTGCAACTCATTTTTGCTCACACCAGTAAAGAAAAAACCTGACCTTACACTATGTCCTCTATATATTGTCCAGTCGGATGAAATCTACCTCATATGCTTAATATACATTCTAAACCCTATTTTTTTCTTTTAAACTTAAACTAATCCTGGCAATTTAAACCTGAAAACGTCTCTTTTCACCAGAAACTTTCAAGTGTATACACAATAAATAGTGTTCCAAAATTCCATTTATTTTTCAGTTAACAATTCTGAGATCTTTCAACTGCACTGAATTATTCTTCCTTCAGTGACATTCAATATCTGGCATTTACCTGAACAAAAATACCTTGGTAAACTTTTTTCAAGAAGTATACTCCAAACTGACAGTAGCACATTTGTATCGGAGAGAGTAACACATTCCAAGGCGATTCCCTAACATCTGGGAAGACCTTGGAACAAACATCTGCTTTATATTAAAAAAAGAAATAAGGAATGATGGGAAAATATGCAACACCGTAAAATTACTTCATTGAAGATACATCATATTGTACATTATGGCCAGTTTTTGTAGAAGCATGTGTACATGTAGGTAGGTCATTTCTGTTTGACAACTGGCTGGCACTGGTCAGGTAAAGCATGTAAGGCTTCAAAGAATTTTATTGTTGAATATAACCTTCAGATAGCCTTGGTCTGGATCCAGAGATAATGTGGCACAGACTTTTTAATCAGTTTCTGAACTATCACTAAGATATTGCTGAAACATTGTCAAACAACCACCTTAAACTCTACCTTTTTCAAATGCCAAATGTAAGTGGAACATTAACTGAACCCATAGTGACTAAAATACTGACCAGCTGGATTAACCCTTTACTCCATGGGATATGGTTGTTATTGCATGGATGAACATTGAAGATCCAGATCAGTGCCTAAGGTTATAAAACTGAGCATGGAAACCAGTCGCCATTTCAGCCAATCAGATGCTTGAGATTTGAGACTGGTTTCCAATCTCTGCTTTATAACCTTCAGCCTAGCTGGCACATTCATGCAACTGATCAATATCTACGCTATTCACTTGTAACAAACATTTTCTATAGCGCTACATTATTGTCAAATAAAATCAAAAGACAATGCAAAAAACAACAACATTTTTTGTGTTGTTCCCTTAGCTGATTCAATTATGATATGGTATTGGAAAAAGCATTATAATAACTCAATACAAACACAAGTACCCTTCATCAGTGTATTGCTTCATGGTTCTAACCCTCATTATGTTAAAAACTGTTAAGACATTTTATATAAAAAAAATACCTTAAAATCTTATAGAACATGTGTGTATGATGTATGGTGTGCGTTGGGTCAGGCGTGTGGGGGGGGGGGGGGAGGAAGAGGAAGGGAGGGTGTGACAGATGGATAGCAGTTGGGAAAACAAGCATTTCACTAACAAAAGTGGTGTTAAAATTCATTCCTGGATTTTGTGCAAACTTGAGTATAGACACTTACTTCTTCGGTGCATCTCGAATTGTAACAAAAACTTCTCAATAGATTAGTGAAGCTGCCAATAGCTAGCACTATAAATAGCAGTGGAAATAAGAGCACTGGGTCAGTATATTTTCTGGTACAATAATAAAGCTTCTTTTTCTGACAGCCTGATCAATCACTGCCCAGAAATATGATGTCAGAATAGCTCTCAGAATCCACTCACTTTCTAATAAATACTTGCCATTATAACAGGCTAATAAAACTATATGCCATTAGTACTCGGGGAATCTTTTAAAATTTTGCTGTATTTCAATTCTGACATAGTACATTTATACAGAGCACCTAGTATTGTTAAAAATACAGTCATAAAAAGTTAATATAACAGTTGATCGAATGTGATCAAGGGAATACCAAGGTGCTGCTCTCCCAGCTCATAGAATCTCTTTTTTTATTTTCAAAAACATCTCTCAGGAGTGAAAAACACTGCTGTGGGTGCAGAATGGGCATGAGATTATTACCGACCCCCCCACCCCACACACATACACACACACACTTACCCTTGACCTTTGTACATGTAGTAGGGCCAAGGTTCAGGACTGAGACAGTCCTTAAGAACTGAACTCTTGCATGAAGTAGGGTCAAAATCCTTTGAGGTAGTTGCTAAAATGAGCTCCACAAACCAGATTTGTGATGGGCAGATGTACAACTAGGAACAGACAATTCCAATCTACTTATTTTCTTCATAAGAGTGACACAAAAATGATACTTCAGACTCGAAACAATTTTGACTAAAACTGGCTGACAACAGGAATTAGTTTTGTAATGGTATAAAGAACTTTACTGATTATAAGTCAAGACACTCTACCACAATTAGAATTTCAATCAACCGATTTTTCTTCATTATTTAAAAACTTCACTTAATAACCACTAAATAACTTAGTAGTTTATCTCATCTGACTAATTGTTTTAGATGTTATGTCATTAGTGGGTGTTAACTATACCACACAAGCTTAAGAGTAACTGTTGCTTTATCCTTTGTAGTGTACATGCATGCACAGCGAGTATTATATACTTGCACGAATAAAATCTCTGGTTTTAGTAACAGAAGTAACAGAAACAATTTTCTGATTGGATGACAAATAAAAAAAAGGGTCTTCAAATACAATGAAAAGCTATATTTATATAACCCACATTCCTGAGCAAGTTTATCGATACAAAAATAATTATCATAACTGCTGACTGAATACTTTTATTTTCTATGAGAAGAACAAGACTCTCAGTACTAGATCAAGTCTAATGAGATCCAAATTACCGAGAACATCTCCAACGTAATAGGTGAATGCACTGCTGGAGCTAAAACTGTGCAACTGTTAACAACTAGACCTATATAACAAATATTTCAAGTATTTTCTGAGTCAACATGGTGGAAAGATGAAAACCCCAGACTTACATGATAACTATCTCCAACTAAATTATGGAATAATATATACCCTATTAACAAGCACAAATGCTGCATTCAAAAGTTATGTAAATGAATTTCTACTCTGAGATTCTCTGCAAGTAATGATCAGCACTATAGACTAACAAAATCATAAGGTATAGAGAATGTACACTTTCCTCCATAAATATGCCTTCATGGTGTTGGCAAACAGTGCCATCTGATCAGGATCTGCACTGTTTGCTTTGTGATTTATTAGGTAATTTTTACCAAAAAGTGAACAGCGCAGATCCTGATCAGACAGCAAGTATGTGCCGCCTGATCTGAATCTACACTGGTTGCACATGTGACGAAAATGTGTATATATGGAGTAAAGGGTACATAAGTTTAACCCATTTCTCCATGATATACACCTTTATGGCATAGGCAAACAGTGTAGATTCAGATCAGCCAGCACATTTGCGCAGTTTGATCGATCAGGATCTGCACTGTTCACATTTTTATTTATTAGGTTATTTCAGACCAAAAAGCAAACAATGCAGATCCTGATCAGACCCCATAGATGAGCTGGCTGATCTTGATCTACACTGGATGCACACAAAGGCGTATATAAGGAGGAAAGGGTTAAGTTTTATAGGATAATCAATTGTATATAATGCAGAAATATAAAGTTAGAAATGAATGCAAACACATCCAACTTGAGCTTTACAATGTGTTTAAATGCTTGAATGACATCCCCCCAAACAAGATTCAAACCTTGGGAGTGCCTTTGAATGACCCTCTACCCTCAGACTTTAGAATAGGAATTCTCAAAGCCAGCTTGATTGTGTCAGAGACTTGATTCATATTCAAGTAACTAGCTGACCTTGTACCAATGTTAACTGAAACAGTCAAACCTGTTGTCAAAGACCTCTCAGGGAAAACCAAAAATGGTCTTTGATGGCAGATGTTCTTTGTTCACAGACTAATTTGGTTTTAAAACAGTTGTTGTGACAAATAAAATATTATCTTTATCCACAGGTGATCTTTGTTTACAGGCAGTTTTTAGCTCAGGTTGGACTGTGGGATTTCAACCTAATTTTTTTAACAATACTTGCTTTAAGCCAATCAGATCCTTGAGATTTAAGACTGGTTTCCATTCTCAGTTTTATAACCTTGGGGCCTCAGGTCACATAAAATCCTGTAGTTTCTATTATTATTCTGAACCTATCAACATATCCAGGTGACAGGGTCTCAAACTGTGGGTCATTTCTCCCATGTGTTTGTCTGAGACGTGTTCCACTTAACTAGACATGTTCCACTTAACTGCAGACAGATCAATGTGTCTCTCTGCTGATTGCGTGCTGAGTTCAGCACACTTTGGACCTGTTCAAACAGTAATCATTGACTACAATAAGTACAATTCCCTTTTGTCTATTTGTGACTGCCACCCACTGTGCAGCCAATCTAGACTCCAGTACAAAATCTATGTGGTAATTAACTGAACATTCTCGCGCTAGTGGAACTTTATCATTTCAGCAAAAATATTTTGGCACTTCAGTTGTTCACTTTAAAGAAAACCTCTTTAAACGTAACATGCATTTTCTGTAAATTAGTTTTCTTGATTTCAAGCCGCCTAAATGATTTGTTAACTGTGTGCATACTAACCTAATGCTCTAGTTCCAGCTGCAAACATTTTTATAATATTTTTACTGCAGATAACTAGACTTTATAATCTTCTCCTAGTTTAAATCATATATTTCTTGTAAAACTAAAGCTGGGAATTCCAAATAGTCCCCTAATGACTTTGTGTAATCAAGAAATTATCACTGTGTAATCCGAAAATTATCACTGTGTAATCAGGGAATGTTAGAGGAAGACTTGTGAGAAGAAATCTCCTTATTGCCAAGAAGGTCTCCTTACAAATTGGCTGAAGACAGCTGAAAACATCAGTAAGTTTGTTTAGAAAGTTAGCAAAAGCTTCCCTTTCAAAGTCTAAACTTTCATTCTATTTAATGTGTTATGTTGAATGTACCAACTAAGATAGTCCTCAAAGTGACCAGATTGTGTACACATAATATAATCAACCATTACTGAAGTACTATAATCAACCATTACTGAAGTACTATAATCAACCATTACTGAAGTACTATAATCAACCATTACTGAAGTACTATAATCAACCATTACTGAAGTACTATAATCAACCATTACTGAAGTACTATAATCAACCATTACTGAAGTACTATAATCAACCATTACTGAAGTACTATAATCAACCATTACTGAAGTACTATAATCAACCATTACTGAAGTAGAGTGTGTCAGAACATTGATGCCTTAATTTCTGCATATTTGTCACATGATTCCTTTGTAAAATGCATGATAGCTTTCATACACAATGAGATGTTTGACAAACATATTTAACTGAACTAACAGTACTGAAAGCAAATGAATTTTTGGAACACAAGATTGTAGTATACAGAAAGTAACAACAGGAAATAACTCTAACAAAAGATTTCCTTTAGGTATGCTGATGAATCATCAGTTCAAGTTTGAAAGAGAATTACCAAACCTCAAATGCAGAGTTTGCGAAAAAAGAAAAAGTTGTTACTGAAATTGACAAAAGGGTCGTAACTCTGGTAAAAAACTTTTTGCAGAAAAAAATCAAAGCCATACAGCTAATCGGGATTTTGAGCCACATAATTTTATTACTAAATTATATTACTATAAATAAACAAAGGGCCACAACTCTGGTTGGAAAAAAATCCTTTCTTTACTGTTACCACCTAAACATCCTGCATGATCATCTGTACAAGTTTTTAAAAAAACTCCTCGATAGCCACAAGATTTTGGATGATAAACAAGAGCACCTTATATGTATTCCACCTTTTGGGGGCATAAAACCTGCCTTATTAGACCTCTGTTCACAAGCAAACTCAAATGTACTCCAACTGTATTACGACTGATTTTTCACCCTTGATCACTAATCAACAGTAGTTGTATTCTAACAATGACCAATAATCTACACAAAATTCTGAGCCTTTGATCCAGGGGATCTTCAGTTATTGATCAGAAAACATAAACACCAACAGAGAGACATAAGGACTGACTGACAGAACTGCTTCTTGAAAGGTTGTATAAAAACATTAAAATCTTAATGTAAAAGGGGCATGTACTACATACAGTTATATACAGCTTGCTTGATGAAATAAAATCTTAATAAAAAGTAAGTGTCTTCCATTTCTTGTTCATTCTTACAACAATTCATAAAATTCAGAATTTATTCAGTCAAATCTGTACAAGATGACCTCTTCAAATCCAGTGTAGTTGCAGTTTTGTGCACCAGACAAAGAGTTGTCTGTATTACCTTTGGGCAAAGGTTCTTAGATCTATGATCATGTCGCATATATGCAGTCTGTTTGCAAGTGGTTTGGAACTCCTGTCATGTAGTTTAGTAATTTTGTGGTTCTTAATGCAATCAATTTTCAAGGTCTTACACCCGACCCTGAAAACAAAAAAAATGTACAAATGTACAGACTTCTCTCCTGCAATTTTGGCCTCTGAACTCTTTACTCCACATACATGCATTTTATCACATGTGCGACCAGTTTAGATCCAGATCAGTCCCAGACATCCCGAAAGTTGCCAGACCGAAGGACCTGTCTGGTAAAATTTGAGCCGGTCAGACTAGATTTCTTATGTTATCAGACCGAATGTCAGACAAAAATTAAAAGTACTTATACTTGCAAATAGCCTTATAACATGTTTCGGTCTGACAGAATTTGTTTCGGTCAGACAGATTTTCACATCTCATCTGACCAAATGTCTGACACATATTTTCAACTTTCGGGAAGTCTGCAGTCCGCTCATCTTTGTTCTCTGTTCAGGATCTGCACTGTTCACTTTTTGGTCAATAATAACGTAAATCAAAAAGATTTAAGATCAATAAGATGGCACTGATGTACCAGCTGATCTGGATCTACACTGTTCGGCATCGCATTAAAGGCTTTTAGTGGAGGAATGGGTTTAGAACGCCAACTCCATGTCATCGCCTCCTTTTTCCGTAATTTATCTCTGTTTCCTGAATGTTGTATTTCTTCAACTGCCCCTTTGATGAATTTGAAATTTGAAAAAAATGTGATACATGTTTCAAGATTTGTTAAAAGGTAAATTACAATGGCAGTTTCTGGTATAACAAGTAGCATCAGTTCCCTATTGATGTCTCTCAGCTGTAACAGGAAAATAGCACTCTTATCAATATTATCATATAATTTCGCAATGGACGATGTGGCATTTGTTCTAATACAATTATGGAATCTCTTGGGGAATTATCATATGCAAATTACTGTCTATTAATAGAACTTGGAAACTGGAACTTTTCAGCTGTAATTGTCTTGTCCATTTATTAGTCTTTCTACAAAGTCACCTTATATACACAGTTTAATTTTTACTTTATTCATCAAATTAATTCGTTTTTCTTCAGTTTGTATTAATTATCATAATCATATTTGTTTCGTTAATTTATGCACGCATACTCAAATTCTCAATAACCAGATGTATTATACTGTATTTGAAATATTACAGTCACAAGATTTTTGTTATTTTTAAGATGGGGAGGACAAAATTATGTGAAACATGTTTTTATAACTTTCATTTGAAGACACTTTTGTTTGAAAAGTAATTTTAATAAAAATTCAATATTGAGGATTAAACCTTCAACCACTATTTCAATAGCAAAGTGCCTTATTTGTCTTAACAGTGACAATGCATTACACCTTACATCTATCCGGAACATAACACTAATAGTTTATGATTATATAAAAATAGTGTTGAACAATGATGCTGTTTAAGTTCTGTTTCGCTAAAATTAAAATACTGCTGTAATTTTCCAGTAACAGGAAGTTACTAAAGACTTTTGCAAGTGTGATTCTTGTGACATATTTTGTGTTTAGCTCTTTGCCCCATATATACTCCTTTTAAGGCATGTTTTAAAGTCTTATTTTTGTTATAAATCTTATGACTTAGTAGGCAGTTTGACCAGTGTTTTAACAGTTTTGATAGAAGACAACCTAAAATGTTATATGTCAAGTTTAATCAATATTGACCAAGGCCAAAGAATGAAACATTAACAAATGTGAACTGGTCCTTTTTCCTTTCTGTAAAGCTAATAATTCTTATACAAAGATCTGATGCCTGGGAAAAGGTATTACAGGTATTTCTAAAACCTTGGTTAAAATGTTTAAACAAAATTACTTACACCTCATTAAACCAGCATCCACTTGTGAAAAAGTTAAACCATGTCATATATCACAAAATGACTGTTATAAAATCTAGTTATTTCTTATCTAATTAATGGTCTTCATACAAAGTCCAGAGACAGATCCAAGTTCATTAACTGCCCATAAGTTAACAAAGGAAGTCTCCACTACAAAGATCACTCAGAGAGGGCACTACAATATTCAACAAGGTTACAATTATAACTATGATTATAATTTTACTCTGACACAGGAATAGCCTAAGGAAATTGTTTACCAAAATATTAGCGTTTAACTAATGTAACATACTCCTGACTATAAAATAAAAGTAATAAAATTAGCAAAATACCCCCTGAAGATATGCACTAAATGACCTTTTAAAATTGACCAATTTTACAAATTACTCTGTTTCCCCACTGAAGAAATATAATGGGAAAGCATAACTTTAAAAGGTTTATTTTGTTGTTTTCTTCCAAAACTAGATACTCTTAATGTGTGCAAACAGGTATTCTTTATAAACATAATGAAGAAAATATTATTCAAATTGTTATTTTGCTACAGGTAATTCCCCATCATGGTTTTCTATAGAAATACATAGATTTATCACCTTTCACACATTAATAAATTCATTTGTACCATACTAATCACCTTATCAGCAATGTGCGCCTACTAACCTATACCACTCACATTTTGTAGGTATCAAAAATACTAGATATTGTGAATAATGCCAATTGTCTACAATATCATGTATGTGACCAGTGTAGATCCGTATCAGCCAGCATATCTGTGTGACCAGTGTAGATCCTGATCAGCCAGCACATAATTATGTGTGAGCAGTGTAGATCCTGATCAGCCAGCACATAATTATGTGTGAGCAGTGTAGATCCTGATCAGCCAGCACATAATTATGTGTGAGCAGTGTAGATCCTGATCAGCCAGCACATAATTATGTGTGACCAGTGTAGATCCTGATCAGCCAGCACATAATTATGTGTGAGCAGTGTAGATCCTGATCAGCCAGCACATAATTATGTGTGAGCAGTGTAGATCCTGATCAGTAAGCATATCTGTGTGACAATTGTAGATCCTGATCAGCCAGCACATCTTGATCTACACTGGTTACTTTTTGGTCAAAAATAACCTAATACATCAAAAGCTGTTGGCTGATCTGGATCTACACTGTGCACCAATGGGATAAATAGATGGGTGTTCAGATGAACATTTTTCTTGTAGTATTCATCTTTTTGTCAAATGCTAACTTTTTCCAATAAACGACGGAGCAAACAATTCATTGCAGTAGTGATAAGACAAGCAAACAACCAAATATTACAGCGAAAAACGCACTGCCTATTTCTGACTTCTCATTTTGATCTACTTCATATTTTTTATTAACTTTAAAGAGATTTAAATATAAGCATTGTGTGATTGACCCTTTACTCCATGTTTATGTTTTTAATCATATGAGCAACCTGTGTAGATCTAGTCTGTTAACACATCTGTGTCATCTAATCAGGATTTACACCGTCAGCAATAAACAAAACAAACCAAGCAAACAATGAAGTCTAGATCCCGAACAGATGGCATGGATGTGCAGGCTGATCGGGATCTACACTGGTTGAAAATGATATAAAAGCCATACCTATGGAGTTAACGGTGAATATCTTACACATCCTATCATATTGACGTTTTTTCCCAAATATACACTAACCTTTACTCCATGGGATATGGCTGTGTAGATCCAGATCAGCTGGCAACCATACCACATATATGACATTTCATGTGCTATATAAAAAACACAAGGATTTAACCATTGTCCCACCAAATAACCCAAACAAGAATTTTCTGCCTACAATGTTCACACAGTGTTTTCGCTGGTGAAGTACTTCGAAGGAACTCAATTCTACTGTTTCCAATAATTACCTATTAGAAATAGAAATAATCGCTTTTTTCCTTGACTTTTCTAACGTGTCTTACCATCTGCAAAATAAAGATACATTAATAACATACATTTGTGCAAAGTTTTGTTTAACGGCATTTTGCCGTTATTGAGATTTTGATAATTTTCTTTTTATTGATGAACAAAGTTGGGAGGAGTGTGGCAATCCCTTAAATGTATTTCTATAAAACAGTGAAATATGCATATCAGAAATGGCCACATCCAAAGATGATAGATGCAAGTTGTAAGAGTGTTACTGTTCTAATTTTTCTATTATTTCTAATCACATGCATTTGTTGTCTAATAAAACGGGACGGCAGTGGGCAAATAAGACGTCTGACATCGTTTCCGCCATGCTGACATTCACTTGTTTACATGAATAGGAACTTGGGTTTGGATCAGATAAAAAGTCAGTAAGGAAGTTTTTTGTTGTTTTTTTTAAAACATTTTACAAATTTCATTATTATCAGTTACTGTAATTTTATATATCATTAACATATTTATTTCAGCACTGGGTATTTATTTATGTAATGGTTTTGTATTTATAAACAAGAATAATAATATTTGGTAATTAGTATTATATGGAACAGTTTATTTGAGAATATTTAAATGAATGTTTGTCTGTTTGTATTTTTAGAGAATCAGCATTAGTTTGGCATTATAACAGCAAAATTACGGCATTATGTCAGCATGTAACGAAGCTGCGAACCTGGCATATCTAGTGTATCTGTATATTTGCACCCAAGTTCCTTACAATATGTATTAAAACTTATCTCTATAAAAAAGTGAAATATGCACATCTGGAATGGCCACATCCAGATGATTCTATCTCCCAATACAACCAAAAAGTAAGAGAAGAAAAGAAAGCATGGTTTATAAGATGATTAATTTCAAAATAGACACCACATACAATTACAATTAAGCATTTAATGAAAATGCGTACCGGAGCAGTTACTGCTTTGGAATGGTCAGTGGGAAAACATATTGCAACTGGTATTTTAAACCAGGTTCTAGGGTGCACCAAATTGGTGGAATGTCATAGATGTTTTCTGATGGAGATTCTTGTTTCATTGGGAGTCAAGACAAAATATCAAATAAAATAATTCTTGAAATCTAAAAACAACTACGAGATTTTTAATTTATTTTATTATGAATGATGTAAAAATATATTCGAGTACTTTATTTCGCTGTTGTATTCCCATACAGCCATTGAAATCTACACGACTGATTAGGAAGCTGAACTGCTGCTATGCTAAGTGATATCATCGCAGAACACATTATATTTACGACAAACATTCATTACTCCTATTTTACAACAATAATGAAGTGTCGTTATTTAAAATATATTATATAAAATCTTTCTTTTTTTGACTTACTCTCTCTAGATTCCGATTCCAATGTAACTTGATTTTTAACAAGGTGTTCCACTGACACCGGAAGTACTACATTGACCTTCAACGTTTGCTTCAAGGCACAAATTAATGAGAACGTCCCTCTTTCTTGTTTATTAAGCGACTTTCTTAAATCAACGGTCAGCAATTGTTCTTGACTGTTTCACTGCGCATGTCTGTATTTCGTTTATTTTCTGATAACGACGGAGAAAGAGTCTACTATGGCATTTATTCTATTTCATTCTCCTGATAAAAAGAAACGTTGACAGTACCGTCGACCACCGGAACTTTGCAGACCAATTTTCTTTGCGGCCTCACCAGCGCTACGGTAACTAGTGCGCGATCCCACCCCCGTGTTTTAGTCTCAATAATTTGACTAAAAGCACAGACCCATTTTACATCGTACATATAGAAAAGCACTTGTTGCGCATAGTTAGTTGGGCTAATCTCCTTGTTACTCGGCGACAACAGCAACAACTAATACTGCTACAACTACAACGATTATTGTACTGTTGCTGGTGCTCCTGCTGCGGACTAACACACAAAGGACACTTCTGTTACAGCTGCTGCTGCTCCTGCTACTATTTCTTGTACACATTCTACACCTTATCTTACTACTGCTATTGCTTGATACGAACAAATACTAGTACACTATAATTACACTTAACGACTTTTCTAAGTATACAACTTCGTACTGGGGCATTTTATACTGGCTTGATAATTGAGCTATTGATCTAAAACTGTCCATAATACATGCAATAAATATTAACTGATTTATTTGTAAAACGTTATTCAAAATGACAGCAAACTGACTGCTCACAGTCATTTAGAATACTGGCACCCTCAGAATACCAATTCACAAAATCAGTTTATAACACGTATGACCATCTTCATCTCATCGAGGTAATACAGTTCTGTATGAATCCTTTGGGAATCCGAGCCCATTTCGTACACGCATTCCAGGTTCAGACCAAACAGACTCTCAATTGCTTGAAGGTGCAGAAGGACAACCGGAACAAGGACTTGTCGCTGATATTACTCAGAATTAATGTTTCCTTGAATTAAAACAGCCAGTCTTCAAAATGCACGTGCAGTATGGAAGTCGATAACTAAACAGTGTATAATCAAGTCTTAAGTGTCAAATAAGCGTAGGTATAACAGTTACAATTTCGTTCTTACAAATTTGAAAAATATCGGGAGGAAAATAGTGTATACTTAGACAAGTTGTTAAGTGTACTGCTACTGCTAAAGCAAACTACTTACAATATGATAAGATAAGATAGTTTATTTCGTAATAAGCCATAATGGCCCATGAACAAATATACATAGAACAGTAACCATAATACAAGTGACATGGTAAGCAATTGAAGACAATCATAAAATACAAATTTTGAAATTTTTAACAAATATGTATTTGAAAACGGTTACAATAAACACATGTTGACAACGTTTTGAGAAGACAGAAGAGTTTTATGTGTCTTACAACTACAAAACAGTTCCATGATATCAGAAATATTTCAGAACATTTTGTCGGGTTTCAAAGGCTTTAAATATATAAGTTGAGAGTTTAGTAATTACAGTCTTATTTGTCGCGTTTATCAATTGTAAAAATTTTATAAAGTTTGGCCGAATCCAATAATATGGTTTTATTAAATCTTTCCTCAAATCTGCATATACGGGACATTCTATGACAAAATGAAACTCATCTTCAAGTTTATTACAAAAAGGACATTTTCTTTCGTTAATTGGAGTTCTACGAGGTTTGCTCCAACGCCCTGTTTCTATTTCGAGTCTATGAGAAGATAATCGCAGTCGCGTTAATGCTTTTCTAAATTTCGGTATCTTGATTATATCTAAGTATGCTTTGTATTCAAAGTTTGCTATTTCTTTATAAAATAACGCTCTTGATGAATTTTGTAACTGTTCATTCCAGGTCTGAATATACGTATCTTTAACTCTTTGTTTGAATAAATTAAGAAACACTTTTGAATTCCCAACACCCTGACTTAACCAAACTTCATAAAAACCTAGTCGCGACAGCAAATCTTTAACGTTTGAAGCCCAGTTTCGTGTGTTTGGCCTATCATTAAGTTGATCTACTAAAGAGTTATACACAATTTTAGGGTATTTCGTATCAAACATTAAACATAATTTCAACCAATATCTGACAATATTAACCTGCCATATAGCATATAATGGTAATCTCCCAGTTTCGCCATAAACAAAATTATTTTGTGTGCAAATTTTAACTCCTAACAGGCGCTTGCAATAATTAAGATGCACCCTCTCACAATGGCTGCCTTTATTAAATCCGATTACTTCTGATGAATAATTGAAAATTGGTAAAACTAACTTATCAAATAGGTCAAACTGAATTTTCGGTGATATATATGTAAACTTATATAGATATTTATTCATCTGGAATATTGCCTTTAAGGCTTGACCTGATGTTGTTTTATCGTTTTCATTAAATGCCCCGCCAGAGGAAAAGACCACACCAAGGTATTTAAATTTACTAACAATTTCTATAGGTGAACCCTGATAGAAAAACATTAGGTTTTGCGGTAGCCTTCCAGCATTCCGAAAAATCATTATTTTTGTCTTCTGTGTGTTCACAACAAGTTTCCACCTATCGCAATAACTAGCCAAAATGTTCAAAGAATTTTGCAACCCCTCAGCGCTTTTAGCAAAAAGAATTAAATCGTTCGCATAGAGTAGAACACAAAGTTTTAAAGTTCCAATATCAATACCATCTATCCCCTCGAGCAACAAAGTTTCCTCTAAATCGTTTAAAAACATACTAAACAGCAAAGGGGACAGACACTCCCCTTGTCTCACTCCTAAATCGCAAACAAAACTTTCACTTAATTCATTCATAAACCTAACTTTTGACCTTACATTTTCATACATAGATTTTATTACGGAAAGCATTTTCCCTCTGACACCCATTTTAATTAGTTTATACCATAAATTGTCTCTTACGACGAAATCAAAGGCCTTTTTAAAATCAACAAAGGCGCAAAATAGTGGTTCACTTCGATTCAAACAGTGTGATACTAATGTATTTAAAATAAAAATATTGTCAACTGTCCCCATCCCTGTTCTAAATCCTGATTGTGCTTCTACATAAACACTATATTTTTCAGCCCATGATGTAAGTCTATTATTTAAAACACGCGAGAAAAGTTTACCAAATGTACTAAGAAGAGTTATGCCCCTATAGTTTCCTATATCCGCCAAGCCACCACTTTTATATAGCGGTATAATAACACCCTCAGTCCAGGCTACTGGAAAATATCCTTTACTGAAACAAACATCAAACAGTGTACACAGATATGACGACATATAATTAATACCATGCTTAAAAAGTTCATTAATAATGAGATCAGGGCCTCCACTCTTATTATTACGTAACTGTTTTATGGCTTTTGAGATTTCATCCTTGTTAATTTTAACTTCTAATTCTTCAAACATTATTTGAAATTCCTGATTAACAAATCTATCATTGAAATAAATAATATCTTCATCAGCTTGATAAAAATTCCCTTCTGGATTGTTAACTGCTTTAAAGTATCGCGCGAAACTATCAGCCGAAAGTGAACTTGGGTACTTAACATGCGAAATATCTTTAAGCATACTCCAATACTTTTTAGCATTAACCTGTCTCATTCGAAGAAGTGTATTCTGTTTTTTCTTTTCTGCATGAATAACGTTTTCTTCGTATTAACGCTTTATATTCTGATCTGGCTTTACACAAATTAATTCTATTTGTATTTGATTTTTCAGACCTGAAAATGTTCAAAAATGAGTAAAACACCTTACGTTTATTAATGCATTCCTCGTCAAACCATGGTTGATGTGTTTCATTTTGTGGCGAATGGAATTGCGATTTCGAAATGTCTATTTTGAATAACGGTTCACATACTTCATCCATTAACGACATAAACCTACTGATATTATCATCGATATTATTATTCACAGAAACAGTTTTTAAATTATCCTGTAAGTTATATAAGGAGTTTTGAAAATCGGGAGAAGACAGTTTTTGTAAGTATTCATCGGTATGTTTATCTTTCCATTTGTATTTAAACCGTACATCGGGATTTACCTCCCTTTTATCTACCGCGACTTGTTCATTCGGAGGTGAATTGCAAAGTAACTCAAATCTGACTTCGCAGTGATCGGATAGTATATTTGGATCGCCTACATCAAAAGATTCAAACAAGTTTATAATATTATTACTTGCTAACACATAATCAATAACACTACAACCGGAACTACCAACAAATGTATATTTTCCTATGCCCGCATCGCGACCAATTCTACCGTTCATTACTCTAAGACCCGACTGTCTAAGAAAATCTAACAAAAGTGTTCCGTACTGATTAGTCTGATAATCTTGTGAACTTCGCTCTAAGTATATTTCGTCTGATACGTAATTATCAGGTAAAAAATCTGCGTTTTTATCAACTGTATCATTTTCTACGTAATCTCTCAATTGACCGATCCTGCTATTAATGTCACCTAATACAAGAAAAGAACATTCATTATTTGTTAAACTACCAATTTCGATAATATTCTGCAAAATTCTATCAAAAATTAATGTTTCTACAAAAGATTCTCGGGAACTACCTTTCGGTACACAATAACATATCATTATCTAGCGCAAATAAACAAGCATCAATTTTGAGCCACAATATATCATCACTGTCACATTTATATAAATGTACAAAGTTTATCAGATGATTTTTAATATAACAAGCTATTCCCCCCGAATCTCTTTTACTATTACGCTTCTTGTCACTTCTATGCAAACAAAATATACTAAACCCTTCAACTTCAATATTACTGTTTTCATTTGACCATGTTTCTGTTAAAAAGATAATGTCATTTTCACTGAATATTCGTTTCATTTCAGGTGTTTCAAGTTTATTAATATTTTTAGAGACCAAACCATTCACATTCAATAACACGAGCTTAATTGCCCGTCTCTCCCCGCTAACCTATTGTCTATTTAAATCTAACTGTAAAAATCCCGTGCCCTGATCTCTGATCGTGTCAGTTAATACAGTCTGCGAATTTGGTCTAGACGTATTTACAGTCTCGCCAATACTGCATGGATAATTCACTTCCGGAGACGGTGCTTGTCTGGTGGTATGGTTGTCATTATTGACGCCCACTCCAACAGGCTGGCGTTGAATAACCGGCGTAGGTATGTGAATGTTGGTAACAAACCTAGCTCTCTCTGATTCAGGCTGCACGTGTTCCGATGTACTCGTGCTATTTTGCGTCACCGAACTGTTCATATCCGTCGGGGTAACGAATCCAATTACCGGTGTACTCGTGACGTCCGGCGTAGACTGAGCACTAGAAATGTTCGTATCAACCTCCGTAGACGCTGAATACACAGAATGATGATACTCGGTAGAGTTTGGCGATGTGACCGAATTTATATAATCACAGCGGTCTCGTTGTAGAATATCCTGCCAATCTGGAAACTCGTCGTGAATGCATTTCCCATTCACTAACAGTTTTGCGGGATAAGCTATTTTAACATTGTTTCTGAGGTTGTTTCGTTCCTCGCGAAACATCGGCCAAATGCGTTTTCTCGCATTAGATAACTCTTTGGGATAATCCCTATCGATACCAAAGCGAGTCCCTTTAAGCATGCTGGCTCTTTCAAGGATGAACTCGGTGTCCGGGAAATCCCGGAAAGCTACAATTATGGGTCGCCGTGTAATTTGCGTCATAGCCCTTGCTCGACCTATTGATCCAAGACGATGGACTCTTTGCACGTAAAAATCGGACAAGTTCAAATCCAAATAGTCCTCGAAAAAGTCAGCCAGTACATTGTAGGTGTTCTCATTAATTAAATCTGCTAACCCATAGAATATGAGGTTTGATCGGCGTGATCTAGCCTCTAGGTCAATGCTATGGTAGGCTAACATCTTCAGGTAAGTATCGCTCACGGATTTGTGCGTTTCTAACTGTTCTATTCTTTTGATAGTGGAATTTAGGGTATTAGCTAAACTGGATGTCAGCGATAGAATGTCTTTGTCGTTCTGGTCTAATTTTTCCAATTTTGTAGCAATGAATGTTAACTTCTGGTTCAAATCACAAGGCATAGAATATGAATTATTGATAGGACTGTTTATAGGACTGTTCATAGATGAATCTTTGTTACCTCTATTTTCTCTATTCCACACTACCGACTGATTTATGGGTGTTTGATCACATTGATCCCAACCTGATATCGGTAAAAAGCGATTCTGTGTGTCCACTGCAAAAGTCACATTTTGACACTTTGGCGTACTCTGGCTTTCCATTTTTCATTTAAAATTCCACTTCTGTTGCACTAAGAACACCGTTTTTGCAATAAAATCCTTTATAACTATCCAGAAACTATTCAAAATCACACAAAAACGAATATTTTTTGTCCGCTCAAATTTTCAAACCGCCATCTTACCATGTCACGTGATGTCAGCTCAGCAATATGTTTAATACCAGTTATTTCCAATTTTAATACTACAACAAATAAAGCATACACCTTGTACGCAACTACTACTACTACTACTACTTGTACGCTACTATGGGCACTAATGGAAATACTACTGCTACTACTACTTCTACTACTGCTACTTCTACTACTGCTGCTACTACTACTACTACTTCTACTGCTGCTGCTGCTGCTGCTGTTGTTGTTGCCTTGCTATTGGTTGGAATTGCTACTGCTACAATAAATTCGACTTGGGTTGTCATAATTTATTTCTTAATACTTTGTTAGTATAGTAAGTTTCTCATTTTTGTAACACAGGTACCAGATATTCCGCCTAAGGATCCATTTTATGTGTAAAACTGGCTGGAAATCGGCAAATAGCTTAATTCGTAAAATCTATTGGTAAGTGGTTTTAAACGTTTTATGTTCGGACTTACTGTAGGATTGTATTGTTTCTTTCCGAATCTGCATAACAAAACCACCACGAAGACGAATGCTTGGACGGGAAAAGCGAAAAGTATTAACATAAATGACTGTCAAGTTTGATGATCCGCATAAGCCAGAATGATGGGAACGGACTCTAGCAAAAACAGTGCTGAAGATTATAAAACTGAGATTTGAAACAAGTCTCAAATCTCAAGCATCTTAGTCGCCATTTCAGCTAATCAGATCCTTCAGATATGAGACTGGTTTTGATTCTCAGTTTTATTATCTGCAGGTCTGGTGCGGAGGAACTAAAGGAAACAGACTATTTGTCCGTCATGGTGTGTACTTAATAAAAAGAAACATGCGCAGGGTTTAAAAATTTACTATAAAATGACTATTAAGATAAATAAAACTTCATATAAACAATATGAAAACAAACATACACGCGCTTACATTCATTTTAAAATAATAAACTGATCAACAATCAACACATATTTCTGCTACACAACTTCTTTAAGCACTGTTAAAGCACAAAACCATTACTGCAGATATGTACATCTTATAGGCTTGAGCATTTTTTTTTCATTTCAGTTCATGAATGTATAAATCTGTCCAGAACTACCGTTACTTGTCCGCATTAGTTGCTCAATAACATAATAATTATAACGTCTGTTTTTAAGCACTGTTGTCACAACTCTTTCTTCACAATTAAGCAATCACAATTCACGGGAGATATACTAAGTTAGTTAGAGCTCTTCTTCTCCATTTTAGTCAAGTTCAGTGCGGTCTCTGACTGCTCTGCCGTTTGTCTTACAGTGTCGGGGAACACTTCGTTGTAAGGTTGATGCCATCTCGGATAGGAGCTGGTAGCCATACTCCAATCCACAGACTGGTACAAGTATCTCATCCAATGTTCATCACTATACAAGTTCCATGCCTGAGGCTGTGTACCAGTCCACATCTGAGGGTTACCATACCGATACATGTCCTGGGTGGAATAGAAATCCGAGTATCCGTATTGCTGGAAACTAGGCATTTGTAAGTTGTAGTAGGGAGTTCTGTCTGCGGGATAATAAGCACTGTTCCATTGAGAGGGTGCCAAGTAAGATGTTGTGCTGTATGGGAAGGCGGGATGTATTGTAGGAAAAGCAGCTGCAGAGCTAGAACTGGTTGGTTCAGATTGATCGTCGAGTTTACGTTTCCGAGAGGGTATCGTGGCCTCACTGTTCACACTGCTGGTATCGGATATAACACTGAAGGGCGTGGGAACGTCGTTCCTGGCGTTCAGAAAATCGTCACCAGCGCAGACTGCAAGTGAAACGCTGGAATTAGACGTGAAGCAAGGTTTTGGCGGGAGCTTCATGCTGTCCTTGCCAAGATCTTGAGACAACCCAAACGGCGGCAATCCTAACTGCTCCTGTAGAGTCAACTTGTAGCTCTCGTAGTCGGGTCCCTTGTTCTGACGGTAGAAAGTGCTCGGTCTCACATGCGAGATGTCTACTCTCCAAACAGATACAGACGAGAGCAAAGTCTCATCGCTGATCTCGATTTTGTAGAAGCACTTACTGTTCGTCAAACAATGGCGGACGCTGGACTTCCATCCTGCATACTCTCCACGAAAGAAGGGGAACATGTCCTGAAGCTGTTCTCGGATACTCCCAAGTGTCAACTGTTTCTCCTTCGAGTTCATTATGGCGACTGCAACCATGGCAACGTAGGTATATGGCGGCTTGTCACTGTTGCGTGTGTACACTCGCGAGACCTGTTTGGGGACATAAACCCCTTCATCTGTTCCAGCATGCAGAGATTGCAACTTACATTCTGACGGTAATATGGGTGTCATGTGATTGGTGTGCTGGATATGACTGGCGTAAGGTTTCGCGGGCGTAGAGTGACGTGGATTACAATAATGCTGCTCCAACTCAAGAATTCTGTCCATGTTAAAAGAATTGTCCGCGGAAGGTCTCTTGTCCGACACTTCACTACTGCTTGGCTCAACCGAGGTAGAGCTCTCTGACACATCATTAGCATGAGTAGGCGCTAAATCCTGGCTGGGGATATTGGGAGTTTCAACCTGTGTTAAGGTGTACCACCATGATGCTGGAGGTTCCTCGCTAACGGTTGTGCAGAGCGGAAGTCGTTCAGATGGTGGGGAATCTGTGCATGCGTCACCGGAACCGTTTTGAGCGTCCGTGTTTATGACTAGACGATCTGGACTTGAGGGAGTTTCCGGCATCAGATACTCGTACTCAAACAAACGCTGTCCTTCCATATCTGAAAATATATGTGTTTGATGTTTAAATTATTGCACACACAGTCGCAAATCGTCTGACAAAGTTCTTATGCTTATCAAACAGTGGCAAGGCTTTGTGCTAGACTGACTGTGACGATATGAAACAATTGTAACCCGGCTATACCGCGCTTGTACTAACTCGCCATAGAGCTAGCTTTTATGGCGACGTGGTAGAGCGTCGGACTGGCATGCGAGGGGTCCCGGGTTCAATCCTTGGTTCAGGCATGGATTTTTCAGAACCCTTGTTAAAATGGCGCCCAACGGGGGACCTGCCAAGGATGTCTAAATACCTCGAGATCATTCCACAAGTGAATCTCTATACTCTAAGGAAATTCGAGGACGAATTCCGATCTGGATAAAGCTGTAATACAATAATTCATGTGTCCTAAATACTTTTTGTGTGTCACCTCACTTCAAAACACCGACGTTAACGCAAATCGTGCGAAAGTCAAAATCTTTCTATGAGAACGGTTCTGGCTATGTATTTGTGGAATTTTCATTGCTTCGTCATATTACATGTAGTTGGTCGTATCATTATTATTCGATTGAACCGCCCGAAGATAAAAAAATGTCTGCATTATCAGTAAAGATTAAACTTACAGCATTTTTAACGTCAAAAATAACGCTAAAATGGTTAGTTATTTTTTAACAACTTAAAATCCTATCTGTATAAAAGCTAAGCATCTTCTTATCCAGCTATCATTTCAATAAACGAGACGAGTCTTTTTAGTGGTCAACGTCATAATATTATGAACTTAAATAAACAATAACAAAGTACAAATACTATACACTATTTTTAATACACTTGTAGCCGATTTTAAAATAAGTCTGGTTACTTTCAGGACGACCTGAATTGTCAATTCTTTTATTGGCTTTAATTGTATTTTTAAATAGTTAACTTCAGATCATAAATGGGATCTACCTCAACATCAGCGTTACTGTATCAGCTTATCCATTATATTAAGTAACTATATTAGTTCATTCATAGGATCTACCTCAATATAAGCACTACTATTAGCTCATTCATCAGATCTATCTCACAGTAAGCGTAACTATTAGATTATTCAATAGATCTATCTCACATATCTTACTGTATAAGAATATACATAAGATATATCACAATTTAAGCGCTTCTGCATCAGCTCAGTCGTCAGAACTACCTGAATATAAGCGCTTCTATTTAAGCTCATTCGTCAGATCTACCTCAATATAAGCGCTTCTATATAAGCTCATTCGTCAGATCTACCTCAATATAAGCGCTTCTATATAAGCTTATTCGTCAGATGTACCTCAATATAATCCTGATTGTATCAAATCATTAATTGAATCTACCTAATTTAGAGTTTATGTTTCAGCTCATTCATTTCATAAGAAGCTTTATCACAATAATCTACTGCACTGACTTAAAAATCTACCCTGGAAAAGTTCAATAGCAACCACCTACAGTATGGACAGGACGTTACAGCTCAAAAAGAACACTCTTCCGCAGCGTCAGGACGGACGTTAAAGCTTCATTAATATTATCAACCGCTCGCAGAAAGTTTAATCTCAGTTAAAACAATCTACAGCATGTCGAGGACATTAAAAGCTTAGTAACAACCTTCTACCGCACGGACAGGACGTTAAAGCTCAATAAAAAACATTATACCGTTGTGACTGGACGTAAATTAACTGTAACAACAATATACAAGAGGATAATGACGTAAAATCTCTTTCAGAACCTTCAACCACAGGGACAGGACAAGCTCAATAAGAACAATGCATTGCAGTGACTGAACGTTAAAACTCTATTAGAACAATCTACATTACGGAAATGACTTCCTAACAAGAATCTATGCATTTATGGACAGGACGTTAATGTTCAATAAAATATTCTACCGCAGGACAGGAACGTCAACAGCGAGTCAGGACGTTACATCTCAGTAACAACAATCAGTAACACCAGGGACAGCACGTTACATCTTCGAAACAACAACCTACACCAGGGACAGGACGTTACATCTCAGTAACAACAATCTATACCAGTGACAGGACGTTACATCTCAATAACAACAACCTTCACCAGGGACAGGACGTTACATCTCAGTAACAACAATCAGTAACACCAGGGACAGAGCGTTGATTTAAACATATTTTATTGCCATTTCATATGTAATGTGATAACATACATATTTGCAATTGGTTTGGGCCACAAATGCAGAGCTCACGTTAATGACGGCCCTCACCATACAATTTGATAAATAACATTTGAAAAGGCACAACACTATAAAAATAATTGTTTAGCTGTGATAGCACATGGGTGAAACTACGCATATCAATTGTGGTGGACAAACAATGTTGGAACCTTTCATAGCAAATGTAGAAATTTTATACGTGAGCACGCTGCTTAGAATCTTTTAGTGTCTTTAATAAAATGTTGAACACATTTAAATATTAATTGATTATCAGCAATTGTTAGTGATCTGTTTCCAAATAGTAAAAGATCAAGATTAACATCGAAATTTTGGAGAGCTCGTAGCAAAAGAAATCTTTGGACATTATAATTTGAACATATAAGAAAAAATTGATTTGCATCCTCAATACCATCGTTGCACATGCATGTCGGGCTGTCAGTTAAGTAATTATTATATAGGTCACTATTTAAGTTACTGCACTTATTCCTAATCCTGGCATGTAATACACTTAGCATACGTTTCCCAGAAACGAAATACTCTGGAATACTACTAGGACTTAAGTACAAGTTTTTAAGTTTTAATTTAAAAGTTGAAATAGTAGAGCAAGATTTAATGTCAACTGGTAAGGAATTCCACAATTCAGTTGCAGACGGTACAAACGATTTTGCAAATAGGCTGGTTCTCCTTGCAACAGAACTGAAGTTTTCAATGTTTCTCAAATTGTAGTGGCTTACATTTCTTACGAAATCGGGAAATATATTAGAAAATTCTTCTGGGAGCAAGCCCTTGTTTAGTTTGAACATTATACAAAGTTTTTGCATTTTACGTCTATCATCAAGTGACATCCAACCAATTTCCTGAATAAGATTGTTAATTGAGACAGATCTTGTAAGTCCTGTTACGATTCTAGCGGCTTCGTACTGTATTCTTTCTAATTTAGTTTTTTCAAATTCTGAACACCCGTCCCAAACCGCAGAAGCATATTCTATAATTGGTCTTAAATATGAAATATATATTTGATTTAATGTTTTTCGGTTCATTTTGAATTTCAGCGCTCGCATTAAACCTAAAACTTTTGAACATGAGGTAATAATATTGTTTATATGTTCGTGCCATTTGCCATCGTCGCTTAAGGTAACGCCTAAGTGCTTATGGTAGTGAGTAAAATTTAATTCAACATTATCAAAAATGAGTTTAGGCGGAACTGCTGTTTTTGAATTTGCTATGAATAGCACCTCCGTTTTGTCTGGGTTAAACTTAACCAACCATTGTTTAGACCAAGCTAATATATAATGTAAATCGTGGTTCAAAATTCCTTCTAGGTCTGCGACGTTTGACGTTGTTTGAGCAATGGATGTGTCGTCAGCAAATAAACGGGCAATACTTAATAAATTATCGACTATGTCATTCACGTAAACTAAAAAGAAAAGAGGGCCTAATATAGAGCATTGCGGAACCCCCGCTTTTATAGCTTTAATAGAAGATACACTTTGACCTACAATAACCTCTTGAGATTGGTCGGAAAGATAGTTCTCTATCCATTTAAGTAACTGACCGTTTATACCATTTTGACGCAATTTAAATAACAAGCCTTTGTGCCAAACTCTGTCAGATGCCTTAGATATGTCGCAAAAAATAATGGCGGATACTAATCTATTGTCTAGAGAGTAACAAATTTGGTTATATAACTCAATGAGTTGATAAACAGTAGAGTGGTTGGGTCTAAAGCCACTTTGGTTTTTTGTAGAGTAAGTTGTTGATGTTCAAAAAGTTATATAAATGTTTGTACACAACGCGTTCCATAACTTTACCAACGCAACTTAAGAGGGATATTGGACGATAGTTAGAAGGAGTATTGTTGTCACCTTGGATTGATCTATTAAACAAAATACTTAGCGGTTTGCAAATGGATTTACACGTTTCTTTTAACATTTTATTACTAATACCATCTTCGCCGTTCGCCTTTTTTGTTTGAAGATTTGATAAAATGTCGCAAATTTCTAACTCAGATATATTTAAAGTAGAAAGAGAGGCCAAAGTTTTAGGGGTAAATTCGGGTAAATTTGCGGAAGAATCGTCAATATTTGAAATGGATACAAAATAATCGTTTAAAGTATTTGCTTTTTCACTGTCTGTAAATGCGTATTGATCTTGACCATTAGGAAGATTTGAAATTAAAGGTGGAATTATTTCACTATTCTTGTTACCTTTTACGTAATATTTCAATAATTTCCAATATTTATTAGGATTTGTTTGTTTCGCATCACCCAAAGTCTCATCAATTGACGAGAAAAATACTTCTTTCGCGTGTGATTTTAGATTATTTACTTTGTTTCTTAGTTTTTTATATTGTGACCAGTCTGACTCGAGGTTTGTAATTTGTGCTTTTTTACGTTGTTTATCTTTTAATTTCATGAACTTACGAATTGTAGAATCAAACCATGGTTTATCATTCGGCCTAATTAATACCGTTTTATTTGGAATACATTGTGATGCTAACTCTATAAATCTGTCATGAAACAGTTCACAAGATTCATTAATGCTATCATTGTTCAAAAAGTCCCAATTCGTGACGGACAGAGCGTTACATCTTAGTAACAACAACCTACACCAGGGACAGGACGTTACATCTCAGTAACAACAATCTACACCAGGGACAGGACATTACATCTCGGTAACAACAACCTACAACGCGGACAGGACGTTACATCTTAGTAACAACAATCTACAACAGGGACAGGACATTACATCTCGGTAACAACAACCTACAACGCGGACAGGACGTTACATCTTAGTAACAACAATCTACAGCAGGGACAGGACGTAACATCTCAGTAACAACAATCTACACCAGGGACAGGACATTACATCTCGGTAACAACAACCTACACCAGGGACAGGACATTACATCTCGGTAACAACAACCTACAACGCGGACAGGACGTTACATCTTAGTAACAACAATCTACAGCAGGGACAGGACGTAACATCTCGGTAATAACAACCTACAACGCGGACAGGACGTTACATCTTAGTAACAACAATCTACAGCAGGGACAGAACATGACATCTCGGTAACAACAACCTACAACGCGGACAGGACGTTACTTCTTAGTATCAACAATCTACAGCAGGGACAGGAATTACATCTCGGTAACAACAACCTTCACAACGAACAGGACTTTACATCTCAGAGACAACAACCGTCACCAGGGACAGGGCGTTACATCTCAGTAACAATCAATGTACACCAGGGACAGTACGTTACATCTCAGCAACAACAACCTAAACCGGGAACAGGACGTTACATCTTAGTAACAACAATCTACACCAGGGACAGGACGTTACATCTCAGCAACAACAACCTAAACCAGGGACAGGACGTTACATCTCGGTAACAACAACCTACACAACGAACAGGACTTTACATCTCAATAACAACAATCTACACCAGGGATAGGACGTTACATCTCGGTAACAACAACCTACACAACGAACAGGACATCTCAGAGACAACAACCTTCACCAAGGATAGCGCGTTACATCTCAGTAACAACAATCTACACCAGGGACAGCACGTTACATCTCAGTAACAACAATCTACACCAGGGACAGGGCGTTACATCTCAGTAACAACAACCTACGACGGGAACAGGACGTTACATCTCAGTAACAACAATCTACACCAGGGACAGAACGTTACATCTCAGTAACAACAATCTACACCAGGGACAACACGTTACATCTCAGTAACAACAACCTAAACCAGGGATAGGACGTTACATCTCGGTAACAACAATCTACACCAGGGACAGCACGTTACATCTCAGTAACAACAACCTAAACCAGGGACAGGACGTTAGATCTCAGTAACAACAACCTACACCAGGGACAGGACGTTACATCTCAGCAACAACAACCTAAACCAGGGACAGGACGTTACATCTCAGTAACAACAACCTACACCGGGAACAGGACGTTACATCTCGGTAACAACAACCTAAACCAGGGACAGGACGTTACATCTCAGCAACAACAACCTAAACCAGGGACAGGACGTTACATCTCAGTAACAACAACCTACACCAGGGACAGGACGTTACATCCCAGTAACAACAATCTACAACACAGAAAAGCACAGCCAGGGCGTTATATCTCAGTAACAACAATCTACACCAGGGACAGGGCGTTAAATCCCAGTAACAACAATCTACACCAGAGTGGCACAGCCAGGGCGTTACATCTCAGTAACAACAATCTACACCAAGGACAGGACGGTAAACATCAATAGGAACAATTTACCGAAATGACAACACGTAAAACAAAAATTTTTAACAACATTCAACCTAACGGAGAAGACGTTAAAGCTCTATAAGAACCATCTACCTCAAACACAACACTTTAAAGCTTCAAACCAACAAGCTTCCGTGGGGACAGGATGTTAAAGTAACAGCACATCAGTCCATAAATTTAGATTAAGGGACATACAAAGAAAATACCACCAAGTTACAATTGCTTTTTATACAACGAAACCCTATAACTATAAAAATAAACATGGGTACCCTATAAATATAACCAAATATACAAAATCATCAGCGTAATCTATCTCCCATCAATATTAACGTTATTTGAATTCCTATATATCTACAGCCTTTTTTTCACAACTCTGCCCCTGCTGGAGTCAGCTTTTTGTAAAACAACATCAAAGCTGCGTCTATAACACCCCAGTTACACATCAGTGATCGTTCGGTAGTTTTTTAAGCCAAATTATTGAGTGAACCGATGACAAGAGATTCAGCAACGATATCAACTATTGGTCACCTGTTTTCCGCCTATCAACTGCTGTTGGTGAAAGGTGAATGTCATCGGTGAAAAATTACCGACTGTGATTTTTAGACATGTTTAAATTCTCAATCGGTGAAAATGTTTTACAAATAGCCGATTGAAAACCTGTCTACAACCGATCATCAACGATCGACAACCTGTCTTCAACCTATATCACCGATCGACAACATGTTTACAACCGATATCACCGATCGACAACAGGTCTACAACCGATATCTCCGATGGGCCACCGATAAGCAACCGATCGACAACATGTTTACAACCGATATCACCGATCGACAACAGGTCTACAACCGGTATCTCCGATGGGCCACCGGTAAGCAACCGATCAACTTAAGCTTTCCACCGATACAATAAAAGATGAGAATTAACGTGTACCAGCAACCCATGAAATATTTGTTATACACTTGCCAATCACGATGGCTGAATCAAAAATAAAATAACGCATGACAACCGATCAAAACAGCGAGTAACATAAAATAACCTATTGGGCACCGACCGTCTGTGTAACTGGGGCCTAAAGCCCTATCTTACAGCTAAAGTGTTTTTAAGGGCTTACTACACTACTCCCCTGCTCGATAAAAAGAAAATTATCAAAATCTCAAAATGCCGTTCAGTGAAACTTTGCACAAACAAATGTTACTAATGTATCTTTATATTTTGCATATGGTAAGTCACATTAGAACAGTAAAGCGATATTTAAATATTCCCTAAACTTGTATATATACTGAACAAAAATAAAAAGTAACCACTTTTTATGCTTATATTCTCATTAACACATTTTCATTTAATCACGAACGCTTTGAATGGTGTTTTGATAGTTAATCTCAGTTGTTTTTAAGTTAAATTGTTCATGAACATAATCTTCCACAACAAGAACTTAAAGCAACTGCCAGTCGAATAACAATTAATAATGAATTACAAAACACTACATATTCATTTAAAAGGGAGGTAATAGGCAATGGTTGGAATTTCTAGCGTTGTTTGTCGAAGACTAGTTGTTTTATTGATGAATGTTTTGTGATTTTATTGATCACAAGAGGTGGAGAGACTGATTCAATTCAAATAAATGTAAATACTTTTAAGAAATACTGATTTTTTTTTCTGGAATCCTCATTATAACAAAAGGAAAGATAACTAAGTTGTGGCTGCAGATTTTCAAGAAAAACTTTATCTCTTTGTAATGATAACAATTTCAAATTTTACAAAATTGAAGATAGGAAAGTGGATACTTTTTATTTTTGTTGAGTATACATAAATTCACAAAAACTAAACAACACAAAACATCATTTTAAATGCCCACGTGAGTAATATGATGCTGACAACAATATCTTGTGTCCTCGTGACTTACGTATTTAAACTTTATGAAATATTAGTGTGTTTGACCTTCAATATTTTCTGGTCGCTTCCTGGTCGCGTAAACGAAAATCATTAAATTATCTTTTAGAAGTAGAAAGTTTTTTTACAAAATACACAGCATTTTCTTGTCAGTATCATTACGCTCAGGTGGATATTTAAAATTATGTTTTGTATTGCCTTAGTTTTTGTGAATTTATGTAAATAGAATTTTAATGATTTTATAGGTCTAGCTTTTTTTCTTTTCTAACGTGTCTAATTGTATGCAAAATAAAGTTAATTAGTAAAATTCATTTGTGGAAAGTATCATTGAAAGACATTTTATCGGTTTTGAGATTTCGATAATTTTCTTTTTATCGATATTCGTGCAGGGGAGGAGTATAGTGGGCCCTTAAAAAATACACAGAATTCGAGTGATCTGTTAAGCATTGATCATTATGAATGTTGGGCCACAACAGGGACACAGAAGAACATCTTTTTAAATCATCGCGTTTTAATAACAGTGAACTCAAGATCGGATAAAAGATTTAAAGGAAGATCTTGGTATAAATCATTAAACTAAGATTGGATAACAGTCTCAAATCTCGAGCATCTGATTGGCTGAAATGGCGACCTGCCCTCGACCCCAAACACATTGATACTGAAATCGGAATTGAACCCCGTTTCAGAAAACCCCAAATTTTTGTACTTGTTCTATATTGCGTTATGTTGTTACTGATCAGTAACTGTTTACGAAAATTTTTGCAGTCCTAGGTCATGTAGGTCATATACAACAGTTTACAATACTGTCACATACTGTTTTAGAACCTTTCGCAAAGGAGGCAAGCAGGGGGTGCAGGTTTGTTCAAGCTCTACCTTGCCTTTGAGAAAGTTTCGATGTCAGCATAAAAAATAAAGAAAATATACTGACCTTTCAACGTACAGGCACTTAATCCAAATATTCCAAAACACAATTAAAATTAGCATAAAGTTTCACGATATGATCTAGAAATGAAATGATCGACGAAGTAATTTATTCCAGATTAAATGCTGAAAAAGAAGATCTTCGAGTTACTCAAATTAAAATTTTTACAATAGTGTGATACTGTTGAAGGAAGTGAGGCCAAACTCGTCTCTTTGAAGTGTACCGCCTCGGCAACTTTAAGACACACCTGTGCGATCACGTGACACATAATGTAACGTCATCTTTTACTCATCTGATACTTCAATCATGCCGACGTGTGTTTTTATAATACCGCGACCAGCACTAACCATATGTTTTAACAGGAGTCTTTATTCCTGGTTACAATTGGGTCTTTTTTACTTTACCATATTTGTTGTAAATTCGCCCAATGTTAACTGTCTTTCCTCTGCCAATCTGAGCCAAAGATCATAAGAATATCACAACCAGTCACCATTTCAGCTAATCAGATGCTTGAGATTTGTGACTGGACTCCTGATTTAGTTTTAAGTTCATAGGTCATGATCGTAACACTTGTTTTGATTTCCATCTTTTCTCGCGTTCAATTTTAAACGTGTTGGTGTTGGGTTTGAAAGGGGTTGATACAGAAGTATGAAATAAAACCTTCGATTTTGAGTGACAACAAAACTTTTTACAAGGAGGTGGTGAATAAGATATAAACCTTAGAACCTGCCGGACAGTCTTAGACACATATACGAACATAGTTACATAAAACACTTATTCAATGGTCTTACTACACCGATCATAAAATTTTTATTTCTCCGCATGGCATTGGAGTTCACTCTTCAAATTCATTATAAGATGCATAATTTTTACTACTTTTTATGAAAACGTCATTAAAATCCCCTCGTGCTTTCATAAATTATATGGACATTTAATAAAGGTGAGGTTAAAACCAAAGGTCACAAAATTGGCCTTAAGCTTTTGTAAAAAGGATATACTGAAAACGGCCAAAAGTTCTGGAAATTCCTATGTGTCACAGCTAAGCACTTCCATTATTGCAGGATTGCACAGAATTGTTCAAATTTACTTAAGAATTGATATTTCAATAAAGAAACTTGAATTTTCCTTAATGGAGAGTACACCCGCTACCGTCAGTTTTGTGTCTTGTTTTTACCCCTACCTTGATTAAATGTCGGTGGTTTCCAAACGCATGCAGGGATTTTCATAATTATGTTATAAAAATAAATGAAAATAGTATATCTAAATATTTTCAAGTTTGAAGAGTATATGTCGAATCCATGCTGAGAAATTAAAAAAAAATACGATCGGTGTGGTTAGAACATTGGTTAAGTGTATGAAGGTAACCAATCCAACCCGATTTTTTAAGGAACGTTTACAATAAACTGAACATGTTATTCCTCGAATAGAGTTTCCCGATATTTTCCTAGAATGTCGTTGGGTTATTTATCCTTTTTTCCAGTTGTGAACAAAGAGTTTGCGCTGCAAAATTTTAACTTCATTCATAACAATATCTAAAGTAGCATGGCAATGGTCAGGAATTGGCAGTACTACGGACTACTCTAAAGATTACAATAAATATTATCAAAAACATTTTAAAAGCTAACTTATATCTTATTAACAAATTCATTTCACTGTTTATTACCAATAAACATCATTACACTGTTAGCTATTAATCAAACAAAAGGAACTGGGTTTACAGAACAGATATGAAATGTATACTTGCGAAATTATATAAATAACTTCATGATAATTTTACAAAATTTCAATTTATATAAACAGATTTTTAGGGACTATTGCTACAGTTAAAAAATTCAATTATTATGCCTTTTCATACATGAATGAAACTTTACATGATGGTAGAAACACGTTCGAAATTGAATAGTACGTTACTGTGATTTTTAAGGTTTTTTTTTTCCTTTTTCTGGGACACTTGATATTAAATCTCACATTAAATTGCACATTAAAGATAAAGCTTATAAAAATACTCTCCTTTAAGGTAATCAACAGTCTTGTGCATGAAAGCAATGTTTTCTTATGGCAAAACTGATATTAAGCTGTACTTTTTGCATATTTTATTACTATTTTTCTGATTTGAACAATATGCTGACATGGATTAAACATTTTTGTTTTTCTTTAGGTTTAATGATCTTCTAATATTATTTGAGAAAATTTTAAACAAATTCTTTGGTCAGAAGTTGGAAAATGTTTAATTTCAACAAAAATAAACGTTTATTTTTTTGTGAAAATTAATTTTTCGAATAGCATAAAATACAGATTAAAATGTGATTTATTATTCTTTTTTTTTTAATTTATTAATAATTTATTTCAAAGATCTTCTGGTTTAACCGGGTACTCCTATTCCATGCGGTCCATGTGTCAAAACTTAAAAGTTCAATAAAAGTATTTAAAGCCTGTAATTTCAATTTTAATTTCATATTTTTATTATATAAATTAATATCCTTATTACTCGGAAAATGTTATTAAATTCTGTTGGAATAAAAAGTTGACAAAACTAGCAATCTTCTTTCTTTTTCGTTGGAACGAGGGATGGTTCCGGCAGGGGGAATGAGGGTTAAGGTTGAGGGCTCTTTTTAAACCAGATTGGGTGCAGATAAGATATTTCAATGACGCTCTCTTTCATTTCTAGTCAATGAGAATTTTAAAGAATATAAGTAACAGCACAATGTGATACAACGAAAAGGAATCATAAACAAAACAACAACAACAAAGTGAAAATATGACAGTTGACATTTATTCTTCTTTTTTTTATTGCAATTTAATTGTTTGAATAAAAAAACAACACTGTCAAGATGTACAGGTGTTGTGCTACAAACAGCTATTAGACAAACGTAACAGGTATTTACAGTTTGCTAATTTAACGTGCGGGCCAATTAAAGTAACTTTAGATCTTTAATAACTGTCATTAAAATTTCGCCATTTTAATAATAATAATAATAATAATAATAATGCGAAGAATATGAATATTTTATTTCATCATAAAACATTATGCAATGTCTGCTGTAAGGAGGTTTTCCTAAGGAAATATAAATATACATGGTTAATTGGTAAACAACATTAGATATTGATCAGGATTCACTTATTCGGTTAGCAAAGTATATATATATATATATTAATAGGTTAATAATAGTTTTCTTAGATTTTGATGACATGATTATTTCGAATTTGTTAATTGTAGGCCAATAACAAAAATATGGTGCTAAATATATTGTTTCTTTAATTTCTGTAAAACAAGCAAAAAATGGCAATCGTTTTCTGAATCACCCATAGTGCAAGATTTGCAGTTATTGTTGTGCTCTAAATTTTCATTTATTTCGGTTTCCATCATCAAGTTATCATAGTTATGGACTGCTTAAAAAGATGGGGCCACACTTGGGACGTGGTGTCTTATATGACACGTGTGCAAATACTTAAATATTCATCAACTGAAGAAATCGACATTATACTGCAGAGCGATAGAGTGAACGTCAAATTATGAGTACATGTATACATATATTTCAAAGGGCCAACATGTCACATTAGCAAAACGAGGCAGGTCCCTATGTCTGATTTCAAGACCGTATGCGTGACTTATATATTTCATAAAGAGACAAGGCCAGTAGCATGTCCTATTTTTAAACGAGGAGATCCCATCGTGTCGTTTGCACATATAAGCACAAAAACATCATTCCTATGTGGCTGAATGTATGCGGTATCTTGTGTCCTCGTCCACCAGAACAAGTTGGAAGCTACACGCAGATATGCACTCACAGGCGGGGTAGGACTAAAAGCAACGAAATCATATAATTATTTCTTCTTTTCTACACAAATGTATTGCAATAGTAATGATACTATTCAGCTTCGGCCTTAATGTAGAAGAGTGAAATAAGCGACGGCGTTTGTTTTGTCCATGCATGCCCTCGATCGGCGTTCAATGCGATCCCACTGCGTCTTCTATCTGTCTTATAGGTCATTATAGTTTTGGTAAATTTATGTAAATAGAATTTTAAGGAATTTTTAGGTCTAACTGTTTTTCTTTACTTCTCTATCGCGTCTTACTGTATGCAAAATAAAGATACATTAAAAAATTCATTTGTGCAAAGTATCATTGAACAACATGTTACCGTTATTGAGATTTTGATAATGGGCCCTTAACCCTTTACTCCCTGCAGGCTTTATATCCGCAATTTTGGGGATATGACCTATAGACGATTCTATAAAATAAGTCTTACACGATTACTCCCCCTGAACTTTTTCTATGTCCGCCATTACACCACTGCAGATCTGAGGAAACATTACTTCAATAACATGCCCTAGTTACAATGAATCCTTTATAAATATATTCATTAAAATGATTGAAGGATCAGCTAAGTGTTGCTGAATTGATAGACACAGGAGAGATAGTATTAAGCATTTTAAAATCACTAATTTTTACAGACTGAACGTTATTTGTCTTTAAAAATATACCGAAAATATAGCTATTAAGTAAACCATATTTTAGTTCTTATTAAAAAAAGGTAACGTTAATACTGGATTCCGGGCATTTTTCTGCATATATTAAACGGGGACAAGTGTACGTGATAAATAAAATATTAACTTGTTTAAAATTATGCTGAAACAACAACAACAACAAACTTTATTGTAAAGTAACAACAGACAAGTAAAATATAACAGCGAATTCTACAATTTCTGAATAGTGAAATGCGAACAGTTTTTTCCAAATGCAGCATACACAACTTTCTGTTGGAATAGAGTAAAGAGTGAATGCAAACATGAAACCTTATACATTGTGGTTTTACGATCAAAATTATAAATAACAACAACAAAACAGTGATCAAAAGATCATTTTGTGCTAGGTTTTTTTTTTTGCGCGAAATTAACTCTTTTCTGGCATTTTTTTTCTCCGATTATTTCGGAAGATAGGAAATACGTGTTTTTACATAAATATAAATTAAATATAAAGGCAGTTTCTCGGGTTTGTCAAAAGTAAACAAATTCATACACAAATCAATGAATTAATTAAACTTCCACATGAATCCTCATTAAGAAAAAAATATAATATTCAGCAAGATAACTTAGATAACAAAAAATGCAAACAACGCAAATTATAGTTTTCAGAGAAATATATTTGACACTGTCTCTATCAGCGGGGATTTTTAGAGTGAGAATCAAGCTACGTTGATACGATATATCAAAATACAGAGATTATAAAACATAATTAAATAATCACATTTACAACAATTTTCTACCGTTTTTTTTTGTCAAATAAATATATATCGAGTGCTGAGTGCAATATTGTTCTATTCTATATAGAAATAAGAAGCAGATAGAATAGTTTCGTACTCTGCCCTCGCTACTGCCTCTATTATCGGCGGATGAAAATGTATCATAAATCATACATAGGTCTATTACATATAATATATTTATATAATGAATATTTGTAAATGGCATTTTTTAAATTTCTTATTTTAACCTATTTTCTGTCAAAATTATAAGAATATAACGTTGCTGTTATCATTGCTTGGTTTTCGGCAGATATTAATTGAATATTCGTACGTTGTAGCTATCATTACTATATTACAATAGACATAAATTAACATAATTCTCTTGAAAAACAACAACAACAACTTGTTATTAAATATAAAAAATATAATATAATATTATAACAAGTTATAACAGCATTATTTATATATGTAGTTTGAGCTTTTCGGAGTTCAGATACAAAACTACATAGCGTTTACTAGATAAGACTTTCAGGAAATCTGCAGTGGTGTAATGGCGGACAGGTCACGTGACAAACAAGATGGCGGCGGTCTAATTATTAGATTTTATAGAATTGTCTATAGCCCAGGAACTGGGGAAATTTCACGTCATTTTGCCAGAAATTGGGAATTTTTTCCGTCATTGCGGAATAAAAAGTTTTATATGGCAAGCAGATTGCACAACTGGGCGGTAACCCTAGTTATTGTCAATGATTCTGGCTATCGGGCCGATAACCCTAGTTATTGGTCGATAACCATGGATATCGGATTAATTGTGCAACCCGCTCGCCATAGTTTTACACACATTTGATATTATCAATAATATCTGGATTAAAGAAATAAATGATGCCTGATTAACTAACAATCTATGATATTTTATTAATGTAATGACACAGGTAACACATGTATTTATCAGAAAGTTTTGTATTGATTCAGTGGGCATTTTTCTTCTCTAATTTGAAAAAAAAACCAAAACGTTTTATGTTTTGCCATTGGGAACATAACTGAATATCGGCTAAAAATCGACTGAAAAAAGCCCTGCCATTGGATATGTTTGTTAGATATAGGTGAACAGTGTCTCGGTAGATCCAGATCAGCTGGTACATCGGTACATCTTTGCCATCTTATCACGATCACACTGTTTGCTTTTTTAGCTCACCTGAGCTTTAGGCTCATGGTGAGCTATTGACGTATTGTGACCGGTCTTTGTCCGTCGTCCGTCAACAATCCTTTAAACAACATCTCCTCTGAAACCACTGGACGGATTTTAACCAAATTTGTCCTGGAGCATCCTGGCACTAATGTCTGCAAAAGTTGTTCAAATCATGACCAAAGGGTGAAGGTCAAGGTCACTGTTGCTAAAAATAGAAATTTAGTTTCTGCTCAATAACTTGAGTTTGCTTTGGCCTATTGACTCCAAACTTGGTCTTTGGGGTAGCTTATATAAAGAGGTAGCTTGGGATTGCTACCCAGATGTTTGTGATCAAGGTCAAGGTCACTGTTGCTAAAAATAGAAATTCCATTTCCACTCAATAACTTGAGTTTGCTTTGGCCTGTTGACTCCAAAATTGGTGTATGGGTAGCTAATTTCAAGAAGCAGCTTGGAATTGCTTCCCAGGTGTCTGTGATCAAGGTCAAGGTCACTGTTGCTAAAAATAGAAATTTAGTTTCTGCTTAATAACTTTTTTGTTTTGCTTTGGCCAATTGACTCCAAACTAGGTATATGGTAAGCTTATATCAAAAGGCAGCTTGGGTTTGCTACCCAGATGTCTGTGATCAAGGTCACTGTGGCTAAAAATAGAAATTCAGTTTCCACGCAATAACTTAAGTTTGCTTTGGCATATTGACTCCAAACTTGGTGTATAGGTAGCTTATACTAAGAAGCAGCTTTGTATTTACTACCCAGGTGTCTGTGATCAAGGTCAAGGTCACTATTGATCAAAATAGAAATTCAGTTTCTGCTTAATAACTTGAGTTTGTTTTGGCCTATTTACTCCAAACTTGGTATATGGGTATTTTATATCAACGGGCAGCTTGGGATTGCTACCAAGATGTCTGTGGTCAAGGTCACGGCCACTGTAGCTAAAAATAGAAATTCAATTTTCACTTAATAACTTGAGTTTGCTTTGGCCTATTGACTCCAAACTTGTTGTATGGGTAGCTTATATCCAAAACAGCTTGGGATTGCTACACAGGTGTCTGTGATCGAGGATGAAACTCATATTGTGCCAACATTTCATAGCAAGGCAGTGTTGCTTCATGAAAAACATACTCAGGTGAGCGATTCAGGGCCATCATGGCCCTCTTGTTATTCAATTCATATCACATACGTGCCATTTTGCCAGTACAGTTTGGCAATATATATGGGTAATTCTAATGAAATTTTGTTAAATTTCATTGTTTGGCTACACAAGAAAAGGAATCTTACATGCTGGAGTAGTCAGTGGCATAGCTAGGTTGAGGCACTTGATGAAGTATGGTTAAGTGGTCTATGCAAAAATAAAGAAATGAAAGAAACATGAACATGAAACTTCACCAGTAGTAAAAGGGTATGCTCTCAGAAAAAATACTTTCTGATTAAGCTTTTGCTGGAGGATGGAAAACTTGAACCCTGGGCCAACTCTTGCAAACATTACATCAGCAGGGTCTCTTTACTGCAATTACTCAACAAAAATTTGTTTCTTCTATCTTTACGTTTATGCTAAGTTCCCACTGCCGATTCGATCAACTCGATCAAGCCCGATCAAGCAATCGGGTACTGGTCTGGCTCTGTCGGTATGAGTGATCGAGAGTGGTAAGGACGGTCTACCTTGGTCGGCATCGCTCGGGCTTCCTACCCGAATATTTTTGACATGTCAAAAATATTCGAGTAGCGATCGAGTAGCCAAGCGGTCGAGAAGCGCTCGGGAAGCGATCGTGTATTGGTCGAGTAGAAGATCGAGTAGATCGAGAAGCAATCGTGTAGCAATCTAGTTTGGTCGAATTGACATCTTTTACCCGATCTGTACCCGATCATCTCGACTTCTACTCGAGTATTATCCGATTGCAACCCGATCAACTCGACCTCTGTTCAAATTGGTGTCCAGATTAACTAGACTGCTACTCGACTGCTACTCGACCACACACGATCACTTCCCGATTGCTGTTCGACCATACACGAGCTAGTATAGACACTATTTATATTTAATAATCTGAAGAACACTAAAAAAACCGGAACAGTGTTAGAAATGAAAATAATCTAAAAAATGCATAGAAATATAGTTGGAAAAAAATAAAAAAATCCCAAAACTTTTTAAAGTTTCGATACATGACCTTCTACGACCCGAGTACGCCCATGTCGATCTGGTCGGGTGAAGGTCTGGCATCGATCGAGCACAGGTCCAGTTGGTCGAGCTGAGGCCTTGTAAAGGTCGGGATGATCGAGTGTAAATCGGTTAAGATGGTCGGGTTGACGTCGTGAAGGAGTCGTGAATAATCGTGTGGTGGTCGTGTGTGATAGACTAGAGGTCAAGAAGAAGTCATGTATACGCCTTTAGTCGAGCTTGGTCGGGCTCAATCGGGAAATTTAGGGGATCGGGATGATCGAGTTGATAGGATCGGCAGTGGGAACTCAGCATTATCGAAATATCTCTAACAGTGACACTAAATTGCACAAATGAATGTTATTCGTGTATCTTTCTTTATTGCATACTTAAAGTCATGTTAGTACACTTAAGAAAAATAACTAGATAGCTAAATTCCCTAAAATTCTATAGATTTACATAAATTCACAAAAACTAAACAACACAAACCCACATGAATAGTGTACTAACAATAAAATGTTGTGTCCTTTTGACTCATATAGTTTTGAATTGTCTGGTTGCTTCCAGGTTGCGTAAATGTTGACATACATTGACTTCTCTCTCCATAAATGAATGTATTTTAAAAAGTTCTCAACATTTTATTGTCAGAATCATTAAACTCATGTAGGCATTTAAAGTGACATTTTGTGTTGTTTAGTTTTTTAATCAGGTTTTCAGGAAACTGGTTATTGTAATGCTGATGTCGGCGGCGGGCGGGAAGGCGGCCGTCAACTTTTGGTTTCCGCTCAATAACTTAAGTTTGCTTTGGCCTATTATAGGAAACTTGGTGTGTGGGTAGCTAATATCAAGCGGCAACTTTGGATTGCTACCCAGGTGTCTGTGATAAAGGTCTTGGTCACAGTTGCTAAAAATAGAAATTCAGTTTCCATAGAAATTCAGTTTCCGCTCAATAACTTGAGTTTGCCATGGCCTATTGACACCAAACTTGTTGTATGGGAACATGTAGCTTATATCAACATGCAGCTTGGGATTGCTACCCAGCAGGTGTCTGTGATCAACGTCAAGGTCAATGTTTCTAAAAATAGAAATTCAGTTTCTGCTCAATAACTTGAGTTTGGTTTTGCCTATTGATGCCAAACTTGGTATGCTACCCAGGTGTCTGTGATCAAGGTCAAGGTCACTGTTTCTAAAAATAGAAATTAAATTTTTGTGTAATAACTTGAGTTTGCTGTAACCTATTAAAGCCAAACTTGGTATATGGGTAGCTTATATCAAGAGGCAGCTTGGGATTGCTACCCAGTATTCTTCAATTAACATAACTAAAAATAGAAATTCAGTTTCCGCTCATTATCTTCGAGTCTGCCATAGCCTATTGATGCCAAAATTTTTGTGTGGGTACCTTATATCAAAAGGCAGCTTGGTAACACTACCCAGGTGTCTTTATCAAGGTCAAGGTCATTGTTGCTAAAAATAGAAATTCAATTTCTGCTTTATAATGAGTTTGCCTTGGCCTATTGACTCAAACTTGGTGTGTTGGTAGCTTATACTAAGAGGCAGCTTGGGATAGCTACCCAGGTGTCTGTAATCAAGATTAAGGTCACTGTTTCTAAAAAAAGAAAATCCCTTTTCACCTTATAACTCGAGTTTGATTTGACCTATTTACACCAAATTTAGTGTGTTGTTAGCTTATAACAAGACACTACTCAGGATTGATACTCGGTGTTCTGACTAAGGTCATGGTCAAAGTTGCTAAAAATAGAGATTCAGTGTCTGCATAATAACTTTAGTTAGGTGTGACCTATTGACAACTTACTTTGTGTTTGGGTAGTTTATATCAAGATGCAACCTTGGATTGCTACCTAGGTGTCTGTAGTCATGGTAAAGGTCACTTTTCCTAAAAATAGAAATTCAGTTTCTATGTAATAACTTGAGTTTGCTTTGACCTATTGACAAAAAACTTTGTGTGGGGTTGCTCATATCATGATACAACTCTGGATATTACTCAGTTGTCAAAACTCGGTCATCGAAAACCTGGTTTCGTCACATTGCGTCGCTTCTTGTTTGAATTTAAGTCAATAGAATTTTTTAGAGAATTTTTAGGTCATGCTATTTTTCTTTTCTGTTCTTACGTTTCTTAACGTATGTAAAATGAAGTTACAATAATGAAATGATTTTGTATGGAAAGTTTTATTGAACTGCATTGTGCTGTTACAGAGATTTTGATATTTTAAGTTGTTACCAATGATAGTGCAATGACAACTGAAGACGGCCCTTATCCCTTTTACTCTATTGACAAGACTTGGGTAAACATAGTAGACCCAGATCAACTGGCGCATCTTTGTCATCTGATCTGGATCTACACTGTTTGCTTTGAGATTCCTTAGGATATTTCTGACCAAGAATCAAACAGTGCAGATCTAGATCAGATGCCACAGATGCTGGCTGATCTGGATCTACACTGGTTGCACATATGTTGAAACCCATATATACTGAACAAAAATAAAAAGTATCCACTTTTTATGCTTATATTCTCATTAACACATTTTCATTTAATCACGAACGCTTTGAATGGTGTTTTGATAGTTAATCTCAGTTGTTTTTAAGTTTAGTTGTTCATGAACATAATCTTCCACAACAAGAACTTAGCAACTACCAGTCGAAAAACAATTAATAATGAATTACAAAACACTCCATATTCATTGAAAAAAGGGAGGTAATTGGCAATGGTTGGAATTTCTAGCGTTGTTTGTCGAAGACTAGTTGTTTTATTGATGAATGTTTTGTGATTTTATTGATCACAAGAGGTGGAGAGACTGATTCAATTCAAATAAATGTAAATACTTTTAAGAACTACTGATTTTTTTCTGGAATCCTCATTATAACAAAAGGAAAGATAACTAAGTTGTGGCTGCAGATTTTCAAGAAAACTTTATCTCTTTGTAATGATAACAGAAATGCAAAATTTGTCACATATAGGTGTTTGAGTTTTCAATTTCAAATTTTACAAAATTGAAGATATGAAAAGTGGATACTTTTTATTTTTGTTGAGTATATATGGAGTAAAAGGCTAAGTTATATATAGATTATTTGATACACTGTATTGATTTTCTATCAGGATATGAGAAATGCTTAGATATAAGGTTGGAAAAGCCTCATCCCTTTATTCCAAATATACACATTTTTATGCATGTGCAACCAGTGTAGATCCAGATCAGCTGGCACATCCATTCCATCTGATTTGGATCTGCACTGGTTGCATTTTGGTCAGAAATAACCTGATAAATCAAAAAGCAAACAGTGTTAATCCTGATCAGATGGCACATAAAGGCGTCTATAACTTTCAAAAAAACATGAAGTCATTTGAAATACGTAAGATATACAGATTTTTTTGTTGACACGCCTTAAATTACATAAAAATATTGTTAATAAAATTTCAAATGAGATTTGAGTAAAGTAGAATGAAGCTGGGTATCAGTAAAGAACATCCAGCTTTTGCCAGTTAACTCCCTAACAGCATCAGAGAAAGTTTGCTGTGTTCTCCATGACGACTGCACCAACTCCTTGTGTTCTGGAGAAAGGATCAGGTCCCCAGCAGTATGTTCTGTATACTCAATCTGATCCGCTCTTAACAAGATCTCCAGCAACATATTTTTACTTAACATTGCAAGGACAGTTTGGCTGAACAACACTTCTTTCACTGACAGCAGTCTAAGATGTGAACAGGTGGCCACAATCTTGTATATACAACCATTTATTTGTTTTCTGTCAGTTTTATTGCCTTGAGCAATCTTATAGCTTTTACTGAACATACTGAAATCTATAAATTCCACCAATGTTGCAGAGTAATTGCAAACTAGTCCAGACAATAATGTGTATTTAAGCAAATCAAACTTAGCATACTTTAAACACTTCAATGGCATTTCTTTCTTCAGAATGATTTCTTTTTCTGTCCATTCTTGACCAACGCCAAAATGACAGTGGACTCTAAGGTCTGGCCCTTGCTTCTTGATTTCTTTCCACTGCCAGTCCTGTAGATTCTCATTGTAGAATTCCATATGCTTTGAAATAGCAACAATGTGTAGGTCTGTTAATGCTCTACCTGCCAGGTGATACAACAAACTGTAGCTCATCAAATGTGGTTCCATCGCCAGTTCTCGGAGGTTGACCAAATACATGAGATTTCCAAGGTTACTAGCTTGAAATGATTGATTTATGTATAGTTTCTGTAAAGAATATGAATGCATCGCCCCGATGGGAAGGGGGTCCTTTTGTTGTGAAACTGCGTAATTGTCAATGTCTCGAACTTCCAAATATTCCAATCTTGTGTTCTTCTGTATAATGTTCTGCACTGCCTGTTTATGTGACGAATCATGATTTTGTACAACTTGGACATTTTGCAGCAAACGTTGTATTTTAAGGTACTTTATTCCACTGCAGTTGTTGGATATTGTATGAAGAATTCTACTTGAATTTCTCCCTCTGTACAAAATATTTACATGTTTAAAATGTTTTCCGAATTGTTGGATTGAGTTCACATAAACATCAGTCAAGGCCTCCTGGATGTTGCCTTCCAAATCACTAAAGAAAAGTTCACTTTTCAACAAATCTAAGCCATTTCCAAATTCTTCAATATCTTTTTCAGAAAACTCAAATGACTGCCAGACTTCTGGTCTACACATCGCACTGTTCCATGATGAGCATACTTCTCCTATACACAGCTTATCTGGAGTAGGTAGGAAGTGAAAAATATTTCCCAACACTATATCTGGTAAGCAAGTCCAATCAACCTCTGAGTCTGAGATACTACACATTGTCATCTGCTTTAGATCAATATCACTAATCTTTCTACATTCTGAAAATAGAGATCATTACCATTTGCTAATACCATTTAAACAGTTCCTCTATATACAACAAACAACTTTGCTCATAGGTCATTGAATAAAGTAATGTAACATTTAAGTTTTATTCTCTAAAATAAAGTCTTGTTAATCTAATTCTAACAAATCAAGATAACTGCTGGTACGCATTGTAAGAGAAGTTTCTACAGCAAACAGGGTTGGGCGGTAAATACCACCCCTGGTATTTACCAGTGGTATTTGCCGCCCCGGAAAATACTCCTAAAGTGGCAAATACTGGCAAATACCAGCAAATACTTTTCAACTGAATATTTTTGCCTGAAAATACTGCAGATATCTTTAATAACTTCAATCATTTTAAATAATGTTTAATTCTTGGATGTGGATTAGTCTCAATAATTCGATGGCAAGCACAGACCCATTATCATACTGACTTTTTTCGTTGTCTGTCCTTTACGAAGGGCAAATATCGCATATATAGAAAAGCCCTTGTCGTGTACAAATAGTTGTGCTAGGATGTGGATTAATTTTCCAATGAAAAATGAGAACTGCTCCAGAAACATACCATTACATCTCATCTTGATTGAATATTGAACTACAGTTATCTTGAATCTTTCATTCATATACATGTACATATATCTTTCTTCTTAGTCATAAACTCATGACAGGTAATCATAATAATTTATACCTGAGAACATTGTTTAAAATGTTACCTTTTCAATGCATGAAGTATTCAGAAATGAAGCATAATAAAGTACAATTAAAAATATATAATGATAACAACTGTCCTTTTTTTATAAAGACTGGTTATATCATTGTACAATGTAGGCATATCAGAAACAAAACAAAACTCGATTTCCGGTACGAAACATTATTAGTACAACTTGTACTTCCGCTGTCAATGTACACTTTCCGTAAATGCGCAGAACAGTTGCGCATGGATAAATTCCACAATATTGTGGACAACAAGCAGTAAAAGACATTTATTTTTTATTGTCTGGAAAACAAGATTGTTCATCAAACAGTTCTGGTATAGTTATGTTGTGATTTAGCTAATTTAAGTCACTTGTTTGTCGTTAAATACATAATCGATCATTTTCAAATGAATTAATCAGTTTTACTCTAAGGTCGGCAGTTCCGAATCATTGTCTTTTCCGAATCAATATATTTCCTCTTTTGTGATTCTTGACGGGTGAATTACAGACAGAATCTAAATTTAAATAGTGTTTCTGGTAATATGCATATACAGATATAAGAATGCTGTGCATCTTTTACAATTTAGGAAGACAGTTGCTAAAAGTCTGGTAACCACAAAACTGGAGCTTTGAGAGAGAAACCAGATCTCTTTTCAGTCCAACAAATGCTAAGATAATTCGGTTAAACGATTGATAGTTGATCAGCCCCAACTGTTATAGTAATACTATCACTTGTGTTTTATTGTCAAAATGGTGTCAAGTCAGAGCTACAAATACAAATTTATTTACTGTCAATATTAGTCAACATATAATAACATAAGCTATTAAACTTTTGACAGACAGCTATTAATGGGGGCCTACTGATATACTGAGTTACCTCCCATTGAGAGTGGTTTCCGTTGCTGATTGGGTAGTTCCGGTTAAAAAGCGGTAATAAAGCGTAGGGTTAAAAGTGTAAATAAAAATTCTCAGTGCTTTTGAAGTTAAAATGCATTGTCGAATTAACAAAAAAAGTGGAACAGACGTATAAGGAATATCCTTCATCTTTGTAAATTGATTTTAAGTTAATAACTAAATGCAACTTTACCTATTTACGTTACTTCACATATCCTTTATGAAATTTTTTTTATCTGGCATGGAAATTATAGCTTTTTAAAACGTTCACTTAAGTATTCAGCCAATCACCGTTAAGTCATCCAAACAATGCTTATTAAGAAAAGGGCCTGGTGTTTAATGACCATGTTACGTAATCTAATTAACAAGACTGTGTTTTACCAGCTGGAGGTGTGATAAAGGCCTTTTGAAGTTCAGTTGTAGATATGTAAGAGGTTGAAAACGTTGCTTGTTGAGGGTAACATTGTTGTTTTAGGAAACTGACTAGCTATTAAATATTCTAATGGGGGCCTACCGATATACAGAGTTATCTCCCATTGAGAGTGGTTTCCCTTGCCGATTGGGTTGTTCCGGTTTAGAAGCGGTAATAAAAATAGCGTCAGAAGTGTATATAAAAAGTCTCAAAAGTTCCGAAGTTTAAATGCATTGTCGAATAAACAAAGATAGTGAAAGCGGTATATCAGGAATTAAACCATTATCTTTGAAAAATGATTTTCGGTTAACAACTTAATACAATTTTACTTATTTACGTTACGAAATTTGATTTATTGGCTGGCATGGAAATTATAGCTTTTTCAAACATGCACTTAAGTATTCGGCCAGTCACCGTTAAGTCTTGCAAACAATGCTAATTAGGGCGTGGTGTTTTATGACTATGTTACGTAATCTAATTAGCAAGACAGGGGTCGTACCAGCTGGAGGTGTGATGAAGGCCTTTTGAAGTTTAGATGTTGACACTGTAAGAGGTTGAAAAAGTTGGATGTTTTGGGTACAAGTGTTGTTTTAAGAAATTGACTAGGGATTAAATATGCTAATTAATTGTCGCAATGTTGTTTGAGACCCGAGACATGTTTATTTGATTTTTGCAACTTAAAGTGCTCCAAACTGAATTGAAAAAAACACTCGGGAAGAATTTACTCAAATATATATTTATTTTATGAAATAAAATTGATTGTAAAACTAACTAAGCTAAAAATTCAGAAATAAAGAGGAAAACGTGAAAACATAATGAAACCATGTTTGAATATGTTCTAAATGATAAAAGAAAGAACTGTTTTTTTTAAGAAAGAGAGCAGCACATTAAAAAATACGAACAGGGCACAAATCTGTGAACCAAATGACGTGGATTAAATTTGTAGGAAAAGGCTCAGTAATTAATAATCTTTTAATTCCTTTAAAAATGTATCATCGGCATGAAAGAACATGCATAAAAAGGAATGGTCGTTATATTGGCGGACGTCAAACTTAAACTTAAATCATATACGAGTATTATAACTTTAATTAACTACCTTTTCTAAGGTTTACTAACTTTTATCTTTCTCAAACCTGCCTTTTTGAGCATAAGAAATGTGTAAACTCTTAATTAGTTACGGGGTCGAACATAACGATGTTGAACACAAACCGCTCAAGCTTACTATAATGGTTTGAAGAGAAAGACTACAGGGTTGCCAGCGGAATTGAAAAGTCAGGGAAATTTGATTTTTTTTCAAGGTCAGGGAATTGTCAGGGAATTTTGAAAATTGGTCAGTGAAAAATAAAAATCCTGAAAAGTCAGGGAAAGGTCAGGGAAAAATAAATGAAAGAAAAAAAATTGTTCTATTTTATTAAAGATTGCATTTACAAATTTTCTGTTATGAACCTTTTTTTATAATTGTTTATTATAATAAAAGTTCTTAATTATATTTACAAAAATTGCCTGAAGACTGAAAGGCTATGCAAACCTTGCCTCCAGAAATTATAATAACAAGGTGCTACTCACAAAACCCATGTTCTTCCCTCCAAGATCCAGCTCAAAGCAACACTCTGAACTGAGTAAATTCTGCTATACAGGCCTTACTGATGATAGATGGTGTCTTTGCCCGTATTTTCATCTATGGTTGGATTTTAAAATAATTGGCAGAAGTGACTATCATAATGTGAACATCTCATGTACAAAATCTGTTTTCCAACATTCAGTTCACAGCAACCTAGTTTTTTGTATAATGGCAGGATTTTTTTTTTAAATATTGCGGCACAAACTACTGCTACAGTTTTCAAGATACTGACTTAAAACTTTAAACAAGTGAGGTACTTGGTATCATGTGTAGATGTGCCTGACATATTTTTTATGTGACTCAGTCCATCATTTTTATGACAGGTGCATGATTTTTTTAATCTTGTGACACAAACTTCAAAAATTTTCTCTAGATTAATTTGAAAATTTAAGCATACATTCTGCATCAATTTTCCATTAAGCCCAGTGTATATGTGGTTGACATATTTTTCATTAGGATCAGACTATTAATTATTAATGTTCATTGGATTGGAACAGGGATCTTCAAAACCTACATGCATTTTTTTCTAAGTTTATCCAAGCACTGAACAGGCTAAATTGTGTGTTATTGTTTCACATGTAGGGTGTAAACAGCATTGTATTTGAGTTATGTATAAAAATATTATATAGTTATTTGGTTTCTTGACAGGGAATGTGAGGATGGTCTGGGTGTCATATAACCCAAGCCGCAGGCGAGGGATAATATGACACCCAGACTGGCAATATATCTTCACATGTATACCCTTTCAATGAACCAAATAATTGTTTTATTATACTGCAAAGACTTTTTCAGACAAAAATAATTAGAAAATATAGATTTTTCATTTATTTTGCTTATTTAATGCCGAACGGCTCGATTTCCCTCTGAGAACCTAAATAATTACATGTCTGACGTCATTAATTTACCTGCGTGACGTCACTTCTATAGAAATTGAATGGACTATCGATTTGATATTTATTTACAAAATTTGAGAATAATCTGATCGTTTCAATGTTAAAAACATAACACAAATATTTTCTGTATCAATTTTAGTAATCCCTAAGCATACCGCTGTATAATTTACAAGATCGGCTTCAAATTATGCATTTTTACGGAAATTCAAAATAAAAAGGGCGGACGAAAACAAAAGGTTGGAGGCCAGAGAGGGAAATTAAGGCACGCGCGTTCATATCTATGGCCGATCCAAAAATACGAACTACAATGGCAAATTATCCAATCAAATTCAATCAGATTTCTTTGCAGTATGATAATTTATTTAACAACGTGAAGGAAACATGTATGGGTATTCTGTCTGAGGGGTTGTTTTACTTGTGTAAAATGGTATGTTGTTTGCTGGCCCATTTTACAGATAACATATTTCTTTTACTCTGCATTTGATTATTATTCCGGTCATTAGTGATTAATGGACACCTTAGCTTCAGTTGTGATAATCTCTTGCTTTATACTATGTTGTTTATTCATTTAGTTTCTGTATGAAAAATAAGAATACATTATTTGCCAATTATCTTAGAAGTATTGGTTAAATCTTGTAAGAGGACATAGTTTAATATTTCACTAAACATAAATCTATCGAACTTTATACTTGATATATAAATGATGTTTTAATTGTTAAATAATGTAATAATATATTATTAAAATAATTAAAATGTACTTATGGGTGGATTGGGCAGCAGTAGGGGTGTTAGCGGCCGTTTACGTTCGGTATTATTGGTCAGTGAAAAACCTGATTTGGTCAGTGAAAAGTCAGGAAAAAGTCAGGGAATTTTTTTCATGCTTGGTGCTGGCAACCCTGGACTATGTGGTGCCCTTTTAAAACTATCTAGTTTCCAATTCAGTGATAATAATCAAACGTTATTAGGCATATTGCTGATCTCTAACCTATTAAAACGTATTTAAAAGGACCATGGATGACTACTCCGCTATTATGTTTTAATTCTCATTCTCAGACCGGAACTACCCAGTAACAGGTGCGCATTGCAAAGGGAGGTAACTTAAGACAGAATATTGAGATAACTCCGCATCTCGGTAGGACCCCATTAATGTCACAATAATGTTTGAGACCCGAGACATTGATTATTTGATATTGGCAACTTAAAGCGCTCCGAACTGAATTAAATAAAACTCGGGAAGTTTTACACAAACATATATTTATTTAAAGATATAAAATAAATTGTAACACTAAATGAACTAAAAATTTTCAGAAATAAAGAGAAAAACTTGAAAACATTATGAAAGAATGTTTGAATATGATCTTAATTGTATAAGAATAAGAAAGAACTTTTTTGAGAAAAAAAAGAGCAGTATATTGAAAAATACGTCAATACGAACATGGCACAAATCTATTAACCGAATCGTGTGCATTCAATTCGTAGGTTCAGTTATTTAAAATATCTATTAAATTTCTGGCAAAAAAAAAGTTGCATCGGCACTGTGTTACTATAGCCCAGATTGGCATGAAAGAACATGTATAAAAGTGAACTGGTGTTTCATTGGCAGATGTCAAACTTTATTTTATATCATGTGTTATAAACTTTACTACCTTTTTTTAAGGTTTTCTAACTTTTCTTTTCCTCAAATCTGCCATTTTTAAGCATAAGAAATGTGTTTTTTTTTTACACTATTAGTTACTGAAGGGTTCAAACACAACGATGTTTCACAAATCTCTCCGACGCATTAAAATGGTTAGAAGAGAAAATTTAAATATTATGCGCTGCGCTATAAAAACCATCTTTTTCCATTCAATGATAATAATCAAACGTTTTTATGCATTATGCTGATCTCTAACCAACCAGACCCTATTAAAACGTATTTGAAAGGACTCGGATGATTACTGCAGGTCAGTTTTAATTGTCAATCTCAGACCGGAACTACCCAGTGACAGGTGCGCGTTACAAAGGGAGGTAAATTAAGACAGAATATTGAGATAACTCTGTATATCGGTAGGACCCCATTACCATTTTATAGTTATATACATGCATGTAGAAAACAAGGGTCCATTAATAAGGGTTGGTTTTGGATGTTGGTCAAGTGCCAGTGGATGAACACATGGAGATATTATAACATTAGCAAATCTAAGAATTTTGAAGATTGTAAATTTTGGCTTGTTTAATTTAGATTTTGAAAGGAGTAAAACTTATTAAATTACTAACAAGTGATAATTATTTTATGACAATAGTAACAGTCTGCATGACTGGATAGCAACCATACTAACATTTAGGGTTTAATTTTTATGTAAATATGTTTCCTTTTGTAAACTAGATATATATAAAAAAATCCATTTATAAACATAAAATATTATGTAATATATTGTTTTTATTTCTTCCCTACTCATAAAAAACAGAAAACAGAATCAGTGCTGTATCTTGGTGTTGCCTTATATGTTTAAAGAATTTTCAACTGATGTTAATACATGTTTATATGTAAAGTCAAACTTGTGTAAAAAATGTTTGTCAGTCACGTGACTTGTCCCATGATTACAGAGATTTAGAGATCTCCAGCCAATTTCAGTTTTTTTTCTAGAACAATATAACCAATTTTTTTAGTGGAATAAGGTTTACAGTATAATCATATTAGCATTTAAAAATGGTGAAAAGCACTTTACAAAAGGTTTTTCATTTCTATATTAATTTTTTTAAAACTTTATTACAAACTGGGGATGAGCATTTATTAGAGACTTGGTGTTTATTAGAATAATTTTGGGACATTTAAAAAATAAAAAAAGAAAGTCATATTTACATCTCATATGGGACAGATCAGATTCCCACCGCTTGTCACAATTTTCCATCCAATCAGTGAGTTCATAATTTGGTCATTAGAAAATGTTGTCCCTTTTACTAAGGTACAACAAAAAAACAGCAAAATAATATTGACACATATTTGACAATATTCAAACCAAGTTTGCCAGTAGTAGTTTCCAAAATGTTCTATAACTTTTCCCTCTGTTTATCCTTTCTTATGAACGTGACTAATAAGTGAACTGTTAATATGTTATGGATTGACAAAGAAGAAAGATTTGTCAGAGAATTGTTGTATGTTGCAGGTATTTGATGTATGGCTGGAGTTAACCGTATGAGCATGATGGAACAGGTTCATCTTGGTGGTGAGGATGAAGATGATATTTATGGAGGATTCAATGATTACAATGCTACCCTAGATACAGAGGTACTTAGTCTTGATCAAGTACATGGATTCTTGTAGGCTTAACTCTTCAGTGGGATATGACTGTTATTTCAGGTGCAAACAATGAACAGCTTGAACATCCATGCCATCAGATCAGGATCTGTTCACTTTTAGATTCATTGGGTTATTTCTGAACAAGATTCAGATGTGCTTTCTGACATGGATCTACACCAGTTGCACATGCGATTATACCTGAAATCTCAAGCATCTGATTGGCTGAAATGGCGACTGGTCGCCATTTCAGCCAATCAGATGCTTGAGATTTTATATACGGAGTAAAGGGTTAATGTTTATTATCTTAAAAAGCCTTTATGTCACCAATAAAACACATATGCTACAAAGACCTGTGCTTTTATTGTTTTGATATTAGATTTCAGAAGAACACATTATTAATCTTTAACACTAGAGTTAGTAAAACTTCAAATTGTAATGCATGAAAAACTGAGTAAAATTGTATGTACAATATTGATGAATCAAGTTCTGTTTGTAGGATCTGGCCAGTGACCCGAACTTTCAGAAGGCTGTACTGAGGACCAGTCATGGCAGACGACCTCCACCTGTAAGGCTTCACCAATTCAATTATGTTTGTGAATTAAGTAATGTAGATTACCTGCTGATGTTTTGAATCCTGGCATTTTCCCTAAGTTTGAAATAGTTGATAATAAATCCAGAAAAACCCAGTGATTCCAAATTCTTTTCATTAATAGCAGAACAGGTTTTGGTGTGCTTGATCGATAAGGGTTTGTCAAATAGAAATCATTGATTTTTATTCTGATTTTGAGATGTTATCATACTTATTACGAAGTTGTCCCAATTTAATTTGATTTGTTGTTCCCAAACTTGTTACGTTGTACTAGACAGTTGTCTGTTTAAGATCCTTCTATGGGAATCCCATGTTAATTTATTTGCAAGTCATACTTTATCTATATTGGAAGACTTTTCAGAAAAGAAACTGTTAACTTTCACTTTTATCAGATACCTGGCTCTGTTTGTCAGTATATTCATGTTTAATGTGTTAAGTTTATAGAATATAAATGTGATTTCAATGTCTGTGCCATTTTAGACTGGTTTCCGGGGGGCAGCAGGTGCTCCAGTTCTTGGAGGTGGTAGGATGGGTACCGCTCTGAGGGGTGGCAGAGCTGGACCCTCTTCAATGGGTCGGCCAATCACAGGGGCTGCAGCAGGTCAGGATTCTCAGGCCAGGCCAATGACAGCTGTAAGGGCAGCAGGATACACAGCTGCAGGGAGAAGAGGTCAGTTACAGAAATTAGACATGCTCATACTGAAAAAAAATGTTTGTATTGTCTATTTGATGCAGCCGCTTGAAATTTTGATTTTATATCAGAGTTAAGGTTTTAGAATTTATTCTTAAAGATTTCTCATGTATCTTTGAAAAGTTTTTTGGATGGGTATAAATTGTCTTCCATTTTTCTTCAGGTTTAGAACCTCATCAATTGTTGTGTTAGTAATATTGCTATGAAGTTATACCCCAGAATGCTTTCAAAGGTCATTTTGTTAAGTAATGCATAGTACAACATGTAATTCAAGATGATCAGGTATATTAAATGGAATAATATCCTTGTCAAAAACAAAAAGAAAAAAATGCGAAAACATTACAGCCTATAATTATGGTGGTGCTGGAAAAAAATTGTCAAATTTGTGTTGATTTCATGTGAACATAGGTCCAGCAGGATTTGATCCCTTAAACCAGGCTGCAGGACCGGCTCCACCACTGGAACCCAAACCTGAAGACAGGTGAGCTCACATCACTTGATCTAATATTCACTCATTTATGATTAAAAGAAACATGTAAAATTTATGACATTATTAGGCTTTTAAACTGATAGTTGGCAATGTCTTGATAACATTTTAGATTTTTAAATAAGAGTTATATTAGTCAGAAAAACAAGAACAACATTGTGGTTCAGTCCACAGAAAGTAGTGATATGATAATGAGATATTTTGTGTGTACGTCAGTCCGGAGGAGAAGATACGACAGCTCGAGAAGAAGGTGAATGAACTGATAGAAGAGAGCTGCTTCGCCAACAGTCGTGGAGAACTCGCACTGGTAAGATCACTTCATGACTGTCACTGAACAACACCCATTGTCTGGATCTTGTTAACAATTTTTATTGTGTGAAAATTTTCTGGAACTTGGTTTCTATAGTTGTTAGTATTTTGGAATAACATGAAATTGTTTCTGTGCCTTTTGATTTGTTTATTCCCCAATTAATTAAAAGAATGAAATGATTGTTTAGTTTTAACACCTTTTATTCCTGTTTCATATGGAAAATATTATTTACATATATTGCATTATGTTTTTCTGTGTTTTAGGCTTTGGAGAAGGCAAAGGAAGCTGGGCGTAAAGAGCGTGTGTTGGTGCGACAGCGCGAGCAGATGTCGATGGGAGATCAAATCAATCTGGATCTAACATACTCTGTAAGCCCCTACATATCTGCCTGCTTTGAAACAGGACTAGAAAATTAAATCTTAAATTATGTCGGGAAATGTTGAAGTAAGCTAAGAACCAGTAAGTGTGATATTTGTAAAATTTCAGAGATGAAGTTTATCCAAAACTCAATGTAGTTGGGTTCAATTAGACTGAATAATGAATTTAAATTAGACTTGGATTTTCAAGTAATAATCTGGGTGCAAAAAAAAGAATTCACTGTTGGAACGTGAAGGTAGATGGATAGTGACAAAATGATTAACACCTTAGTAATTTTTCTTTGAACCTACCTGAAAACCCCCACAGTTGAATTCTTAAATATATTATTTTAAATCCCAGTCAACAATTTTTATTTATTGAGTTTTGTCAATTTCTTCATTATGTCCCTGCCACTCTTAGTGTGTTCTGTTTTGTTATATCAGGTTCTATTCAACCTGGCCAATCAGTATGCAGCAAACGAGATGTACAATGAGGCCCTGAACACGTACCAAGTCATTGTGAAAAACAAGATGTTCAGTAATGCAGGTAGGCTTGTCACACAAACACAATGAATTCCCATAGAAAACATCAGTGATTCTTACTTTCTTTCCCTATTTTGTTTTAACCCTTTACTCCATGAGATATGGCTGTTATCAGGATGTACAGGCTGATATGGATCTACACTGTTAGCAGGCGATAAAACCTGTATAATATTGGGTAAAGGGTTTAAAAAAGAAGTTATTTTGGCATCAGCCATGTTAAACTAAATTCAGCAAGTTAATACATTGTATTACACTATGTCCATGATAAACTAATATAATCTCACAGACTATTAACTCCAACCCTCTGTCTTTTAAATAAATCGTTATTGTGAAACAATTGAGATCTAACTGTTCTCTTGTTTGTTTTGTAGGTCGTTTGAAGGTGAATATGGGAAACATTTACTTTAAGCAGAAGAACTACCCAAAAGCCATCAAGATGTACAGAATGTCACTCGACCAGGTTCCCAACTCTCACAAAGAAATGAGGTAACTACATTCTTCGTATATTTTATACTACATCTATATACATTATACTTTAACCCTTTTTTCCTATGTACAAATTTATAAGCATAGGCAAACAGTGTAGATTGAGATCAGATGGGACTGTTGTGCCATCTGATCTGGATATAAACTGTTTGCTTTTTGATTCATTAGATTATTTCTGACCAGGAAGCGAATTGTGTAGATCCTGATCAGACAGCACATGTGCCAGCTGATCTGAATCTACAGTGATAAACAGGTATACATGGAGTAAAGGATAAAAGCAAATTTGTGTTATGTTTTCTGGCCTGTTCATATTATGTTTTCTGACATTCAGGATATGTTTTCTGGCCCAAATATGTTTTTTTTTCTGCCATATTCATTTAATGTTTTCTGGCACATTCATTTAATGTTTTCTGGCCCATCATGTTATGTTTTCTGGCCCTGTAGGACAAAGATCATGCAGAACATCGGTATTGTGTTTGTGAAGATGGGTCAGTACACAGATGCTATCACATCATTCGAGCACATCATGTCTGAGTCACCAAGCTTCAAAACTGGATTCAACCTGATCCTTTGTTACTTTGCTCTTGGTGATCGAGAGAAAATGAAGAGGGCATTCCAGAAGCTGCTCACAGTTGACCTCAAGATAGATGATGAGGATAAATATCTTCCACATGGGGTTTGTATTAATTGATATTTTACTTTACATATAACCCACTATGTGCCATTTTGTGTAATTGACACCCTCCCAAACCCTGCTTTAATTATTCATTGTGATTGAAGTGTTTTAAAGTTTTACTGCACAGTTATGGCTTGTATCCTAGGTGCAACCAGTGAAGATCCAGATCAGCAGGCACATCCATGCAGCCTGATTTGGATCAGCACTGTTCCCTTCTTGGTCAGAATTAATTCTATGAATTGGGAAGCTAACAGTGTAAATCCTGGTTAGCTCAGAATTGAAGTTTCTAATAACTCTGTAAAGTAGCTGAAATCTTGAATTTATAAATAAAAACTTCAAATCAGTGCATCTTTTGTTTAAACTCGGTGTTGAGAACAAAAATTATGTTAAATGATCAATATTTGTAAATGCATTACAAATTATCAAATTATCAAAAAAAACATTGAATTATTGCTTTTGATGTCTCATAACTGAAATGTGTTGCAACCTAAACATTTTTTAAAAACTTCAGATGCTTGAAAGTCTGATTTTGATTATTTGTTCAGTGTTACATTTTTGTAGATACTAGATAAAATAGCTTTATATTGATCATTCTGGTATCCTTTAAATAACTATTGTGTTTTGCATATTTGTATAGGACACCAAGGTAAGACAGTAGTTCTGTAACCGTCTTGCTTCTACTTACATGTTAGGATTTGATGCCAAAATGCTTGATCTTCATCATTATTCTGAATAAGGTAGACCTGGCTCCAAGATCATAAACCTGACTTTGGAGACCAGTCTCAAATCTCAAGCATATGATTGGCTGAAATGGTGACTGGTTGCCATTTCAGCCAATCAGATGCTTGAGATTTGAGCCTGGTCTTCAGTTTTTGTTTTATGATCTTGGGGCCCATTTTCATGGCAAGTCCTTCATGTAGTCTTTGTACATGATATACTGGATGTGATTTAAATTATTTTATCCTCCACTTTACATATTATTCTCATAATAAAACCTTTACATTTGATCTGTATTTTAGATTTTAGGAAATATTAGTATAATGTAGTGTTTTGTTTAAACTGTTTGTTTCTAGTTACTTATTTTCTTATAACCTTTACATTTTGTGTTTCAGTTTCTAGTAAGTGTTGTTACTAATGTGTTGGTTTTTGTTTTCATATTTTATTATAAATGTAGATTTTATGTATTCTGATTTATATAAAAAGACTATAAACCATATATTTTGGCGAATGTTTATCTGATAAAAGAAGCTATGAATATCAAGTCTTAATGCAAATTTTAATGAGGAAAAAAAAGAATAGTAATTGTGTTGAGTATATGTGCAGATAAATGATACACAGTGTGTGTAAAGTTCTGGGCCCAAGATTATAAAACTTAAACTTGGAGCCAGTATCAAATCGCAACCATCTGATTGGCTGAAATGGTGATTGGTCACCATTTCAGCCAATCAGGTGCTTGAGATTTGAGACTTGTCTCCAATCTTAGTTTTATGATCTTCGGCCTTGGTCTTTAGTGCACATAGTTAAGACTTCATATGTAATGATAACTATATATTTCATATGTCATTGTTTTACTTCAAATGCTTAATAAAAAAAAAGACCCATAAGGGAAAAGGTTCAAACACCACTCAATTTGTTGATAAATACATATAATCTGAATGAGTAAGCATGTTAGATGGTAGTTAAGACTTAGGAACATATTTATGATTTAGGATGAGGATAAATTAAGCAAGGTATTTATGTAGAGAGCAAACTCTATTCCTATTAACAGATTAGCATTTAGCTTTCTATTCCTATTAACAGATTAGCATTTAGCTTTTTCAGATGTGTATCACCTTCCACAAAAAGGAATCACAAGTATATGAATGAGTCCTTTTTGTACAGAGGGGCGTTATTAATTGTAGTTTCAGAGACTTAAATACATACTGACTGATGTCAGGATCAGTGTTTTGTTTAACATTAAAATACTGTTTAACAATCTTGTATATTGTATTTTGAGAAAGTGAAATGTATTTTGTTAAATGCTTTATTTCAATAATGGGCAAGTTTATCTTTGACTTTGAGTATTGATTTCTTGAAAATGGGTATTTTGCTTTGAACTACAAAGTACTTAATGATATAAAGCTAGATGACCCCTTAGTAAAGATAAAGGAATTTGCTGAAAGATCTGAAACTACATTTAAATATTGCTTTTTAACTGGAAATATTTCATGTTTTAACAATCAACAGTAAATTTCACAAGACTTGTGAATATGTTTAGAGTTTTCTTCATTTAATTATTAAAAGTTTTGTCTGAATAATAAGCATAAACTGTTTCCATTGGTTGAGGGTGGGGGTCATTCTCTACATACTTATTGTATACATTTTTCTAGCGCTAACTTATTAGTATTACTTTTAGAGAAAGAGCTTACTTAAACCCTTTCCTCTATAAATACACAATTTTATGCATGTGCAACCAGTGTGGATCCATGTCAACTGGCACATCTGTACCATCTAGTCAGGAACTGCACTGGTTGCATTTTGGTCATAAGTAACCTAATGAATCCAAAAGCGAAAAGTTTAGATCCTGATCAGATGGATAAGGTGAATTCATGACTTGGATCGGAACTGTTCGCCCACGCAATAAAGGTGTATCTATGGAGGAAAGGGTTAAACTGTTCATACAGATTTCTTCATCATCATTGTTAATATTCATGACATCCTAAACAGTGTAGCAGACAAAGATTCTAAAATGTCAGCACATAGTCATATATGAAAAATGCACAGCTTTGTAGTGGTTTCCACTTCTGTAAGCTTTGCATTACCTCTCTTAATTTTCTTGAATATCTATTTCTGTTAAATTTTTTTACTGTTCTCATTTTCTTTTAACATTTTGTTGAAAAAGAATAAAAATTACACAGGGATGAAGGTTATATAACTCAGATTGGAAACCAGTCTCAAATCTCAGGCATCTGATTGGCTGAAATGGCGACCAGTCGCCATTTCAGCCAATCAGATGCTTGAGATTTGTGACTTGTTTCCATGCTCAGTTTTATAACCTTGGGCACTGGCTGATTGACTGTAAGATTCTGATTATTCTATGGATGAAAATTTCTTAGCTTTAAAGAACACACGGATTTGTTCCAATTGATGGAAATAATTTGAATTTAATATTCCAAATAAATCATGTCACCTGGTTGTAAGGAATAATGTATTCATGATTGACTGTAGACATGAGCTGATCATTATGTTCTAGAGTGATTTATTTTGAAAATCTGAGTGAAATAAACCAGGCTGCAAGATTAAAACTGAGAATGGAAGCCAGTTTCAAATCTCAAGCAACTGTTCATCTGAAATGGCTACTGATTACCATTTAAGCCAATTGCAGGCTTAAGATTTGAGATTGGTCTCCAATCTCAGTTTTATGATCTTGAGGAATGGTCAGTAAGTTGGAATTCTCATTTACACACATCTGTTCTGTTGTAAATTCTGTAATGATTTGTGCCAGATTGTATAATGTGACATATGTATATTACAGGAAGACAAGCAGTATAACCTAGTGTTAGAGATGATCAAGAATGACTCACTCCGACAGATAGAACGAGAAAGGTATGTCACTGTATTTCAGCTGAGGTTTTCCTTGCTAAGTCCTAAAGTCACAGTAATGTGCAGAAACTATTCTTCACTCTATTGAGACTTTAAAGTATCGCATGTTGATTTGGCTAGGGTTTGCTGCAGTATTCATTTGATATATTACATTCTCTTTTAGAGAATATTACATATCGAATGGGTTAACCTTTTCCTCCATATATACGCATTTTTACGCAGGTGTGACCAGTGTGGATCCAGATCAGCCGGCATATCAGTGTCGTCTGATCAGGATCTGCACTGGTCACATTTTGGTCGGAAATAATGTAATGAAAAAAAGCGAACAGTTTAGATCCTGATCAGATGGCAAGGATGTGCCGGCTGATTTGGATCTAAACTGTTCGCCCATGCAATAAAGGTGTATCTATGAAGGAAAGGGTTAAACAAAAACTGCCATTCTTAAAAGAGCACAGAACATGTAAGTTCATAAGTTGTGATAACTTTTTAGACTGATAGAAAATTCCAGATCTGGGGCCTCCTTAAATCAAGTTGAAATGTATAGATTTTTGCTATGGAGACAAACTTCCACAATGTATGGGTATATCAAACTGATAATTATGAGTAGGAATCTAAGATTTTGTGCCTAAGCTGTCTACAAAGGTTGTAATCACAAACTAGCAAATAAAAAAAGCTGGAAAGTTATCAGAATAAAGGCATGTCTCCACCTCTGGACCAGTATTTATTGAGAATGCCTGGGATTACCAAAAGTTAACCCTTTACTCCATATATGTTTATGTTTAAAATGTGTGTTGAATATGCCAGCTGATATGAATCAACAAAAGTCTCATCATGGGCCAAAAACAACCTAAAAAATCTAAAAGACTGTGTTGATCCTGATCACATGGCACAAGTTTGCCAGCTGATTAGGAACTACACTTTTGTCATGAAATAAAAGTGCATTTAAGGGTTAAACGAGCATGTTCTGCATGTGAGACCTTGTAACTCAACTAGTCGAACTATGAAGCTCTATTTTCAGTTCTCATATTATACTCTTATTATTTCCAGAAAATATGAGGCAGAGAACTGTATCAAGACAGCAGCAAAGATTATCTCCCCTGCTATAGAAGTCTCATTTGATGCAGGATATGACTGGTAAGGTTTAGACATTCAGTTGTTCCAGTTCTTTATACCTGGTGCCGCTGTAACCAAACCACTTGTCTCTGTATGTTCTAGCAGCAGTCTGTTTTGGTAACCATTAATAAGTTTCAATAAGTTTCTTTTTCCATAGATCCTGGGTAGTACTATTAAAAATGAACTGAAGTTATTGCTTACAAGACTGTAATCAGCCTGTAGAGCATAATGGTTGGGCTATTGAGATGCTTGCAATAGGAGCACTGAACCCAGCTAGAATCATTGGGCAGGATACTTTGATATCATTTCTCTTAAGTTGTAAATGGGTGCTATCAAATAATAAATTTTTGATATTTTATTGTAAATTACCATGTTTATTTTTAAATACAGTTTACCTTCAAGTTTAAACTGAAAGTAAGAATCTAGGCAAGTTTCTTATTGGGCTAGTGATGGCATGTTTCAAACTTTAGTTCATACAGGCAAGTGTAAAATCCAGATGCTTTCTATACATAAAGACACAGGAACTCCAGAAATTCTGATATACCTGTTAGACCTGTAATTTTGTATTTAACTACCAATGTTCAGTTTTTGTGATATGTACTTCAGATCACAGCAAAAGTTACAAATCTACTATTGGGAACTTAATGCTTTAGGATTCCAAAGCATGTTTTCTGAAGGTCTGCTATTGCCCCCTAAAACATATTTGTGTTTGCAGGTGTGTAGAGCAGGTGAAGAACTCCCAGTACATCGACCTGGCCCACGACCTGGAGATAGACAAAGCTATCATGTTCCTCAAACAGAAAGATTTTAATCAGGTCAGTATAAAGAAAAGTATTTAATGCAAAAACATAGTTAATTCAGTTGTGGCTTATCCACATTCCTTTTGTCAGTTCATTGGAAGTGTCTTCTAGGCAGATATATACTTCTAAAATGACTTTTATTCTGGTTGAGACATTGGTCGAAGATCATAAAACTGAGATTGTAGACCTGTCTCAAATTTCAGCATCAGATGCTCGAGATTTGAGACTGGTTTACAGTTTTAGTTTTATGATCTTGGGCCATTGTCAGTGTAGAAGTGTTGAGTATGTTATATATTTCAGGCTATAGAGACACTGAAGTCGTTTGAGAAGAAGGACTCGAAGGTGGCGTGTACTGCAGCAACCAACCTTAGCTTCCTATACTTCCTGGTAGGTTGTTATTCTGAATCGCATTTAGTCCATGGCATAGGGTTTATATAACATGGGCAAGGAATGTAGATCGAGGCCAGCCTGCACATTCATGTTGTCTGATCAGGGATCATGATCTTCACTGTTTGCTTCAACGTCAGAAATAATCTAATCAATCTATAAGTGACCAGTGTAGATCCTGATTAGATTGTACATATGTGCTGGCAGATCTAGATCTACTCTGGTTACTACTAAGATAAAAGCTGTTTCCAGGACAGTAAAGTGTTACGTATTGAATGTTTTGTAGTTTATCCTGCTATAATCTGAAGTATGAATAACAGGTTCAGTGCTCATGCAGTAAATTGTCTTATTTACTACAAGGTTATCTATCCAACAACAGATAGTCATTTGTCTGTACATCCACATCCATCTGGGATTGTATGTGCCCTTGCTTTATCCAGATATTATCCCTTTTTGAAATAGTCCGTATGCTTGTTGGGAAATGTTTAGACGTTTCCCAGTACCAACTATTACATACATAGAGATCTGGGCTGAAGATTATAAAACTGAGATTTGAAACCAGTCTCAAATCTCAAGCATCTGATTGGCTGAAATACCGACCAGTCACCATTTCAGCCAATCAGATGCTTGAGATTTGAGACTGGTTTCCATTCTCAGTTCTATATCATTGGGACCTGTCCAAAATATCGGTATCTGCAGACCCATGTAAATGGTTACAAACCCAGTAAATAATACGTAAAATAATAAATAATTTCATTGGTTGCAGAGAAATGCGCCAGAGGTAACTAAGATTTTGAAGCTGTTGCATTAAGTTCTGTTTAAGTTTGTTATTTAGCAAGTTATGACAGGCTGGAACAAGGGCCTTGCAATTACATATGTATTTGTCCATCTTTTTCTAAAGTTGTCTGTGCTGAGTTAAGTTCAATGGCAGCAGTTTATTTTAGAATTGATATATTGACATTTCAAACTATAAGTCTCAAGTTTGTCATGGCTATCAAACTGAGATTAGAATATAGTATTAGGCTAATGCTAGTCTGACTTTTTAATTTTCTTGCGATGCCACCCTTGTCCAATATTTAAACTATGTTTTCTTGGGGAATGCCATATGTATAGTTGTGAGAACTTGTCATCTGACCTTTAAATCTTTTTTCTTGATAACTATAGGGTTGTTACTATATGTAAAGTTACAGTAATCAAGTATGTTTGAATAAAGTTTTCATTAGATTGAGATTTTGTTTTTAGCTCGACTATTCGAAGAATATGTCGAGCTATTCTACTCACTTAGGTGTCGGCGTCGGCGTCGCCGTCCCGCTTTGGTTAAAGTTTGCATGCAACATACCTATATCTTACAAACTACTATAGCTACAGCTTTGAAACTTGGCACACTTGTTCATCATCATGTCCCGAGTGTGTGTGCCAAGAACCATAAATCTAACTTTCATTTTGATCAAATTATGGCCCTTTTTCGACTTAGAATTTCAGGTTAAAGTTTGCGTGCAAGCTATTGTACAAACACATAACTTCAATACTACTTATACTACAGCTTTGAAACTTGGCACACTTGTTCATCATCATGTCCTGAGTGTGTGTGCCAAGAACCATAACTCTAACTTTCATTTTGATCAAATTATGGCCCTTTTTCGACTTAGAATTCTAGGTTAAAGTTTGCGTGCAAGGTACTGTACAAACACATAACTTCCATACTCTTTATACTACAGCTTTGAAACTTTCAGCACTTGGTCATTATCATATCCTGTGTGGATATGCCAAGAACCATTACTCTTACTTCCATTTTTTTCAAATTATGGCCCTTTTTCGACTTAGAATTTCAGGTTAAAGTTTGCGTGCAAGGTACTGTATAAACACATAACTTCAATACTACTTATACTACAGCTTTGAAACTTTCAGCACTTGTTCATTATCATATCCTGAGTGGAAATGCCAAGAACCATAACTCTTACTTCCATTTTGATCAAATTATGGCCCTTTTTCGACTTAGAATTTTAGGTTAAAGTTTGCGTGCAAGCTAGTTTCTTTAATACTTCTTGTACTATAGCTTTGAAACTTTCAACACTTGTTTACCATCATGACCCCGACTATGTATTCCAAGAACCATAACTCTTTCTTTAATTTTTAATCAAATTATAGCCCTTTTTCAACTTAAAATTTCTGGTTAAAGTTTGCATGCAAGCGAGTTACTTTCATACTTCTTGTACTATAGCTTTGAAACTAAAGACACTTGTTCACCATCATGACCCTGACTATGTATGCCAAGAACCATAACTCTTTCTTTGATTTTATTTTAAATTATTGCCCCTTTTCACTTAGAATTTAAGGTTAAAGTTTGGATGCAAGCTAGTTACTTTCATACTTCTTTGTACTACAACTTTGAAATTTGTTCTTTATCATGACCCTGACTATGTTTGCCAAGAACCATAACTCTTTCTTTGATTTTTAGCTCGACTATTCGAAGAATAGGGGAGCTATCCTACTCGCCCCGGTGTCGGCGTCGGCGTCGGCGTCCGTTAAACAAAAAATGCACTTTGGTCCATTACTTGAAAACTACTTATGATATCAACTCGAAACTTGGAATATATATTCACCATCAAATTCTACATCATTACCAACAAGACCCATAACTCTGCTTCCAATATTTTTCAAGTTATGCCCCTTTTTCACTTAAATTTTGGGTTAAGGAAAATATGCACTTTGGTCCATAACTTATAAACTACTTGAGATATCAACTTGAAACTTGGAATATATATTCACCCTCAAATTCTACATCATTACCAACAAGACCCATAACTCTGCTGTCAATATATTTCAAGTTATGCCCCTTTTTTCTTATATTTTGTGTCAAGCAAAATATGCATTTTGCCTCTAACTTTAAAACTAATTGAGATATTGCCTTGAAACTTGAAATATATTTTCACCATCAAAATCTACATCATAACCAACAAGACCCATAACCCTTCTTCCAATATTTTTCAAATTATGCCCCTTTTTTGCTTACATTTTGTGTTAAGCAAAATATACAGTCGGCCCTTAACTTCGTTATGAATGGAGGGATTTCAAAATAACTTGGCACAAATGTTCACCATGACAAGGCGGTGTGTCGTGTACAATACCCATGCCTGTAGGTCCAAAGTCAAGGTCACTGTTACTAAAAATAGAATTTTCTTGCAAAATCGTGTCCGCTCTGTAACTTTGTTATTTCTTATTGGGTTTTTAAATAACTTTGTATAATTGTTCACCATATCAAGACGGTGTGTCACGTACATGCCCAAGCCTGTATGTCAATGGTCAAGGTCACTGTTGCTAAAAATAGAATTTTCTTGTCTAGGCTGTTACTTTGTTATGAATGGAGGGATTTCAAAATATCTTGGCACAAATGTTCACCATGACAAGGCGGTGTGTCCGCACAATACCCATGCCTGTAGATCCAAGGTCAAGGTCACTGTTACTAAAAATAGAATTTTCTTGTCCAGGCTGTAACTTTGTTATGAATGGAAGGATTTCAAAATAATTTGACACAAATGTTCACCATGACAGGGCGGTGTGTCACGTACCATGCCCATGCCTGTAGGTCAAAGGTCAAGGTCACTGTTACTAAAAATAGAATGATATTGTCCTGGCTGTTACTTTGTTATAAATGGAGGGATTTTAAAATAACTTTGCACAAATGTTCATGAAAAGGCAGTGTGTCCACACAATACCCAAGCCTGAAGGTCCAAGGTCAAGGTCACTGTTACCAAAAATAGAATTTTCTTGTCCAGGCTGTAACTTCATTATAAATGGAGGGATTTCAAAAAAACTTGACACAAATGTTCACCATGAAAGGGCAGTGTATCGCGTATTATTCCCATCATTGCACTTGAGTGTCTGAAAATGATGCATAGCGGGGCATCCGTGTCCTATGGACACATTTCTAGTTTCACTTATATTTTCACTTAAGTGCACTTCATCGATAACTTTGCAAATACTTAAGGTATCAACTTCAAACTACCATTATATTTTCATTTCAGTTCTTTTTCTGTAACATTACTGAAGTGATTGATATTTGACTAAAAGTAAATGTCTCTAATAAAAAATTACTAACAAGTTTTCTAACAAATTCAGAAATATTTCATAGTAATTCCCCTATTCAGTTTAATATTTATGGTACATTTAGGAATTATTTCTGTTATTTGAAAAGAATTTCTCCCGTACCATTCACTTGTAAATATTTTTCCTGATTGCACATGAATGTATGGGCATAGTTGTTATTGTTTTAATCTTCAAATTGCATTTGTTTCAAATGATTCGAATAGTCGAGCGCGCTGTCTCCTCTGACAGCTCTTGTTATCAAATTATTGCGCTTTTTAGAATAAGAAATTAAGGTTTAAGTTTACGTGCAAGATGGTGAAACCTCATAACTTTCATTCTATTAAAACCACAACTTTTAAACTTTGTATACCTTTATTTTATCATACATCAGGTTGATGTTCAAAGGCCCATAACTCATCCTTGCTTTTTTTATTTAATTTTTGCCCTTTTTCACTTTGAAATAAGAATTAAGACTTAGAAATTATGGTTAAAGTTTCAGTGTTAGTGTTTTTCATAGGTAATGTTATAGAAAAGGTTTAAAACAGATTTACTTAACATACTTTGGATGAAAGTGTTGAGTGGTTATACTATACTATACTATACTATACTATACTATACTATACTATACTATACTGTAAGGGTATGATCCTTTTTATTGTTCTTCTGGGCCTTAATCTACAATGTAAATAATAGACTTACTTGAAATCCTGGAGAAATCCTGAAATCCATGGACTGAATTTGGACTTTTAAAGAAAACATATTACTAACCTGTTGAAATTCCTGCTAATGGTCATAAGGACAAACTTTAATCATAAATATATTGAAATATAATCATAACTTTAATAAATTCTCACCTTTGACAGTAAAATTCCAGTGACTAGTTTGGATTTCACTTTTAGCAGAAGTTTTCGTGGCGCCATTATTTGAAATCTGCCACTTTGTGACTTTCAAGTTAAAATCCATAATTATTATAGTGAGATTTATCATAATCCTTGAATATTTACTTAATGCATATTGAATTCTTATTGTGTAGTCCTGAAATCTAACGATCTCTTGGGTAATTCCTTTGAATTTCATGTTTTTGTCTGTTTGGATTTTGTTCTGGATTTCAATATGGCCGATCTTTGAAATCCGGAAATAATATTTGGGAAAACTCCTCGTAGATCATTGGTAGATTTCAGGGATACCGTTATTTTGATTGGAGGATTTCAGTTTTGCTGCCTATATAAGTGAGGCGCGAAATACAAAATGGCACTTCGGTCTTGACATCTGAGTCATCTGACGACAACATCGATATAGTTAGTAAACTTCTGAAATATTTACATAGCGGTTTAATTTGAAACTGAAGTCCTTCCATCATTATGGTCATAATTGCATTAAATCTATATGTAGAATGATATAATAAATACCTACGAGTTTAGTTATCATCTGATAAAACTGAATTAAAGTTATTAGTGTTAAAATTCAATGGTTGTTTATTTAAATGCCAGCCCAAGCCCATCCTTACAATGGCGTCAGAAGTGTTGGGATAGTCTAAAACGTTCACTATCCTACAGTACGAACCATCCATCCACCTAACTCAGTAAGACTTGTGCATTACCAGTTAGATAAACCCTGAATTTTTCAACACAAACAAACATATAAAAGAAAAATAAACAGTATATAGCAGTTCATTTATTCAATTTGCAAATATATTAGTGAATAGAACAGAACAGAATATTACAATAACATAAAAAAACAACAAACATAACAATCATCACTGTGGTTTAAAATATTAAACAAAGAGTTGCTTAAAAGAATGGCAGATTCATCAGATTCTGAGGTTGAATTTAACTTGCCAGGACCTTCTAATGATGATGGAAGGGGTGATGAGCCTCCACCTCTTATCTCAGATGATGTCACAGAGAGACCAGCTGATGAAAGCACAGAGTACGACACTGGTGACGAGTTTCGACAGAGAGAAGACCGAAGTCCTCCCAGAACAAGGAAATTCAGGCGGCGCAATTATCTGGGAGTACCTATAGATACAGCCAATGCCAATGCAAATTCCGTGACTAGACCAAGTCGTGGAATCCAACTTAAAGTGAATTATTTCAATGGGGACGATAGTTTTGAAGAGTTCTTGGATCACTTTGAGATTAGTGCTGAACTAGGAAATTGGGACCTTAGATCCATGAACTTAGCCTTAAGATCTAGAATGAGTGGACCAGCACACATGTTTGTATCAAGGCTGCCCCCTGAAATCAAGAACTCATACAGGGCACTTGTAGAAGCCCTGAAAGGGCGATATATGGACAATACGAAGCAGCCGGTGTGGGTTTCCAGCCTTAAGGCAAGGCGAAGGCAGCCTGGTGAAACCTTAGCATCTTTCGGTGATTCGCTCATCAATTTGGCAAGGAAAGCATATGCTGATCTTGACTTCATAGCTCAAGAGCGAATGGCGTTAGAGCAATTCTATAGCACACTCACGCCAGATTTGCAATACCAGTGTATTGTAAATGACTGTCGCACTATTGGCCAAGCCGTTAGTCTTGTACAAACATATGAGGGCATAATGGGAAAAGATCAAAGTCAAATACGAATGGTTACAAACCAAAATCAAAGTAACAAAACCCCTCCAAAGAAGCCCAGAACTGACCTGCTGAGCGAGATACAGCGCTTATCCTCTAGAATAGAGCAATTAGAAAGAGGCAGAGCTAACAAGCCACCGAGGGTTTGTTATGGTTGTCAAGCTTCCGACCACCTCATACGAGACTGCCCATTCAAGAATACCCTTAACCAAAGGCAAACTGCTACATCAACCCTGCATGGTCAGCCTTTAACATCTGGAGTTGGGAATGCCCCTTTAAGCAGCAATTATCACGGTGGTCAGGAAAACGCCAACCCGTTGGTTCTTTAGGCCTGGGGCCCACGGATATCGAATCGAGGCCTTGCGAAACAAATAATCAAATAAGTAATGTAGGAACTGGGTGGGACAATGGGTTATATATAGGTTCAAAATTAAATGGGGTATTAACCAAGTTCTTGATTGATACTGGTGCAACCACTTGCCTGTTATCTCACCGCCAATATGTTAAAATTCCTGAACAACACAGACCACTTATTACACATGTTAAACACTCGGTACAAGATGTTAATGGTAACACCATAAAAGTGTATGGCAAATCAATGTTTAACTTTGAAATGGCTGCATCAGTTTATGAACAAGCATTCATTGTGTGTGACATGTTGCCTGATGGTATTTTGGGTCAAGATTTTCTATTAGCCCATGTACAAGCTATTGACTTACAAAATCAAGTTTTGCGAACACTTGAGGGCGATGTCCAGCTCTGGAATGGAAGTTCAACTTCTCCCTGCAAGGTTTGCAAAGTAACTGTTAAAGAATCAGTAACAATACCACCACATGCTTCAATATGGGTACCTGTGAACATTCCAAATAAAGATTTCATGTCAAAAGTGATCCATTTTCAGCCAGTTAGTTCATGCATTCAAAACTCTGTTCATTTAGTAGAGGGAATCTCAACCAATGACCTGGAAGAGATAAATCTCAATGTCATTAACTGTCAGGATGAGTCAGTCGTGCTGACTACAACAAGTGTGATAGGGACTTGTGAATCATTTGGTGATCTAACTATATTTGATAAGCAGAGCAAATGTCGTGCTGCGTTAAATGGGAGCACTGAAACATGTCAATTGCCAGTCCAACAGTCCGAGGGCTTGCCTGACTATCTTACTGAACTTTATAACCGAAGTACAGTCCATCTTTCTGAAATAGAGCAAGCGTCTCTTGCAAAGTTATTAACTCAATTTCAAGATGTTTTTGCCAAATCTAATGATGACTTAGGATGTACTAATATACTTGAGCATCATATTGATGTACAAGGTGCTAAACCTATTAAACAGGCACCGCGCAGACTCCCTTTAGTTAAGCGTGAAATTGAGCGGTCTGAGATAGAAAAAATGTTAAAGAACAATATTATAGAGCCTAGTATAAGTGAGTGGAGCAGCCCAGTTCTTCTCCTGACCAAACCAGATGGTACCACCAGATTTGCTGTTGACTATCGGAAATTAAATGAAGTTGTCCGCAAGGACAGTTTTCCTTTGCCAAAGATTGATGAATGCCTTGATGCCCTTGGAGGAAATGCTTTCTTCTCGTGCATGGACTTAAACCAGGGGTTCATGCAACTTCCAATAGCTAAAGAAGACCGCCCTTACACAGCTATAGCCACCACAATGGGACTTTATCAATACCTCCGACTTCCGTATGGTTTGGTAAGCGCCCCGTCAGAGTTTAGTAGGTTGATGAATGAAGTGTTCCGTGGAATGCAATGGCGTGACATTCTTATTTACATGGATGACATTATTGTGCCATGTACAACCATTGATAAAGGACTGGTTAAACTAGAGCAGGTCTTCCAACGTCTTCGTGCCGCTAATCTGAAATTAAAGCCAAAGAAATGCACATTTTTCCAAAAGACAGTAAAAGTATTAGGTCATGTTGTTTCTGAAAATGGGGTTGAAACTGACCCTCAGAAAATAGAAGCTGTCCGAGACTGGCCGACTCCAAGAAATGCAAAAGAACTGAAGTCTTTCTTAGGTTTAGCAGCATATTACATGAGATTTGTTGACCAATTCAGTAACCTTGCAAAGCCTTTGTATAAGTTATGCAGTAAAAGTAACAAATTTGTTTGGGCAAATGAACATGAACAGGCCTTTCAGTCTTTAAAAACATCATTGACAACTGCCCCTATTTTGGCGTATCCAAGATGTGATCTACCATTTTATCTTGACACTGACTGCTCACACTATGCCTGTGGTGCCGTTCTTGGGCAAGTGCAAAATGGTAATGAACGCGTTATTGCCTATATGAGTAAAACTCTATCCGCACCTGAAGTTAAATATTGTGTTACCAGAAAAGAGTTATTAGCTGTGGTTACAGCTCTTAAACATTTCCATCATTATCTTTATGGCCAACAAGTTTTCCTCAGGACTGACAATGCCGCGGTTTCTTGGCTTAGAAGACTGAAAGATCCTTGCGGTCAAATGGCTCGTTGGCTACAATTCATAGATACTTACAACCTCACAATAACTCATCGCCCAGGCCGCTTACACACTAATGCTGATGCACTCAGTCGTCACCCATGCAAAGTGTGTGAGAGACATGAAAAGCGAAACCAAGAGCTAGAGTGTAGTACAGAAACAACTTCAAGTGAGAATCAAGAAATCCAAAATTCCTCAGCAGTGGTGTGTGTGGTCACCAGATCACAACAAGGCCCATCAGCACCCGGTAGTCTACACCGTACTGTACTGCTGGATGGCTGGACAGCAACTGACCTTCGGCACGACCAATTGACGGACAGTGACATTGCTCCAATCGTCGTTGCTGTGGAAACTGGTAACAAGCCAGGTTGGAATCAACTTTCTAGGTTTTCGCCAGTTACTAAGATGATATTTAACCAATGGGACCGACTGGAGGTTCATCAGGGTATCTTACACCGAAGATGGTCATCTGAAACAGAAAATGATATAGTTCAGCTTGTGGTCCCCAAAGTTAAAAGAAATGATATATTGTTCTACTATCATAACATTCCCACAGCCGGACATTTAGGTGCAAATAAGGTTTTTAGTCGTCTACAGCAAAATTTCTTTTGGCCCGGAATGACCAAAGATGTCAAAAAGTACTGTGAACAGTGCATGACATGTGCATCTAAAAAGCCAGCAAAACCTTCGCATGCCCCCCTTGGTGAGGTCACCTGTGGTGCAATGTTAGAAAAAGTACAAATGGACATATTAGGTCCTTTACCCACCACTTTAAAAGGTAACAAGTACATACTAGTGATAACTGATGTATTCACTAAATATACTGAGGCTGTAGCACTGCCAGACCAGGAAGCTAAAACAGTGGCAACAGCATTTGTTGACACATTTGTAACAAGAATGGGTACACCAATGTCCGTATTAACTGATCAAGGAACAAACTTTGAGTCTCTATTATTTAAAGAACTTTGTGAAATACTAGGTATTCTTAAGCTGTCTACATCAGTTGCAAGGCCTCAAGCCAATGCAGTTGTCGAGCGTTTTAACCGAACACTTTTAGCAATGCTCACCTCTTATTGTTCAACAAAACAGAACACTTGGGACACCTACCTTCAACAAGTAATGATGGCCTTCAGAGCATCCAAGAGTGCCTCAACTGGTTTCAGTCCAAACTACATGGCATTTGGCAGAGAAGTCTCTCTTCCCATCACTGCTGTTATTGGTCTCCCACCAGGAGAGAGGCTCTCTGCCAGTGAACACGTGGTAAACCTGCAAAATAACATGCATGAGGCACATGAAATTGCTAGGAAACAACTGCAAAAGCAAGCCGAGTACCAAAAGAAGTATTATGACCGCAATGCTAAACAACGCAAGCTTGAAGTTGGTCAGGCTGTTTGGTTATATGAAACCAAAAAGAACATTTGCAGCAAACTAGCTCCAAGGTGGCAAGGGCCGTATGTTGTTACTAGAGCAATCGATGACCTTGTGTACCTGGTCAAAAGGTCACCAAGGAAACCAGCAAAAGCCCATCACATTGATTATTTAAGGCCCTATCGTGGAAATGAAATCCCCAAATGGTTCAAAATGGTGTTTAAATAAAACAGAAATTATATGTTACACTAACTTGAAGAAATAAAGAAAAAAAAACAATAAAAACAAAATCAAAAACAAAAATGATGTTTCAATTTTGTACTGTTATATTGTTATGATATAGAGTAACATTGTTTCAAGGAATTTAACAGAGGTTCTTCTTCCTTGATAACTTAGGGACCATATGAGAATTGCAAACATGTTTTAAAGTTAAAAGCGAATCCTTAGGAGTCTTGGGGTGCAGAAAATATAATTAAATGTAGCTACAAATAATTAAGTTTTTTTTGCTGAGTGGTTCATTGTGACTGGTAAATCTAGACTGATCAACTAGATGTTACGCTGAGCTGAGTGGAAGGTGCAAGCCACAGTTTGTGCAAGGTGGTTGTGCATCTGTTAGGGTTATGGGAGTCTAAGCCCTAACACGTCTTCTGTCATGCCCAAGGATATGCAGGGAAAAGAGACTTGAGATTTGCATAGAAGATCTGGTCTATAAGTTATCATAGGACAAAATGAAATAATTTGAGATTATTAGTAACTGTTAACAGTAACTGTTATATATTGAAAACTGATAACATTATAGTGTCATATTTATAACTGTATTAATTAACTGCATTTGAAAGCCCAGTCATTTTGGACATTATACCAATTGGAAAAGCACCGTGGAACAATAAAGATTCAGGTGATTAATTAAAAAAGAATATAACAAATGATATATTAAAAACTTACCTTAAATATATATATTTACAGATGTCAGCCCACTGTTGGTTATGTGGCATTGCACAAGCGTCAAGGAAGGAGCTCAAACTCCACCTGATGGCGAAACCACATCATGTATTTCAAGTAGTCTGTCCGTTTTGCCTTCCAAAAGAAAGGACATGTAATAAAATCTCTGATCTCAAAAAACACATAGAGAAAGAACATGCTGGAGTTCAAACGTCAAACTGGCTGTCTGAAGCAGCTGGGTTCTATCTGGCAACCAAGCCGTATGATTATATAAGGATAGTCAAGCCCATACCAGCCGATAGTTCAGTAGCAAAAGAGATTCAAAGTGCCATCAGGTTGTGGCTGCCGGGAGTATCGAATCCAAGCAGATCATTATCACACTGGGAGCATGGCTGGAACCAAGCCCTCAGCACACCTCTCAGGGATGAATCAACACCTATGCCTTCTCCAACTTACACTGCCACCATCCTGCCACCACCCAGCAACGCCACATTCTCTTTGGATCCTGCCTATTCCCCTTCTAGACCAGCCTACCACCAGGTCACCATAACAGGAAAGGCTGACGTCGCTCCTTTATCATGCACATTTGTCGCCGACGGCTTATCTTATTTGGCAGTATTCACGGACAATGCTGGTCTCACTCAGAAACTCTCTAATTATCCACCAACTTCTGTAAAATATTTCATTCAGACCCCTTCTTCGGAATATCGTTCACTGTCAGAGAGTCTATCATCCGTCCTCCAAATCTCGGACACTTTAATCGACCATGTCTTTCGTCTTATACCTGACTACACCCCAGGACAGCCGTTTGGAGGCCCAACACCACCTTATGGACCTTCCTGTGCCACATCATCAGGACCCGCAGCCACCCCAACCAATTCTCCAGCTCTGCCAACACCTACACTAACTGATAAACCTGAGTCATCGTCATCATCTAGAATTCCTTCTTCATCTTCCTCGAGTACCACTTCCTGTTCTACACTCAAGAGTTCTGCCCTTCGTTTGCTGTCCCATGGTCTCTACCCACTTGGTATCCCAGCTAAACGACAGTGGACTGATCCTGTTGTAATTCAAGGTTCCAAGAACTCAGTTACTTGGCCACCTCCAGAGTGGAATACCTGGGATGGTGATAAGAAATACCAAGCCTTCATGTATACAGCTCTAACTCTTGATGTGGGAGCGGATGGCTTTCCTCAAACGCCGATACACGAGGTCACGGCAAGGTATAACTTCCTGATGTTACCTGGTACTAAACTTCCAAAAGAACACTTTCCTCGTCCACTTCAACTTCAAACATTCTTCACACTGAAGTCTCTGTCCACTGGGCATAGTGGAAATGGTGACATTCTCAAGGTCTTGCAAGCAAGTGAGTCTGGGCGTGACACAACACTGGACTTTCTCCTGAATCAAATAAAAGATGTACCACTACGCCTGTAAATATATAAAGAAACATTGGAACATTTATCACCCCGTTATATTATGTTAATAGTGATAGAATCAACTCAATCAACATTTAATCTGTATCTCGGTGTAAAATCTGCAGAATCTGTGAGTACCATCATCACTTGTGTATAGGCCGCTTAATGTAAATTCTTATATTGTTCGCATATTTGGGATGTGTTAAATATTATCAGCTTCATGTTATTTATGAATTGTTATTATTCATAAATGGTGAAAACTGTCTTTGATATTATTATTAAGTCTGCACTCATCTTAGACTTGCGGTCAATACATGAGTAATTATGGTAATCTATTTGTTAATCAGTCTAAAGACTTAGGGAGGGGGTGTGTAAGGGTATGATCCTTTTTATTGTTCTTCTGGGCCTTAATCTACAATGTAAATAATAGACTTACTTGAAATCCTGGAGAAATCCTGAAATCCATGGACTGAATTTGGACTTTTAAAGAAAACATATTACTAACCTGTTGAAATTCCTGCTAATGGTCATAAGGACAAACTTTAATCATAAATATATTGAAATATAATCATAACTTTAATAAATTCTCACCTTTGACAGTAAAATTCCAGTGACTAGTTTGGATTTCACTTTTAGCAGAAGTTTTCGTGGCGCCATTATTTGAAATCTGCCACTTTGTGACTTTCAAGTTAAAATCCATAATTATTATAGTGAGATTTATCATAATCCTTGAATATTTACTTAATGCATATTGAATTCTTATTGTGTAGTCCTGAAATCTAACGATCTCTTGGGTAATTCCTTTGAATTTCATGTTTTTGTCTGTTTGGATTTTGTTCTGGATTTCAATATGGCCGATCTTTGAAATCCGGAAATAATATTTGGGAAAACTCCTCGTAGATCATCTGACGACAACATCGATATAGTTAGTAAACTTCTGAAATATTTACATAGCGGTTTATACCATTGTAAGGATGGGCTTGGGCTGGCATTTAAATAAACAACCATTGAATTTTAACACTAATAACTTTAATTCAGTTTTATCAGATGATAACTAAACTCGTAGGTATTTATTATATCATTCTACATATAGATTTAATGCAATTATGACCATAATGATGGAAGGACTTCAGTTTCAAATTAAACCGCTATGTAAATATTTTAGAAGTTTACTAACTATATCGATGTTGTCGTCAGATGACTCAGATGTCAAGACCGAAGTGCCATTTTGTATTTCGCGCCTCACTTATATAGGCAGCAAAACTGAAATCCTCCAATCAAAATAACGGTATCCCTGAAATCTACCAATGATCTACGAGGAGTTTTCCCAAATATTATTTCCGGATTTCAAAGATCGGCCATATTGAAATCCAGAACAAAATCCAAACAGACAAAAACATGAAATTCAAAGGAATTACCCAAGAGATCGTTAGATTTCAGGACTACACAATAAGAATTCAATATGCATTAAGTAAATATTCAAGGATTATGATAAATCTCACTATAATAATTATGGATTTTAACTTGAAAGTCACAAAGTGGCAGATTTCAAATAATGGCGCCACGAAAACTTCTGCTAAAAGTGAAATCCAAACTAGTCACTGGAATTTTACTGTCAAAGGTGAGAATTTATTAAAGTTATGATTATATTTCAATATATTTATGATTAAAGTTTGTCCTTATGACCATTAGCAGGAATTTCAACAGGTTAGTAATATGTTTTCTTTAAAAGTCCAAATTCAGTCCATGGATTTCAGGATTTCTCCAGGATTTCAAGTAAGTCTATTATTTACATTGTAGATTAAGGCCCAGAAGAACAATAAAAAGGATCATACCCTTACACACCCCCTCCCTAAGTCTTTAGACTGATTAACAAATAGATTACCATAATTACTCATGTATTGACCGCAAGTCTAAGATGAGTGCAGACTTAATAATAATATCAAAGACAGTTTTCACCATTTATGAATAATAACAATTCATAAATAACATGAAGCTGATAATATTTAACACATCCCAAATATGCGAACAATATAAGAATTTACATTAAGCGGCCTATACACAAGTGATGATGGTACTCACAGATTCTGCAGATTTTACACCGAGATACAGATTAAATGTTGATTGAGTTGATTCTATCACTATTAACATAATATAACGGGGTGATAAATGTTCCAATGTTTCTTTATATATTTACAGGCGTAGTGGTACATCTTTTATTTGATTCAGGAGAAAGTCCAGTGTTGTGTCACGCCCAGACTCACTTGCTTGCAAGACCTTGAGAATGTCACCATTTCCACTATGCCCAGTGGACAGAGACTTCAGTGTGAAGAATGTTTGAAGTTGAAGTGGACGAGGAAAGTGTTCTTTTGGAAGTTTAGTACCAGGTAACATCAGGAAGTTATACCTTGCCGTGACCTCGTGTATCGGCGTTTGAGGAAAGCCATCCGCTCCCACATCAAGAGTTAGAGCTGTATACATGAAGGCTTGGTATTTCTTATCACCATCCCAGGTATTCCACTCTGGAGGTGGCCAAGTAACTGAGTTCTTGGAACCTTGAATTACAACAGGATCAGTCCACTGTCGTTTAGCTGGGATACCAAGTGGGTAGAGACCATGGGACAGCAAACGAAGGGCAGAACTCTTGAGTGTAGAACAGGAAGTGGTACTCGAGGAAGATGAAGAAGGAATTCTAGATGATGACGATGACTCAGGTTTATCAGTTAGTGTAGGTGTTGGCAGAGCTGGAGAATTGGTTGGGGTGGCTGCGGGTCCTGATGATGTGGCACAGGAAGGTCCATAAGGTGGTGTTGGGCCTCCAAACGGCTGTCCTGGGGTGTAGTCAGGTATAAGACGAAAGACATGGTCGATTAAAGTGTCCGAGATTTGGAGGACGGATGATAGACTCTCTGACAGTGAACGATATTCCGAAGAAGGGGTCTGAATGAAATATTTTACAGAAGTTGGTGGATAATTAGAGAGTTTCTGAGTGAGACCAGCATTGTCCGTGAATACTGCCAAATAAGATAAGCCGTCGGCGACAAATGTGCATGATAAAGGAGCGACGTCAGCCTTTCCTGTTATGGTGACCTGGTGGTAGGCTGGTCTAGAAGGGGAATAGGCAGGATCCAAAGAGAATGTGGCGTTGCTGGGTGGTGGCAGGATGGTGGCAGTGTAAGTTGGAGAAGGCATAGGTGTTGATTCATCCCTGAGAGGTGTGCTGAGGGCTTGGTTCCAGCCATGCTCCCAGTGTGATAATGATCTGCTTGGATTCGATACTCCCGGCAGCCACAACCTGATGGCACTTTGAATCTCTTTTGCTACTGAACTATCGGCTGGTATGGGCTTGACTATCCTTATATAATCATACGGCTTGGTTGCCAGATAGAACCCAGCTGCTTCAGACAGCCAGTTTGACGTTTGAACTCCAGCATGTTCTTTCTCTATGTGTTTTTTGAGATCAGAGATTTTATTACATGTCCTTTCTTTTGGAAGGCAAAACGGACAGACTACTTGAAATACATGATGTGGTTTCGCCATCAGGTGGAGTTTGAGCTCCTTCCTTGACGCTTGTGCAATGCCACATAACCAACAGTGGGCTGACATCTGTAAATATATATATTTAAGGTAAGTTTTTAATATATCATTTGTTATATTCTTTTTTAATTAATCACCTGAATCTTTATTGTTCCACGGTGCTTTTCCAATTGGTATAATGTCCAAAATGACTGGGCTTTCAAATGCAGTTAATTAATACAGTTATAAATATGACACTATAATGTTATCAGTTTTCAATATATAACAGTTACTGTTAACAGTTACTAATAATCTCAAATTATTTCATTTTGTCCTATGATAACTTATAGACCAGATCTTCTATGCAAATCTCAAGTCTCTTTTCCCTGCATATCCTTGGGCATGACAGAAGACGTGTTAGGGCTTAGACTCCCATAACCCTAACAGATGCACAA